>JBBDHG010000094.1:2962500-3562500 GCA_037951165.1 Lophius americanus
GAGCGACGGAGCGAGAAATTAATTCATTGATAGATTCCGATCTGGAGGAAAACACGACGGGAGGACGTTTGGATAGAGATTAAGGAAAAGGAAGTAGGATACAGCATGTGTGAATGCATGTGTGTGTGTGTGTGTGTGTGTGTGTGTGTGTGTGTGTGTGTGTGTGTGTGTGTGTGTGTGTGTGTGTGTGTGTGTGTGTGTGTGTGTGTGTGTGTGTGTGTGTGTGTATGTATGTGTGCATAGATCACACTCCTGATGTCCTTCACATCAGGCCTCATAAATAAGTAATAAAGCCGTCTAATAATGAAGCAGCTCTGAGTTAAACGGGCCTCTTTGGGTTCATTTGAAGTGCCTGAGAGCAGAACACACTGCTCTTCACTAAACTTCCTCTTCTATTGTTCCTTCTGGACCATTTTTCATGTATTTCTCGTCCCACACATTTTTCAGCATATGATTCATCAAAAAATGTGCAACTTTATTAGGACTTCTCTGAAATAAGTTTCTGTTAACGATCCGCTTCTTCTACGACTAGATGGGGAGCTTTTGTAGCTCTATTGTTCCACGTCCAATCCGACCCAAACGTCACATATTTGTCTACTTCTATTGTTGTTACTTCATTGTTATTACTAACATCACTATTACTAGATGCCTTAAGGATTCACACAGTGAAACAGTCCAGGTTCATTAACTGATACTGTCCAGGTTCATTAACTGATACTGTCCAGGTTCGCACAGTGAAACAGTCCAGGTTCATTAACTGATACTGTCCAGGTTCACCAAGTGAAACACTCAGGTTCACACGGTGAAACAGTAGTGGATGCCAGATGGTTCTTGCAGTACTTACTCCTGTATTCAGGTCAGACCTCTGAATAGACCTTCAGGACCACCAGAATTTTGCCGGGCTACACCTTTCACAGACTTAGTTCACTATTTTTAGGGTCGTTGTCCTCATGTGTATATGTTGGGTTGACCCTCCAGGGGGCTGCGATCCCAACTCATCATTCAGTGAACAGCACTCAGACCCGCTGCTCTGGCTCTTTTATTCTTCAAATTAGCCTGGCAGGTAACAGCCGCCCCAGGGGCCGGGGGGGCAGGTGTGTGGGCCTAAGTGACCATAACGCATGATGTGTGTGTTTGTGGAGGGGATGGGGGTGGATGCTCTGACAACAATAGGAGCTGGAGTGGGGTTCATATATGTTTCCTTTCTATGTGGTGTGTGTGTATTCTGGGGACAGGTTGTGTAATTATGAGATGCAGGCGGGGGCCTACATTAGCCAGCTGTCACCCTGTGCATGTGTGTGTGTGTGTGTGTGTGTGTGTGTGTGTGTGTGTGTGTGTGTGTGTGTGTGTGTGTGTGTGTGTGTGTGTGCGTGTGTGTGTGTGCGGGTGTCCTGGCAGTTACATTCGTAGACTGATAAGTTATGACGCCTCTCATCTGCCCATGTTGTCTGGTCTTATTTCTAGTCGGCCTCGGCTGGGGCGGGGGGCTCCGGTCACGCATGCAGCCTCTATAATTTTGTTTTCATTATTATTTATAGCTTTAAAGGTGTCAGCAGACGTGATGTATGGACCTCATTGCTGTGTCTGAGTTTCATGTTAAAGTTGTCTGACACGTAGTTTTAGACCCGAGCCCCAGGCTGCTGTAGGTAACCGTTACCATGGTAGCCAACGGTACAGCCTATCAGTATTACTACAAGGAGGGTCTTAACAGACGTGGGTTGGACACATCAGCGTCTCCTTGTTCCTAGGAGACTCACAGTGTCTGTCAGATGCAGGAGCATCATGCAGATCTTTTGGTGATACACTGTAGACTCTGTGCTGCGTCAGGGGCTCTGCAGAGGATCATGGGAAATCCTACATCCTAGACGTAATGATGCAGTCCAATACTCAGCAGGATTTAATTTGATGCTCGTTGTCTGTGATCAGAATCATTTTTATTTGGGCCATAATTTCATCATTTTCTGACCACTTTCGGATTAATTTATCTTATTTTAATTAATTTACCAACCTGCCTCTGGGGACCCTGCTTCTGTGTTTACGTATCTACTCATGTGACGTTTTTCCAGCCAATCAGACCTTCAGCACTGGATCTCGCTACAATGAAACATGAGAGTGAGTCCGCTACAGGCATGGCACTGGTACTAATACTAACAGGGAACATTATTGGTTGGTTGGTTAGCCGGGTGGTTTGTTGGTTGTTTGGTCTAGACTTCAGACTCTGCATCTGTGTGCCTTCACATTAATCTCTGGGGATTTAACCACATCACCCTGACATCATCTCAGCTTATTTTCAAACATATCTAGGAGTGTTAGACCGGCAGAACTAGATACTGGACCAGCTGTGTGAATGCTGTGATATAGTTCTCCTTCCCCTGGGTGGATCAGATCACAAACCGGTCTATCGGAAGCCCTGCTATAGACCTGCAGACTAGCAGTAACCAGCGATCACAGTAAGTGCCCACAGGTGGTGGCATGTAGCCGAAAAGACTCTCCAGAGCTGTCAGGAGCTGACTGACTGATGTTTTCTGTGATGCACATGGGTAGGACCCAGATGGACTCACAGACTGCATCAAAGACTGGACTGTATCATCCCCACCAGGTCCATACGCTGTTTCCCCAACAACAAACTCTGAGTGACTAAAGTTCAAGGCAACATGGAACCAGAAAAAGTTCCATGTTGGAACCGGAAAGTTCCTTGCCTTCAGGAGCGAAGACAAGGAGGAGATGAAAAAAGGTTCAGACAGAGCTGAGGGAGAAAATTGCAGAAGACAACGAGTGTTACAGGAGGAAGCAGGAGTGCCACCTCCGGCAGAATGACATAAGGGAGGTTTGGAGTGGTGCGAAAACCATCACTGGTCACGGGTGGAAGACTAACCAGGGGATGGAAGGAGAAGAGCATCAGGCCAATGAGTTAAACCTGTTCTTTGAAAGGTTTGATGGTGGGGCTTCTGAGGACCAGTGGCTTTGACCCTGTGTAGTTCACCTTCTATGACTGCTCCACTGGTGGCCTGGATCACCAACTATCTCACAGGTCGGCCAGGATTGTGGTGGACAGCGGGGATCAGGAGGCTGAGGACAGGAGTGTGGAGGACAGTAGGGAAGTCTTAGGACAGGAACGGTCTGGTCGGTCTGGTCTGGACTGAGGTGTCCTCTCTCCTGAGCTCCATGCTGGTGTTTTATCATGACATCATATTTTCAGTAGATAAAGGTAAATACTCTGAGAAGAGGTTGTTTTAGAAAACTCCTCCAGGAAGAACAGGATACTGGTCTTTGAGGTCTCGGTGGGACTGACTCGGTGGACTGTTTTCCATTCTTTGATGTTAAAGGAGTTCAGCTTTTCCCTAAAAGGAGTCACAGTCTGATTTTAAGATGTGTGACGAACCAGTCAGTTATTTTTGGAGTTTTTAAGAGAGCTTAGGATTTCACTCAACGTTAATCCTACGGAGGAGCGGCTGATCCTTCATCTCCGACTAAAACCACCAAACATGGAGGAGGTGGAGGATCAGGCCTCTGTGGAGAGGAGGAGAGGAACAAAGGGGAAAAGCCTGATCCATCTGGGTCATCATAAAAGCCCCTCACTCTCCAGTCGACACGTCAGCAGGCACACCGACACACACACACCCATGCACGCGCATATACACACCCATACACAAACACACATGCACACATGTACACACACACTCACACTTTCTCTCTCTCTTTCTGTAATCTCATTATAGAGAAGATGTTTCCTGTTCATGTTATCTTCTGATCTTCATCATGCTGACCTCGTCCTTTCATCTAAGACATGGCAACAACATCTTCTTCTCTTTAATATAAATATTATTTGATGAAATCTTAAATTAATGAATCTTTTCCCTCCCCCCACCCTCTACTCCTCTTTTCTTACTCTCCCCTCCAGAGTCCAGTAGAGAGGCCGGGTTCATCCAGATTTCACACCTGGTTGAGTGTATAGAGGTCCCTGAAGTGTGTGTGGTTGTGTGGGACGCTGTGTGTGTGGGATTTATTTGTTGATGAGTGTGTGGGTGTGTTGCATCACTTTTGATGGGACATTGAGAGATGTGTGCGTCACAGCGTCGGTGGACAGGCTTTAGGAGGGCGGGATCCTGCGTCCTCCCCCGGATCCTCCTCCCCCTTATGTTCTTCATCATCTCCCCAACACCTCCATTTGCGGAAGGAGCCATCCGCATCCCAGAAGGCTGTGAGTACCTCTCCATCCACTCCACTCCTTACCCAGCATGCTGTGATGTCTGTGTGTTCTGGTCGCCTGTGGTGTTCCTCAGGGTCCTGCGTTGGTTTTTGTGGAATCAGACACCACAAGCTAACCTTCATTTCCCATTACCAACAATGACCCTGGTGGTCTTTCCTTAGACCCCTTTGGTAGGTACTAACCACTGCAGACTAACAACACTCAACAAGACCTGCAGTTCTGTCTCGCCATCACGATCTGGTCAGTCTAAGTCTCCCAGATCCTCACATTTGTCCATCTTTCTTGTTCCAACATCAAGATGTTCACCTGCTTCCTATTACATCGCAGCCGCTGACAGGTATCCTGGGTAACCAGACAGAGAGGTCGTAATGTTCTGGCTGTATATCGTAGTGGCTGCTGGTGTTCCATCTGTTCCTTCTGTTTGTTTCATTAACATTTTGAAGATTAAACATTGAACCAAGTCTTGATGAAGATCAATAAAATCCGTTAAATGCACAAACACACCCTTCCACACTATCAGCGTCAGAATGACCTCATGGCTCTAGAGGTTTTACGGTCAAAGGTCAGCAAGTTCACCATGATGATCCCAGAGGAGCAGTGGTGCTTAGAGGAAGGAATCTGGTTGGACTGACCGTCATCCAATGATTTCCTCTGGGTGTGGCCGAGCGAGGAAGAGAGGAAGGAGGGACAGGCATTGGGTGGAGGAAGAAAAGAGAAGGTTATCAGATGAAACAGAGGGCGATGAGGAGGCAGAGTCAGAGAGGACAGAGATGTAAATGCATCAGAGACGCCATCATGTCTGAGTCAGAGAGGCAGAATCTCTAATGGGTCATCAGAATGTCGTCCTTTTTTAAAGTCAAGGAGCTGAATAAATTAGTATTGAACTGTTTTCATTCATGAGCATGTTAAACCGCGTGTGTGTGTATGTGTATGTGCGTGAGCGTGTAAGTGTGTGTGAGTGGGAGTGTGTGAGTACGTGTGCTAGTGCGTAGGTGTGTGTGCGTGTGAGTGTGTGTGTATGTGCATGAGCGTGTAGGTGTGCGTGTGTGTGTAGGTGTGCCAGTGCGTGGGTGCTTGTATGTGTGAGTGTGTGTGTGTGTCTTTAAGGCCTCTTTAACTGTCTCCTCTCTGCTCTCTTTCTTGCTCTCCTGGACAAACAGACAAAGTTCAGAACAGTAAGTGACTTTCCTTCATCTGATGATGACGAGGTGTGTTGTCCTCAATCTTTCCTCCTCGTGGAATGGGGGCCGGTTCTCTGACACGTTTGCAGGTTGTGGTGGTAGAAAGTCGACGAAGAAACAATTCACCTGTAAAAATAAAACAAAGAAGTATGTGCTGATTAAAGAATAAAATCAAACACTTAAAATAAAATAAATAATTAGCCAACAACAATTAGCCATTATAAATGTAAATGACTTCTAGCTTTTAGTAGAATGCTTGGCAGCTAGCTATAATTAGCAATAAAACGCTACCACAAAGTGGAACTAATAATAATATTGGTTATATGTGAAATGTTCCAGAACCGGAGGCTGTTGTCCAGGAAGAATGGACTAAGATTCCTCAGGAACTCTTCCAGAAGTGTGATTTGCTACGAGCTAGTAAATAAAACATTTTGACATAACATAATTTATGGAGGAAAAGAACTGATGAGGATTGGGATTTGTCGGGGACTGAAGACTAATGACTTACTCAGGCTTTTGCATTCCAGCATCAAACCACAGCCAGAAGCTAGTTAGCTTAGCTTAAGATGAAGCAGGAAGTGGTTTCAGTCCATTATTTGGTGTTTGTTTGTTTGGTTTGATCGGAAATGAGAACATTTATAATGAATTATTGATCAGAGCCAACGCAGAGCAGAAAATCAGAGATGAGGGATCAGTCTCACAGGGTCCGGTCCAGCCGGAGCTTTTCATCAGTCAGTGATGATCCGGTTAAATAATCTACAAGGGAATAGAAAATACGATATGTAGATTAAATGTAATAATATAGAACATATATATGTCTATAAATATAGATATATATTTAGATGTCTATATTTACATTCCATATTAATTTAAAACATGTGAGGAATTAAAGTGAAAGGGTCCATCCAAATCAAAGAGGGTCCATCAGTATAAATGTCTGGATTTACTGGTGTGTGTATTTCATCTGTGTGTGTGTTTGTGTGTGTGTGTGTGTGTGTGTGTGTGTGTGTGTGTGTGTGTGTGTGTTGTTTTTTTTCAGTGTCACATCCTCCAGTGCTCACAGAGACGCCAATATCATACACCGCCTTCTCCCAAGAGGACATCTACCTGCCCTGTGAGGCATCTGGTATCCCCACGCCAACGTGCGTACAGCAGGGTGTGCGTGCGTGTGTGTGTGTGTTTGTGTATGTGTGTGTGTGTGTGTGTGGGTGGGTGGGTGACTTATGCTGTCTGGCTGTTAGTCCACTTCCTGCTTACGGCTTTCAGTTGTCATGGCAATAAATTATCTTATAATAAAATCACAGAGATAATAAAATCAGCTCTCTTTCTCTCCATTCCTCTTAGTCATTTATTCCACCCACCCCCTCACCCCCAGCCTTTTTTTTTATTACTTTAAGTGACTATTTTAAAATTTATTGCAGAAAGTATAGTATTATTCTCTTGCAAAGTTTTTCTTTTTTTGTGGCTTGAAAATACTTCAAGTCCGAGGTTTCTCTATATAATAAAGCATCCTTGCGTTCATAGAAAGGCGCTATAAAAGTCCAATTTATTATTATTATATTATTATTATTATAATTATAAGAGATTTCTTAACAAACTACAAATGTATTTGTATTTTTTTAATGATTTATGTCTTTACTATCATATTTCTGATGTTTGTTATCAAATGCATTAGAAATGTATACGTTTTTATTCTATTATTTGTCTTTAATTTCATATTTCTGAGGGTTTTTATATAATTTATTAGAAATTAACACATTTTCATTATAATATACATCTTTAATCTAATAATTCTCAGGATATTTTACTTAACTTTTTTGGGAAATGAATACCGTTTTAGTGAAATTTTAACAACCAATGTCATAATTCTCAGGATTATTTTAATTAATGTATTAGATTAATACGTACTTTGCTGTAATTTCTGTCAGCTTTTTTATGTAACTCATTAGAAATAAATACTTTTTTTTACTGATAATTTAAATCTTCAATCTCATTATTCTGAGGTTTTTCATGCAAATTAAGGATGTATCATCTCAGAAACATTTCTCCTGTTTTTCTCTTACGTCAGTCTAAAATCCTGCAGATAATTTGATGGAGGGTTTTTTTCTTCTAAAGTTGTAAATTTTGTGTTAAATTTTTTCCTGGAATGATTTTTGATTAATCAGGTTTGGATTATTTCCTGTCACTTGAATCTTCCTGTTCCTCTGTAGTTTCCGCTGGGTGAAAGATGGGGAGGAGTTTGGGTCAGAGAATACTGGATCCGGGACGTTGAGAGCCGAGAATGATTCCCTCAAGATGTATGAAGGTCACTTCCGCTGCTACGCCTCCAACGAACTCGGAACCGCCGTGACACAAACTGTCCATATCATCGTGGAGGGTGAGTCACATGGTCGTGTTCACATGAGTCACCACGTGAGTCAGGAGTGAAACTGTTCCGCTAATGTTACCGTGGAAACCGTTTCCTGGATTAACAAATGTGACGTCACTCATGCAGGAGGACGTGTTGGGTTCCACCTGATCAAGAAAAGAAGGGGTGCATAATAAAAAAATTGGAAAATTCTTCTCTTCAAAGGCAGAAAAAAAATAGAAAATAAGCAAAATCATGAGAATAAATAAATTTAGAAGATAAAAAAAAAAGGAAAACTTTTCAAAACCAATCATTTAGCAATAATACTGAGACATTGGTCAAAGTATTATCCTAAAGAAAACCGAACAACCTTCTCCATAGTTGGTAAACATAAAACAATAATATATAAATAAGTTTATATGATTAAACTTTTTACGACTTCCTGATGAGATTCTCTATGTTCCCTTTTCAAAATGGAAGATAAATTAATAAAAAACTGAAATTTCTAAAATGTCAAATGAAGCCTTTCTCAACATAAAGTTTAATTAAAAAAAAAAATTGAATAATCGGAGACTTTTCAAGCCCGGACCCCGCATTATTATTAATACGATATAAATGACAAACAATTAAAAGTTCCTAAAAGCATAAAGCAGAACTTCTCGTTTATTTTTTGCAGAAAGTTTATCTAAATGTTGGATTATTTAGGATCAACTAACGTGTAACCACGGAAACGGAGAAAACATGAATGACTAAAATGTCCTTTAAGTGAAAGGGACCCCTTGATGTTATGATGCGTGTTTCTGAAAGATCCGGGAGCAAAACGTGACGCGCTGACGGATGGAATCCTTTACCCATAATTCCTGGGTTCTAACGTCCTCTGTGGTGATTGAAAAAAATGAAAATGAAGCAAAAAATCACACCAAAGGCGGAAAGGAAGACAACCTCCTCCCGAGGGTCTCATGCTGGCTCTTATAGAGGTCATTAAGATGTTTTCCAGAACATCACACTGTAACAGCGCTAAAACAGCAGAATTTGATGTGGTCTCTTGGTTCTGGTTCATATCTGGACTCTACTACTACAGGGTTAAGGGTTGCTCCAGTAGAAAGGTTGATGTTCCTGTCAGTGGTGAGATCTTCTGGCCTGTGGAGACGATGACACTCAGTGTTCAGTATCTTAATCAGGAAAGGCTGAGAAAAGAGAAATGATGTCTGATGAAATGTCCTCTGACCAAAAGGTCTGGCCTTTGGACCTCATAGCCCAGCAGGAAGTAGATCGCCAACAGAGCCCATTCAGATGAATTAGGATCTTCCAGTATGAAGGAGGTTCTCCCTGCAGTCCCTGGAGATCCATGTTGAATTGGTTCTTGAGGGAAAACCTCTGACTGGAGGACCTGATTAGAAATGGTCGGGTACTTAGGTGATGAGAAGATTTAAAGTTGGACAGCATAAGAACGATTGGCTGAAGGAAAAAAGGGGGAGAACCTGATGGGCTGGTGAAGCCTGGAGATGTTGAGAGGATGCAGGAGGAGCAGATGGTCTTCCTGACTGAACTTCAGCTCGGCTTTGCCAATCAGAAGACTCTTTAGATGATGTAACCGTGATGCTAATGATCTGTCTTTGATTTTCAGCTCAGCCAGTTCTCCTGAAGCAGCAGAAGGTCCGTAAGAGGGCATATGAGGGCGAGAGCATCATCCTGTCCTGCAACCCTCCAGAGAGCTCCACCCCCCCGACCATCCACTGGATGGACAAGAGTGAGTCTGTCCTTATTGCACTGCTTCTTCTGTCTCCCACTGCACTCTGAGCAGCTCTGGAGGACCTTCTTCCTGCAAATTGTTTTCAGCAGATGTTCCTGAGCTCCCCCGGTCTTCTCGTCCTTCTCTCCTCTCTCTCTGATGACACACTCGCTCTCATCTTCTCACTGCTGTTTATCCAACATCTTTGTTCCTTGACGTTCCTGCCTTGTGTGTTTCTCTCTTCAGGGATGGTCCACATCAAGCAGAACGACCGGGTGATGGTGGGTCTGGACGGGAAGCTCTACTTCTCCAACCTCCTGAAAAGCGACAGCAGAGACGACTACATCTGCAACGCCCAGTACACAGCAGCCAGGACCATCCTCCCAGAGACCTCCGTCAGCCTGACCGTTATGCCCAGTCAGTATACACACACACACACACACACACGCACACACTGACAGACATACACATACACACACAGTACAGTACAGACCCATAATGGATGGATATCAATAAAAACAGCCAAAGGTTACATTTGGTGTGTTTAGCTACGCCTAGTGGACATAGTTGGTATTTCATGGCCAAAGTCCTTGTCTGGCATCAAAATCCATTTTTTAGCTCATTTTGGGTCCCTTGTCTATCTAACGGTGCCAAATGGAGAGTTCTCCCGGTCCTGTGCCAAAAAAACTGTGTAGAAAAAGATGAACACTGTTGTATTTCTATCAAACTTGAGGCTGTGGTCATCAAAGCATTTCTGAGATAATTCACTGATTGTTTTGTTTCATGCTGTAACTGTAATATAATGATGTTATCGCCTTCTTTATGTTTCAGAAATTCACGTGTGGATAGAATTATGGATATTTTTTCTGTTTAATTACAGATTACACACAGGTACAATGTTAAAGATACTGAAAATAAAACTACTTTAGGTTGTACCTGTCCATAAACACCAAGGTTACGCAAATGAGCCTGATAGTTGTGCAGCTATTTTAGGTTTATTCTGGTTACGTAACTCAGGCAAGGCATAATAAGAAATAACCAATGAGCAGAGTAGGCTAGAGGATTATTTAAATCTAGACAGTGACCCGCTCTCTCTCCCTCCCTCTCTCTCTCCCTCTCTCTCTCCAGGTAACGATGTCGTTCATGGGAGGAGACCTCACTTCTTCCGTCCCACTGGGTCCCACAGCTCTGTGCTGGCCCTCAGGGGCCACAGTCTAACCTTGGAATGCATCTCCAAAGGCCTGTAAGGATCTCAGCGTGTGTTTGAGTCATGATGAATATCACTTCCTGCACTCCTCTGACCTCTGACCTCCAAACAGTCAGACAAACAACCCAATGCCGGCACATAGATTACGTCCATGCTGTCAGTAACACGTCGTCTCCTCTTAGATGGTATTCATGGGTGGTTGGTCGTTGAAGCCTCCACTGAACTAGAAGCAGAGACGTGGCCCACCAGCACCGCGGCTTCCACTAGAACCCAACTCAAACGTTCACGCATGATTACATTCAGAGACAACGCAAAGTCAGGTGGAGACGCAAACTTGCTCCAAATGGCGTAACATGACAAACGAGGGGAACAAAGTTGTTGTGGTTGTTGTTATTGGTGTGGTCGCTGGTCTTCCTTGGGTCTTTGCAAGAGAATGTGAAATGTGTGACATAAAAGCCTCTCAGCGTTGAGATTCTTCACAGCTTACTTGCAGGAAAATAAGCATGACATTAATACAGAGGTGGAGGAGGAGCTCATTCTAGCTGTCTAACTCCGCCTCCGAATAATGTCTTGATCCCAATAATGCCTTGAATGTACTTCAGATCAATAAAGCTTATATCCATCTAGAGTGGATATTAAACATCTACCTCTAAATCCTTTAATTGATGTGACCTATAATCTGGTATATGGAAGCTGTTGGTGGTGAAGATAGAACAGCTTCGTAAGATGAGGCTGCCTCCTACATGCTTCAGCGTGGGTTCGGTGTGCCTTTCAGGATGAACTGTGTTGCTGTTGTGCCAAAAATATGTTTTGGAATAATGGCCAGAAAGCTGGAACTTGGTCTCATCAGAGCACAATACATTTTCTTACATGTTTTTGGGAAACTTGATGCGTGCTTTTTCAAAGTTTAGTTGGTCTTCTGTCCGTGCCATTCCACCCCCAAAGTACTTGCCCTAGTACTTCCCAGGAAACCATGCTGCTCCTTTGACGTTGGCCGCTTTGCAGCATATGTGATCAGTTTTCTTCTCATCTCTCAGTCAGTATTGGAGGGACGCCAGCTTCTTCATATTATCACTGTGGTTCCATATGTTCTCCACAGGTTATTATACAGGTTATAGGTCACATTAATGGAGGAAAAACTTTGGAAATGATTTGTCCACCTCCAGCCACTCCGCGTTGCTCTGAAAAGTTGAGTCCAAGTACTTAAATTCCTGCCCCTTCTCCACATGTAATCCTGCATCCTCACCGTTCCACCTGCCTCCCTTTCATTCACACACGTTTATTCTGTCCTGCTGCGACTGACCTTCATTCAAACCTCAACCTCTCCAGGTTTTCTACCCCCTGCTCCCTGCTCTCACTACAGATCACAATGTCATCCACCGACATCATAGTCCATGAGGACTCTAGCCTGACCTCATCTGTCTATCACCAAAAGAAGAAAATCAGCACCAGTACACCTTTCCTCCATTCCTTAGGCATCCTGAGACTACCCAAGATAGTGTTGAACAATCTAGTTAAATACACCACTACTTTTTCTCCTAGTCGCCTCCATACCTCAACCGGTTTGTCATCAGGACCAACCGCCTTTCCATTCTTCATTCTCTTCAAAGCTGCTCTCACTTTAACATTACTGATCCTTGGGACTTCTTGATTTACAATTCTCATTCCTTCCACCCTTCTCTCTCTCTCATTTTTTTCATAATCAGTTCTGCAAGGTGCTCTTTTCGTCATGCCTTACACTCTCCTCCCTCATAATCAGATATCCATCTCTATCCTTGATTACCCTAACCTGCTGCACACCCTTCCCATCCCGATCCCTCTGCCTCGCCAATCGGTATATTCCGTTTCTCCTTCCTCAGTGTCAAATCCCTCATACAACTCATCATGTGCCTCATTTAGCCTGTGCCACATCACTCTTTCCCCTGTGACGCATCTCTTTGTACTCCTGCCTACTTTCTTCATCTCTCTTGCTATTCCTCTTCTTCTTCGCTAAACCTTTCCTGCTTATACTCTCCTGAACTTCCTCATACCACCACCAAGTCTTTCCTCTGCCCAGATGATACACAACCTGTCTTCCCACCTGTCTCCTTTATTACATTTGCTGTGGTTGCCCAGTCATGGCAGTTCTTCATACCACCAGGAGCCTGTCTCAACTCCTCCTCGATGTTCACAAAGCAGCATTCCTCCTTCAACTTCCACCATTTGATCTTAGGCTCTACTTTTTTTATCCTCCTTTGTACCACCAGAGTCATCCTACGTACTACCATTCTATGCTGTCTTGCTATATTCTCCCCTCTCACCATCTCGCAGTCTCTGGTTTCTTTCAGATTGCATCTTCTGTATAGGATGTAATCCTCCTGAGTTCTCGTACCTCCGCTCTTATATGTCACCCTGTGTTACTCCCTCTTCTTGGAATACATATTCACAACAGCCATTCCCATTGTTTTTGCCAAATCTAACCCCATTTGTCCTTCCGCGTACCTGTCCTTAACACCATACCTTCCCATCATCTCCTCAGCTTCACTGTTCATTGAAGTCTGTTCCAACCACCATTGTCTCTTTCTCTTCCAACCAACTACCAACCCCTAAAGAGTTGCCTTTCCTCATCTCTTGCTGTTTCCTGTCACGTCTCCGCCCTCTCAATCTTCTTTTTCTTTGACTAACAGTAGCATAGTTTCCAGATCCTGCTGATTAACAATGCCAGTGGTGGTCGTTGTCAACCCTGGTCCCAACTGATCCAGTTCGGAAATCAGTTCCGTGTTCCACATATTGATTTTGCAACGGTGAACGTCGGATACCCTCCCTGACATAACCCTCCCCATTTAGCACTAGAAGTACACTGGCTTGTTGGTGGTTGGGTGGTTTTAACCGAGATTCCACTCTACCAACGGGCCTCTGACTTGCAAGTTCGCAAATCCACCCACCATGACATTCATGCACTAAAAGTTACACAAAATTTCACTTGGGTTCAGTGTTAACGCATCATTAATCATCTTCTGGTTGATTAACGGAAAGACTTCAAACCCATGAGATGCACAGGGTAAAGCACAAACCTTCACCGAGCGTTACAGCAGGAGATAAAAACCATCAAGTTCACATGAGACATGAAAGCCGTCATAAATTGAAAACGTTGTAAAAAGCCCTACTTAATAATGGTGAAGAAAGATTCTGATTCTGCCCCTTCAGATTTGTCTTCAGATTGGATCTAAATCATGTTTTCAAACTCCAATTCCAATTCCGTTTTTCAATAACACCCATAATATATAATATTTAGGCCACGACCAAAACTTCTTCATGGGGAATCATGACTTCTGGTTTATTGGCAGACAGCATGTGTGACATAGAAGAAAACTCAATGGAGCACAAATCTCCACCAAGGTGGATGAATATCCCCTTTATCACAGGACATCAAAGCCATCAATGTTAAGTGGGACAATCACACAAAAGCCTTAATATATAGAGTGTAAAAAGCCCTTCCTCATAACGTTAAGGTAGGTATAATCGCCCTTAACTGAGATTCCACTCTACCAACGGGCCTACATGCTACATGCCCTCTTTAGGCTACTTTAGACTTAATCACTATAGTTGCTGTGACAGAGAGGAAACACGGAGGTCTTCACGCAGCAAAGCTTGTGCCTTCTAACTGAGGATGGAGCAGAAGTTCAATAAATCACACTCAGGTCTGAACTTAATCACTTTTATTATCTCCCATCTGCCCATCCAATTACCCAGTATCCCCTGAGGCTTCCACATCCACGCTGATAAATGTAATGCCATTTCAATTCTTTTTTAACGATTAACGAGGGCATTACGTCACGAACACCATCACCTGTGTTTACTCCCTGTGTTCACCCACCTCTGATTTCCTGTCCATCTCCCTGAGTCCATCCCTCAGAGCTCCACTGACTTCACTCTCCTTTCTGCGTCCGTAGACCCACACCAAAGGTCGAGTGGAAGAGGATGGACGGGAGCCTGGATGAAACAAGCGGATATCTGGAAAACCACAACCGCTGGCTCTCCTTCGACAGGATTGCGCTGGAGGACGACGGGGAATACGAGTGTAAAGCCGTCAATACCCTCGGCTCCACCTCACACTCCTTCACTTTGAGCGTGGAAGGTAGGTTCAGTACCATTTCTAAAATATTTTTTATATTTTCTTTGGAAAAAGTCCATAATTAAAATTGCGACAGCTGCGGAGCAGGCATGGGGAAAGGCAGTCAGTGTGAAGTGGAGAGCAGAGGAGGGCAGAATTAGTTTAGAACTAGAACTACTTATTTAGTGCGTTTCATGTGTTTATTACTTCATGCTCATGTACTATTTACAGTGACCAGCAGGGGGGAGCGCACAGCAACTTAAGAAATCACATACAAATAAACAATACACAAACAAATTAAGGAAACATTATTAATTTGACAAAACATTTGCAGCTTTTGGAAAACATATCGAAAAAGCCACAACACAGCGGACTTGTTTACAAAAGACACTTAAAAGAGATGCACCACCCAGTGAGCTTTTTTTAATGCTTCATGTTAACAGAAGAATGGATATAAATGCATATGATATAATATCAAATGCATTTCAGACGCTATTTTCCTAACTTTGGGGTTGTGCAGTCATGTGACTGACAATTAAACCCTAATCAACATCATGAAAACAACAAATGACACCTAATAATGATCCTAGCATACAGAAGACCTGATAGGATCCAGCACAGAGGTCAGACCACTATGGTTGGTTGAAGGAGTTGCTGGATGACGATCAATCAACCTCCTCATGGATTCCCTTGTTGGGTTCTACTCTCTTATGCTGCCGAAATATTTGCGTGAGGGTTGCATTGGCATTCTCTCCAGGGAATGACCACGAGTCAGCGGTACTGTTTGACCCATAGCCAGAAGTTTATCTCTCGGGAATGAGGGTAAACCCACCCACTGATGGAGCTACATGCCAAATGTCCGAGGGACAGAACCAGATCCTGGTGGGTCAGCCTGAGACCTAGAGGTGCTCCTCTGATGTATCACCCTATGGAGGCTTGTTGATCGGCTGCCGTGAAAGTGAGCGCATTAGGGCCAAAGCACGACTCTAAAACATCCCACTGACCAGCAGACACACCTGAAGATGTCAGACTTGGTATTTTTTGATGCTTTAAGCCGGCCCCTCACCACAGAAGTTGTTTTCCTTCCACAGCTTCTCTTCCAGAGGCCATAGGAGGTGGTGATCTTGTGCCACATGACTGCCATGTCTTAGAATCACTTTTCAGATTTTATAGTTAATAGAAGCTTAAGAAATAACTGTTTCTTTTGTCTTGTAGCGGCGCCATACTGGGTGAAGGAACCCGCCAGCCTCCTGTACTCTCCCGGAGAAACTGTGAGACTGGACTGTCAGGCTGAAGGCATACCGACCCCCAACATCACCTGGAGCATCAACGGACAGGAAGTGACAAGTATGACTGGTCTCATTGTCCTCGCATGAGACCCTGATGGTTCGATGATAGGGTTCCAAAGGTTCAGTCAATTTACTGATGTTTCATAGGTTCTGACTATTTACTGATGTTACGTATGAATGGTCTGGACCTTTGGAGCATAAGTAAATAGTGGTGGGCCGTCAGGGTCAGAAAGGCCTTCATTGCCGGCCTAGATCTTGTCAGAATCAGAAAATGTATATTTTTATAATTTTCAAACACACTTTAATTGAGACTATAAGTATTTTAAATAGTTTGTTCCCATCAATCTTAAAAAGAACTGATGGGAAGAATTGAGAGAAAAGAAGTACAAACACAACAATTAAGGGAAAGCATTCAATATATGAGCACGGTTTGTAAAGTAGCACATTAGGATTTTAACAGTAACTATTTGCCAAATTTAGCTCCAAATAATGTTTAAAAAGCAGTGTCAAATTTTTAAAGTCACCTTTTTAAAAAAAAAAAATCACAGTCACAGTCACAGCAATATTTTTGAGCTTAACCATATTTACCTTTTATAATAAATAAATATTGAATATAAATGTAAATCTAGAACAGAAATGTTTAGAGCGATACGCTGTTTAGCTAAAATGCTAATTAACACTGACGTCAGCGGATGTGCCAAAATAAAAGCTTGATGAAGAAAACCACTCCTACTTATGACTCCATTAAACTTTAATGCATCCTCACTTTGAACCAAGGCTTCTGAGCTGGGTCTGGACCCAGACCCTAACTTGGAGCAAATTCTTAGTATCGCCATCACAGAAGAAATGACAGTGGGCGTTTAAGAGCAACCAAGAGCACTTTTTTGTCTTTCCCCAACCTTAATTGACTGATCACAATGGAAACAGTGACATCAAAGGGATTCAGACGTGAGCAAGACCAACAATACAAAGAGAAGATTACTGAAATAAATTAAGAATAATACAAATGAAGAAGAAAAGGGAACACTACCCTAAAATCAAGTGTTCAAGAGCGCTAAAAGCTCGGTTAAAAGCAGTAACATGTGACGTCTGACCTGTGGTTTTCTTAGCATGCCAAAAGTTTTTGTCCGACATGTTTGAGAAGCTTCAGTCTGCAAATTTAGTCAGTTCAACCTGAAGAAGTGCATACATACAGTATCTATATATATGTGAAAACTAAGACAGGTAGAAGACAGTGAGGTTCCACCTTCCCTGATGATCCTGTTGTTTTCACTTTAATGGATCTTAACTCTCCTCCTCTCATCCCCTCTCCTCTACACCTCCACCTCCTCCTCTCACCTCCTCCCCCCAACCTTGTAGCGGTGGATGAAGACCCTCGCCGCAGCGTGTCCGGTGGCGTGTTGATCCTGAGGGACGTGGAGTTTGTCGACACGGCAGTATATCAATGTGAGGCCTCCAATAAACACGGCTCCATCCTCCACAACACCTACCTCTACGTGGTCGGTGAGTTCCCACCGCGCCGCTCAGCCTGAGGGGAGCTGTCTATGATTGGTGGGTGACTGTTCTGTGTGTCTCTCAGAGCTCCCCCCTCAGATCCTGTCCTCGGATGGAATGGTGTACCAAGTCATGGAGGGGAGGAGCATCATGATATTCTGTGATTCTTTCGGCTCCCCACGACCGCACATCACATGGTGAGACTGCATGACTAAACATTTCATTTGTCACATCGGTGACCAAATCCCCCTGCCTGCACGAGCTTCTTCACCTCTGGTCCACCCTCCCCATTGCAGTGAACAATCGACCCCCTGCTCCACCTTCTTCACCTGCCTCTACTCACTACATGCTCACCCTTCCACCTGCCTCCATTTATTCACACACGTTTTCTGTCTTGCTGCCTTCATTCTTCTTCTCTCCAGCGCATACCTCCACCTCTCCAGGTTTTTGTTCCACCTGCTGTCTGCTCTCACTACAGATCACAATGTCCTCCACCAACATCATAGTCCACAGAGACTCCTGTCTGATCCCACCTGTCTGCCTGTCCATCATCATGGCAAACAAGAAGGGGCTCAGATATTATCCTTGATGAAGTCCCACCTCCACCTTGTTTGCGTGTGTGTGTGTTTGTGTGTAGGGAGGGGGAGGACAAGTTTCCTCTGCTATCGGACCCCCGAGTATCTCTGATGACCAACGGAACAGTGATGATGTCAGACGTCCAACACAAAGACGATGGAGCGTACACCTGCTCCATCAAACACACCAACATGTCCATCACTGCACACCTGGAGGTCTACAGTAAGTCCCACCCCCACACCAGAGGCCAGGTCACATGACCCTCTATGATCAGACAGATTTTATGACTTATGAAAGATAATAATAATGATAATAATTATAACTCAAATTTAAATAAGGCCTTCCAGGAGACCCTAGGATGCTTTACATAGCTGGGCATAAAGAAAAGAATATTACTGAAGAAAAGATTTGAGTTGAGCGGATGGTTCGATACTGAGATAGTTCTGTGCGTCGTCGGCATAGGGTGGAAGTTAAGGCCGTGTTGGCAGATGATCTGACCCAGCGGAAGCATGTAGATGGTAAAGACTGGGGGTCCAAGTACAGACCCTTGCAGCACACTTTGGTTGACTGGCTTGAGACAAAGGAGTGAAACCAGGAGAGAGCCGTACCAATGAGGCCTGGGTGATCAGAAAGGCGATTCAAGAGGATGTTATTGGAGTCCAGGAGGATTAGAATACTGATGTGGACTGAATCAGCGATGAGGAGGTCGTTGGTGATTTTGAAGAGGGTCTTAGTGCTGTGGTGTATTCGGAAACCAGACTGAAAGGGTTCGTAGACCTCATGGTTGGACATATGCTGGTAGAGTTGGGCAGAAACTGCTCTTTCCAAGATTTGGGGAGGAAGGGAAGGTTGGAGATTGGACAGTAGTTAAAAAAATGCTCTGGGTAAAGGCCTTGCTTTTTGCGGATGAGGATGACAGAAGCCATTTTGAAGCCAAGGATGAGTTGATATCCATGAGTTGATAACGTCCATCGTGGTAGGACAGAGGGTTTGTTAGACATGCCTTAACCAGGGCTGTGGGCTGGGGGTCCAGACAACAGCTGAACGCTTTGGCATTGGTGACCAGCTTAGCCTCTTGATGTGCATCCATAGGGAGAAAGGAGGAGAGCAGTACTGAAGTAGCAGTGGAGGGATCAGTGCTCTGAGGTGGATGGACTTGTGGAGGAGGTAGGACAGGAAGGAGGAGGGAAGAGAACGAGCCGGAGGGATGACGAGGAGAAGAAGGAAGAAAGGAGGGAAGGAAGAGAAGAAGAGATGTAGGAAGAGAGGAAGGAGGGAGAGAAGAGGGAAGGTTGGAGGTGTATCTCTTCTTCACTCATCTCCCTGAGGACCGCCTTGTAGGCGGGGAATAATTAGCCATTGTAGTTTCGTCCAGGTCACCATAGTTCTTGGAGCTCTGTAAAACTGTTCAAATAACCCTGACAAACATCTTCACAACTATTGGAATAATTAATCAGTTGTTTACTCAAAGAGTTTTGAAAACAAGCATCGATGCTGATGCAGCAGAATAAAACCTGTAAATTATCAGACTTAGAGTTTAGTGTCGGTTCTGGACCATTTCAATCAGGAATTTGGACTCTATCTCAGACTAGTGACACAATGACAAAATAATAAATATAAAATCAACAGATGTTTTTTATTTATCTATTTGTTATTCTGCTAGAGTAGAGAGCAGGAAGTGACATCATCAGTGATGATGTTTGTCAGTGACAAACAGATGGATCAGACAGATTATTTATTCTAATCTGAATAAATCAATGACATTGATTTGGTTTATTCTCCCTAATCACAGAGGTGTAATGTGTGATGACATCATCATCATGGTACATAAGTTAATGTTTGTGTTAACAAACATTTGATCATCATCTGAAATGACAGCATAGTGAATGGGATTCTTTTTCCTCCTCCAAGACAAGACCAAGATCCAAATATGGCCCCAGGACTTACGGACCCTTAGAGGGACCAGCGCCCTGCTGGACTGTGGGTTCTACAAAGACCCTCGGCTGGTGGAGGTCCAGATCGTCTGGAAGACAGGCGGACACAAGCTTCAGCAGTCGTTTACAGACGACAAGTAAGAACGCACTAATGTTAGCTAGTACAGCCAACGTTATATGTCTGCCAGCATTGCTAACGTTTAGCTATGTCAGCTATCATTGCTAATGACAGCAAATGTCAGTTAGCGTCACTAATGTTTGATAAGGTCAGTTTTCAACGCTAACATAAGCTAATGTCAGCTATCATAGCCAACGTTCACTGTTAGCTATCATTGCTTACGTAAGCTAATGTCTGATATCAGTTGTTAGCCTTGGGTTTTCCACCTTGGCATTCAGGGCTATGCAACTCCAATAACTTAATAATAATAATAATAATTATACATTTCATTTATAACTTAACCATAACCAGCCCATATTCAAAGAGACAGTAACATTTATCCTGTGGATTAAAGTGATTAAATGTGGTTCAACACCTATAAGGGACAAACACTGATTGCTCTGACACAGTTAAACCATCACGGATGTAGCCCTCTTACACAGAATGACATGATTATGCATCACTAACTCATGTCACATCTCTCACATAACTGTCATTACTTACAAATAAACCCTCAACAACTGGTCACATTTCCTCATAAGATTACCAAGAAAGCAAAAATGCCATCAATGCAGGATTCAACAACATTTTCTCTCAGACTACAGCCAAGCTGCTGTCATAGTCAAAAGTGCCATCAGGCATCCTGGCACCGCAACACCCCTGAAACTGGACACCAGAACACTGGCAACCATCTACAGCCCGCAATAATCAACAGATATTAAGATACTTCAAAAAGTAGACACACTGAAGCTGTTCCTCATCTGGTGACAAAGTCTGTGCTCCTTTCATTTAAAAAATAGTTCAGAGGTACGGTTGTAGAGGACACCGGTGCGAAAATATGATAATCAACAATAAAATCCCATGGTTCCCAACGGGCAGAGGCATTCGCTCGGAAAGTTTCTTGCCTGGGGTTTCGCCCGTGGAGAAGCTGTGGATAAATCTGAATGAATAAAACAAAGTTTGCTTAAATGAACTCACTGTAAGCAACAGGGTTTCCTGACAATGTCTGGGCAAGTAGAGGAGGCCCTGCTGGCCCTGAAGGCCCATCACTGTCTGATATCCTAACTGTAGCGGCTAACAGCTAAAACCACCATCTTCGTTCCAGAAAAAGACTCTTGTAACATTTTTAGCTGACCTTAACTGCTAAAAATGTGTCTGTGTGTGTGTGTGTGTGTGTTTGTATTTGTATGTTTGTGTGTAGGTACACTTTCTTTAGCAATGGCTCCTTGAGAGTGACAGACGTCCAATCAAGCGACAGTGCTAATTACTCCTGTGAGGTCATCACCGACCTTGACCACGCCAACGCCGTGGGCTCCATCACTGTAGTTGGTATGTGGTGGCATATGTGCGTATGTGTGTGTGTGTGTGGTACTGAACAGACTGAAACAGTCTACTTTTGGACCCTCAGATCGACCCGACCCGCCCAAAGACCTGTCTCTGTCTGACGTCAGTGACCACAGCCTCACTCTCAGATGGATCCCAGGATCATCACACAACAGCCCCATCCAGGGTACTGAACAAACACACACTCACACACACATTATATATGTAAACAGGTTTTTAATACAGTTTGGGGACACAACCAGCAGCGGCCAAATCGGATCCACTGATTCTAAAGGTGCTACAGACAAGTTTCAACTGCTAAAGTCACAATAATTATTTGGGAACACTAATCAACACGTGCACACACACACACACACACACACACACACACACACACACACACACACACACACACACACACACAAACACACACACATTTATAGTCAAGTTTCTGCAAAAAGCATTATTTATTTATAGATTATACAAATGAAATAAAAATATACAGAAGCCAGCATATATAAATTTACCCAAATTACTTTTGTCAAATAATACGAAGATTTTTATTTATATATAAAAATAATTATTGCTAAAGTTCCTGATAATTTCAATTCTGGTTCTAAACATACCTGGGAAAAATTTCTGTTTCCAAAACTAACCAAACAGTATTAAATAGAGAAACATCAGCCTTTGAACATTTTTAAAGGGTTTTTTAGTTTATGTTCCTGATAGCCTGGTCTGAAATGCTTCCTGAACGAACTTAAGTCAATATGTCCCCATGTGAAACAAAAAAAAAAGGAATAGGCTATAGGTTTATACACAGCAAAATTCTCCAATAGTTTGTTCTGGACCTTGAATGTGACAGAAGGCCAGAACCCTGAGAGAGGTACTAAAGGGGACCGCCCTGGGGTCAGAGTACAATACTGTGACAGTTGAAGTCTATAACAAGAAGTTGTGATTACATCATTATGTCTGTCTCCTCTCAGAGTTCATCATTGAGGCACGGGAGGAGCAGCACACAGAGCAGGGCAGGTGGAGATGGGAGGAGTGGAAGAGAGTACCAGCGGACTTTAACCACCTTGAGCTCAGCCTACACCCCTACTGCACCTACCGCTTCAGGGCCATCGCCGTCAACGAGCAGGGCCTCAGTGAACCAAGTGATGCCTCAGACCATCACAGCACGCCGCCGACCGGTGAGGAGCCATTACTTGTCGACGTCCGGAATGTTTGTAATAAACTCAGTCCTCTCCAGTCTCCAACGGTGTTCCCCAAGGCTCCGCCTAAGAACCCCTTTTATATATTTCTTCATATGATTATTATCTTATGCCTGATTTTTATTAAATGATTATTATTTCAGATGTGATCTGAATAATGTGAAAAAAAACTATCCTTTCTCCATCTTTGTGTCTAAGTGTGAACCAAAATCTATGAAATCCTGCTGAAAAACAAATAAATAAACAGACACGTGAACAAACGGTCCTGACAGGAGGCAGGAGTGTTAAATTTAAGGGTAAAAATAAGAGGATTATATATATACAAGAAGAAATAAAATTGAATGTATTTTATTCTTGTTGATGCTAAGCTAACGGTCTCATACAGAGGAGGATCTCATCCGTCATGTCTCTTCTTCTGTGGTCTTCCTCCAGTCCCTGACAGGAACCCCGCCGGTGTTCGCAGTGAGTCCACAGACCCTCAGAGCCTGACCATCACGTGGGATGTGAGTGTTTGTCCCGCTACAACTGGAAACCTGCTGTGAATCCTACCAACACCAAACTCACTCCGCCTCATATCCTTCCTTTGTCTCCAGGAGATGGACCGGCACCTGCATTACGGCCAGGGCTTCCTCTACAAGGTGTCATGGCGGGAAGCAGGAGGGATGAGTGTACACTGGAACTCCGCTGATGTTCAGTCGCCGCCATTCTTGGTAAACAACACAGGAACGTATTCGCCGTTTGAGATAAAGGTCCAGGCTGTCAACTCGCTTGGAGCAGGACCATCACCGGAGCCTGAGATTGGACACTCTGGAGAGGACAGTAAGTCAGTGATTATGGGAGGGGCTTCAGAAGGTCATGATTGGGTCATAATTCTGGGGATAAAGTTTAAATTTAAAAGTTTTATGTTGCCCATCAGACAAAAACCTAGGCTTGGGAGGTGGATTGATAGGACCCTATATCTGGGAAGAACCAGAGGAAACTTTGGTCGAGGTTTATAGTGGTGCTGACGGTATATTCTGTTACCAATCCCAGACTGTAGGAACAATCTCTCAAGAACGTTTACATGACGTTCTACTTAAGGTGGGTGGACCCTACCACCACCTTCTTCCAATCCTCTTCACATCAATGACTGCATTAGACCTGGGGATCTGGAAGGCCTAGTCAAACAACCTATTGATGGGGATCTCGTGGAAAACTAGCTCAAAAAACAACAAAACAACATGTTACTGAATTGAATTCAATGTTTTTGTTGAATGCTTCATTATTTTATCTCTATCTCCTTCAGACCCCGAGGAAGCTCCTACCGGAGTTTCAACAATTGTGATGAATAGCACAATCAAAGTCCACTGGAATGAAGCCCAGAACGTCCGAGGTGTGCTGCGGGGATACAAGGTACCAGTTTCCCCATAGTTCTTCCAAACATCCTCAACAGTACCTCTATAGTTCCCTCGTTCCTCCAGAGTTCTGCCATAATGCCTCAGTAGTACTTCTATAGTACCTCCGTAGTTCCTCAATTGTTCCTCAGTAGTACTTATATAGTTCCTCCATAGTTTCTCAATAGTTCCTTCTGGTCCATGCTCTTCATCCTTAGCAAAAGAACGTCAGGCAATAACTTTAAAACATCTGAAATTTTCATCCAACATAAGATTTTTTCTTTATGATAACATCAAAAAGAGGAATATAAAGCAAAACATTTAGGTGGATGGAATCTGATGAGTATGGACGCTGATGAAGATGCTGATCAAATGTAAGGTTCTGCCCAAACTGCTCTTTAACCTGTTCTTGTCAAACCACTGTCTTTTATCATGTCTGGTCTGCCTTCATCTCAGATCTACCTCCAGAGGTTTGCTCGTCAGACGGGACGGGGTCGGAGGTCTCTTGAAAAACAGGAGCATGAGGAGCAGACAGATGAGGAGCCAGGGAAGGAGTGGGTGGTGATTGTCAACGGCAGCAAGACCTCAGAGGAAGTGACGGATCTGCAGCTCTACTCCAGGTATAGGCTGTCCATGACTGCCTTCAACAATAAAGGGGAGGGGCCTCGCTCCAAACCGGAACACTTCCACACGCCAGAGGGAGGTGGGTATCTCTTATATAAATATATATATTTTTCTATAGATTTATGTGTGTGTCTGTCTGACATAATAACATATAACTTTTACATATATGTATCCATGTGCAGCTCCTGGTCCTCCGGCATCGCTGAGGTTTGAGAGCCCCACAGAGGAGTCTGTGATCCTCTACTGGACCCCCCCGGAAGAAACCAATGGAATCCTGCTGGGATATGTGGTGCAGTACCAACAGGGTGAGACTTAACTCATTCTGATGTGAAGAACTTTGATTTCATTCCCCCTCGCCTTACACAACAAAATATATGTGATTTATAAAAATCGAATGAAAGGGGGAAAATAAAGAATTTAAAATAGATAGATATATAAAATACGAAGATCACTCCCTTGAACCCGGGTGCCTGTACGGGGATGTGGCAGCCGGCACATCTGCATGTAACCATGAGTATGACCTTTCATTCCCGACGCACACTGACAGAAAAATTTCGGACAGATATGAAAATGGAAAATTACATTATGAGGCTGTGTGGTGATTTGCAAGATTCCTGCCACCATGCCCTCACTTTTCAAGACAGAAAAATCTTTTGATGTCTTCAAACTCAATGGTTTGAGACAATTTTACTCGGGTAGAGGCTAGAGGTGGGTATTACCTGTGTATATTAACATTACCTTTCTTAAGGGGATCATACTATGGGAAAAACACAATAATGTGAGTAGCACTAAAGTCGGTTAGTAAAAGTACCTTTGTTTCGTACCAATGTAGTTGACTAAAAGTACATGTGAATTGTACTAAAGTAGTTGACTAAAAGTACTAATGAATCGTAATATTGGAAGATACTTTTGTTCACCTATACTACGACATGTTGACTGCAGTAGCTGATTATCGAGCCACAGACCATCAGATAAGTGGACTACCGCTCTACCAACTGAGCCACCGTCGCCCCACCAGTACAAGTAGTTTAGTATTGGCACCTGTAAATAGTTTGGAAGTAGTTGAGTACAAGTACCTGTGAATGGTACTAAAGTAGTTGAGTAAAATAACCTGTGAATGGTACTTAAGTAGTTGTGTTAAAGTACCTCTGAATGGTACTAAAGTAGTTGAATTATAGTACCTGTGAATAGTACTTATCTAAATGAGTAAAAGTACCTGTGAATACTATTAAAGTAATAGAATGTAAGTACCCGTGAATGGTACTATAGAAGTTGAGTTATAGTACATGTGAATAGTACCAATCCAGGTTAATAAAAGGACCTGAATAATACTAGAGTAGTTGAGTATTAGTACCTGTGAATGGTTCAAAAGTAGTTGAGTTAAAGTACCTGGTAATGGTACTAAAGTAGTTAAGTAAAGGTACCTGCGAATGGTTCTAAAGTAGTTGAGTTATAGTACCTATGAATGGAACCAAAGTAGTTGAGTAGAAGTACTTGTGAATGGTTCTAAAGTAGTTTATTAGAAGTACCTATGGATGGAACTAAAGCATCTGAGTAGAAGTACGTGTTACAGCTCTATGGTGTGTTCAATGTGTAGAGGTGGAGAACAAAGACAGCGTTCTGCAGATGGAGATGATCATTGATCCCAACACGAATCAAATCGAGTTGGACTATCTTGATCCCAGCAGCCATTATATCTTCAAAGTGATTGCACGCACAGTCGCCGGAGATGGACCCCCCATAACACGCAGGGGCGCCACCTTGCTGGAAGCAGGTGAGATGAGGGTGATTGGTCAAGTGCGTCCTGTGTAGTTTGTGACTGCTTTAAACTTTAATCAATAAAAATGTTTCTTTACAGTTCCTCCGTCCAACATCACCCTCATTCCTGGCAACACATTGCTCAACCTGAGCTGGGTTCCCGGAGAGCGAGACAGGAACCATGCCTTCCACTTCCAGTACTTCCGGAAGAGCCGTAAGAAATGGATGGAAAATAACGATTCGGTCTTTCTGGTTGATGTGTTTGAGAGAAAAACAAAGGAGGAAACCGAGAGGAGGCTATCGTGATGGATCCGATGTTAAAGGGTCGGACTCAGACCAAATCGTGATTTTAAACCAATTTCATCCTTTTTGCCCCTCCTGACAACCATAAAAGAAATCAGATTTGGGTTTTAAGTAAACTAATACTCTGTCCAGATGTTGTCATCAGGGAAACCTTAGATTACAAACATGACCTGAGTTCATCTGGACCCGTGAAAACAAGAGAGAACGCTGTAGTTTGGACATATAAACGACTGCTAAGTCAGGACTTATCCAGCTAGACAACAACCATCATTGAGAGAGCACTCAGATATAACAAACAAACAAACATGGCCGACCTCACTCAGAATTACAGAGCAACGCACAGTGTTGCAAAGCAACAGTACCAGCTAGCATATCGTATTAGCATAGCGTTTGTTAGTAAGCGTACCTCACCTCCACATTGGAGCGACTGCGTCTTGGTTTTCCCGATTATCAATTTTGTATTCGAGGCCCACACATAACCTTTCAGGTTTATGTTATTGCTAGTCAAACATTCATAATGTGATTCAACATCATGCTACTGCTGCATGATATTACCAGCCATGGAGTTTACATTGCCCAATTTGCTATGTAAACCTTTGTTTATACAACATCATCTAGCTTACATGTCTGCAGTTTTTGAGGTCCTGAGCCTTTTTCCCAATGAATGATAAGGTTCTGTAGTTGATCCTCGTGTAACGATCGTGGAAGGTTTGATCCCAGCGTGTTTTAGCACAAGCACAATGCTGAGGCGAGTGAATATGGTTGCCATGTTAATTGTTGGATATCTGTCTGGTATATAAACTGCAGTCTGTCAGGATCACATTTTGATCAATATCCAGTATCGTAGAGCAGGGAAGCAGATGTTTTAACACAAACCAATCCTATTACCATCTCAAACCTTGGAATGAGAGAATGTGATTCCATAAAGACTTTATTTTTTTTACACTTG
Source organism: Lophius americanus (assembly GCA_037951165.1). Lineage (NCBI taxonomy): Eukaryota > Metazoa > Chordata > Actinopteri > Lophiiformes > Lophiidae > Lophius > Lophius americanus. Next base: position 2,990,262 of record JBBDHG010000094.1, read on the forward strand.
AAAGACACCGGTAGAGACAGACACGTCTTCCTTTTGTACAATTGCTGTAATGGACTTTATTCACGGCATTCGCTCCGGCTGAAAATGTTAACTTTAAATACGTGTGACGCATTGTCACAAAAACCATCCAGCATTGAGATTTTTACAAACGTCACACATCCACACGTCAGAAAAACAATGATGAAGCGGAGGAAGAGCTTATTTGAGCTGTCATGGGTCAGTGTTATGAGCAACATGAATAATCCAAGAGTCATTTTCACGATTAGAGTGGCTTGAACATTCTTGTCACATACATCAGGAACACAGCAGTCGACCAACATGACCAACTTAAACTGTTCCATGTGAGAGGTCCATAGTTTAACCTCAACATAGTTTTTGCAATTTTTTTACTGTGAATTATGCTACATTTTGCTTAGATTGACTTACATTGACAAACACTGATGTCAAATGTTGTAGTATGTGCATATACGTAGTTCCCTTTTTTGAACATAGGTGGTATTTTGCAGTAGATTTGGCTTTTGTAGAGCCAAATCCCCCTGTGGACCTATCCTCATTGGCGATCCAGCTTTACCAAATAGAGAGTCTTCCCGGTCCTATCCCACAAGAACTTTGTAGAATCTGTACTATGTGGTACTTGAATCAAATTTGATGCAGCAATTATCAAAGAGATTCTTAGCTAATTCCCTGACTGTTCTGTTTCGTGGTGTTATGTTATTATAATATAATTACGATATCACCTTTCTTTTATCTAAAATAAGGCAGTGATAGAAATATAGTTGTTTTTATTTGTAATTACAGATTATGCACACATAACAGTAACAGGAACATTATTGCTGGTTTCAGCTGTCTATAGACATCAAGGTTATGCAAACACATGAGGTAGTTGTGGAGTTATAGAAGAAGTTTAAAAATCTGTAGTCGTAAATCATAATCTGATGTTTGACACTCCTTTAGTCTGAGATCACCCCGCTTTTTGCTGAATATTTTCTGTTTCCGGTGGAAACACTACTGACAACATCATGTTATTTGTGCATGTTTGCAGCCGGCAGTAAGTGGGAGAAGTCAGAAGTTGTCAACTCCACGCAGGGTTTCTACACGCTGACTGGCCTCCAACCAGGATCGGAGTACCACCTCAAAATCACTCACGGAAACAGTACTCACTGGGGGGACGTGACATGGACCAATGGACCCGGTAGGTGCTTTCACTGTCTACTGAGGCTCTGGTTGAGGGGAGGTACAACCTGTGTGTAGAAAGATTGAGAATCTCAGTCTCGGGCCTTCTGTGTTCAGGATTTATGTTTGCACTGGAAGCCGAGCATAATCACGGATGCATTGTTATAAATTGTAATCATGTAACTCATATATAATCTGAAGCATTGAAGCATATACATCTTATTATGGTCACTGTAAAATGTGTTATCGCGTTTTGAGATGAAAGGAGGCGCAAAAGACAATGAGACATCATGGGCGTGGTGGAATGTAGAGTGACGATCAAAAGATATGACTTTAGAAGGTCAGGTCTTAGAAGCTAAGAGTTTGATTGGAGAACACGTTATGATTGTGCATTAAAATATTGAACGAGATGTCCTTACAAGGTAAATATTTGAATTGTAAAAACTTGAATGGAGGAGAGACTTTTTTTGTCCAAAGGTATCAGACTATTTCATACAATCACAGACGTGGATTTCTAAGAGAAATTGTTTGTCCTCAGGCTGTGAAATAGGATTTGTCAACCACAGTAATCTGTTTACTCAGTGTGGATTGGTTTTGTCTTTAATTTAGGACCATGTATTCTGTACTGAATCACGATGCTCTACAATAAAGACAAACACTCTAGCGGCCAGGGCGCAGGGTTATATTGGCCAAACAAGCCTCTCTCACCCATTTACTCGTTATTAACCAGAAATATGATTTTGTCATTTAGTCTTGCTGTTGCTTTGGCCATGCCTAATTACCTGCAATAAATTTCTAAAATGTATTTAAAGAAAAAGTCACATTTTTCTCCATTTTACACTCAGCTGGTAGTAAAACTGACACTTTGGGTGCATATCTCTCACCCAGTGCACAGATCAGATACAGGGGAGCTACCATTAACTGGTGCAGCTGATGCTGCATTTGGTCAAGAGGGGCTACAATCAGGAACATTATCAGACAAAGCAGGGCGAAGTAAGCTAGGAAGCTAGGCGAGTCTTTTAGTCATAAGCTTAAACAGACATTAGAATTTTTCCACTATGGCAAGCCCTTTTGGAACTAAGGACTGGAGCCTTTAAATGGAAAGCTGGTCCAGTACCTCTATACTGGAGTTACCCGGATCTTACACCTGTAGCAGGATGACACCGGACTCTAGTCTGGCTCCAGCTGAGAGGGCGGATGCTGGAAGACACCTGAGGCACCGACTAATCGTGTATGTAAAATAACGTAATGTTAACATTGAGTTAAAAAAGAGGCCCTTTATTGTCTGATAATGATAATCATGACTGGATTGGTTGTAATTATATAAAATATGCACATAAGAAAGCAAAATGAACATTACTACCTGCTATTGTGATGTATAGACAGACACAAGCTTGGTGCAGCTTTCCTAGGGAATCTTAGGCCATTTCTCATTGACAAAGACCTCCATTCCGGAATGTTCTTTGGCTTATGTATTGCAGCCACCTTCATCAGATCCCGCCAGAGGTGTTGTACTGAATTCAATCAGGTGACTCTGGAATGCTCCAGAATTTCCTTCTGGAGGCAAGACTGTCACTTTAGTCGTTGGCTACTGGAGCTATAATAGCCGCTCTAGAATGTGCCAGGACTTCCTCTGGGACCAAGACGCTGGCTTAATGCTCCACAGAACAACATCCATAACTTCAAGGTCTGATCTAGATGGTTCTGAGCAACTGGAACAAAATAATAAGACATGTCTTAGTATTTTGGGTCAGTGGCCTAGGAGTCCTTGGACATCAGGTAACTAAAGTGTGACATACTCTGTAGGATTCGTCCGTTTTTTGAAGATGTTGGTGAAGACATTGGTTGAACTTGATGAAGGTTCTTCGATATAAAAGCCTGTCTCTAATATGAGAAGATCCAGATGAGGTTCTGGTTCTCTAAGCAGGTGATAAAGTTTGTAAGAACCTGTATTAAAGTCAGGCATTAAGAAATTTTCATGATCTCCTCTCAGTGCCATCAGAGATGCCTGGTGGATTCGCTACCCAGGGCTGGTTGATCGGACTCATCAGCGCCGTCTTACTTCTTCTGCTCATCCTGCTGATCCTCTGCCTCATCAAACGCAGTAAAGGCGGTAAATACGCGGGTAAGACAATCAGGCACACACACACTCTGTCTGCTACACACATCGTCATCCTGCAGACAGGAGGTTGACGCTCATGTTTTTATTCCTGCAGTTAAAGACAAAGAAGACAAGGAGGCAGACTCCGAAGCACGCCCAATGAAAGACGAGACTTTTGGAGAGTACAGGTTGGTTCATGGCCCAGAATTAATTCTCATTTTTAACCAGAAATAACCTTTTTTTTATCTTCATGAGAACTATTAACTCAGTTTATTAATAAATCATTCACTGCATGTTTCATGTGACTGTCTGTCTCTAACCCTCATCTACATCTCACCTCCCTTTCTCCCCCCAAACGCTCCGTCTGCAGATCTCTGGATAGGTGAGGATGTTTTCGTCTCTTTGTCTGCATGCTGGGATTCTCACCTTCATGACTCTGATGTCATTGTGTGAAGTCAATTTAATGAAACTGTGGTAGAGAGGAACTATATTCATGAAATTCCAGAAGGTTAAGTCTATCAAATGCAGCAGGGTGATGCAAAGACGGCTAATGGTTCCAATCCAGCCATGAGATCCCTCTGTATGTCTTTGTGACACGTGGGTTCTCTTCTGGTTCCTCATCAAACAGTCCAAAAGCATTTAATGTAGGTGACTTGGTGACCATAAATCCCCCATGATGGTTATTGTCTCTGTTACCCCTTTTCCACCAAAGAGAGCCAGGTTCTGAGTCCGGGCTGTTGCTAGAGCCGGTGTCTTGTTGGATCAACCTAAGAACCTTTAGTACATTTTGGGGGGTCAGGGCCGGTTCCCATACAGTGGATTAACTAAGAATGGGTTCCAAGTGAGGCACTGGCTCAGCACTAACCCAGGAACCACGTCAGGGGAGCCGGGCTATATGTGTCGGTCCTGTGATGAACAGGTACTTGTCCAGATTGAGCTCTGCCTCAATGCCCTACACAATGATGTCATCACCAAATCAACCAAACAACAATAAAACATGTACTTTGTTAAATCTTTGAAGGTTCTCGTAAACCCCAGAGGAGTCAACTCTGAAGCAGACATAGAGCTCCCCTCAGTGGACATGTGTGGTAGTGCAGCTAAACCTCGGGAGTCAAATACAACCCATAGTGGCTTTTCAAATGGAGAGTCCTCCTGGTCTTGTCGCCCAAGAACTGTGCATAATAAAATGTAGTTTTAATATTTCTATCAAATATTATGCAGTAGTTATCAAATAGTTTCTGGGCATACTCATTGATTTTCTTTTGTTTCTTGATATTACTGTAATTTAATGAAGTTATAGCCCCTTTTATCTAAAAAGACGGGTATAATGTTACAGACAAAATAAATTATTTGAGGTCATACCTGTCCAAAGACTTCAGGGTAATTACTCTTGGTAGTGGGGCTGTTTTAAGTTTACTCTGGATTTGTAATTGAGGCGAGACTTAACCTAAAATAACCAATGAGCCCAACAGGATCCTAGTGGGAGCAGCAGGAAGTCAGAACAGAATGACTGATGGAATTGGCAATTAACAGTTTTATTATAACCTACTTTAATTTTGTTATTCTACGTCCTCACATCTGTGCCAGTAGGCTACAGCGAATTCCACCTCTGTTGATGGTCATTACCAGCTTTTACTTTTAGCGATGGTGACCCCATCCTCTCTCTGAGAGTAATCCCTCCTAATGACGTTCACTCTTTGTGCTCTTTCAGTGACGCAGACGAGAAGCGCTCCGACAGCCAGCCGTCTCTGTGCGGCGAAAGCAAGCAGGGCAGCGAGGACTCTCTGGCTGAGTATGGAGACAGCGTGGACATCCAGTTCAACGAGGACGGCTCCTTCATCGGCCAGTACAGCGGCCGGGGGCCCGCTCCCCATGGCCACGAGAGCTCTTCCACCTCCCCTGTTAACGCGGTCCCACCTCCTCCCGTTGCTCCGTCCATGTCGAGCGTCCTGAACCGGCCCAGCTAGGCACACAACCAATAAAAACACACACATACATGCACACACACAAACACTGCCTGCCTGCAATCTAACACAAAGGGACAGACACTCCTGACTGCCTGCAGACGTCTCTATACATTCCACAGGTTTACACTGCTGTTTACAGGTCGACCCGGCTCTACTACGACTCGTTTTCATACAGACAGAATCAGACACTCCTAAAAGAAAGATGGAGGACAGGAGGACGTTGCACCAGCTGTTCCTTCAAACTTAGCCTTGTTAGGCCTTTATTAAAGTCAGTCCTTAACGCAGCTTTCCCCATGCAAACTACATGTTACCTACAGATCAGTCCACATCCGATCTATCCTGGTCCTCTTATCTGGAGTCGGGTCATTGTTGCAGCAGGTTGATGAGAGTATTCTAGTTGTCTCTTTGCAGCAACATTTTCTCGTTCCTCCTGGAAGGTCCTGTGGCTTTACCAGGTCAGATGAGACTGGTAATCCTTCCTGAGTGTTGAGGAAGACCTCCAAAAGAGTCATCTGGACTAGATGCACGAAATATCTCAACTGTCTCCTTCACACTAAAAGAATTAGCAAATTTGCTCCAATTTCCTAACCCTTTCACATAGGATGACCTTTGTCAACTCATCAGAGGAAGCTTGTGAAATTGGTAATCCTTTCCAGAGAGTTAAGGGTCCACCACATGGTCTCCGCTTTGTTGTCTGAAAAACCTCCAGAGAACCAGGATGTATTTAAAGTGATTCCTTTCAACTGGAACAAGAAGCATCTTTACTCAGAGGTTCTCACCCTCTCCCTAAGGGTGACCCTCTCCCAGTTTTCCTTTGGAGGTCCATGACCTCATACCCAGAGGTTGGGCTGGGTTGGGTCTTGTCAGTGGGTTCTCAGCTGAGCGAGACAGTTGAGGAGGCAATTAAAGAGGCTTGTCTGATCGGTTCTTCATCTGAAAGCCAGAGAAGAGGCACTGAGGTGATAATCCAGGACACACAAGAGACTCTCCTCATTTCATTTTTACATTCCTACACACAAATATTTGGACCAGAAATTGCTGTCAGCTACTGGTGTGGACAGGTAGTTCCTCTCGTGCTGCAGCAGGACGTACCTGCCGGTTCTTTCATCGGCTCTGCTCACAGCTGTCTGTTTTTTCAGGCGATGTGAGTCGACCTCAGAGCGTCTTTGTCGGAACCAGTTCTCCGATGTCAGGATTGCAGATCAGATTTTTTTGCTACCATAAAAAACGACACGTTTGTCATCATTTTATGCATGACGGTTGTTTCATGTGACGGTTGTGTCATGTCCTTTTTTACAGTCTGGAATCCGCGACCCTGACTGACGATGATCGGTTTTCCTTCAAACAGCCAAACTAAGGCTAGCTAGTCTGAAGCTAGTTAGTGAATCTGATTCATTTACAAACAGCTGGTGCAACAACGTTCAGGAGAGGAAGACGATGGATTATTGAAACCGTCCACCTTCATCTTGTACAAACATTACATCTTGTTTATCGTCACAACCAATTTTTACATAATACATTTTAATTAGCTTTTTTTTTTACTTTTGGCGCATCTTTATAAAATGTCTCAAACGTGTGTTTGTGTCCGCGGTTTGTAAGTTTATTTCTGTGGGAGCTAAGATAGTCGGTATTCCATTTATCTAGAACATGAGCTCAGTGTGTGCTTAAGAGAGAAGGGCTGAGCCTCCTCTCCTCCATCTTTCTGTCCATTCGTCTGTCAGTCATCCGTTTCTCTTCACTTACGTTCCCGCTCCATCCTCCTCCTCCTGTTGGTTTCATTAAACACACATGAGGAGGATGAAGATGTTACAGTGGCCTGACAGCTAAACAGGAAGTAGGATAGCACTCTGTAGAGGCCATACGTACATCAGCACCTCCTGCCAGACCCACAAAGATGTCGAACACGTCAGCTCTGTAGATTTTGTTTAATTAAGAAAAGTACTAAAAAACACCTTGAAGCAAGACATTTTTCTGAATCATACTCCCATATCAAGATCTGCACCAGAACCTCTGATCAAATCCATCCATGACTCCTTCTTTAATGTTTATTGAAATATTTCGAGTACACTCCTGCAAATCTTGCAGAGAAAAAGCTTCCAACCAGACAAAGGAACAAAAGAGAAAAAAAAGTGTGCAATGGAGCTTAATGAATGATATAGAAGGAAGTTTCAAGGACTTATGGTTATATGATTCAAGTCTTACTCACCATCGAACCCCCGACCTACTGATTAGAGGATGACCGCTCTACCTCCTGAGCCACAGCTCAGCGGGAAGCCAAAGGCTAAAATTAGATCGTCAGTGAAACAGTTTCTGGATCATGACGTTTAAGATGCCGCTTAGTGAGCTAGCTGCGGTCACCGGTACCTAACTACTACCTACGCCGTCTTTGAAACCAGGTGATCAACTGTAATTTATGGAGGAGGTTGCAAGATTATTGAATTGCGCTGAAAGTTTGTATTTTAATATTATCTGCATCTAAAAACTGCCAGACCAACATTATTTTGGACAGATCCTCCCGTCGGAGTACAGTGACGTGACTCGTCGTGATTGTTGTCTTCTCAAGGAGTATTCATCGCTCTTTAACCAGGATTAATCTAAATTTACTGGGTGGATTTCCATGAAATTTGGTTGGAGGATGGGTCTTGGGCCAGAATTGACTTCACTATATTTTGGTGTAGATCCGGATAAAGGGGTGGACCTTTGGAACGATGTGAGACATGCCGTTTTACAACACTTTCGCTAATTTCTCAGGGAAAAATGGATCAAAATGAAAGAAATTGAAGGCGTTTTTAAATCGTTGACATTCCGTTAACCTCTGAGGTTCTGTTCTCACATATGCTCATGGTTTGGCTTGTCCCGTCAGTCAGATAACTCAGTAAGTCAAAAATTGAACTCCATGAAATTTAATGGAGGAACTGGTCTGTGGACAAATCCATTAATTTGTGTTTTTTTGCTTAATGATGCAGAATCTTTTTTAAACACATTTTCTCTTAATTCTCAAAAACTAATGAGCTTATTTCAATAAGATTTGAGACACTCTTCCACTTGTGTTATTTACAAGTGTTTTGATCTTTCAGAGACACCACAGAATTATAAACACTCTGCTATACACGCATAAACATGCACACACACATGCATCATGCACACACACATTCACAAACACATGCATTATGCATACACACATGCATCATGCATACACACACATGCCTATCATGCATACACACACATGCCTATCATGGATGCCTACAGAGATGGTTCCTCTGTAGCAAAACCTTAAGGGGCCTTCTGGAGTGCCGGGAGGGATCCGGAGGAAAGAGCAAGGGCGGCTGGAGGAAGACGAGTACAGATGAACAGGAGAACTCGGAAGTCCTGTTCTCTGAATGTAAATAGAACCTTGAGATTGTCTTTTTTGTTGCTTCTTTTTTAAAATGATCAAACTGTTTTTATTCATATGTTGTGTTTTATTCGTACTGCAGACTTTGTATAAAGCCCCTCCGCCCCACGCCATCGTCTTCACATACGTTCTCCTCTTGTTCCCGTTAGAAGCCCAGAGACGTTTACAGAAGTCCAGTGAGACCAAGCGCTCTTCATCCAATTTAGCCATTAGAGATAATATTGTTTAATAAGACGTTAATTCAACTCGCCATGGGGCGTTTAACGAGCTAGATGATGTCATCTGGGAATAAATGTCAATACTTAGAGGGTTTATTTTCACTCTGCCGGACAGATTCAGATTGAAAACCGAAGCAGGATTACCGATCAGGAAATTCCTGTGTGTTTGGACATCTCAGCAGAAGCTGAGATTTTCTAGCAGAGAGGTTAGAGTCTCCTATGACGCTAGTCAACGTTCGTACATTCTCTTTACTTTTAGAATTTTTGTCTTTCGTTCTCAGCTCACAATCCAAAGTAAAGCCGGGCTCACGCTGCAGGAGAACCAAACAGATCATTTTCAAACATATTTGATTTTCAGGAATTTAAATCAGGATGACATCAGAACTTTCTTAAGTCACTACACCCAACGAGGGACATCCAATAGGCTAGCCCTGAAGGCTAATGTTAGCTAGCAAACTGCTGCTGACAGGTCTTTCGTTTACACCATAAGTGCGATTGTTTTGGGGCTTGAAATGCAAACGTCTATGTTTCTGAGTATGATCTTTTGAAAAATGCCTCAGTCTCGTGTCAGTGTAAACTGGCTAAATGCAATACTTCTGAGAACTGGGACGTCACAGAATCACATTGATCATTGTTTCAATTTCAGCATTATAGCCATGCCCACACAGAATAACAACAAAAACAATGGCAGACCATCTCATGTGAGTTCTTTGACACTTCATCAGCAATCTGTAGAAATGCTGCACCTCTGATCAGTGGAGATGATCTTCACGTTCTTATTCTGTTGTGTTGTTGTAAAGTTACATTGCCCACTACTTGCCTGGCGCTCGGTCCGTTTTGTTTTCAGTCGTTTTTCTGTTGTCAAAACATGGAACTTTTTTAAAATGCAAAAGAAAATCTTCTGTTATTACCTAAAATGGTGTGTTACCTCTGCTTGTAAAAAAGTAGGCCAGTCGCCACGGCAACTTTATTACAGCAGCCTCTCCAAAGACCTTGTGAGGTGGTGCATTCAGTGATCCTTCCGGCACAAGAGTCTTCGTTGTGGCTCGCTTCAGATTTGAAGGGAGAGACCCATGATTTCAAAATCAGCCTGGATTTTAAGGCTCCTGTAGTGTCAGCCCGTCTTCCTCTTCACCTGTCGCTCACTGGGCAGCATCTGCAGAAAAGATTTGTAAGAGCTGAATTTCTGTGCCTGAATAGAATACTGACTAGCTAGCACTGTTAGCATGAAATAGCCTGAGGTTAACTTAATATCGACCTCCTTTTTTCCTTTGTTATGTCTAAAATCGACCTGTTTATCAACAGGTAATAACCAGCTCCTGTCTGGCTCTCAGCTCCTCGTGCTGTTTTTCTGTCCGTCTCGGTTGCAGCCTCCTTTTATACATTTAAGCAAATTATGAAAAAAAAAAGGGAAAAAAGTATAAATAAGATGAATACTGCTAATAATAACAATAACGCTATTATCAGTTATGATGATGGCATCAGTACTATCATCAGGAGCGATGATGTCATCAACAAGTAACAGTTAAATCACAGCAGGACATGATAACAGTGGGTGGGTGAGGGTGGGGGGGCACACTGGGGTGGGGATGGTATTGTACTGCAAAATTGAGGTGTGCTGATGTTGTACCTGCTTGTTGCATTGTGCGCTGTACTGTAGCCGGCAAACTAACCCCAGACTGTCAACTAACCAATAAACATGGACAACACGTATCCTGAACACGCCTGAGCTGATGCTTCCTTCCTCTCTGTCTTTGTTTGTCACACTTTGTGAAACCGTGAACATTTGGGCACGATGAAACTTTGCAAATTTAGGCGTGGTCCTCAGTTCTTCAAGGGTCGGTCCGATACTTCATAAATTCAAAATCATTCTAAGGTATACAGATTTTCAAATTTTGGATATCAAGCAACATTAGAATGTATAAGCATATAATAAAGTAATTAATGTGTATAATATTTAAATGTCATCAACATTGGCTCAGCGAAGGGGCTTTTTTAAACCAAAGAGATAACAGCAGTCCCCACGTCAAGGGTCATGTTGACAATTCAAGAACCACTGCCGAAAAGAATTCCTGAAAAAGTTAATGCCGGTTCTGATGAAAAGTAACAGGATGTATAATGGGACTAAGATGTTTCAGGAATAGTCTGAGGAATACAACAACAGATTCAAGGTGTTGACTTGGCCTCCAGATTCCAGCATAATTCAATCCAATCCACCATCTGTGGAGTCTGACCTATGGAGGCCCCACCTCACAACTTCTAGGACTCAAAGGATCTGCTGTGAACATCTTGGTACCAGATATCACAGCACACCTCGAGAGGTCTGCTGGAGTCCAGGTCTTGATTGGTCAGAGTGACAAAGTAAGAGGTAGATGGTTATAATGTTATAACTGCTGGTTGCATGTGATCTTTTTTACCGGCATGTTTATTCATTGTTTACTAAAAGCTGTAGACATAGACGTCATTATTAAGTGTTTGGCTCCTCCCCCTCATACAGTCAGTGTCTCAGTACATAATTGCCACATTAATAATGACAGGATTCCTGAAACACGCAGAGGGGAGCTGAGAGTCATGGTGCATGATGGGAACTACGAGCCAGACAGGAAGTCTCCATAGAGGGAGGGGGGTAAACCAGGAGGACCAGTTTACCTGAAAGGAGGAGGATGGTTTGATTGAACTAGAGGAGGAGAACGAATTTTGGGACTGGTTTGAGCTGCTGCTTGTGCTTGTAGCCGCACACACACACACGCACACACTCACATAGCTCCATAGCAGATGTGGAGGATGAATGGGCCAGTGGTTGTGCATGGCGGACTGGAGCCTCGGTGGGAAAGAGGGGGAGGGAGCGGGGTGAGATTCCGGTTCCAGAGACCACACGGTGAGTGACAGCGACACACACGCACGCGCGCACACATCCTGCTAAAAAAAAATCATGCTGCTTAGGTAATACACCCGTGCACGCGCATATACTTACGCTTCTTCTAATCACTCCTTCATTCCTTTCTGAAACCCTGTGCAGTCGTTGCATGACCTCGTGACGCAAAGAATCAATTCCATTTATTCCTAAACAGAATAACCCCTATGCCCCGATCAGACGCAACAAATTATTTCCACGAGCACGCGCACGCAGTCTTAAGTAAGGGAAGGAACGCAGGAGCTAATGAGACTTTGGGAGTTTGTGGTAGGAGTAGGTGTGGTGTTAGGTGTCCCCCAGTATGAGGCTGGGGGGTGTATACTGGGATCATCAGGGATTTATTCTGGGAGGGGGAGGTTGCAGCCCTGTGACGAGGGGGAGAGAACCACGTGGTTCCTTTAAGGAAACTAATGGAGTCCGAACAGCGCGCGCCAACGGTGAGACGGAGGCGCGTGAGGTGTGAGAGCACAGGTGAGATGCACACACTGCGTGAGGTGATTGAGAGAAAATGACGTGATCTTGGTCACGTGATCAAACAGAGGCACTAGAATTAGCATAACAGAAGCAAGTCGCATGTCACGTGACGCATGTGCTTCAGGCAGGTTTAGAAGTGAACCGCTGACCCCTCCTTCTGATTGGCTTGTTATACTCCTGCAGTCTCCAAGTCCAGAGTCCCAGTATCTTGTAAAAAACTTTAGCTGCTCTGACCTGCTACTAACAGGATGCACAGAGACTCCTGCTTCAGGCTAGCCTCCTCTAAGGAGTTAGCCACTCTACAATGTTTCAGGGATTCTTGTAGAACCAAGATGTTAGCTTTAGCTGTTAGCTATTGTAAGTATGATAGCTGCTCTAGAATGTTTCAGGACTTATTTTGCAACCAATACACTGACTATAACTATTGGCTATTGTAGCTTTGACAGCCTCTCAAGAATGTTCCCGTACTTATTCCGGAACCAAGATTGTAGCTTAAGCTCTTAGCTTTAGCTGTTAGCTACAGTAGCTATGATAGCCACTCTATAATGTTCAATAACTTCCTTCTGGAACCAAGCTTTAGTTGTAGTTTGTTAGCTACTAGCTCTAGCTGTTAGACACTGTAGCTATCATAGCTACTCAAGAATGTTCCAGAACCTTTTCTGTAAACTAGACCTTAGCTTTAACTCTTCGCTACTGTAACTTTGATTGCCATGTTCCAGGACTTCTTCTGTAACCAAGTTAGCGAGGTTCCATAAGAAGTGAAGCTAGTTTTAGCTGTTAGATACTAGCTTTAGCTGTCATTGGCTAACGACACCTACCATAAATGGATTGTGGTCAATCAGAACCTCTCAAAGAAGTTCAGAATGCAATTCAGCAGTCCCTCATTCATTCTGTTTTGGATAAGTGGTCGCTCGTCATCAGCGGTAACCGCTGACTCAGAGATGACCCCACCAACCCATGTGACAGGTCCTCAGAAACGCCTTCTGCACTCTGAAGGACTTGAGTTCAAAAGATAAAGTATCTTTATTGGAGTCCAGTTCAGTTTATGTAGATGGGAAATAATAAAATACTCCAACTACCTTATGCTGTTGAGTAGTTTAATCTATAAAATTATCATAGCCTGTTAATATTACTGTTGTCTTGGGTTTTTACTTTAGCCTGTTTCCCACATTTTGATAATTTCCAGATAATCCAAGATGCTTTTAAAATAGTTTATTAAACCGATGAGGTACAGGAATTTTCTGAACCAATAAAAAAACCGCACGATATATGAATGTGAAGGGTACGAAAATTGGAATCTGAGAAGTGACTAGTAACTACGGCTTCCTGACAAATAGAGTGAAATGGAGTGGCACGTTTAAAGTAGCATAAAATGTAAGTACTTTAGTTGTTTTTTTTACCTAATATGTGTACTACAAAAGTACTGTACTTGAGCTACTGGTGTCAGTAACTGTTCACCGCTATGGGTTGATGAGATTGTCCATAATCCATGTTGTGAGGTCGAGGTCTCCTCAGCAATGTTGGCTGGATGGTGTTGAAGAAGTTAATTCTCTCAGTGGCTCCAGATCTTCTCCAGGTGAGACAGGGATCTGTGAGGAGAGAGGACAGGGTCTTCATCACTGGCCTAAAGCGGTTGATGTCTGTGGTACCAGAACCATTACCACACAGGATTGTTCCCCTATTACTAGCTAAAGTAGCAGATTAAAAACACTCCTCCTGCTCGGTCATGTGACATCCCCTCCTGTTTACTGGGCCAAAGTTTAGAGAGGCATCTGCCGATAGGTGGACGACATCATTCTGGGGTCAGGTCACATCTGACGTATCAGAGGCCTGGCACGCTCTGCAGCGAGCCATACAGGTGAGAGGACTGACCCACTTCTCCTCCTACTAAGTGTCAGTGTGAGCGGGGCCGGCTCCTGGGCGCCACCCACCATTACATGGTGGGATAAAGAAAGTGATAGAGTAGCTTCACCAAGAGATCCCCTCAGAGTGGACAGCTGAGACCCATCCCGAGACCTGCTCCTCCTCAGAGAGGTTAGACTGAGGTGTGAGATGGCGGACAGGCAGGGGAACCTGACTCAGAACCCTTTGGAGAAGACCTGGGTGCCATGGATGAAGAGCCGGCTGAAGCAGCGGCGAGGCTGTGAGTATTCGGGGTGGACATGTTGGTACTTGTGGATGGAGGAGTTGTCTGGTAGCTTCTGAGTGCAGACATCCTTTATTCATGTAACCGACCGGTTGTGTGAGTCTGGTTCTGGTTTCTTCCTCCCTGCCAGGGACCTGCAGGTCATTCACCTCAACAGTTCATTAAAGGTCAACACTGGTGCTGAGATGTTGCGACAGTAAGAGCTTCATCCGATCGTGGTTAATTCTACAGAGGAGGTGATCTCTGTCTGTTATCAGGATTGCTCAAAAAGTTTGGAACCTTGGAACCTCTAAGTGGAACCAGATTTCATTACCGATACCCAACAAAGCATTTTTTGGTATTTTAATCTCTGTTGATAGTTTACTTTTCAAACAACTCTCAACGCAAACTCTCAAAGATCTATATCTATATCTATATATAAAACTGGTTAATTTAAATGCACAATAAATCCAAAAACGATTGTTGTCGTGTCTAAACCGTGTCATGTCTCCGTTCTTCACTCCTACTACTTCACGCGTTTGTCTCCTCCAGACTGGATTACTGTAACGACCTTCTCATCGGGATCCCTGATAAAAGTCTTCAAAAACTCCAGTATGTTTAAAACAGTCTGCAAGGATCCTGATGAGAGCGCGTAAACACGAACACATCACAACCCATCACTGGGATTTTTATAACTTTGAACTATCTAGGTGAGAAGCACCGGTGTCTCACCAGGGTGGATCAAGAAGTAGGTTTGTCTGGAAGCTGCTGCCAGTCTGCTGATCGACCAAAACTTCAAACATCGTTCTGATATGGACTGCAGCTAAATGGATCCATTGTCTTGGGCTATGTGCAAACATTTAATCAAACTGATTACAGAATGACGTCAGTTTCCTGCTATGTAGAATATTTAACGATCAGCCACAACATTAGAACCAGTTATTTAATGATGTGGCTGATCGGTGTGTGCATCAGTGGTTAGAATCAAACAAACTTAAAACTGAGACCTAAGATCAGAGCTGTTGATGTGAGTCCTATGAAGAGTAAACCCTGGAACATGAAGTTGACAAGATCAGTAAAAAAGGTTACACTCTGCTTCAAATTCTTCGTATCGCTCTAAAATAAGCCCGGCTGATGAGGAATAAAGTGATGATTGACATCACGCGATACGCCACTCCCTCGGATAAGCACCGCTCTCTTTGTTTCCTCACAAACAATTACATTTAACCTCTGAAAACTAAACGACAGACACTTTTTTCTTGTTTCCTTTTTCCATAGATTTTACTTTTTCTAATTCAAATTACAAAATTAAATTCAAACCTTTTTTGTTATACCGCGCACAGAGACATAGAATATGTGACGGTATGTGTGGTTGGTGGTACCATGGACAGTGGATCGTCTCTTACTGGCAGAAGTTGTCAGAACATGGTGACCCATCTCAGTCTTCTGTCTCTGTGTTCCAGCCTCGGTGCCCCAGTTCACCAACTCCCCCACCATGATCGTGATGGTGGGACTCCCAGCAAGGGGGAAAACATACATCTCCAAAAAATTGACCAGATACCTGAACTGGATTGGCGTGACCACTAAAGGTATCGTGACCTTTGACCTCATGGCATCCCTGATATTTATAAATATGAGACTGGGGAGTTTCTGCTCTGGTTCTGTGACCTAAAAAACCTGATGATTAATTCAACAGTAAATATGAGGAAGAGCCTCACCACAACAAACACTATCTTCGTCATTTATGATATTATTTATGATA
Source organism: Lophius americanus (assembly GCA_037951165.1). Taxonomy (NCBI): domain Eukaryota; kingdom Metazoa; phylum Chordata; class Actinopteri; order Lophiiformes; family Lophiidae; genus Lophius; species Lophius americanus. Next base: position 3,006,390 of record JBBDHG010000094.1, read on the forward strand.
GAAATAATTTATTGTAGATAATATTAGGGCTGGGCGATGAATCATGCAAAGATTGCGATCTCAAACCAAACGTATGTACGATCTCATTCCTGGAGAAAGGCGATTCTCTAGCATTTTCAATTAATGTCATGTGAGCCAAACTCGCTAGCTTAGCAACAGCTTATGCTATGACAAGTGGGGTTTTGGACTTAAACACCATGGCCTTATGGGTATTTTTTATCTGTTGCGTGGGGGATTATGGGTATTGGTAAGTGTAAGCTAGCCCTAACTAGGGGGACTACTGAGTGTCTGGAAGGCTAAAAGCAGGTAGCACAAGCAGCGACAGGATTGGTAGTCTCCTATCGCTCATACATGGACGATGTGGGCACTAGAGTATAGATACCCGATCAAAGCCTGGTAGGTTTTGTCAGACCCTGACAGGTCGGGCCGGATTTGGGCGTAGAAAGCCTAAGGCCCACTGAGTTGGTGTCAAGCTCGATCAATATTCTCTCGCACTCGGGGCCGTTTTTGGACAAATATTTCTAAATTTTGTTCATGTTGAGAAAAGCCAGATTAACAATAAAACAAAAGTAATGGAAACGTGTCTCTGTGTTGGTCAATGTAACGTTTCAGTGTTTTTTACGTGACATTGCATTGCGCAATGAATTCAGCATAAGCTATGTGTTAATTTTCTAGCGAGAAATTCTCCTGTAGTTGCTGAACTTAAACCGAGAAGGTCTTAAAGAGAAAAATATCTTCGGTTAAGCGTAAAACGACTGAAAAGCACAAAGGGAAACCGATAGTTTGGAGGGAGTTGGATTTGGTTCTGGACGTAGAGTCTAATGAAGCAGTTCATCAATGTTAAGACTTCAGTTTAAGACTTTTTAGAACTGCTGAAGACAGTTTGTAATGTTTGTGTTTGATGTGTTAAAAATACCAGCTATCAGGGCATAGAACCAAAAAAGGCCCTTTTACATTTGTTTACTCTGAGACTTCTTTGGAGTGAATCTCTATCTCCAACTCCAAGCAAAAAATTGTCGATTCTCATTTTAGCCAGAATTGCTCAGACATGCATTATATGACTATGCGTACTCCTGTGGTTATATTCTCTTCTGGTTAGTGTTAAACTCTTAATATGCTCCTCAACATTTATTTAGTTAAAGGCGGAAGAGTTTGTGAGTTTCTTTTTAAACTTCCTGTTTGTTTCTCAGTGTTTAACGTTGGTCAGTATCGGAGAGACGCCACATGTGCCTACAAGAGCTACAAGTTCTTCAGACCCGACAACGAGGAGGCCATGAAGATTCGCAAGTACGAGTCACACACACACACTTACACTCACACACACACACTCACAGTCACACGCAAACACACACACACTCACACACACAGGTACTTAAACACACACACACTGACACACATGCAAACACACACATACACTGATAAACACAGGCACACGCAAACACACACACACTGATACACACAACCGCAAACACATACACACACTGATACACACGCGCACGCAAACACACTGATGCACACACGTACTTAAACACACACACACACTGATACACACAGGCACGCAAACACACATGCAAAAAAATACACACTGATACACACACAGATGCAAATACACACACACTCAGTGGGTTTACATGGACAGCCTAATTCCCGTTAGATTCGGAAAAGGCGTCTAATCGGAAAGAAAATGCTGCATGCAAACGCATTTTTCCGAATGGAAAAAAAATTCGAAGGAGGTTTCCTTCCCTTGCGAAGAGGTAGTCTAAATCCTTTTGGAAATCCTTTCCGATAGCCAGTCTCTGCAAGTAAACGCCGTATCGGAAAGCTTACTGTTTCAGTTGTATCTGCTCATTCCCAGCGTCGTGACATAATGATCCGCTAAGTTTTCTTCAGCGCCGTGTAGAGTGAGGTATACATTACAACTTTGAAATATTTTAACATTTTTGGACGGTTGGATGGGCGAAAAGGCACTTCGCGTACGCAAACCTTGTCATATTCATCTTCTGGGTGCTTGTTGGCGGTCGGCACCGATCTCACCGGAGCATTATCGCCACCTTATGAACAGGAGTGTGGATCGTCTGCACATGTATGAAAGCGTTTCCGATTAGATGAGTCGATGCATGTAAACACCGGGTCAGAAAAGGTCATGTAATGTCATGTAAACAGGCGAGGTTTAATTCGGAAAGGAGAAAAGTTTCCCATGTAAACCCACCTAGTGATACACACAGAGACGCAACGACACACACTGATACACACAGGTTTGCAAACACACATACACTGATACACACATATACGTAAACAAAACTCACATCTGACTTCCTCACTGGTGCCATATTGTGTGTGTGGTTCTGATGTGCTATTCTGTGTGTGTATGCATGGTTCTTATTTGTTATGTGTGTGGTTCTGATGTTTTAGTGTGTATGTGTGTGTGGGGGTTCTGATGTGTTAGTGTGTAAATGATTCTGATGTGTTATGTGTGTGATTCTGATGTGTTGTGTCAGTTGTTCTGATGTGTTATTGTGTGTTAGTGTGTTTGGTTCTGATGTGTATTGTCAGTTGTTCTGATGTGTTATTGTGCGTTTGTGTGTGTGGTTCTGATTTGTTATTATGCGTGTGGTTCTGATGTTACTCTGTGTTTTCTGATATTGTGCGTGCGGTTCTGATGTGTTATTGTTTGAGTTGTTTGGATGTGTTATTGTGTAAGTGGTTCTGATGTTATTGTGTGTGTGGTTCTGATGTAATATTGTGTGGGTGGTTCTGATGTTACTGTGTAAGTGGCTCTGATGTGTTTGTGTGGTTTGGATGTGTTATCGTGTGTGGTACCTATTTGTTATTGTGAGTGTGGTTCTGATGGTACTGCGTGTGTGGTTCTGATGTGGAACTGTGTGTTGGTGTGGGTTCTGATGTATTATTGTGTGAGTGATTCTGATGTGTTATTGTGCGTTTGTGTGTATAGTTCTGACGTTATTATGCGTGTGGTTCCGATGTCACTCTGTGTTTTCTGATATTGTGCGTGCGGTTCTGATGTGTACTGTTTGAGTTGTTTGGATGTGTTATTGTGCTAGTGGTTCTGATGTTACTGTGTGTGGTTTCTGATGTAATATTGTGCGGGTGGTTCTGATGTTATTGTGAATGTGGTTCTGATGTGTTATCATGTGTGGTACTGATGTGTTATTATGCGTGTGGTTCTGATGTTACTCTGTGTTTTCTGTGACTGCGTGTGTGGTTCTGATTTTACTCTGTGTTTTCTGTGACTGCGTGTGTGGTTCTGATGTTACTCTGTGTTTTCTGTTACTGCGTGTGTGGTTCTGATGTTACTCTGTGTTTTCTGTTACTGCGTATGTGGTTCTGATGTTACTCTGTGTTTTCTGTGACTGTGTGTGTGGCTCGGATGTGTTGTCATGTGTGTGGTTCTGATGTTACTCTGTGTTTTCTGTGACTGTGTGTGGCTCTGATGTGTTATTATGCGTGTGGTTCTGATGTTACTCTGTGTTTTCTGTGACTGCGTGTGTGGTTCTGATGTTACTCTGTGATTTCTGTTACTGCGCGTTTGGTTCTGATGTTACTCTGTGTTTTCTGTGACTGCGTGTGTGGTTCTGATGTTACTCTTTGTTTTCTGTTACTGCGAGTGTGGTTCTGATGTTACTCTGTGTTTTCTGTTTCTGCGTGTGTGATTCTGATGTTACTCTGTGTTTTCTGTTACTGCGAGTGTGGTTCTGATGTTACTCTGTTTTTTGTTACTGCGTGTGTGATTCTGATGTTACTCTGTGTTTTCTGTTACTGCGAGTGTGGTTCTGATGTTACTCTGTGTTTTCTGTTACTGCGTGTGTGATTCTGATGTTACTCTGTGTTTTCTGTTACTGCGAGTGTGGTTCTGATGTTACTCGGTGTTTTCTGTTACTGCGAGTGTGGTTCTGATGTTACTCTGTGTTTTCTGTTACTGCGTGTGTCATTCTGATGTTACTCTGTGTTTTCTGTGACTGCGTGTGTGGTTCTGATTTTACTCTGTGTTTTCTGTGACTGCGTGTGTGGTTCTGATGTTACTCTGTGTTTTCTGTTACTGCGTGTGTGGTTCTGATGTTACTCTGTGTTTTCTGTTACTGCGTATGTGGTTCTGATGTTACTCTGTGTTTTCTGTGACTGTGTGTGTGGCTCGGATGTGTTGTCATGTGTGTGGTTCTGATGTTACTCTGTGTTTTCTGTGACTGTGTGTGTGGCTCTGATGTGTTATTATGCGTGTGGTTCTGATGTTACTCTGTGTTTTCTGTGACTGCGTGTGTGGTTCTGATGTTACTCTGTGTTTTCTGTTACTGCGCGTTTGGTTCTGATGTTACTCTGTGTTTTCTGTGACTGCGTGTGTGGTTCTGATGTTACTCTTTGTTTTCTGTTACTGCGAGTGTGGTTCTGATGTTACTCTGTGTTTTCTGTTTCTGCGTGTGTGATTCTGATGTTACTCTGTGTTTTCTGTTACTGCGAGTGTGGTTCTGATGTTACTCTGTTTTTTGTTACTGCGTGTGTGATTCTGATGTTACTCTGTGTTTTCTGTTACTGCGAGTGTGGTTCTGATGTTACTCTGTGTTTTCTGTTACTGCGTGTGTGATTCTGATGTTACTCTGTGTTTTCTGTTACTGCGAGTGTGGTTCTGATGTTACTCGGTGTTTTCTGTTACTGCGAGCGTGGTTCTGATGTTACTCTGTGTTTTCTGTTACTGCGTGTGTGATTCTGATGTTACTCTGTGTTTTCTGTTACTGCAAGTGTGGTTCTGATGTTACTCTGTGTTTTCTGTTACTGCGTGTGTGATTCTGATGTTACTCTGTGTTTTCTGTGACTGCGTGTGTGGTTCTGATGTTACTGCGTGTGTGGCTCTGATGTGTTATTGTGTGTGTGTGTCCACAGGGCGTGTGCTGTTGCTGCCCTTAAGGACGTGTGTGACTACTTCAACAGGGAGATGGGGCAGGTGGTGGTGAGTGATCTCTGACTCCCTGATGTTTCTAGATGATCACCATCAGGGGGCTGGTCTAGATTCTCCTGCTCCTCACCAGAGAAACAGTTAGTCTGACTGGCCGATACCAATTTAGAAGAATTTGGGTGATTTTTGATTTTTCTCTAAAGTTTTAAAATCAAAATGAGTACAGTATTTTAAATTCTCTTATTTTAAGGTTTACATTGGAAGTAAGGCTAGTCGGCATTGTGTTTGTATTCTGACCTGTTGAAATGAATATACACTGCGTGTGTTTTCTTAAACCAGAAAACACACGAACCATCCTTGTTCAGCGTTCAACATTAGTTCTATGTTGGCTTTGTTGAGGGACCTGAGGGCGCTCCCACTAACTTTGGCTGCTCCGCTAACGTTAGCTTATTTAAATGACTCTGCTCCTTGGGGTTATTAAATACTAAGTGTATGATTAAGTTGGTTGCGCCGAACATTTTCAGGGTTATTCTGCCTCAGCTTCTTTTGTTCTTACTGGTGTTACAAATTGCGAACTTTGTATTTTCTGTTTTACTTGTAAATAGTTTGGACGTGTGGTAGCTAGGGATGTAGCGATAACTCAGTTCACCAGACGATACGATTTCCGATACTGGGTTGACGATACAATTTTTTTCATGATTGTTTTTTTAACATAATGAGCGTATAGTCAAATAATGACTGAAAAAGAGTCCTTCAATTATTTTTCAGACAAAAAACACATTTCTGAGGTTAGACGTAACAGTAAATCACAAACTATGCAATAAATGCACATTTCAAAAAACAAAGATATTTAAATAAATGAAAACTACAAAATGTATTTTCTTTTTATCTTTAAGAAATTAAAGAGAATGTCATTTTACTTCTCTGAGGTGGGCTACGCTGTGCAAAACAACACATACGTCCTCTTTAAAGTGTAGTTACAGTGCATCCAGAAAGTATTCACAGCACTTCACTTTTTTCACTTTTTGTTATGTTAGTCTTATTCCAAAATAGATTAAATTCATTTTTTTCCTCAAAATTCTACACACAATACCCCATTATGAAAAAGAGAAAAAGGTTTGTTTGAAACTTTTGCAAATGTATTAAAATAAAGAAGAAGAATAAAACTAATAATACTTAATGTACTTAAGTATTTTGCCATAACACTCCTGTTTCCACTGATCATCCTTGAGATGTTTCTTCAATTTGTTTGGAGTCCATCTGTGGTATATTCAGTTGATTGGACAGGATTTGGAAAGGCAAACATCTGTCTATGTAAGTTCCCACAGTTGACAGTGCATGTCAGCACAAACCAAGCCAGGAAGTCAAAGGAATTGTCTGTAGACCTCCGAGATAGGATTGTATCGAGGCACAGATCTGGGGAAGGGTACAGAAATAATTCTACAGCTTTGAAGGTCCCAATGAGCACAGTGGCCTCCATCATCCGTAAATAGAAGAAGTTTGGAACCACCAGGACTCTTCCTAGAGCTGGCCGCCTCGTCAAACTAAGCGAGCCTACGTCAGGGAGGTGACCAAGAACCCGATGGTCACTCTGACAGAGTTCCAGCGTTTCTCCGTGGAGAGAGAAGAACCCTCCAGAAGAAAAAACCTCTTCAGCACTTCACCAAGCAGGCCTGAATGGTAGAGTGGCCATACAGAAGCCACTCCTCAGTAAAAGTTACATGACAGTTACATTACATGACCAAAAGGCACCTGAAAGACTCCCAGACCATGAGAAACAGAATTCTCTGGTCTGATGGAACAAAGGTTGAACTCTGGTCTGAATGCCAAGCGTCTGGAGTAAACCAGGTACTGCTCATCACCTGGCCTATACCATTTCTACAGTGAAGCATGGGGGCAGCATCATGCTGTGAGGATGTTTTTCAGCAGCAGGAACTTGGAGACTAGTCAGGATCGAGGGAAAGATGAATGCAGCAATCTACGGAGACATCTGCTTGGGCGAAGGTTCATCTTCCAACAGGACGGCGACCCTAAGCACATAGCCATGATAACAAAGGAGTGGCTACGGGACAACTGTGTGGATGTCCTTGAGTGGTCCAGCCAGAGCCCAGACTTTTTCATTTGGTGCCATGTTCTGCTCGATAATGGGCTTTTAGGGCATAATGAGGTACACAGTTGGGGTTTTTCGTAACTCAGTACGGCTGTGGCTGTCTTCAGGGTTTGAAGAAAGCTCCCAATGTCCTCAGGATCAAAGATGTCAGTAATCCAGTGTGTCAATTTTGCGGGTATTTGGTCGGACGTCTGTGCTGAAGAGAGCTGCTGCTACAGCTGGTTGCTTTTCGAAATAGCGTGATTGCACGCTATCTGGACTGCTGTTCCACCGCGATGTGACGTCCATGATGAACTTGTGCTAGTTTATGTCCTTGCTGAGTAGCGCTTTCTGTTTGGATGCAAACACAGCGGTGGCATAGGGGCTTCGGTGGAAAAAGGCTGCAACCAGCCTCAGCCCACCCAGCAGACAGGTGACGCGGGGTTCAATCAAACCTGCCTGGGTGGTCGAGTTTAATGTGTGAGCAAAACATTTGATATGAGGTACCAGCAGGGCCTCCCTCACCGCAACGTCCATATCCCTCGCATTGTCAGCAATTCCATGATTAGCCTTTTCCAAGATCCATTCATTCATAGCCTCTTTTAGAAAGTAAACCCTTCAAAAAGAGGGCGAGTTTGAAGACGAATGTTGGCCATTTCCCATTCGGCGGTGATCACATGGGCTGTGTTGATGACATAACTTTGGGTCGCCCCAGAGGTCCAGCCTTCTTTTTAGAGTGATAGCTTTCTGCCTCTCTGAGGGCCTAAACTAGTTTTGCTTTGGTTTCCATGTATAACGCTGGCATCACTATTGACCAACAGCCGAAATCCTTCATATTCCACTACGAAAAAACAGCCTCGTATATTTTGCCATGAAAACACAGATGCACCTCGTAATCGCCTTGGCCATTTCACTGGTTTTGGCGAGAAGGATGCAAATCCGCTCGTAAGCATAGATTGTCCTAAAACATTTTCTTTTCGCTCATGCAATCACTAGGGGGGCGAGTGACACGCTGCATCATGTTGGATGTGAGTCATCAACTTCTTGCAGTATTTGCACGCCGATTTTTTTATGTCTGTCTTCTCGCCAAGCCAAAATGCTGCCACACCTCCGATTTTAAACTGGTTTAGCCACGCCCCATTTCAAAATGACTTGGGACCGTCGCCCTGTCGCGTTCTGTCTAAAACAGTGACTACGTTAGTGACATAAATGACTTCAAACAAGGGAAATGAAATGTAGAATGCGCTCTCTGCTTTTCAGAAAGGGCATCGCAATTCATTTTTCATCTAGACCGATGATGCGTAAAACCGACCTCAAGTGATGCTGCTCAGCTGATTGTCAATTCCATCAAACTTAGCTTCCCGGCGCCGATCGATGGGTGCACCTTTGATAAAGATCAAAACCCTCTGACTATCTATTTGAAAGAGATTCAATAAAACATGTTTGCTGCAGAACCGTGACTCCTCTCCTGATCTGTCTACCGGACAGTGAACCTGTCCAACGCCGATGTGACGAACACTTCCAGTTGCTTCTTCACAATAAAAGCAACCCTAAAAATCCACAATAGAAACATCTGGTCTTTTTAGGAGTTACAATGTTAAGAACTTTAATGCAGTTTGATGCTGAATGCTCTCTGAGCTCTGAGGTCCATCTCTTGGTGTCTTGAAGGTCTTCGATGCCACCAATACCACCATCGAGCGCAGAGAGGTCATCCTCAGCTTTGCCAAAGACAATGGCTACAAGGTCAGTGGATTCTCACTGCCTCCAACAGAACCGGAAATGTTCTGCTGCATGTTCTCATCTGCATCTTCTCTGTTCAGGTCTTCTTTGTGGAATCTATCTGTGACGACCTGGAGATCATCGCTGAGAACATCAAGGTGAGTCAGGGCAGGTCCCTATCCCTCCGCTGGTTTGAAAGCGTCTGATCTGGGTCCAGAATAAGTCATAGTTGGGTTCAGGGTGTGACCCGAATCCATCCGCCTTACAACTTTACCTTAGGGTTCTTTCACACCGACATCTTTTTGACTTCTCAGTTCGATCCAGACCCAAATTGCAGGCGTTAAACCTCCTTCAGACCAGGACCGAGGTAAAACAATCGGGACTGAAAGAGGTGGTCTCAGTCTGGATCAGAATGAAAGGTCAAGCTCAAGGTTCGGTTTACAGAGTGAAAGCCCAGGTTTAGGACAGATAAGACTTTTTAAAATCTAGTTACAAGAGGTTCCGGGAGGCTACCATCACCAATAAACAGTAGGAGTAGAAAGAAGTTAAAAATGAGCAGATAAAGAGAAGAGGGGACAAGGTGTTAAATAGTGAAGTGGTCCGACGGAGAAACCAGAAGAAACCAGAGGTCTGCAGGAAAAAACATCACAACCCCGAAACTGTTATCGTCTGTCAGCATGAGATAAGGACTGATGTCAGACAAGCCAATCAATCGAGCATATGAAGACTCCGCCCACATAGATAATGAGGACAGGGTGTAGGTCCGTAGGGAAAAGCTCTTCAGAGCTCTTAAACCAGAACGAACTAGATAAAAGTATAAATAAAACAATGGAAGAAAAACCTGGATCTTGTTTTAGATCTTTAGGTGTGAACCCAAAAAGTCCAGGTTCATACAATGAGACAATTCAGTATCAATAGTTTTTATTACTTTTTAAATGAAAAATTAAATAAATGTGTTTGGATCAGAACCAACCTGAGAGGTTATCAACATGGATGAGAAGGTTCTTACGGTGTGTCCTTGTCTGTTTTCAATCAGCAAGTGAAGCTGAGCAGTCCGGACTATGTAGGCTGTGACAAAGAGGAGGCTGTGGAGGACTTCCTGAAGAGGATCGAATGCTACAAGCTCACCTACATCCCCCTGGATGATGACAAGGACAGGTAACGACATGAATAGGTAACAACAGGGACAGATAATGACAAGGACAGGTAACGACAAGAACAGGTAATGACTAGGACAGGTAATGACTAGGACAGGTAATGACTAGGACAGGTAACGACTAGGACAGGTAACGACAAGAACAGGTAATGACTAGGACAGGTAATGGCTAGGACAGGTAATGACTAGGACAGATAACGGCAAGGACCAGTAAGGACAAGGAGAGGGAACAACAGGGCGAGCTCAGTAGTATTATGAAGGACTCTAGTATGAAACTAGCTCTAATATTAGCAGAGAAGCTAAATATTGGCTCTATTTGTTCCTTTATGCAGGAACTTGTCCTATATCAAGATCTTCAACGTTGGCAGCAGGTACCTGGTGAATCGGGTTCAGGACCACATTCAGAGCAGGATCGTCTACTACCTCATGAACATCCACGTCACCCCGAGGTCCATCTACCTGTGTCGCCACGGAGAGAGTGAACTCAACCTTGTGGGTCGCATCGGGGGAGACTCTGGGTTGTCTCAGCGCGGGGCAAAGGTCAGTAGGGTTCTGGTCCTGGTCTCAGGAGTGCTTTAATATCTGTGAAAACTGCAGCCACAGAATATTCAACCAGGACCTTTCTCTCCATGACGAAAGGGGACAATGGTGAGACTGGCGTCATTAAACTCTGACGAATCAACATCATTGTTACAGAAATAGAAATTTAAACTAAACTTTTATTTTGGTACGCAAAAATAAGGAGACTGACTTACGTGGAACTCAGCACTCCATCAGATCCACCTCACCTTCTCCGCAAACAATAGGAACCTAAAGATTGGGGTCTATTTTTGGTCGGATTGAGGCCAGGGGAATCTCTGGTGGAGGTCTACAATGGTCCTGATGGTCTAATCGGTGCTAAAGCTCTTCCTCTTCTTTAACTAAAATGACTTAAAGTTGATTAAAAACCGGATCATGTGACTTCATATGATAAAAAAAAACTCTTCTGGACATCAGACTCAAGACTGAGACAAAAACAAAGTCTGACATGAGTAACACCGGTTCTTCTATCCTGTCTGGGTCAGTTTGCCAGTGCTCTGGGGGCGTATATGCGTGGACAGTCCATTAAGGACCTGAAGGTGTGGACTAGCCATATGAAGAGGACCATCCAAACCGCGGAGGCCCTGGGAGTCCAGTATGAGCAGTGGAAGGCCCTTAATGAAATTGATGCTGTGAGTTTATAGCACATTCTGGCATTATAAATTAAATGTATTATTATTATTAGTCTCTGCTGCAAGAACCTTATCTGTATATAGTTCTGGACTGGTTCTGTTTCCTGTTTCAGGGAGTCTGTGAGGATATGACGTACGAGGAGATTCAAGAGAATTACCCAGAAGAGTTTGCACTGAGGGACCAGGACAAGTACCGCTACCGCTATCCGAAAGGAGAGGTGAGGACAGAGAGAACAGGAACCGTCTCATGGTTCTGTTTGTTCTCATGGTTTATGTCCTGAAATGTGCTCAGAGTTTAAACATTAGGTGGGTTTACATGGACACTTTTCTCCTCTCAGAATAAAAATCATTACGAGAGGTAAGTAGGCCCTGTAGTGACTGCTTACATGAGCAGTGATCTATCAATCAGAAGAGCTGTCAACAGCTGGGTGACGAGAGCAAAGCAACCAATAGATGAGGAGTTTCATCAGAGGGTGGGCGTGTACCATGTGATCCGGGCAGTTCATTTTAATTTTCTGTTATTTTGATGCTTTAAATGAAGAAATATTTGTAATAACTCATGTTATGTTATCATGTTATCAAACATTAAGTTATTAGTGAGGCCGTGTAGAAACATCACGTAAATCAATCAACTGACTTAAAGTGAAAAAGCAGAAACCCTTCGTCACGCACTTTTTTTCTGAAAACCCAGATCCACCTATGGTCAGCGACTTTTACCTCCCCTTTAATCACTTCATTTATTTTTGCATAAAACGTGAAGTCGATCACCATCAACGTTAAGATCAACATCATCCGTAACTTTAAAGCAGAAACTCTTCATCACGCTGTTCATCCTGAAAACCCACACCAACGTCATTACAGCTTTGATTCATTCACCTCAGGTCGGAGGGGCTGGAGCCTATCCCAGCTCCTTAAGTCCTTCATTCATGCTTAATAAAAAGGGAAGTCAGACATGAGTTTCATTTTAAAGAATTTAGACTCCTGAGCTCTGGATTAATTAATCCTGGGATAAAATCCTTCAGTTTTCAATTCCAGAATATCTGATCTGAGTTGGTTCAATCAACTCTGAATTTTTAACTCTTGAGTGAAGATCACACGATATAGATATAGATAATTCTGGGTTGACCCAAAACTCGCTGGAGGAATATTATGTTTCATCTGCAAATGTGTTGGGTTCCTTTCGGATCAGCTTGAGAGGGTTGCAGAAAAGAGGAACGTCTCGAGTATCTTTCATGGGTCCCGGCCACCGTCACCGTCCTCTTAAGGGTCTCCACCCAGTTTTAACTATCTGGAAAACCTCCAAAGGAAGAACCACCTCAACTGGATCCATTTGACATGAAAGAGCAGAGGCTCCACTTCGACCACCTCCCTGAAATCCTCACCTTATCTCAAAGGCTGAGCCGAGCCCCCCCTACTAAGGCAGCTCACTTCAGCTGCTGGTATCTTTGATCTCACTCTTCGGACTCCACCCAGCTCATGAACATAGGTAAGATGATTGTTCTCTGTTGGAAAACGCTGGACTATATCGTCCAGGTTCAAGATGAGTTGCTGCCTTAAGCAAAGGAGATCAAGTATTTTGGTGTCTTGTTCTGGAGTGATGGGAAAGTGGACCGCGAATGAACAGAACTGAATTCTCTCCATATTATTTGGATGCATCCTGCGTGTGTTAATGAGCGAAGAGCTTGACAGTCAGGTCCTTATGGGGGGGTCACTTTGAGACGGGTTTTGGCCACGGGTGTGTAGAGGGCTGGGAGTGGAAAAATCTGAGTAAACCCACTACAATGAACTAGACTACACCGCTGGGTCCGACTTAATAAAAAGTGCTGTTGGATCACCTCTGAGCCAAACCCTTTGTTTGTGTGTGCACCGCCAGTCGTACGAGGACCTAGTCCAGCGTCTGGAGCCGGTCATCATGGAGCTGGAAAGGCAGGAGAACGTTCTGGTCATCTGTCACCAGGCGGTCATGAGGTGTCTGCTCGCCTACTTCCTGGACAAGAGCGCTAGTGAGTGAAAAACACAAATTATTCCTATTTGAGAGAATGCCATTAACCCTGGCCACAACTGTGGATTCATCCACTGTGGAAACAGTCAAACGGTCCTTCTGGGTGCAAACTGCAGCAAGCGGCTTTTTTAGGGCATCTTTTTAAACTTAAAGGTGATACGTCTGAGGTTTATTTTTATTATTTGCAACGTTAGTTCAATTAATCCGGTTCGGATGAAACCAATATGACATCTCCGTTTTTCCTGCAACAGATGAGCTTCCCTACCTGAAGTGTCCTCTCCACACGGTTCTGAAGTTGACTCCAGTCGCCTACGGTCAGTCTCTCCCTTCTGCTGCTGGCTCTCACGCTCAGACTCCTTCATCTCAACCTCCGCTCTTCTCTCGTAGGCTGTAAGGTGGAGTCGGTCTTCCTGAACATCGAAGCAGTGAACACCCACAGAGACAAACCTGAGGTAAGACCAGTCCTTTTCTGAGCCAGACTAAACCAGGTAGATATCATGGAGGTCCGTCTTTGTGTTACCAAAACGGCGCTGACCCGTGGAGGCACTGGACTCCAGCGGACCTCTGAAGGTGTGCTGTGGTGTCTGGTTCCAAGACGGTGGCAGCAGATGCTTTGAGTGCTGGAACTGTGAGGTGGAGCCACCACAGATCGGACTTGTTTGTCCTGAACATCTGATAGATGCTGGCCTGGATTTAGAGCTGGGGAATCTGGAGGCGAAGTTCCTCAAACCATTCCTGACTCATTCCCGCTTTGAGTCAGGAAGCATCATCCTGCTGAAAGAGGCCAATGGCGGTAGAGAACCGTTTCCATCAAGGAGGACTTCCATGTTTAGTTTGGAGCCGGAACCAAGGATATAGGAAGAACATCCACACATATAAACACGTAGATGTCACCTTGACCGCTGCTCTTCATTGGAGAGATACGTCACCGCGGACGCCATATTGGTACAGGGAGCCTCGCCTCCTAACCTGCTCCTAATGCATGTCAGTCTCTGGAGGCAGGAGGTCTGTCCACACCCAAAATCAGCATCACTCGCTGATTTTTCAACCCATTTTCGAGCAGTTTCATTTGTTACAAATGCCAGACCTGCATTTATGATAAGAGAAACTTGTGTAAATTAGAAAATGCACCAAAAGCACTCGTATGTAAACACTAAGTTTTATAATGTCTACAAATTGACTTACATTATGTAGTTACTTTCAAAGTATATTCTCTTTCTTACTGCATATAAAATGTCTATTATATAATTTCTTTCTTTATAACTTTGGAAATAAATACTTACATAAAAATAAAAACATTGTAATAGTTTCCGATTGTTACAACAAGTGAAAATAATGGTACAAAAGGTACAAAAATGTACCTTTATATATATATATATGTATATATATATAGCACTATATGTTCTAATATAACACTTCTCTAGTCTGCTCGACTACTCAAAACGCTTTACATTGTGAGCCATCAGTCACACCACATTCATGCATTGATGATAGAGGCTGCCATCGCCAGGAGCAAGGTGCCACATGCACATCAGGAGCAGTTACGATTCCCCTCACCAATAAAACCGCAGTGGCCAGGGATCGAACCACCGACCTTCAGATAAGTAGGTCTACCAACTGAGCCACCATCACCCAACATGACACAAACTTAACTCCGATATGAAGCGCCAAACATTCTTCAAGTAATGAACCGGATAAAGGTACCAAGACGAAGAACACACTGGACCACACTGGAACATGAAGTGTGTGTCACGTTTGACACAACGTCAAAGAAAATTAAGTGAACATAGAACTTAACACAACAGACTTTTTGAAGAGTAAATCTTTTTTGAAGTAAATGCTTTCGGTCAATGAGAGTAAACAATCTTTAGTTAGCTCAGGTTTGGTTAAATCATTTTTTTTTAATTATATTCTTCTGCTTTAATTTTGCTAGACTTACAAAAGGAAAATTTACCCCTTAAAATGTTCATGAAGGTAAAACTTCTAACAACCAATTTTAGGTTTGCTTACTATCTTCTTGTTAAATGGACTGCACTCATATAACACTTCTTTAGTTTGCTCAACCACTCAAGGCTCTTTGCAGTTTGAGCCATAAGTTTCCATGGCAGGTCATTTTTCCAGCTTCCCCTGTCGTTTGCAACTTCTTCTATTACACCAACCAACTGCATGTCCTCTCCTACCACATCCAGAAACCTTCTCTTTGGTCTTCCCTTTTTTCTCCTGCCTGGCCGCTCCATCTCCAGCATCCTTCTACCAATAGTTCCACTATCCCTCCTCTCTTTACGAGTCCAAACCATCTCAATCTGGCTTTTCTTACCTTGTCTCCAAGATAATGGTCCGTCCCCATTAAGTGCTTCTTTCTAATCCTGTCCATCCTCCTCACTCCCAAAGAAAATCTTAACACCTTCAACTCTGTCAGCTCCAGCTCTACCTCCTGTCTTCCTGTCAGAGACGCTATCTCCAAGCCACACAGAAGAGCTGCCCTCAATACCATCTTGTAAACCTTTGCCTTCACTCCTGCTGCTACTTTTCTTTCACAGATCATTTTAACACTCTTTTCTAGCCCCTCCATCCTGCCCGCCCTCGTTTCATCAACTTTTTTCCTCTCTCCCTGCTGCCCTGAACAGTTGACCCTTGTACAGCTAAGTCTTTCACTCCTCACTCTTCCATCTGCTCTTTCACTCACACACATGTATTCTGTCTTGCTGCGACTGACCTGCATTCCTCTTCTGTCCAGCGCATACCTCCACCTCTCCAAGTTTTCCTCCAGCTGCTCCCGGTTCTCACTACAGATCAGAATGTCATCCACTAACATCATAGTCCACTGAGACTTTGATATAGGGGATGATCTTGTTTGCTACAGTGATCACCACAGCAAAAGAAGGGTCTCAGAGCCGATCACTGGTGTGGTTCCACCTCCACCTTGAACCAATTTGTCACTCCTACTGCACACCTCACCGCTGTCATGCTTCTCTCATACATATCCTGTACCACTCCAACATACCTGTCTGTCACGCCAGACTTCCTCATGCAATTGCATTGCTAGGCACAATGAAACTCCTGACCTTCTTTGCACTCCTCAATAAGCATTCACAAAACAAGCTCGAACCAGATATTCAGATATACATTATCACCTGTGAGGGGTGATAATGTTGTTGCTTGTTGGTGTTCAGGCCACACATTGCATTGAGACTAACAATTTGTCTCTTCCCCCTCAGAACGTGGACGTGGACAGAGAGCCAGCAGAGGCTTTAGAAACGGTTCCAGAACACATCTAAAGGAGAACCAGGATTTGGTTCCTACTTGGACCCTCATGGAAAGTGGCCTTTTGTAATTGAAGTAATTGTTGTTGTTATGAGCTGAAGAAAAACTCTATCCTGCAAAGCTGAAGCCAAATGTCTAACATGAAGAAGCTTTACTGTGAAAAAAATGAAGAGCTGCGGATGAACGCTGGTCACATGACCTGAATAACCCAAGAAGCAACATCCTGTGTCTTCCTGCCACTAATCACATGTCTTCTTCCACTGGTCACAAGACCTGAATCATCAGAGGAGTAACCTCCTGTGTCCTCTTCCTGCCACTAATCACATGACTTCTTCTACTAGTCACAGGACCTGAAACATTACATTAGTAACCTCCTGTGTCTTCCTCCTGCCAGTAGTTACATGACTTCTTCCACTGGTCACGTGACCTGAATCATCACAGGAGTAACCTCCTGTGTCCTCTTCCTGCCACTAGTCACATGACTTCTTCTACTGGTCACATGACCTGAATCATCACAGAAGTGACATCCTCTCTCCTCCTCATCCAGACAACCGGTTCTTAACGTGACTCCCTTTGTTTGTTGGAGCATCTTCTCATCTGGTGCATCATGTCAGGATCCAAACCTCCAGAGGGCAGATCTGGCTTTTCAGGGGTATGGTCTGTGTTTGATGTTCCATCATTGTTCTCTGCTCCCTCAGTGGATCAGTGTGTTGTTTCTGCTGTTTTTAGGATAAAAGTGAGGTCCTGGTGCAATATTTCACTGTTTTAAATATAGAATATTTCAAAGCAGGCTGACTGTTTGTTTTAGTGTAAGTGTGTTGTTGTGATCATGTTTACTTTAAGATCTGGGGCCTGGATCACAAAACAACTTCAGGGCTCTTATCTTCTGCTTGGAGCGAAGTGGCACCAATCATCCCTAGTGTTCAACGAGGCTCTATTAATTACTGAGGTCTGTGAAGGTTTGGGGTTCACACCAGTGTGACCGCTGACCCTACGCGGTTCAGTCCTTTGAGCACAGGAGGGAACAGGAAACCCGGATTGTGAATTGCAGACAGACCTGATTTTATAATAAATATTGGAAATGTTACAAAATGATACTAAACATTTCCTATATCCTTCCATTTTATCTGAATCTGCTCCCTTAACGGTTCCTCTCGTGACCCCGCCCAGCACTAGGTGAGGTCATGACTTTCTTGGTGAATGTGTAACAACCCTAGAGGTTGTTTTTTCCAGGGATATGATTGGTTGCTGATGCGATTCAGGCTCGTGGTCCCTCTAACCTATCAGAGGTCATCCGGGGAGCGACACCAGATTAACTCAGGGGATCTTTATTTTTGAATCATGTCAGTTGATAAATGTACGTTCTGGAGTCTAAACAGTAATGGGTCAAAGGTCACAGCTCTGACAGGCTGCTCTGACTTCTGTGATATCACAGGTACTCTGAACAGGAGTCTGAGTGTGAGAGAGAGAACTGTCAATCATTGATGTTTGATCAAACATGAACTGTTGCCATAAAGTCAGAGCAATAAAAGCTGAACCCGACTCCGTCTCTGTGTCATTAACATTATTCATGAAAAGGAAAAAAACATTCAAATATCTGGCGGTTCAGAAACTTGAATAGTGATGTAGAAAGATGTCCGCTCTAATTTTGTTTTTTTAAGTGGTTACATGAAAATTAATTTTCCTTTTTCACCCGCTCAGAACCCATAGGACGCCCTGACGGATAGCAGCTGCTTTGAACGCCTTTCCTTTCAGCCGCCCAGACATTGATTGGGATTGCTGAAAGGTAGACGCTCCTAAACTGATGGAAGGGTTTCTGAAAAAGGCCTGTTGTGTTGATTATTTTGTGAAGAGGATGTTTCAATTGGTGATTTGAATTATCTCACTAGTTTTAAAAAAATGTAATTGATTGAGCAAAACGATAATTTATTGGTCATGGAATTTATTCCTTGCCCTTTATTTATTTATTCTAGAATGTAACTAAACAGCAGGCCAAGTGTTTGGTCCCCACTAAAGTTTCATCAGGCTTTAAGTTACGTTACACATCCAACTAAGTTAACATCCCAGTTGGAGGTAGGAGCTTCAGAGGCGGTGGTCATGGAGGGGTCGTTGACCTCTGCAACACCTTCATGTGAAGGTCCAGGTCACGTGATCAGCGTACGATTTTCAGACACACAAAAGGTGATTTTTCATTTTCATACATTGAAGCGGGAAAAAATGTCTTCAAACTTTGAATTCGTTTTTGAAATTATGGAACATTTATTTATGAAAGTAGAATAAAATATATTTATATAAAACATAAAAAACTAAAATTATGCAAAATAGTAGAGCAGCATGATCACAGTCTAAATGATCCAAATGATTCAGATTATTCTTTGAACATCAGTCACCGGTTTAATGTCTCCATGGTTCTTCTGGACCAGAGGTCAGAGGTTGTCGAGTTGTGATTGGTCAGACAGTGGTTTAGGGAGTGGAGCATCATTGGCGACGAGGTGTGGAGTGATCGTGCAGCTCTACCTCCGAGACGGGTCTGAACATAACTGCGTCGTATCATCACAGGAACATGAACATCAAACTGCAGGGTCTTATTGGACCCCTCAACTCTGGCTGCTACTGTGTGGCTGGGAGCTGGCGTGCGCCTCTCTGTACTGCTGGCTCCAGCTCGAAGGTTCCTGTTCATGAAGCTGACATGGAGAAACATCTTCATCAGACTCAAACATATGCAGTTAGAATCTGTTACGGACCAAAAATAGCTACTTACTTGACCCATGAACTCCAGGATTTTGGCCTTGGACACTTCCAGGTCAGCACGTTGACCCCATCTGAAGTCATGCTCCACTGGCTCCGTGTGAGGGACACGCCCATACTCCAGGTACCTACACCATCCATCATAGGGTAAATGATCTCAAATAGATTTAACAAGAACACTAAGTCCATCAAAGATTAGAGAACCAAATGTAACAGACTCTCCCATGTTTTCATTCATTTTTCTCCAAACAACTCCTCTTGCTCAGGTTTTGGAGGAAGGGCGACGGGGTGTGTGTCGGACCAAAACTCATCAAACGTTGATGTGGAGGAAATTTTACATTATCCAGAGCATGCAATTTGTGAAGAAATTTAGTATGGGAATGCTAGATGATGAAGAGCTGAGGCTTAAAAGATTTACTAAAATGGCTGAAGCCAAACTGCAATATTGATGAAAATTAGAATGCTGAAAATTTCTGAAGGATTAAGAATAAGATGAAGTTTTTAGGATCCAATGAGTATTAATAGGAGTTGGTAGTTAATATAATCGAAAATGTTTAAAAAAATATTGAATATGGTTATAATTTTATGGCTGATTGTTGGGCTAAAAGGTATAGTCTTTCAGTGGTTTTAATATTTTGGCTATAATTCGTGTGTAGGACCTTGTCAGTGATTGCAATGTTGTGACTGATTTGTATATATAAGTCCCCTATCAGTGGTCATAATGTTGTGGCACATTTTCTACATAAGAATGAATGGGTGAAAAATTGTGAATATCTGTGCAGGTATCAAAGGTATCAAGAATCTGAATAGATGCCTGAATCTGAAAGTGATCAGAACGTTTTCGTGTTTGAATGATGTTTCTGTGATGAAGTTTATGTTAGTAGTTTGGTTCCAAAAAAACATGAAGGAAGAAAATTATAAATAAAGAATGTCTTTGGAATATTCCTCCCATCTAATTAGAACAGCGAGGAGCAACAGTTCTGCCTGAATGAGGCTGGACACAAATCTTCATGTAGAACATGAACCATAATTTGAACAGAGAAATCAGACGGGCTCTTAAGAACTTTCTGGTTTGCAGCAACCACTCATCTTGTATTACTGAGGTCATGTGACCAACGGTAAAAGGATCATTTTGTCCGGAGAACGTGGAAGTCCGGGACGCTCTGCTGTGGTGGTCCGGTTGGTTCCAGTCTCCTGCTGCTCTGTGGTGTGGTATAAACCCAAGTCTATGGTCTTAGAGACTTGGGCTCTGATCACACCAGTGAGGTTTGAACCTACGACCTCCTGATCACAGGTCTGCTGGATTAGAGATCTGAGCTATCACATGTCACAGGTGAACACATAACCTGTTCACAGTTTAAGGATTGGGAGGGGGTGGAGGGGTTGAGTGCCTTTCCTTTCTCGTGTAATTAGATTACTACAGTCCTCAGGGTAACAGTGTCACAAACTAGGTTTGATTAATAAGATCTTTGTAGTGAGCTGATCGCTTTATATATAATGATCAGATTCTTCCTCTTCTTCAAACCTGTACTGGGAGAATAATAATAACTAAAATTAAATAATAACAACAATAATAGTTTAAATGATTTATAATATAGTCAATCAGACTTTTCTCTGAAGTGTCTGAATTTGACAGGAACTATTGGATGTTGGGCTGCTACTAGCTGCTAAATGCAACTAGCTGCTAAAGGCTACTAGCCTGTAGCAGCTAACTGCTTTTGGCTGCTAGCCTTTAGCAGCTAACTGCTATTGGCTGCTAGCCTTTAGCAGCTAACTGCTATTGGCTGCTAGCCTTTAGCAGCTAACTGCTATTGGCTGCTAGCCTTTAGCAGCTAACTGCTATTGGCTGCTAGCCTTTAGCAGCTAACTGCTATTGGCTGCTAACTGCTACTAGCGTATAACAGCTAAACGCTACTAGCTTTTAACAGCAAACAGCTACCGGCTGCTTACTGCTCCAAGCATCGAACAGATATCTGCTGCTAGCTCCTAACTGCTACTAGTATATAACAGCTTACCGCTATTAGCTTTTAACAGCAAACAGTTACCAGCTCCTTTACTGCTCAAGGTTTTTGAAAATAGATCTGATGCTGGCTCCTAACGGCTACTAAAATATAACAGCTAACTGCTACTAGCATTTATGAGCTAACCGCTATTAGCTTCTACTGTGTCCAGCCCTCATGGGTCAAGCAAGCTAACTAAATATGACTTGCACCTTCAGGTTGATCAAATAGCCTTGGATGAACAGGTCAATGCCTAGATGGACCAGGTGGTGTCTGGGCGGGGCATCGGGATGTTAACAGGATGTGTTAAGGGACAGCTCATGAGTCCTGGCGTGATTTTAATCGGTGAGAGAAAACCTTCTTCCTCCCTTCTTACCTTTGTCGCACAAACTCGTCTGTGACCACCCGCTTCACGTCACCAAAGTCCTCATGTTTCTGTCTGCAGAGATTTCACATCATCTTGAATACAGCAACTCATGAGGTTGATATCAAGTTCACACTGAGGTCGTCTTACCCTGAGTCAATGCCGAGTTTCTTCAAAAAGTTCCAGATCAGGTCTGCAGCAGAAACATTTGACAGGCATTAATCAGGTGGTTAGTCTAGGTTGAGAGGATTAATGATGTCACTCACTCTCTCTCACCACCCCTCCCTTCATGAATATCACGCTGAGGACAACAAACAGCAGACCCAGCTTTGGACTGGACAGGTTCCTGCATACACAGATGACGGCAGTTAATACGGACGCCGTCATGATTCAAACTAACTGGATTGACTCCGACAGGCTCACCCGATGGGGGAGGCTTCCTCAGCCTCCAGCTTATTGAGGAGGATGTACACGTGATTCTTGGCATCTATTTCAACCACCTTCAAGCCAAACACCTGGAGAACATATAGGAATATTAGGAACCATCAGCTTAATGGGACAACATTCAGCTGGTTCCAGTTTCCCCTAAGACGGAACTCACCTGGTCAAACGTACGTGCTGCTCTCTTCATGATCTCAGGGTAGATGTTTCTGTAGTCCTTCAGCACGTGTTTCACCAGATCTGACAAAGAACTGTGATTAAGTTCAGAAGCTCTGAGAATACCTTGTTTTTCGTCACCAGCAGGCAACATTACCTGCTCGGCGTATGGGAATCTTCTTCTGGTCCTTCACTAAGAAGTACTGCACCACCTCAGCCGTCTGCAGACATAAGATCAACATATTTAAGAAAATACAGTTTAGACTAAGTACAATTACTCAAGCAATATACTTGACTACAAATTTGAGGTATTTGTTCTTGACTTAAGTATTTCCATTCGATATGACTTTATACTTTTCTCCAGTACTTAAGTCTGACACCTGTAGTAACTAGTTGCATCTCAAATTAAGATTTTCATACATTTCCCGTCCATTGAAAACCAAGTACTGTACTTAAGAACAAATTTTATATATTTGTACTTTACTACTCTGTTTATATTCTTCGTCTTCTCTTCTCAGAGAAAACGAAGAAACAAAATTTCTACAATGTGAACCTGATTATTGATCACATGACTTGTTGTTTTCAGGATTATGTAATAGCTATGCAGAGAGAAACACAAAGGGTTTGGTGACTATATTTATTTTGAAAGTTTTGGTTACAAGGTATTTTCCGATTACATTTTGCATATCCATATATATCTCACTAATAAACTGCATAACATATTTCTATTGCGTCGACCAAGTAACATAGTCCTGTAATGCAGCATTACAATACATCCAAAACCATAATGGAAGACACTGAATTGGACCATGAGTACTTTTACTCTGATTATTAAGTACAAATTACTGATAGTGCTTTCATACTTTTACTTGAGTAATGTTTTGAATGCGGGGTCTTACTTCTAGTGGAGTGTTTTCACTGTGCTATCAGTACTTTAACACAAGTAAATGATCTGAATACTTCATCCACCACTGTTAAAATGGTCTTTAGTGAATGAGAGTTTCACCTTTTGGTCAAGCTGCTGGGGTGTGAGCTTCTCCAGTCCTTTCTGGACCTGTGACGTGCTTGGCAAGGTGAACGTTGTGTCGTCATACTCTTCCTGAGACACTGAGGCACCAGACTGTCTCTATAACAATAATAATAATAATAATGGTACATTTAATTTATAGATCGCTTTTCAAAATACTCAATCTATGGGAAAAAAAACATCACAATGCCATAACCTCGTCGGGTCCATCAGCCCCCATGTTATTGTGCTGTATAGTTTTTACATAGAAAGAAACAAAGCAGTTTGTGCTACATGAGATCGTTTAAGGCTGAGACAAGACGCGCAAGCCTTCCCTCTCCACAAACATCAGTGACTCTGGTGGTCCTTAAGGTTCGGGATCATGTAGGAGGATAGAACTTACTCCGGCCTGAGATGAACTCAGGGTGGTGTGGGGTCTCTTCCTCTGCGACATGACGCTTCATACACCTAAAAAAACAGATCGACGAGCGGGTCAACGAGCTTCACACAATAACAACAAAATCTAAACTAAATGGACGTTCCAGTTAAAACTAATATAGCATCGTTCACACGCCCGGCATCGGAAGTTAACAAGAAATCCAAACCGTCATAACGTTAATAATAAACTTCTCAGTGTAGGCCGAATGCTTCCCTCTAGTGCCGCTTTAAGGCGCCTGTTTATGACGCAAAATGAGCGCGAGGACGGTGGCAAAGCCCACAGCTCACGTGGGGCTACCGAAACCATCTATGTATCATCTATCAGTACCTAGGTACATGTAGACAAAAATATAAAAAAATAGCATGAACACAAAAATATGTCTAATTTTTCAATGAAAACTCCTCAATGATTTGCAAAACATCAAAATCACGCTGGTGGTTTTTTCCGGTACATGTTGATGACGTCACATAACCTACTAAAACCGCGTTTTAAAAATGTTTAAAACATTAACAGTAGCGGTAATCAGTTAAAATAAACAAGTAAACACTTTGCTACGTTAAATATTGTATTTCCGTGAACGTATCAAAAGTACGGAAGCGCATTGCATTCACCAAATAAAAAAAACATTTTTGCACATGCCCTGTAATTTTTGTCATGAATGAGTAACAATATCTGTCCTTTCTGTCACTGCTACCGCCACTGTGTTTAAATTCATATGACGATGTCAATGTCAATCAACGCATGCGCACTGATGTGCAGTTGTCCGAGCTCAGGATCTGTATACACGGAGCAGCCAGATTGAGAAGCGATAAATATTTTCTTATATTACTAGAAATGACTCACATCATTTAAAAATGTCGGGAATCTAATAAATGTATAAGTTTTATCCAAATGTCGGACAGCTGCACACCCTCGCGCATGCGCTGTGTGACGCCAAAGATTTAAACACTGTGGCGGAAGCAATGACAGAGTAATTCTTCTGGAGCGACAGAGAAGTTTATAAATTATTAGACGTAATCGGCAGTTAGGATGAGCATCGAAAAAACTAATGAAATAACGTCCCAAACATAGAACTGGTGAAAGGACAGATGCGGGATCATATGAGCGCATGTGCAAACAAACAATCGTATCCTCCTTATCTCGTAATAAAATATCTTTTCTCGTAATTATGAGATACGTATCGCCTAATTACGAGATCATTTTCTCGTTCGGAATATTTTATTATTTTTATTTGGTGAATGCAATGCGCTTCCGTACAGAAGATAGCTTCATAATCATTTTTTTTTACTAATTGTTTGAGCTCAGGAGTTCTTGTTTGCTCTAACTAAACCTGATCCAACTACTTAGGCCGAGGTGTCAAACTCAGAGCCCGTAGGCCACATCCGGCTCGCACAAGAATTATATCCGGCCTGCGAGACAAAATTAAATATTATAATAACTTGCCCGCTGGCATGCAGCTCAAACACCACAGATACTAAAAATCCCAGAATTCACTGCGAAAACTGGCCCGTAAATCAACAGCGCCAGAGCTTCTCCACGCTCTGCCGAAGTCAGATATCAGCTTTCATTCAGGCACTTTGATAAACATCAGGCTACTCCCTAGACGAAATTGTTGAGGAGAACAGGAACAGATATAGTTGATCAATCTTTTTAGACTATAAATAATAAACGTATTAGTAAGCCGCTCGGGCGTATTAGTAAATAGAATGCACGTGTTCATTAATTGGCGAGGTGCGTTCACGTCCTCCAGCCGTTGGTGTTGCGTTATAAACACGAAAACACATGAAGTTGCCTGCATTTAATGTGAAATACACCGTTAAACTGTTCATACACCTTACTGTTTTCTGTTTGAACTGTTTTATTGTGACAGAAGACTGAAATGGCTGAATTAGTCCAGCTATTTACCAAGGGACATTTACAATTCATCAATGTTGTTTAAAAACCTATAGATTTTAATGTAATTTTTTTCATGTAAAATATTACATGAGTATATGAGTGGTATTTTCTATTCGTTTTTCAGAATTGTGTAAAATTAGTAAATAAAATAAGAATAAATTTGTCATAATACCTCAGATTAGAAATGGCCAGTTTGAGTCCTGTTGTGGCTGATGTAAGTCTTAGAGCATCCTCATTACCCAGCATTCCTGTCATTAAACTCCCTGAGAATGATACTTGTCCAGTTTTAAAACTAGCCCAACAATAATCTGACTGATTATAAATAAAACTAATGAAGACAATTTGACACAGGATTTAGACAAAATGAAAAACAGTTGAGAAAATTAAGACTCGTCATTCAACATGTATTTAAAATCTGATCTACACTGAAATCTTGTTTGGTATTTAAACAATCAAATAAATGAAATACAGACATCAGGAGTAAAATTTGTTGGTAAGACATAGGAGGAGGAAGAAAAAAGCCCAAATTAGAGAAAATTCAAATCTTAGAATTTTCAACAAAATGAATTCACTGAAATAAGAACAGCCCAGGGGAATAAAATGAAATATTTAAATAACCCCAATGATAAAAATGAAGTCATCATTTCATTGACCTGCTCATTATTCCATGTTACAGCTAAACAAGAAGAAACATTTCAGGAGTTCAACCCACAAGGAACCACAGTGACAGAATTGTCTCAAACCATTTAAAGGTTATGGAGAGTTCCTTATAAAGCCTTTTT
The DNA here is from genome assembly GCA_037951165.1 of Lophius americanus. Lineage (NCBI taxonomy): Eukaryota > Metazoa > Chordata > Actinopteri > Lophiiformes > Lophiidae > Lophius > Lophius americanus. Next base: position 3,032,569 of record JBBDHG010000094.1, read on the forward strand.
TTCCTTTTTTAATTCAAGAAGCCTGAAGAGCTCTTTTCCAACTTGCGTTTGGAGACTTAAGGCGTATTTAAATAATGTAGTCATTCTAATGTTAAATTCCATGTCCTGTACACATAACCTCTCCTCACAACGTATTTAAAACAAATTGATGTAAAACGAGTTTCAATTTTGTCATATAAAGCCTTTCAGAAAAGTTACTCCCTCGATGTATATACAAATAAAAGAGAAATATGTGTTCCTATGAGGAAAACAATAGAAACGCTCAAGCTAATTTATTCTCAACCAGGACAAAATTACCATAAAAAAGCCATAAAAAATAATGCTGCATGTTGTTAACATTAAAAATATATAACAAGGGGCAGCATTTGAAAAAAATAAACGAATTATAGTCTCAGAAATGTGGTCAATTTGGTGTATTTTATGTCCCTCATGAAGTGATCTGGGTCCCGGCGCTCCCAGAGTTTCTCCGCCGGTAGGGGTCGCTGATCGTCGGTCAGAGTCAGCGTGGGTGGACTATTGACTCCAACAGTTCTGAAGTCATGTCCACACTCAATGAGTGGATGTTATCTCTCTCGGGCCAAGTCTAACGTCCGCCTGACAGACACGCTGACAGCCTCATCACTCACCTGGAGGAAATCAAGTCAGCTGCGCCCGGACCGTGGAGCACTGCGCGCCCTGAAGCGGACCGTGGAGCACTGCGCGCCCTGAAGCGGACCGTGGAGCATTGCGCGCCCTGAAGCGGACCGTGGAGCACTGCGCGCACTGAAGCGGACCTGTCCCGGTTTTCTGATGTGGTCATGAGAACAAGAGAGAATGGGGGAAGAATGCAGAAGAGTTTCTCCTCTGAAGAACTTCGTGGCTGGAGGGTTTGCAGGCGCGTGTCTGCTGTTGGCCGGACACCCGCTGGATACCATCAAGGTGAGTGACACCTGTCTCCGTGACCATTTAAGTCATCTTAAGTCATGAGGCCGCTTCCGCCAGGGATAGAATGGGATCAGATGTAGTGGTGTTCAAGGGATTATTGATTATTGGTTTAAACAGTCACCGAGGGCACGAGTGTAGAATTACACCCATTAGCCAGAACATTAAAACCACCTGCCTATTATTGTGTTGGCCCTCCTTTATTTCATCAATAACCATCTGACCCGTGGAGACCTTGACTCAAGCCGACACATGAAGGTGTGCTGTGGTATCTGCTACATGGATTTTGGCAGAAGATCCTTCCAGGAATTTGTGGGGTAGGTCCTCCATGGATCACCAATCTTTTGATCATTCTTTTTGCCAATTAAGTCAGTTAAAAATAATGTATGTAGACCAGGCAAAACCCAAAAAGACCTTCAGATATCCGGAGATGCTCTGACCCTGTCAAAGTCTCTCTGATATCAATGCTTGTCCATTTTTCCTGTTTCCAACATCAACTTCTGGACAAAATGATCACCTGGAGCCTAATATAATCCACCCAATGATAGGTTACCATGGTAAGCAGATAATACATATCCTACCAACTGACTGGTAACAATGGTATGTAGGTAATCAATGTTAGTTTGTGATTATAATGTTACATCTGATCCAGGTAAAACTAGCTATGACCTAGTCATAAAGATTAACGGTGCTGATCAATGAGCTAGCTTTTGCTATGAAGATGAAGGAAGATCTCAGCTTCAGGTTTATCGTCTCTATTCAGAGCTGACATTTGTTTATCTCTACCGTCACGCTATTCTCTGGAGGTCAGAGGTACTTCCATAACAAGAGGAAGTCGTTCCTTCTAGGTTCATGCCTTCACCCCATCAACCAGGCAGAATCAGTTTTTATGACTGGTCTGCAATTTTCAGAAATGTCTGAAGTCCTCAGGATGAAATTACTTATGGTGTTCCAGATAGAAGTCAATTGTGTTCACCAAAGCCAACGGTTCTCACTGAGGAACAGCGAGAAAGGGGAGAACAATGATGGCCAACAAGATCACGTTAAAAAATGTTCAGTAAAAGTAAATATTCTTTGTTCACAGAGCAGCAGCACATTTAATCTCACGTCTTCTTCATGGTACTCAGGCTCTTGCCTGAAGAAGATGGGGGCTTTTCTCTTGACCAATCATATGATTTTGAGCCTGAGCGAAAATAAAGGCAGTGACTTGTGTGCCTAAGTGTAGATTTACCGGATCAGAGAAGATCTAGACATCTCTGACAAGATCGTAGCATCTGGTTTATTTAAGTTCCCATTCTTTTCTTCCCTTGATGCTCTTCTTTTTGCATTAAATGTTACTGAAGATTTGTAATTCAGTGGCCAGGGATATTCGGGTCACAAGCCAGTGCACCTCTAGTGCCGATCCCAAGCCCGGATAAATGGGGAGGGTTGCATCAAGAAGGGCATCTGATGTAAAACCTATGCCAAACCCAGACCCAGAACTGTGACCTGTTGAGTCCAGAAGTGGGTGTTTCTCCTTATGACCTCCTTATTTCAAATTCCTTTGTTGGCTTTCCATTTTAAGACTGCGGTGGTGGCGCGTCTGAGCCCATGGAGGTCAGTAGTCTCCACTGCACCTGCAACCCGTTTGAACCTTTTCCGGGGTTCAGGTTCAGTGGGTGGATCTCTTGATCCTGATTCTAGGTTGTCACACGTTGTTGACTAGGGTAAGAGTGGCCCGGTGGATGAATGCATTTTTGGTTTCCTTTTACAGGGTCAGGGTAGTTAAACAAGTGAGTGGTCTTCTAGGAGACGTTGGACAAAGAATTCATGGCAAGCTCTCTAAAAAATGTGTTTTGGTAAGCTGTTCTCTGTTCTAAAAGATCTGCCTGTAATAAACCTATATATTTAAGTAAGACACCTGCGACTCCTCCTTTTTCTCCAATGATCAGAAGACGAGATTGTTCTTCATCATGCAAGGTCCACTTCTCTGAAGGTCGGTGGTTTGATCCCCGGAAACTTCCACACGTTGTAGTGTCCATGAGAAAAATACTGAACCCCAAGTGGAGCACCACATGGCTGTTCCACTGGTGACTGATTACTGCTCCTGATGAGCATGTGGCATCTTGCATGGCGGCGCGTATCATGACTGTGTGTCTGTATGAATGTTTGTGTTAACGTGTGAACAGCGACCACTCAAAGCGCTTGTAACTGTGTTATATAAGTACAGTCCATTTACCATTTCTGCTGCTGATTGCTTCTGTTGATGTCACTTACTGTCACCTTTATCCTGAGCAGCAGATGCTGATGGGTGGTTCCCCTATCTTCTCCAACAAACCTCTGGCCACACGATCATAGATTTTGTGTGTGTGTGTGTGTGTGTGTGTGTGTGTGTGTGTGTGTGTGTGTGCGTGCGTGCGTGTGTGTGTGTGTGTGTGTGTGTGTGTGTGCGTGTGTGTGGCTGTCCTACATTTCTTCTCTAGGTGAGGCTCCAGACGCAACCCAAAGTCTCCTCCTCTCAGTATGTTGTCTACAGAGGAACATATGACTGCTTCCGTAAGACTGTATCCAAAGAGGTGAACCACACACACACGCACACACACACACACACACACACACACACACACACACATACATATACACTGAAACACACGTACAGCTTTCCAGACTGAGCGCGCTCAGGGTTCTGTCAGGGTCTGGATCTTACTATGAATCAACTCGGTCCATATCTGGCACATTTGATGATCTACAGTCCTATGAAAAAAGTATTTGCCCCCCCTCCAGGTTTCTGAACTGTGTGGATCTTCAAACTAAATTTAACATAAACCTATTAAACACAAATACATCTTTTAAATTTTTATTTACTAAATGAGACAAAAACCCCTGTGAAAAGTATTCAACCGCCAGAACTTAACACCTTGATGTTCTGTCTTCAGCAGTAACCTGAGGATCCAAACTCTTCTGATTACTGGAGATCAGTTGCTGACATCATTGTTTTGAATTTTCTCCTCTTTAGTGCAATTAAAGAGGAATTTTCTCAACTACTTTAGTGCAGCCACACTGGAGGGTCTTTGACCAGGAACTTGGTTCTGATGGTCCCACCACAACATATCAGTGGGGTTCAGGTCCAGACACAGACTGATGACCTGGCATACTCCTTCAGAGTATTCGGGTAAATGTTGTCCCTCTTTTGCTGATGGGACCTTGGCTCACTATTACAAACACACAGCTGTGGTGCTGCTCCTCCTTTGTTTAGTTTGAGCAAAATAAATGGCGTTTCAGAGGAAGGTCTTTGTTGTAGCACTGTTGCACAATAAAATGGGACTAATGAGATCCACCTGTTGGAATTTGAGGATTTTGTACATGCTGAACTTTTTCCACTCTGCATTTTTCTGCACAATTGAATTCATACATGCGCATGTCCTATTTATAGCCCTAGTGTTTGTGTGTGCATGTGTGTATGTGTGTACAGGGGGTCCTGGGCCTGTATAAAGGAATGGGGGCTCCTCTGGTGGGCATGGCTCCAACGATGGCCATCACTTTCTTTGGGTTCGGTCTGGGGAAGCAGCTCCAGCAGACTGACCCAAATAAATCTCTCACGTAAGTAAAGCCACGTATGGACACAAATTCACACATTCACACACTCACACACACACCCCCACACACAAACGGTCACCCCTACACAAACACCCACACGCACGCACGCGCAAACACACACACGTACACACACGGACACACCTATACCCACACACACACAAACTTGCACACATACAGAGATACACATATACAGACACGGACACCCCTACACACAAACACATGTACACGCAGTCACACACACACACACAATAACGCACACACAAGTACATATGGACACAACTACACACACAAACATGTAGTTAACACTATGAGCTCTAATTGTAGCATCCCTCTGCTGCCCCGCCTCCTCTGCTATCATTAGCCTATTAGAAGCTACACACCCCCTCCACACCCCTTTATCCCATCTTTTCCCCACCCAGACCTTCGTCCTGTGACCATGACCCTCTCTGCTCTCCACATTTCTACGTGTAAAGACAGCACCACGCATGTCCACCGAAAACTCAGCCCAAAATAATTTGTGTCCTCGTGTTTCTCAGAACCACCTCCCCTGGAAACCCTTCAGTTCTCTCCTCCCCCTTCCACCTCCACCTCCTCCCCCCACCATGGCAGCTTTCCGTCACAGTTGTTCTCCAGTTAGGTGGTTTTTCCTGTTGTCGAGCTGTTGAAAGTTTGAAAAGGATTCCAGTAAATGCAAAACACGAAGTGAAAGCTCATTGGTAGATGAGATCTTCATCATTGTTGTGAGGAAGGAGCCATTAGAATTAATTCTTAGATTATGAAATAAGGAAAAAATAGGTTACAGAAAGTAATACTGTGCAGAAGGAAAAAACACCTATATGTAGAGAAAAAGGCCAGAAAACATTAAAAAAACACAAAATATATATATATTCAGATATTTGATAACTTTCGTTTATTATAATATCCTGTTGAATTTTCATATACATATATTTGAACAAGACATCCGCAGATCCCTGCTCTCTGATCTAATGCCATTCAGCCCCACAGCCCAAACATTTCATGCTTTCAGACGTTGCAAAACCTGATATGATTGAAGGTATACATTTTGGCGTTCATTTCACCCATGTTGTCTTTTAGGATCCTGAGTGCTTGTCTCCTGCAACACACAAAATATTTTGATTTCAGTGAATTGGACCCCAGCAAAACCATTTTAATGGGAGACACTAGTTTGTCTGAAGCGTGGAATTACTTTGACTAGTGGTTCGCTTTTTAAGAACGTAGGCACACTGGAGAGGATTTTTATTGCTGGATTAACCGTCGGGAGAACCGGGGTGAACATGTCACGAATTACAACATGTGCAATTACCCTCTGAACTTTGGCCACATCATCAAGAAGAGTAACAATAACACTTTTCATACCAGAAGCAGGTTTCACATTGTCAAAACAAATGACTTTTACAGCAAAGCTGGCCTCCACCAGGTTTCCAACCATGTGTCAGCGTCCACAGACCCACTGCTAACAGAAAAAATGGCTGACTGTCTAAACCACCACTACCACTACCTGGAACCTACCTGTGTGTGTGAGAGAGAGATAAAGAGAGAGAGAGAGATAGTAAGAGAGAGACAGAGAGGGAGAGAGAGAGAGACATCTCTCTCACTGTTAGTCCTGTACATTTGGCAAAATGGAAATAAATTTTATTTTTTAACATTGTTACCAATGTTTACCTCAAAAATCTCTCTCCTATGTTTGAGCCCTCTGTTCTGTTCTGTTCTGTTCAGGGCAGCTCAGATCTTCCTGTCTGGATGTCTGGCCGGTTCCTTCACTACGGTCATCGTGGCTCCAGGAGACAGAATCAAATGTTTACTGCAGGTAAAGTCAGATGAGCTAAACCTAACCCAGAGATCAAACTAATTAACCCTAATAAAGAGGTCTGATTAACTGAACCTAACCCAGAGGGCAGATTAACTAACCCTAACCTGGAGATTGGATTAACTAAACCTTACCCAGTCATGTGTCATATTAACTAAATTTAACTAGTGAATCAAATTAACGCATCTAACCCAGAGATGGGATTAGCAAAACCAAACCCAGGGGTCAGACTAACTGTCATATCATGAGGACCTGATAGAGTCCGTGACACCATGATCAAAGGTCAAAGATCAGGGACTTTATTTGTCCTGGTGTAACTCAGGATTACACAACCGGGACAAAGAGCTGACAGTCAGGAATCTGAGATGATGTTTTCCGCTCTTAAAACAAACTAAATCCACTGAAACGTTTGTTCCAGGTCCAGGCCAGCAGTGGTCTGGTGAGGTACTCCGGTCCACTGGACTGTGCCGTCAGTCTCTATAAGGACCAGGGGATCCGTGGTGTCTATAAGGGGACTCTCCTGACCCTCATCAGAGGTAAACATCCCTTTGTTTATTTAAGACAACATATATATTTTGTCTACTAATTCAATCAGAACACTTTGGTCTTAGAGCATGTCTTTAATATCATTTTTATGTCACAGCAGTGAAGGTTCTGTGAGCCCAATATATTCATATATTCTATAAATCATATTCTGGATATGGAATTGTTCTTTCTAGAACTGTGGTGATGGTGTCATTTTTTCCAAGCATTGTTTACTTCCATGAAGTCAGAAGTAAGTTGAAAAGAATGATATGAAAGTATAGATCTGGACTAAAATCTGGTTCACTCCAAAATTCATTACAGTCTCAGATGGGCTCACTTCTGTGTGTTTTATGAATCACCACAGTATACAGACCCTCCTCTTCCTCTTTGGGCTGTTCCCTTTAGGGGTCTACATAGCAGAGCATCCGTGTCCATCACCTCCTCTTTGGACTTCCCCTTCTCTGACTTCTCTCCAGTGCATATCTCAACCACTTCAGTTTTTCTTCCACTAGCTGCTCACAATGTCATCCACAAAGAGCTAAGAGCCAATCTTCTATGGTGCAGTCCCACCTCCACTTTAAACCAACATTTCACTTTTACTGCACGCGTTACCGTAGTCATGCTGCTCTCATACATATCCTGTACCAATCTCTGAATGTTTCTCTGTCATTCCAGACTTCCTCATGCAATACCACAGTTCCTCACTCAGCACTGTTTTGTCGCTTTCTCTAAATCCTCAAAGACACAATGCAACTCCTTCTTACCTTCTCTGTACTTCTCCATCGGCACTCTCAAAGCAAACTTTGCATCTGAAGTGATCTTTTTTGGCATGAAACCATAGTGCTGCTCACAAATTGTCACCTCTTTTCTTAACCTCGCTTCCACCACTACTCTTTCCCAGATATTCGTCGTGTGGCTCATTAGCTTTATACCTCTGTAGCTGCTAGAGCTCTGAACATCACCCTTGTTCTTGAAACACCAGCAGTTTTCCTCAATTCCAGAGACATCCTCACACTCTCAAAGATGTGTTTTGAACAATCTTGTGAATTGCTGCTTTGCCCTCTCTCTTAGACACATCCATACCTCCCCTGGTATGTCATCAGGACGAACTGCTATTCCATTCTTCATCCTCTTCAAAGCTGCTCTAACTTCACCCCCACAAATCTTTCCAAATTCCTGATCACACTTTTTTACATTCTCCACCATTCCCCCTCTCTCATTTTCCTAGTTCATCATTTCTTCAAAGTAACCCTTACATCTTGCCCTCACACTCTCCTCACTTGTTGGTACCCAACACACTATCACAAAGCCAAACTTCACAATACTGAAGTCTATCAATGTTTTCCTTCATCCCGATGAAACAAAAGTAGTGTAGTAAAAAGTATTTCCCTCTAATGTGTAGTGGAGTAATGGATGCGAATACTCTGCTAAAATAATATATCTAAGTATTACTGTACTTTCATTACTCAGCAGTATTTGGCATTTTGTTTCACCTCGATGTGTTTGTTAATGTTGAATCCAGAGATAAGAAAAGCGTTCAGACCTCTAATTCTCTAGTTCTCCTTCTGTCTCTCAGATGTTCCCTCCAGTGGTCTCTACTTCCTGACATATGAATACCTCAAACACCACCTGACACCGGAGGGTCAAAGGTGAGAAAAACAAACCAGTGATGGAATGAAGGTGAGCAGATTCACTCTTGCGAGTCTTTGCTTCCACCTGTCCGGGGGTTTAGGTTAATACAATTTTTGTTTTTTTTTAAAGAGAGGCTTCTTCTACAACATTGGCGAATATTAAATATTAAAGCTACTGACTGATATTAAATACGTCTAAAACCAAAGTGAGATGTTATCATAAATCTATCTCCCATCCATCAATTTTATTTGGATCGGTAATCATCTGTTCGGCTCATCCCGGGGGGTGGGGGGGATGACGAAATCGTTCTCAGATTAAAAATAAAATTACTCCACTGAGTTCTGTCTCCAACCCAGGATTAACTCTGTATTTGTATTTAAGTTTCAGCTGCTTTCACGTACGCTTAGTGCCCAGAGATAGAACTAATTAAAAAAATCAGCCAGGAAGCAATTTGCCAGTTTTCTCTCCATCTCTGATGAAGCCGCTTTTTTGTTATTTTATAAATATCTGCTCCTGAGTGCATTAAAACTTCCTGCTCAAAAGGTCTGAAGTATGGCGACCACAGCTTCTCACTGGTTGCCATGGTGAATCACAGTATGTGAGATCCATTGATGATGGCTTTTGATCGTCCTCCTGTACCATTTTAATTCAGAGTTAACCAACTCAGAATTGATTGAACAAACTCAGATCAGCGGTTCTGCAACTTTCTCATCTCAGTCTTGGTCAAGACCGAGCTCACAGTTTTTCAAGCCTGGTTCTTGAAATAGCGCTAAAGTCTGTGGATTCATATCCATACACCTGGGCTCTGCGGTTATGATCCCGTCTAGGGATGTGGACTTTGAAAGTGAGACACAAATTAAGGAATCAGAGGGAGAATTATTGCTAAACCCAGTGAGAACCTATAACAGGATTTTACCAGACCCAGACCCAAACCCAATCAATGATAAATAATAATAAATAATAAACAATTAAAATTTGCAGTTAATGATCATTACTGCAGCATCAAATTTGAATGCAGGACTTTTGTAATGAATGAGGAATGTGTGAATTTGATCTCCTGTGAACCCTCACATGTTTTGTGCTTCAGTGTTTCTGAGCTCAGCACTCCCAGAATCCTCCTGGCTGGTGGCGTTGCTGGGATCTTGAACTGGACGGTCGCTCTTCCTCCAGATGTCCTCAAATCCAACTTCCAGACAGGTGAGAGGGTCAGAAACCGTGGAGCTCCACGCCGAGCTGGTTTCACCTTTCTTGTTATCCACACCAGATGAATAGTTGAAGCTCTTAGAACCCAGTTTGAGCTTCTCCTCCAAAGTCAGAACCCTCTCAGCAAAAGAAGAACCCTCAGGTAATGATGAGACAGCAGTGCTGCTTACATCATCCCTCCTTCCTCTTCCTCCGGTTTGGTCGTGTTGGCAACTGGAGATTGATAGTATCCCTGACGTCCCTCTGCCCAGCAACCCCTTCCTGCTCTTCCTTAGAGGACCTGATGACCCAGATGAGATAGGGAAATCCCTCAAAAATATAAAGTCTATCCAAAAACCAATTGGGAGCAGAAGACCACAGCAGGTGGACCTTCTAGAGAAGGATCCTCTGGAGTCCGTCCTTGGATTTTTGTTCAGGACAGTAAACTGTTGGAATTGAAGCTATAATCGTAGTGAGGTCTGTGGATCCCTTGTTTGAATGTTTTCTGGGATGACGAGGAGAAGCCTACTCCTGTCTTTTGGTCTGCAGGTCAAATCTCAGATTAAAACCAGCAAAGGTTCTGGAGAACTGGTTCCATCTGATTCTAACAGGAACAAGCAGAACTTATTCTCTCATGATCTGAAGTCCAGTGACCATGATTCTGATTGGACCTCCTCTTCTGTTTGTGGGGGTCATCAGGTGAGGTCCAGAGTTCATGTATCCATCAGGTACCAGTGTTTAGATCTTCATCATGCATGGATCCATCATCTCCCTGCCCCATCAGTCCCCGCTCATCAGTCTGGATCTTTGTTTGGTAGTTTTGGCATCCTCTAGAGGCCGACATGACCTCACCATGTGTGTCTGTTTGCAGCTGCTGAAGGGAGATACAGAGGTCTTCGGGACGTCCTGACGACCCTTCTCAGAGAAGAAGGACCTGCGGGACTCTACAAGGGATTCAACGCCGTTTTCCTCAGAGCGTTCCCTGCCAATGCCGTACGTCCCCTTCATCTTCAACGGACTCCTAGAAACATCTCCGGGATCTTTCAATGTTCCTGTGATGTTCCTCCAGTCTACACTAATATATAACACTCATATATAATCTGCTTTGCTCCCAGACTCTCAGGAACATCTCCAGGATCTTTCAAAGTTCATGAGATGTTCTTAAAGTCTATACCAATATATAACACTAATATATATCCTGCTGTGGTGGCGGACTCTCAGGAACATCTCCAGGATCTTTCAAACTGAATGCTTGAAGAAGTTACAAATGTGTTATTTCACTTTCTTCATTTTTATTTCTATTCTGTCACATTGTTGGCCCTAATTACTTCCACGTTGTTTATCATTCAAACATCATTAAAAAATCAAAACATTCAGCTCATAAAGGACATTCAGGCGTCTATTTATATTTTTTATATCCTTCATACTTTCACAGATATTCACCATTTTCACCCTTTCATTCAGATGGAGAAATCCTTGGAATATCCTACTTTAACTTTTAAAATATTCACACCATCTTCATCTTTTACATGCTCATTTAACCAGTTACCTACGAGTCATAGTTTGTCCCCCAATCCGACTTTGATGATCATAAGATGCAGTTGGCTCAACGTCTTTCATACATTTTTGGATCCAGCGCTTCAAAAAACTGCATTCTGTAGGTCATTATTATTATTTATACATTAATTATTGTGTATTGTCATTTATTTTTAATTGCAGTTATATAACACATTAAACTTTTTCAAAAACTCACACTAAACTGAAGCAAACAGTCAGACGGAGAGACTTCCGTATCTTTAGACGCTCAGGGTGAGCTCCTTCCAGCTGAATGAGCCACATTCAACCCTGATTCCCTCTTAACCTTTCAGTTCCACCATGTTTGTCTGTTTGAGTCTGATTCCATATCTGATATACAACTGAAACCTACCTCTCTTCCTCCCTCAGGCCTGTTTCTTAGGGTTCGAAGTGGCGTTAAAGGTACTGAACATGATATCGCCCGGTTGAGAGTCTGGATCAACTCTGTATTTGACCGGGGTCTCTGCACAGACACATTCTACATGTGTTATTATGGGCGACTTTTACAGATCGTCTTTCATATTCTATGCAAACGCACACATTTTTGAATGTATGATTCATATAGAAAGATATAGTGACTAATGTGTTCATTAATCTATAAAGTCTGCTAAAATTCAGGATTAATTTATTATTAATATAATCATGTTTGGAATTTTATAAACTTTGATCTAAGTGTTTGAATAAAGGTTTTTTGAAATTGTTCTAATTAGAGTGTGAGGTGTTAACTGACAGAACCTCCTGACCTCATCTGTAGACTGACAGTGACCTCCTGACCCTGTCTGTAGACAGACCGAGTCCTCATCTGTAGACTGACAGTGACCTCCTAACCTTATCTGTAGACAGACCCTGTCCTCATCTGTAGACAGACAGTGACCTCCTGACCTTATCTATAGACAGACTCTGACCTCCTGACCATCCTTGGAAAGACAGTGACCTCCTGACCTCATCTGTAGACAGACAGTGACCTCCTGACCTCATCTGTAGACAGACCCTGACCTCATCTTTAGAAATACAGTAACCTTCTGACCTTATCTGTAGACAGACCCTGACCTCCGGACCCCATCTGTAGACAGACCGTGACCTCTTGACCTCATCTGTAGACAGACCGTGACCTCCTGACCTAAACTGTAGACAGACCCTGATCTCCTGACCTCATCTTTAGAACGACAGTAACCTACTGACCTCATCTGTAGACAGACCCTGACCTCCTGACCTCATCTTTTTTTTTCCGTTTTACACAAATCCCAAAGTTCACCACACCATTGAATGTATGTGTAATACACTCACCAGCCAAAACATTATAACCACTGACAGGTGAAGTCAGAATGACTTTCATTATCAGGTTACCATGGTTCAGACACCGCTTTCAAGTGTGCTCACAAAATTTTGGGTGGGCCTTTTTAATTCCATTTAATATTAGGGTCAACTGTTTACCCTCCTGTGATGGTAGAATGATATCGGATAGCCACCAGCATCTGGTTCATTATGAGACATTTAAAAGCAAATTCTAAAGCAAATGTTCATTGCAGATATATCCTGTTATTTATGTGTAATAGGTGTTTTATGTTTTAAAGCGCCACACATGGGTTAATCTCTCCAACTGTATGAAGGGTGAATGAAAAATAACTACTGTCATGTTTATTTTTATCGGGGGTTATGTCAACCTATACATTTAGCAATTTATTCGTTTTTCAAGTTGGGAGGGAGAGACAGATTGACCTCTACGCTGACTTTAAATGAGAGAGAGTGCGGCACACTGAGCTGTCAATCGTCATTTTTTCCCTTCTGACAGAGTTAGTTTATTTTTGCCAGGACGTTAGAACCAGTAACCAGTTGATTGATCTAGCTTGATAACAACATCATTCGGCTGATGAAGAAGGTACACAACAATTAAGTAGATGAAATCTGTGTTATCTCAACTATTACCCTCATCTCCAGTAGATCTACCTGCCGCCTGACGGCAGGTAGATCCGTCCTACTACATGATCCATCCTGGAACTGGTGAGACACCAGTACCACTACTTCAGGTGACTCCCCAATGCTACTGGTTTAGGGTTAGTGAAGATCTCAGGTGAGGCATCCTATGTCGGACTGGAGCGGTATGCTCTACAGCGGATCAATCTGCTGTGACGTCTTTGGGAGTTCCACATTTTAATGTATAGAATTAAATATAAAAAAGATAGGGAAATATATGTGCTCTCTGTCATTTGGGTGGGTCAGCTGTGTAGGCCCAGTCTTTCCACACATAACACCGCGCCTGCTAAGGCTACTCGTCAATGTTTGGGATATATGACCATGGTTACTCGTCAGTGAGTTGGATATATTAGGTAACAGGTAAACATTTTGTCCTTTATTTGATGTTGATGAAAAATAGACAAGCGTAAGGATCTGAAAGAGTTTGACAAGGACCAGATTGTAATAGCTTGTGGACTGATAACCAAAACCTTTGGTCCTGTTGGGAGTTCCTGGTCTGCAGCGGTCACAACCCATCAAAGTGCTCTTAGGAAGGAACCCCGGGGTCAATGGTGGTTGTGGAGACTGAAGTCTTGCCCCACAAGAGCTACTGTAGCAAAGACTACTATTTCTGATAGAAAGCTATCAAAACACAATGACATCACTGGAAAACCGTACAATATTAAAGAGGTGGTTATAATGATATGGATGATGGGTGTAAGTACGGTTTCCTGTGAAGCAGTTAAACATCAGGAAACATGAATGAACTGCTGCCAAGGTACTTCTCTGAGAACAGATGTTAGTCTTGCAACAGACCAGATGGGGGCGCTGTAAGGCTACAGCCTCCGCAGATTCAAAATGACTTTAAAAATAACCAAACAAACTCATAAAGTGGACATGAGGGAGATAATACACAAGATATGTTCCCCATAAAATGTGTTCCAGTTCCACCATAACTGATACAGTTCCACCACAGTCTGATATTTATTTATCTAAATCTACCCTGCCTCTCACCAAATGCCAACTGAGACAGGCTCAAGCTACAGCAACCCTCTACTGTAGAGTCTACACTGTAGACTCTACAGTAGAGGGTTGCTGTTCTGTTTATCCTGTAGACTCTACAGGATAAGCGGTTACGGATAACGAACGTTTGACGAAATAAGGAAATATCCCCATCCCCATCCTCAAAACCTTCAATTTTCACTCACTTCACTTTACAGCATACATTACCCAAAATACCGTGGTTCTAAAAGCGGACATGGATTGATGACGTAAGCAAAGAGGTTTTGCTGAAACCCAACTTTATACATTTTTTTTTAAGTTTAGCCAGAGGAATCACATTTAGAGTAAAAAAAGAGGATTTTGTCGTTCATATGGTCTTATATGACACTTAAAATGTTTTCTAAAAACACGAATACCCACAATACATTGCGTGACTTTCATTTCCGGGGTTGACGACCAGCATCCTGACAGCAAGAGGAGGTGAGCTAAATGTTTGATGTTTTCTTTTGTTGTGAAGTAACTAAAGTCTATGAATATTTCATGAGTGGTATCATTGCGTTATAAGCCACATTGTATGGTTATATGAGCGCGATAGAGGCCGTTCTTGTGTTAAATAGAGTCAGAAACATGAGTAAAAACAGCTGCTGCATGGTGTTCTTTGTTAGGTTATGTCAAATATTTTACTTTATAACCATCCAACCTTCTTATCTGTTTATTACCACTGTATAAATGTGACGTGGTCAATATGGTGATGTGTGTCAGAACTGAATGTGAGCGTAAACATTGACTTGTAGACGGCTAGCAAGCTAATGTTAGTTAGCTGTTGAACATTCAAAGCCTTAAAAAGGTTAAAGGTCAAAAACAGGTTATCTCAAGGATAGGAAATACTGCAGGCTTATTCTACTCGGTAATAATAGTAACAAAAATAGTAAAATAGATAATGTTTGGATCAGCAGAGGCTGAGTATTGATAATATGGGCGATGACGTTTATTCAAGTGTGCTTTTAGGATGTCACTTATAAACTGAAATATAAGGGCGTATAGTTGCAGTACACACTTGATGTACTGACCACAAATATACATAACACAATTGCACTTAACTATAGTTGACTTACACTGACAATTATACAGAAAAGTCTAAATATATTTGGACTATACTTGTACTTAATCTTTTGACAGAGATAAACTTATTAAAATTAGATTTACACCTTATTTTAATAGTTTACTTGACATGTAGCTGTATTTACAGTTAATACACAGAGAAAAGGACCAACATCTGGCTGGTTATATTTACAATTTATTCTGGGGTCATTTTATTGTAACAAATCTTAAATCTCAAAGTTGTTTATTCAAAGTATACTGCTCTTCAACCTAAAGGATACTTAAAGCAAATTGTATATCGCATGATTCAAAAGTTAAGCAAACTGTAACACGGCGGATGAACACAACATGTAATAATTGTATATTATATATGTTCTATTCTTTAAATGAAGCATAGAAATGAAGCATGTTAAGAGTTGCATCACCTTTGAGTGTCCTTTGTATTGTGGCTATTGCAGCTTGTTTTCCTTAATGTCTTGTGTTGTGACTTTTTAATTTTGTTTTCTATATGCTGCACATTTGTTGTCAAATAGATGTAAATGTTTTCTTAATTCGCTTGTATATAGTCCCTTTGAATGCGTTTAAGTTGCAACATGTTTACTCCTGTCGGCCACCGTAGGTAACAACCGTTTACACGACCTCAGTATAAGTGGAATTTTTAAAAGGTTAAAGGTTAAAATCTGGAAGCAGTTTAACGGCTGCCATGTGTGAACAAAAGACCAAATCACATCAAAACATTACTGTTGCTCCTAACCTGGACTTCTCCCCATCCTGACTCTGTGCATGATCATGAATTATAGCATACATTAGACACACTCTTCTCTCTGCATCGTCCAGGCCACCCTTATGGTCATTCTTCTAGACCTTTACATTCCTGTAGAACCACAGAAGAACTTAAATGGCTTCTTCCACAGACTGAGCAGTATCCCCCACACCCCATAAACCTTCTCAGCCTTCTCTGTAAACCCCTCCCAGGTTCACCCGTGTGTGTGGATGCAGGTCTTCGGAGCGCTGCGATGCCCCTGGTGGTCCAATGGCCGTTCCGGCAGTGCCCTACTTTGGCCTGGAGGGTTTCAAGCTCAGTGATCATGGGCTTGGTGGGCTCCTACTCCTATTTCTGGACCAGTAAGTCAGAAAAGACACACACATCCACCAGCATGATGCGGATAAATTCCCTAACTTCTGAATTTCCCTCTGACCTCCAGAGTACATGAACTATTTAACGGTCCACAATCAAGAGGTTCTGTGGGACCTGATTGACCAGAGGCCTTCAGACACACCCTTAGTCACCCTGTCCAATCACCTGTCTTGTATGGATGATCCACACATCTGGGGTAAGGAAAGACCTGAGACCAACTTGAGAAGGTTACAAGAGAGGACAGTTAGATAATCATCTATGTTTTACAACAGGTGTTCTGAAGCTCCGACACGTGTGGGATTTCAACAAGATGAGGTGGTGAGTCCTCAACCTCTTCAGTGAGACGTTCTCTTGAACTGTGACTTTTCAATCCAAAATTGCACAACATACCCAACAGTATTTCTAAAGAACCTGCCAGTAGTTAGTGTATATACTGATATGTCTAACTTTAGAATCTGACTTTATTTTTATTGTCTTCTCTCAATTTTATCTTGCACAAACCACGGAACTGTGAGAAAAAATTATGTTTTGATTATGATGTATGTCTGGTACATATAATGAAATTGACAATAAAATTGACTTTGACTTTGATTATATTTGATTTTATTTCAGGACCCCAACAGCGTCTGACATCTGCTTCACTAGAGAGCTGCACTCCAGATTCTTCAGCCGGGGGAAGTGTGTTCCTGTCTGCCGAGGTGGGTCTCCAGTCCATCTCCCGAGGCGGAGATGAAGGTGTGACGGGGATCTTATAGTTGTTCCAGCTATGATAAGTCCAGAAAGGCAGCAGAGGTCCATTCTAGAACAGAACACTTTGTGCCAGTACTCAAATGTACATCTACATCTCAGAGCATCTCCTCTCAGGATAAAAACAAGAAACACAGAATTAAGTAAAAAATAACAACTAATATTAACATACATTGGCGAAATCCCTCTTCAAATGTAAGTAAAAAGAAATAATGAATTTTTCAGTATTTTTTAGCCTGTATTAAGTAAAAGACAAAAAGGTGGCAGTAGAGCAGATAAAAAAGAGCTTGATGTGATTTCTTGAAAAAAGAGGAGATATTTGGATAAAGGAGATCGGAAAATTAGGTGGAAAATCTAATTTTGAAAGAGGTGGTAATGGTCAGAAATTAGTATTATTTTCAAAAGTAACAACTAAAATGTCTGTTTAAGATGATGCCACATTCATAGTCCAGGAGCACAGAGCCCCTCTGGTGACAGGGAAGGAAAAAAAATGAATCCTGTTGCCACAACTTAACAACTCATTGTTCGAGTTATTCTCTCATGGCCTAAATATAATAAGGCGTTGGAACGAGTTGCTATCCCACGGCAACGACTTACTTAGGCACTGGAACAAGTTTTTATCTCGTGGCCGCGACCAAATACGGTATGGGAACGAGCTATTATCATTCCCATACTACCCCTCTATACTGACTGGCTATGTTCTCCCTTCTCACCACCTTGCAGTCTTCAGTCGCTTACAGATTGCTTCTTCTTCATAAGATGTAGTCCTCTTGTGTGCTCCTGCCTCCGCTCTTATAGTCACTTTATCTCTCTTATATATCTCTTCAAGAAGAGCGTGAGCAGAGGATGATCTATACTGTAGGTCAATTGAGTCAGGGTC
Organism: Lophius americanus; assembly: GCA_037951165.1. Taxonomy (NCBI): domain Eukaryota; kingdom Metazoa; phylum Chordata; class Actinopteri; order Lophiiformes; family Lophiidae; genus Lophius; species Lophius americanus. The sequence goes on from JBBDHG010000094.1 coordinate 3,050,629, forward strand.
TCAATGAACCTACAGCGCCTTCCAAAGGTCAGCAGGTTGAAGAGTTGGTGTCCTTGGTTAGATGCGTCTATGGCCCTACGTAAACATGGAGACCTGTAAATGTGCTGGGGAGAGGGTAGCCGTGCGCAGGTGATGTTCCCTCTTGTCGGCCTCAGAGCAGCTGGAGAAGCACAGCAGAGGATCCTCGCCACAGAGCAGTGATAGAAGAACGCAGGTCTGCCATGACGAGTCAACGTCATCGACCACATGAATACGTTGATCTATGGCTTTTTGATAAGTGCTTTCTACAAGGGATTAATCTACCAAATTGAAAATGTTCTATAGATTAATCAAAAATCGAATCATTAATGTCTAAGACAGCAGCAGCTGCTGAAGTTCACTCCAGAAGGAGCCGCTGCTGTGCCTTCAACACTGGAGAGGTGGTGTTGACAGTCCAGGGAAGGTCCTGGGAGGAGATACTTCCTTTGATTCGGAATGGAGAAGGTTCCTCACTATAATCAACTCTTTCATTCTTGAGGTGTTGAGTATCAGATTACTGGGCGAGCATCAATCAGTCAGTACGTGAATCTCATCCCTGTAGGCGGTCCTCAGAAAGCTCCATCTCACAGCAGAAGGAGAGAAAATGTTTCTAGGTGGTATGGTTTCTTCTTCTGTGGTTGATGAAGACTACATGTGACGGTACTGAGCTGATGTTCCATCAGTGTCTTCATGTTGGTTGAGTAGAAACAGATCCTGCCGCTGCTCCTGAACAGCTTCCTCCTCTGGTGCTACTGGTACCAAAGTCCTGGTACCGATGATATTACCGATCTGGTACTGTCTGCTGATTCTGTACATGGTGTGTTTTTCTGCAGGCGATGGCGTTTATCAGAGAGGCATGGACTTCGTTCTGGAGAAGCTAAACAAAGGAGAATGGGTTCATATCTTTCCAGAAGGTCTGGTTATCTTTGACCTCACATCTCACTCATCTTTTAGATCTTTAAGATATATTTTTGTTGCTATTATTATTATTATTATTATTTTTGTTGTTGTTGTTGTTGTATAAATAGACATGTCCTTCCACCAACAGGGAAGGTCAACATGACAGAAGAGTTTATTCGGTTGAAATGGGGTGAGTGTTCCTTCCTGTTTGTCCCCTATAACTTCCAGTCAGGATCCATAACGGTCCTGATCCATGTTCTGGTTCTGTTCCAGGTGTGGGTCGTCTTATAGCAGATTGCTCCCTCAACCCTGTTATCCTGCCGCTGTGGCATATGGGTGAGTTGACACGGCAACGCGTTAAGTCACATGTTCTGTTTCATGGCAAACACTGCTTGCAAACATTAATGACAAACACTGACTAGGGTTAATGGTACCCAACTGACTATGGAGCAGAGCAGGTCTGAATCAATTCCAGGCCAGACGCGGCTCTAGAGTCTGATGGTTCTGGTTTTGATTAGAGCAAAGGGAAGAACAGACATTTCTATCTCTGCTACTCCACTGCCTGTCGTACTCGGTAAGGTGCTTCACAAGCAGCAGAGAGAGAATTTTGCTCCGTTTACACCTAGGTTTGGGTATTGCAAGGAATATTCGTTTTGTAATATATTGTAAATTCCCTATTTTGACATATGTACAAAAAATGTAGGGAAATGCATCATCTCTTATAGTATCAGAGATGTGAGATATCTGTCTCACCTCACTCAGTGATTCATGCCCTATTCGCACAACAACTGTGTTCAGACTGCAGAATTGTGAAACCGATCTTTGGACATCCACAGGACTGACTCCACTGAAAACACTGCAGTTTGTATCCCAGGCCAGCATGTGGCGGTGTTTATTTGTTTATTGATATCCCCAGTTGCTCCTGCAGGAGCTATTATTCCTGGGGTCATACAATTTGCATGATGGTTTTACAAAACAAATACTCACACTGATCAGAATTCAGTAACACACTGATAACAAAAGAACAACCACAAATGTAAATAACAGAACCCGAAGGAACCAAAACTATATATATTATTTTGATGTGCGATAAGATTCGGGATTGAATTCCATTCTCTCATTGCTACAGTATTACCATCAATAGTTGTCCTACTACTGGTTCCTCAGGTCTGAGCGATGTTCTACCAAACAAGCCCCCCTACATTCCTCGAATTGGAAAGGTAAGAGCTTCTGGACCATCAGAGTTCAGTGGATTAGAAGTTTAGTGACTGTGGTGGTGATTGGTGGTCTGCTTTCAGAGGATCACCATCCTGGTGGGGAAACCGTTCAGTCTGAAGGAGCTGGTAGAATCTCTGCGGGCTGAGAACAAGAGCCAGGTGAGGACAGAACCAGCGGCTCTCTCTCTTTTTTTTCAAAAAAGAGAGAGAGAGAGGGAAAGAGAGAGACACGGGTGAGGAGAGATTTAAAAAAAAAGGGGGGAAAAGCAGCAAAGATATCAGCTATAATCCACTTTCATGGTCGGGCCGCGGCAGCAGCAGGGATCCCAGGTTGATAATAACATTAATATTAATACATTAATATGTATTAGTATGTTGTTAGCTATTACATACTTGTTGTTCTCCAGAGCTGTATATATTCTATCAGTAAGTTCCGAAGGTACCATATAAGTTGAATGATTTTACCGGAACTCATACCGGTGATTATAGAGTATATTGTATAAATTCAAATGTTTAAAGATGCTTTTACACACTACTTTTTCCAAGATATTTCCACAGCACCGCAGTACTGAGATTATTAGTTTGTAAGGGATCCTGCATCTCCTGATCTGATCAGTGAAATAACGTGAGCTGTTTTTAGGTCATAAGTTGGGACACCAGCTTCCATGGATGATGTTTAATAAATGAATGTTAAAAGATCAGTAATTAGATCCCTTCTTGGATTAGTCCAGCGCAAATTCAATCATGACCCGGACCTGTTTCTATTCTTTTTTTTCAAATATATGTATATATGTCAACAAAATATATAATATTAAAAGGATTAGAGAGAGTAGAGCTTCCATGTGAAAAAGTTGAAGGAATTGTACTGGAGGGGATGCTTTTTTTTTTTTTGAAGTATGTGATTAATGGTTTTCCTTGTGCTCTTCATGTTTATTTCTTCTCTAAACTGGTCACCATAATATCGTTTCTTAGCTGCTTTGAAAACATGAATGTATTTGTTTTCAAAACATTTGTAAATTGCTAAATTTAATGGAGTTGCCGATGGAATTTACATTTTTGATGTTTGTTTTTGATGGTTTCTTCAATCCAGCAGATAACCAGGGTTTATTATGTATCATCAGATAAAGTAAACAGTACAAAACAAATGCAGAAAGACAAAATAATAAAGCATTGGTCAAATATGGAAATTTAAAATCTCCAAAGGGGGTTGGGCCCTCACTGACATGTTTGTAGCCGAGAAGGAGCCAACTGAAGGCTGGCTCTAGAAAGGACTTTTCATGTTTATAGGTTGAAGGAACTTCCCCAATAGATTTAACTTAATCCTACAGACTGCTCCTTTAAGGTTTGAAGGGCAGAAATTGGGCACCTATAAAATGCTGCGTGTTCGACTCGAGGCCTGTGACTCACATCCACCTTGTAGTGCAATTATAATAATTCTTACAGCTATAATAACTAAGCCGCTGGTATAAAGCAACAAACAGCACCGATTTCATGAATCCCAGAATGCACTGCAAGAGCTGTGAAAGGTACCGTTATCATGGCAGATTAAATACTTTAATCTGCTCTACCTTTTATCAGCTTTGAAATATCTGTCAAGTTTAGAATATTTTTGAAATTTGCCATTTTATTGTTTTCATTTATACTTTTGATTGGAAAAGATTATCTTAGACACTGCATAAAGAGAGATACATTCAAATGAATTATGCTGACGTGTGTATATTTATATATATATATATATATATATATATATATATATATATATATATATATATATACATGTGTGTATATATACATTTGTAGTGTTTTTGCAGATTTTTTCTTAATCAAAATATTACTTTGATTCGATGTGACAGAGCGGGATCTTTATTTGTTTGTTTGTTTATCGCATTTTAAAGGGTGATATAAAAATGTTTATGGGGTGGAACTTTAATTTGTGAAATCTCTCAGATGGAAATGAGGAAGACCTTGACGGACTTTATCCAGGGGGAGTTCCAGAGTCTGAAGGAGCAGGCTGAGGCCATCCACCATCAGTCCAAAGCCTGAGTCCATCAACCTGCATCAAGGACCCCAACATAGGACTCATACTCAGGTGGAACCTCCTGTTCCAGACATTTGTGAAGATGCTGAAACATGGTTTTGGATGGAAGTCTGGTTCCACTAACGCTGAGTCACCAGCGTGTGATTCAGACGGACCTTCTGTATGAATGAATCTAACTATATTTTATATTGTTAATATTGTTATATTTTCCCATTGGTTTAAAATTTGCTGGAGGTTGGAACTCTTGTTCTACCTTAAAAGTTATTTTATGGATGTGGGGGGATGGTTGGGTAGATGGCTGTAACCTTTGACCTCACCACTAAATTTAACTTAATCCTCAATCCTGCATTCTGGGCGTTTAAAGTTCTGTTGAACCCCGCAGGGCTCCTCACAGCAGTTTTTTTTTACTTTCCATATTTATACATTTTCATCCTGATTTAAGTGGCTCCTGCTATTAATTCACCTCTGACAAAGGTTATTATGGTCTGTCCACCTCAGCACTGACTCTTTCCTGCCATCGTGTACCTCTGATGGAGGTTATTATGGTCTGTTCACCTCAGCACTGACTGTTTCATGTTGTTGGGACATCTGGGTCCTCAGAGACTAACTTAATAGATTTTATTTTGGTGTGACACTGCCACGAGGGGGATGGATTAGATGGTTTGGTTGTAATCTTTAACTTCACCACCAGATGTCACTGAGTCTCACATACTGGTCCTTTAAGAGCAGGAGGATGATGGGCTCCAAACCACTCCAGGGATAATTAGGGATAAATATTGTTAAATATCACATGGTCCATATTCTTATAAGCTCAGAGATGTCACAGCAATTTCACTAGGAAGACCTTCCTCTGAGGCGCCTTCACTCTATTTGGACTGAATAAACTAGAGCCAAAAAAGTTCTTACCCAAGGTCTTTTGAGCCAAACAAGCGTGAACATTACAGTCATGTTAGAGTGAATTAACATTCCGTAAATACTGATACGGGCGCTGTTTGTCCAGGAGCTCCGAGTTACTTTAATGCCAAGATCCAGAGCTAACATATCCCTGAGTCACATGATGAGTGAACTGAAACCGCAAGTGACTTCAGGGGGGACTGAGATGTGAAGGGGGTCCTCTGCTGGTGCTATTGGGTTGAATCCACCCGTTACATGGTGTTTGTGAGAGCTTTATATGAAGCCGTTATCTGAATGCTGAATGTTTTGTCCTGTTTTTTTTCTGTGCTCAGAATCATGGATTGATAACATAAAGAGCTGGAGAGCAGTACCAGGCAGGATATTAATGTACTATTGTTTAAATGAGTCATCATCACGTGTCATTCAAAGCAACATTCTAGTTTAGTTCTGAGACAATGAATATTTTTGCAGATCCACCACAGAAGATTATAATTTATTATATCACAGTTTTTTTTAAATAAATGAATGATGGCCATGATGATAATGAAGATGATTTTCTAGATGTGTGGCCTGATGTGTTCCACTGGTTCCTGCTGAAATAAACCACCTACAGTGCATCCGGAAAAATTGGAGTCCATCTGTGGTATATTCAGTTGATTGGACAGGGTTTGGAAAGGCAAACATCTGTCTATATAAGTTCCCACAGTTGACAATGCATGTCAGCAAAAACCAAGCCAGGAAGTCCAAGGAATGTCTAGACCTCCGAGACAGGATTGTATCGAGGCACACATCTGGAGAAGGGTACAGAAAATTTTCTGCAGCATTGAAGGGTTCACCAGGACTCTTCCTAGAGATGGCCGCCTCGCCAAACTGAGCGAGCGGGGGAGGCCTACGTCAGGGAGGTGACAAAGACCCCAATGATCACTCTGACAGAGTTCCAGCGTTTCTCCGTGGAGAGAGAAGAACCCCCCAGAAGGACAAACCTCTGCAGCACTCCACCAAGCAGGCCTGAATGGTAGAGTGGCCATACAGAAACCACTCCTCAGTAAAAGTTACATGGCAGTTACATTATATGACCAAAAGGCACCTGAAGGACTCCCAGACCATGAGAAACCAAATTCTCTGGTCTGATGATACAAAGACTGAACTCTGGCCTGAATGAAAAGCGTCACGTCTGGAATAAACCAGGTACTGCTCATCACCTGGCCAATACCATCCCTACAGTGAAGCATGGTTGTGAAAGCATCATGCTGTGAGGATGTTTTTCAGCGGCAGGAACTGGGAGACTAGTCAGGATCGAGGGAAAGATGAATACAGCAATGTACAGAGACATGCTTGATGAAAACCTGCTCCAGAGCGCTCTGGACCTCAGGCTTGGGCGAAGGTTCATCTACCAACAGGACGGCGACCGTAAGCACATAGCCCAGATAACAAAGGAGTGGCTACAGGACAACTCTGTGGATGTCCTCGAGTGGCCCAGCCAGAGCCCAGACTCTAACCCGATTGAACATCTCCAGAGAGATCTGAAAATGGATTTGCAGTGACGCTCCCCATCCAACCTGATGGAGTTTGAGAGGTCCTGTAAAGAAGAATGGGAGAAACTTCCCAAAAATAGATGTGCCAAGCTTGTAGCATCATACTCAAAAAGATTTGAGGCTGTAATTGATGCAAAAAGGTCTTCAACAAATATTGAGCAAAGGCTGTGAATATTTATGTACATGTTATATATTTTTTTAAAACACTCGATGCAGAAATTTTTGCAAATTACAGGCCCATTTAAAACTCCCCTTCCTCTCCAATGTACTGGCAAAAGTAGTTGCTGCCAATCTCCAGGACCACCTCAAATATAACAACCTCTTTGAAACCATTCTGTCAGGTTTCCGCTCCGCCCACAGCAGAGAAACAGCTCATCTTAGAGTCACAAATGACCTACGGATGGCAGCAGATGCTGGTTCACCTTCCCTCCTGATTCTCCTTGATTTGTCTGCTGCCTTCGACACAGTTGACCATGGAACACTCCTTCACCGCCTACATCACACCACCTGACTCACTGCCCTGCCCTAAACTAGGTTTAATCTTATTTCACCGACAGAACAGAATACATTTCCCTGGGAAGTTCAAGGTCCAGGACACACACCGTCACATCTGGGGTCCCCGAGGGATCAGCCCCATTCTCTTCATACTATACATGCTCCCCTTTGTCCATGTCATCAGTCGATATGGACTCATTCCATTGTTACGCTGATGACACGCAAATCTAGATTAAAAACTGACACATGTTCCTCCGCAGCTTCTCCATCCTCATCGTCACCATCATCTCCCCTGTCAACTCTCCGCGCTTGTCTGGAGGAGATAAAGGTGTGGATGAAAAACAACTTTCTCCAGTTCAACAGCTCCAAAACCGAAGCAATTTTAATTGGCACCCCACATCAGACCCAGTCTTCCTCCATAACCAGTTTAACTTCTCTGGTCACGACATTCTCCTCTCTTCATCAGTCACCAACCTCGGCGTAAGATTTGACCATCAACTCACTTTTGAATCCCACATCAAACACATCTGATTACATCAAACAAGATCTCCTTTCATCATCTCAGAAATATTTCCAAACTCCGTTCTTCACTCAACGCACTTCTCATCGGGATCCCTGATAAAAGTCTTCAAAGACTCTTCAGTATGTTCAAAACAGTCTGCAAGGATCCTGATGAGAGTTCTTAAACACGAACACATCACCCCTGTTCTTCATTCCCTTAATCGGCTTCCAATCTCCAAAAGGATTGATTAAAAGATCTTTCTAATCACTGATCGATGGAATCGAAACCCCCAACCTAAAAAAATTACTTCCCCCACTGACCTCAACATGATCCCTCCGTTCTACCCACTCATACCGCCTCCTCCTTCCCCGTACTAAGCTCAGCACCATGGATGATCGGGCCCTCTGTTCTGCTGCCCTTGTCTGTGAAATGCCCTCCCTGACCATCTGAGGGCTCCACAGACGACTGAGACATTTAAAAAACACTGCTGCTTTTTGGTCACTTTTTTATGTAATTATTATCATATTTTTTATTGATGCTTTTATATGCTTTTACCTTGTAGCACTTTGAGATGTGGTCCAAATGTAAAGTGCGTTATAAATTAAATGTATTATTATTATTATTATTATTATTATATTTTCGTTCTTTATTTTTAATACATTTGCAAAAATTTCAAACAAACTGTTTTTCATTTTGTCATTATGGAGTATTGTGTGTAGAATTTTGAAGAACATTATGAATTTAATCCATTTTGCAATTACGCTGTAACATAACAAAATGTGGAAAAAGTGAATACTTTCTTTTTTACAAAAGCAGTTTGAACCTTGTAACAATGACCATATAGATATCTTAAATTTAGAGTTTTGACAAGTCAAAACGTAATGAAAAATGTCCTGAATTAGAATATTTAAGAATCAAAATGTTGCGGAAAGATCCATTCCAGCAAATAAATGTTAAAAATGGCTAGCTATATGAACTCTAAGTCACAAAAAATAGAAAAAAGTCTGCAATTTCTTTCCGGTCCAGCATCTGACGTAATTTTTCGTCCAGTACCACACTCACGTGACATGTCTGACGTCACCAGCTGTCAGTGATCCTAAAGATGGCGCAGACAGGGTCGCCGCAGATTCACCGCTTCACTGCGTGTTTGTCGGTTTTGCTCGGTCTTTTGAGCTTTCTAAAGACCGGAATATGTGGCGAACAGGTACCTCTGATTCTCTGGACTAGCGAAGGGTAAGGAAAGACCATTTCCGCCTTTTTCATCTCTTATTGTTTTTATCATAAGGGCTCTCATCCGCTGCTAAGCTACCGGTTAGGAGGATGCTAGCAGCGTTTAGCATCCATAAATAAATGAATTTTATTAGACTGAGGTTAAATTAAATACTCATGTAAGAACATTAAAGCAGAGTATTATTATCTAATGAATGATGTATCATAAGTCTGAATGATACGCATTACATTAGATCAGTTGCCATATATATATATATATATATATATATATATATATGACAATTTTATTATAATCATAAGTTTAAACTACATACTCGATAAAAATATAACTTAAGTAATTAAAGTGTGTGTATGTTGTATTCGGTTAGTTTCTTTACGACAATAATAAATAAAGGTTATTATTACACAATAATAAAAGTAAATGTATTTAATGTTTAATTTTTTATAAAAACAAGACAGTGCTTTTGCTTGATTCATTTATTAAAAACCCCTGATCAACAGAAAGGTTTCCATTGAACCACTATACACAGTGCTAGGTTAAATAATGTTGATGCATGGGAATAATCTGTCACATCACATTTTTCGCTAGTACTGATTAAATGCGGAGGAAGAATTGAATTTATTTATATACAAAACAGGAATCCCAGTGAGCCACTTCTTAGAATAACAGAGTTATGATTATGTTAATATTATATTTGTTATAAATACTTCTTAGTCACATTAAGATTTAATTTATTAATTATTTCAGGGGAAATCCGGTTTTACAGCCTTCCCAATTTCTGTGAAAGATTAATAAATAAAAACATACATTTTGTTACATTTTTTGTTTCTTCCTGTTATAACTCTCCTTTTCATGTAGCTGTTATTACTGCGTCTTGTGTTTGATTATGTCTCCTCTCCTTCTATGTTATCTCTCAGCCTGTCTGATCATGGTTGAGGTTTCTTCACTCCTCTGTCACCATGTTCTCATTGAATTATCAGGGTCTTTGTAGATAAAAAGAACAAAGTCTTTTTTGTAACAGACCCTGACATGGCCTTAGTGGTTTGATGCTGTACCGATGAAATAGACTGGAAAGACTGATAGAAAGACATACGCACATGGCAGGAGAACCAGGGCAATTTCACCCCTTCTGGTAATCTGAAGAGATATCTAGTATGTGCCTTTGGTTAGTCCAGACCATCCAGTAGTGAGAGGTATTTAAAAAACCCTTCCCTGCACCATCAGACATAGACATGAACAATCTGAAACGTTCCCAATAATTAACTCACAAGTCTGATATTAAAAAGTTCAAATGTGGATTAATAGGTCAGAATTTTGCAGGTATGCTCACGTAGCCAGTGACGGAGATATCCTGGAGCATCTGATAGTGTTGCCTAGCAATATTAAACATGCTGCGGTTGTTAGACAGTTATAATCTCACTGAAGGATAGACAATGGAGTAATGTATATTAATCTGGCATTTCTTACAATGTCTCCAAGACGTCTAACCTGCCTCTGACGTGCTTGTTTCTAATCCTGTTCATCCTCGTCTCTCCTTCATCTTCAACTCTCCCAACTCAAGCACTGCCTCTTGTCTTTTGGTCGACTTCTTCTGTCAGCCTATTCATCACCATAACAAAGAAGAAGGGACTAGGGGCTAATTCCTGGTGCAGTCCCATCTCCAAACACCACTCGCCTGTCACTATTACTGCACACCTCACCGCTATCATTCTGCTCTTATACATATCCTGTACCACCCCGACATGTTTCTCCTTCACCCCAGTAAAAGTTAAATACATGTTCACCACAGCCATTTCCATCCTTTTCGCAGAACCAAAATCACCATCTGTCCTTCCACATTCTTGTCCTTAACACCTTGCCTGCCAATCACCTCCTCAACTCCTCTCTTCCCTTCACTGCGTGCACATTGATTTCAACTTCAACAACGCTCCCACTCCGGGAATTATGTCCATGACTTCCCCAAACTCATTCTAGAAGTTTTCTTTCTCATCCAACTTCCAACCAACTTGAACCAACATAAGCGCCGACAACGTCCTTCATTGCACCTCCAATTTATCCTTCATACTCATTACTCAGTTTGGCACTCGCTTCACCTCCAGAACACACTTGACATACTCCCCCTAAAGGATCTCCCCCACCCATTTCTCCTCCCATCCACACCATGAAAAAAAGTTTTTACCCTCCTCCGATGGTTCCAGCCCTACTGCCTTCCTGCTGCCTGTCTACCTTTACCTTTACATGCCATTGTGTCACAATTTAAAATTCTTACTCTCACCCCCACACACCTGTCCTCATCTTTTGCTGTCTACGGGCATGACACCTCCTTCTCGATCTTCTTTTTCTTGCAGCATTATAATTTCTGACGGCACCCATCTGGTTAACAATGCTAGTTGCGGTCATTGATAACTTTGATCCAGTCCAATCCGGTGTGGAAATCAGTTTTCGTGTTCCACATATTTATTTGGCATGGGTTTTAAGTTGGATGCCCTTCCTGACACAACCTTCCCCATTTATCTGGACTTGAGAGCAGAATTAGAAGTACACAGGTTCATGATCCCTTTGTGTTGTGGGTTCACATTGATTGGTGTGTGATGGAACATTATTTATGATCTAGAGGTGGCAGCATGTCTACAGAGATTCTCCACCGCTGTGATAACCCTGATCTGAGTTTGAGCTCAGGTCTGAAAAAAGTTTGTAATATAGTTTGGTCTATCAATCAATTAATCATTATGAGTATATTCCTTAAAAACAAAGCCAAATATTATTCATTACTACCTATTTTTACTTCTACACCTGTACTGATAGTTGTAATAAACACATTAACTTTAGTTACATGAAGTCAATTTGATCTGAATCTTCTACCTTTCACCAGGATCTCCTTACCACATCAGACCCCTCCCGCAGTTGGTCACATCGTTGAGCAGCAACAGCTGGCCTCCTACCTGGAGACAGCTCTCCATGTGGGCCCGAAGAATGTGGTGCTGTTCCTGCAGGACAAGGTACACATCTTAAATCCTCCGTTACATCACATTAAAAACTGTATTCACACAGCACCGTTGAGAGTAGTCAGGTCATTCTTTGTTCTGTTTTGAGAAAAAAAAAACCTAATTTCACTTCCTCATGATGCTTCATCTCACTCCCTTAGAAATTGACCCAGTGTCCAGATACAGAACCCTTGTAGTGTTTTTGTGTTCATATGGTTCTTCATCTGAGCTGTCTTTCCTGATTTCCCCCCCCCCAGATGAGCCTTGAGGACTTCACTTTGTATGGGGGTGCTTTTGGAAACAAGCAGGACAGTGTTTTCCCCAACCTGGAGGTAAGAAGATTTCCCTGACTGGATAATGTTGTCGCAAACACTAAGGCTAATCCTCAATCTGATTGCTGATCGGTTTGTGAGCTAAAACCCTGCAAACATTCTAAAGCAGGGCTCCAGATGGCAACTAAAATGGTCCCCAATGCGACTAACTTCTTAATTTTGCTGCCTAGCTGAGGGTAGGAAACTTTGGAGCCCCACCTGTCAAATAACAACCTCAAATAAGGCAGTCGAGAATATTATTTAAAAATAAAGTCTATCACTTTTAATAATATCAAGAATTAACACATATTTGTTTACTTATGTTTAATGGTTTGCTAACATATCTGACTATGTTATACCTTTACAGTCCCAGAGCCTTAATAAGCAGGAAGAAGCTAATTTAAAAAAGAAAAAAAAAAAAGATTAGTCATTTAATTGTGTATTTATGGATTGTATAAATAAATGTATTTATATCCGAGATAGATTTTTTTCTGGAATGCTGTTAAGTCAGTGTCAGCCACAGTTCTTCCTGCTGGGTCCTGATGTGTGTGTGAATGTTGATGTTCCTGGATAGGAGCAGGTTCAACCCCTGGTTGATTCTGTATCTATCACTGACTGTCTTTGGTGTCTCACTGACTGTCTTTGGTGTCTCACTGACTGTCTTTGGTGTCTCACTGACTGTCTTTAGTGTCTCACTGACTGTCGTTAGTCTCTCACTGACTGTCGTTCGTCTCTCACTGACTGTCTTTGGTGTCTCACTGACTGTCTTTGGTGTCTCACTGACTGTCTTTAGTGTCTCACTGACGATCTCTGGTGTCTCACTGATGGTCTCTGGTGTCTTCCAGGCGGCTCTCATGTCCTCGTCCTCCCCTCTGGTTTTACCCGCCGTTTTATGGCCCGCTTCCAGTGCCGTGATTGGTCAGCTGCAGGACCAACTGGAGACCTCCCCTCTCTACATGGACCCTGAGACCCTTAGTCAGCTCAGACTTAACGCCTCCTCCCCAGCCCTGCTGGTGTTCAGGCTGCACTACGGCACCGGGTAGGTCCACCTCAGACTTCAAAACTGAGATGTTATCGTCCTGTTGGTGTTCAGGCTGCATTAAGAAACCGAGCTGGTCCATCTAAGACTTAAAAAATTACTCTAGCACTGGCCTGGTTCAGGTCTTGACACACCAAACTATTGGCAAACTCACATCAAATCATATACAGATGTAGATGAAGGCAGAGGATTTAGTCTGATGTACTGGAGAAGTATGGAATCTGGAGAGTTGTTGTCCTCATGATTGAAATTCTCCTGTCTGGCTCGCCAACAGTTTCTCCACCGGACATTTACAGAGTATTTTAATCCATGAACCGGTATCTACATCCACGGGGGGAGTGAGAGAAAATGAACAACGGACTGGAACCACAGTGTGCTTTAACTTGAAATACATCCAGTAATGGTGTCCTCTCCTTTTATAAAATGTTTCAATTCACATGTAGATAACAGTTTAGGATACATTAGAGAGAAATTCAGAAGATATTTCACCAGAGAATAAAGTCCTCCCTCAGCATCACCGGTACCTCCCTCTCCCAAATAAGGTCATACCTCACAAACCAATAAAATAATTCATGCACCCCTCCTCCACGACTCCCCTGTCCCACGGTTTCCCCAGCGTTCAGGGCTTGTTCCTCTATTCTTTAGCCTTATACCTCCTCCCCCTTGGCATTATAATCCGTCGTCATGGTCTCCGCTTCCACTGCTACACCGACGAGATCCAGCTTTACATATCCACCAAGTCCACAACAGCGCCAACTTACCCCACTCTGACAAACTGCCCGTCAGAAATAGAATCATGGATTCAAGCAAACTTCCTCAAAATAACTGTGAAATTCGGATATTCTAATCATTGGTCCCTATTCTGTCATCAAAAATGCACAAACTTTCTCCCTCACCATCGACAACTCCACCTTGACGTCCTCCCTGCATGTCCACGACCTTGGCGTGATCATTGACACAAACCTCTGGTTCAACAACCATATTAGACAAATCACGAGATCTGAGCTAACGCTATTAAGAAAAGAAAACAGCGTTCCTACCTCAAGGACTTCCTTCACCCTCATGCTCCCTCCCGCTGCCTCCACTGCCCTGATGCCAACCTCCTCTCTACATAACTTTCGACCAAGCACCGGACCTGGGGTGACAGAGCCTTCTCTGTAGCCGTCACCTCCTCCTGGAACTCCCTGCCAACACTTTCAAGACTGCACTGACCCCTCAACATTTAAATGTCTTCTCAAGACTCACCTGTTCAAATCTTCTTTTAATGTTCAATCAGTGTTGTGTGATCCATGTCTGCCATCGTCCTTTCAGCTCTATATATTCATATTTTGATATCTGATATTGATTCCTCTTTTTTATTCTGTACCTGTCTCTGAGTATATCGAAAAGCACGAATAATACAAATAAAATGTTTTATCATTATTATTATTATTATTATCATAATTATAATTATTATTATTATTATTGTTTGATGTATTCTACTACAGTCTTTGAATTAAGTTGTATTTGAATTGTAACTTTATCGCCAGCCCTTTCAGGAGGTCTGAGTATTAAGGGATGGTGCAGACATTTAGCATTGCTTGGAATAAATGTAATCGGATTACTGTTGAATACTGGTGGATGTGACTTTAGACCAGCCCTCCACTCTGAATGATCCTATTGGCTCTGATCCATGTTTGATGGTCTCCTGCTGTGACTGGTTTCAGGTTGGACCTCATGTCTGCCAAAGAGACTCTGAGTGGAAACGGTGAGTGGGACCCTCTCCTCCCCTCCTCCCTCCTCTTCATCAGCATCTTCATCATTCAGCTGGCTAACTGGTCCACTTGTGTTTCAGATGAGGTGATTGGCCAGGTTCTGAGCATCATGCGGGCCCAGTCCATCCCGTACATTGCCATCTACACGGCGTTGAGACCCTCCAGGGTGAGTTCTGGACCCAAACGTACTGTGCAGCAGCTGGAGTCATGCATCACACTGACCACCATTCACTTCCTGTCTCTACAGGAGGCAGCGTCTCTCTCAGCGGAAGAAGGTGTTGGTGGAGGCCGTTCTCTCCTTCAAGCCAAAGGCTACAGAGAACGGGATCGCGAACGTGATAGGCAGCGCCGGGTCAAGGAGAAGGCTATGGTCTACGGTCCAGTGGAGTTTAAGGTGGAGTAACTTCCTGTTCTGCTGGCTAAACAAAAACACAAACAAACAAACACTCATCTCCAAGGCTTATCCAGTTCTCCAGAGTTCTCTCGGCTCACAAAGGGTTCTTCCAAGTCTTACCTCAATGTCTACCTCTACAGGAGGGGGAGAAGACCTGCATCCTACTGTGGGCTACAAATCTGACAGTCAGCATCCTCCGTAACGGTCAGTGGGAAAACCATGACCTGAGCCCGGCTACATTTGGAAAGGAGGTCAACCCAAAGCTACACGGCTCCAGCTGTGACATAACCAAAGCCAGGTAATTCTACTCCCAGTCAGGAGTTGGACTGACAGTAGTCTGGTGCTGGTTCTTGAAGACCAGGATTAGTATCTGGATACTGATTTAGACACACAGAATGTCTGAGTCATGAAATACAAATTTGGTGTCAGGATCTCCAGGAGACCATCAGACTTTCTAAGAGAAGGTTAGATGTTTACTTCAGCGTCAGGAGTGAAACAATAACAATGGTTTTTTGAACAGTTGAACATATGAGAAGGGAATATGCTGCTGCGGGTTAATTGCTGAGAGATAATCCAGGTTAACTAGATCCATCTTGAGAGCAGGATCATTTATCAGGCTCATGTACGGCTGCATGCTTGGCTTTGATTGGTAGAGGTGTTGCGGCAATCCGCATTCTATGAAGAGGATGAGGTTATTTAGATTTAGATGCTTCAAGCAGACTCGGTCATGGGTAAATCTAACTTTAACCAGTGGAGGTTAGAGGACAACATGTATCGTGGCCAGCCATGATTGTTTGGGGATCACTTGATTTCTATTCTGAATGTGGGAAGCCAAAATCTGCCCCAAGGCTGAATTTGTTGACCTGAGGAAAATATTTTGACAGTTTTCATGAATGAAAATAACATAATTACCGCATTAAATGGTGAATAAAAACAGAGCTGCAACTAATCAATTATCTTTCCCTGTCAGTCCATTCAGTTTCAGGTCATCTTCCTGGTCAGAATGTGTATAAAATCAATCAGCAGTAAAACTGGTCTCCTGGTTTCTTCCGGCGGGTCTTATAAATGTCCAACTTGGATTTTACGTTTTCTAATCTTTGTGTCTTTCCTTCTCCTCTGGTCCGGGTCCGGTTCTGGTTCTTCTTCTCAGGTTGGTCCTGAACTATGAGAAGGTCCTGGATCACAGCAGTTTCAAGCTCATGTGAGTCCACACCACACTCATTTCCTGTGTTAGATAAAACACAGGAAGGTTTTATATGCTCAGACTCGAGCAGATGTTGAGAGATGCTCAGTTCTGCCATTGATCTTCACCTCAAGAATGGAAGTAATCAAGATTAACATTTTCCCTAGGCTGTTTGATCTCTTCCAATCACTTCCCATTAAAATCCCTTAAGAGAAAGTTAACATCTGGGATAATATGATACTAAGATCTAAATGGAATGGTCAAAAAAAAAGCACAAATAATATAAAGTAAAATCCACAGTAAAAACCGTGGAAGCATCAATCTGTGCAGCATTTGAGTCCCAAAACAAATTTGTCCAACGGAGAATGAAGTAAAATATCATATATTGTGACTCTAAAAAATTACTATCGAGCAGCACAGCTGGGACCAACAATCAAATTGTGTGATAAAAATGAGAGAGCTAAGTGGAGAGACAGGACAGGACCGTAGAAACCATTACAGTCCAGTCTACAGTTGGTAATATTAAATTAGTCACCTTATTACAAAATCCAGTAGACCCAATAAGATCCCACTCAATGATAATTTGGTTTGATCTAATCAAACAAAACAATTGAGAAGAAGTGAAGCTGTTGAGCTGGTTTGTCGATGATGATGAAGTTTGAATGACCAACCTGGGAGAAAAAAAGGAATCACAGCAGTTTGTACAATAATGAAGCGTGGAAACAAGTTTTAAGGACCTGGAAGAGATTTTATGAAGGAAAGCTAAAAACTCTCAAAATGGAGTGCTTGTAATGAAACAGACACGTAATGGGTCGAAATTCAAGGCAAACTAATCTCAGTACTAGATCATAGAATAAGTAACACCATCTTTTCTACCTGGATGAAGACTAAGACAGAAAAGGAACTCAACATCAAAAGTACAACAGAAGAATGGCTCAACATGTGTGACACACAACAAACCGCTAGAAATCCCAGAATATGGAGGTAATTTGGATTGAAAAATAAGTAAGCTGTTACTTCATTACACCTTAAATAAAGAAGAAACATATTAGCTCACAAAAACCATGTTGGTAAATATGAAGAAATAAAGACGCAAACCACTCAGATTTGTTTTGAGAATATCAAACTACTGCTTCTTGGAAAATATACATGTTATAATAACACATATCTTTGGATATGATATTCCTAAGTAATGCGAAGATCTGCACCTCGGTAACGTAGATAACTGTATCACACGCTAGGAAAAATATTTAGCCAAGATGAACCTGATCTCCAGAAACGGGTAAAAGTTAGAGGCTCTTACTCTGGAGCAATGTTTGAAATTGTGAGATTTTTATATTTGGAAAAATAACCTAAAAATGACTAGACTAAAGGTAAACTAGAAAGCATTCAGAGAGCGCAAACCTCTGTCGAGGCACAACAATATCAAGCTATTTAGGAAAAATTCATGCAGATTTTTCTGCCAAAGACTCCAACCTTCTCTCTCAGGTTCTCTTGAATACTCTGGAGCTAGTCGTCTCTCATCATTCGCCCAGCTCCAACCTCCAACCACTCTGACCCTCTTTTTCAGTTTCTTCAAATGATGTAACATAACTTGAGATAATAATCCCAGCTGTCACTGTTTTGTACAGACACCAAGAAGATGTTTGAATGATATTTATAACACTAAATCCTTGTTTTGAAATCGTCTATTGACGCCAAACTGACAGAATTTCAAGACAGCACTTTTGCCACAAGGTGGCGTCACTGTTCCAACCAGCTTGTTTTATTTTTAACTCTGCTATGGAGAGAGGTTCTTTTTTCACCACTGTGTATTTGCCTGTTTGTCTGTGAACATGATGATGGAAAAAGTAATGGACAGATTTGTAGGAAATTTAACCTAGAGCTAGGTTTTGGTATATCCTAGAGATGTTTATTTTATCTATTTTGGTGACGCGTTTTGCAGCATTTCAAGTGAAATGAAATAACAAGCCAACAATAACAACAAGGATATTGAGCAGTGACGTCACAATGTGGTAAAGCACATCCCCTTGGGATGAACAGAGACGCTGAAGTGGAAGTAGCAGGCGACCACCAGCTGCAGAGCATTTGAGAAATACTCGAAGAGACTGTTGTCTTCGTCGGTAGATTTAGATGCTTGCAATAACTCAGACTTTAAGGATTCTCACCTGCATGAGTTTTTCCTAAACATAGGGTAAGGTTGTGTCTTATCGGAGGTTTGGGCTCTATGAGTGCCTTTTGTACTTACCACTGCCAATGGGGTTATGTTTTTATTTTGGTTCATCTGCCTTTTGTACAATGATTACAGTAAATCTTATGGATGGATATGCATTTTGCAAATTTCATCAGAGGTAACATTTTCTTAACTATTGCAAGATAGGGCAAAAACCCAGTCATTAACCCACAGAGTCACTTCAGATGAAGATCCTAAGATGACAGAATTGTATTCCCCCTTTCTAGCTAATGTACGCATGTAACTGTAACATATATCTAGGACTGTTCATTGTGTTGATTTTATTTGATTAGTTTTTTATTTCTGTCCATGAACCTTATTTAAAATGAACACTAAGCTGTGGTTTTGATTATTGTATACATGAACAAAACTCAATAAATATTTATATTCAGAAAACTGACAAACAATATAAATCAGATTACTTTTATGCACCTCAAGGATGAAGATGGGAGAAGGGGGCAGGGTCAAGGGGTTCCATTTGTTCGTCAAGTTTTCTGTTATTTTCCGCATATTTTCTCAGAACAAGAAGTGGTGCCTTTCGGTACTCATTATTTATCGTTACCATAGTAACTAGTAAACTCTGAGTACTCTAAACGAATAGAGGACGATCCTTACCTGTAGTTAAAAGAGCATTATCCACAAACACCACCTGATAGAATTAAGTCAGAATTCACACCTACCTTGAAAGGGTCCTCCAGGTGTGCAGCCCATAATTTTCACCCTTTCTAGAGGTTTTTATGGTCTGTACGCATCATCTTCTCATCAGTCCCTCCTGTCTCCAGCTTTGCCATGAGCCAGCGTCACTACAAGGCATCGGCACGCCGCTGGTTCACGCTGGATACCGTGGAGCTGGAGTACGACGGGACCAGAGCCACGTTCAATGGCAGCAGGCACATCTATGCCCCCGCTGAGTACTCCTACCGCTGTGCTTCTGTTACCAGCTTCAGCTCGCCGCTGCTCCTCCCACATTCCTCCAAAGATCCAGCCAACCAGTGGAGGATCTCCTTCCAGGACCTGCAGGTGAGACCTTTACTTCTCTCTCTACTGACCTGACTCGCTCTGGTCCAGTAGCTTCGGAGCATTCAGATTAACCTCTGACAGGTCTAGAAGCTTCAGAACTTTCCAACGAATCTCTGGCAGGTCGTGACAATTCTCAGAAGAACTTCTGGCAGATTCTGTAGCTTTATAATGTTCAGATGAACCTCTGGCAGGTCTAGTAGCTGGTGAACATTTAGATGAACCTCTGGCAGGTGCTGTGACATCACACGCTGGTGTCTTAACCAACCCTCTGAACGCTGTGTTGTCTTTGCCCCGCACCAAAGATCCAGGGCTTTAACGTGAGCAGTGGTGAGTTCTCCTACGCCAGCGACTGTGCCGCCTTCTTCACTCCTGGAATCTGGATGGGTCTTATGACCAGCCTCCTCATGGTCCTGGTACTCACCTACGGCCTGCACATGATCATGCAGCTCCACACCATGGACCGCTTTGACGACCCCAAAGGACCAGCAATTTCTGTGCCGCAGACAGAGTAACCCCACCCCCATCCTTTACATTCCACCCCCTGTTCATCTGTGGTTGGGCATTCCACTTCCTGCTCCTTTGTGGTTGGGTATTCAACTCCCTGTTTGTTTGTGGTTGGGCATTCGTCTCCCTTTTCATCTGTCATTGGGCATTCCACATCCTGTTGACCTGTCACTGGAAATTCCACTTACTGTTCATCTGTCGTTTTGCATTCCACTCCCTTTTCATCTGTCATTGGGGAATTCCACTTCCTTTTGACCTGTCATTTAGGCATTCCACTCCCTTTTTCATCTGTCATCGGGGCATTCCACTTCCTGTTGACCTGTCGTTTGGGCATTCCACTTCCTGTTGACCTGTGGTTGGGCATTAGACTTGACTTTAACATTAGACCGATTAGTGGTTTAGTCATCAGTCTGTTTTTACGATGTGTCCACAGAGTTTTCCCTGCTGCCTCTCATAGTCTGTTAGCGTTACACAAAGGGGGAACACCTTAATTATGTTGTCATATCAGACCTATTTTATGAGTCAAGTATTAAAAAATATGTTCTCCCCCCGCAATAAACACAAAAAGAAAACAGTAGAAACGTGCAAACTTCAGTTCTTCATCTTTAACAGTGTGCATCAAGCCTCTAAAGGAACACAGTTGTGTCAAGGTTTCCAAGTCCCCCATCATTTTATAAAACACAAACTCAAGGCGTGGACAATTATTGCATTGTACATTCGTCTTATCGCAATTAGTTTCAACACTAATAACAGCTTTTTGCATAATTATTAAAGTCCCTCTGGATTTAAGGTTTTAAAAATACTGGCTGACAAAAAATTTCCATATCAACTCAATCATATTTTTTCCCTTTGTTTTCGATCATTCCATGATTGACAGGTGCTTGTTAGTGGCATCGTCTGCTGGCTCTTCTTGTGCTACTGCAGAATTAGCCTTTAGCACAATTTACTGTTGATCTCTGGAGGCGAACAACATGTCCGGGGGTATCTCCATCTATTAACGTAAACATTATGGATCATTAAGTGACCAAACATAACAGCGCCGCTGTCTCACGTTTTGGTTTGAAACTAAAAGAAAAAGTAGAATCAGTTAACTTTGAGGAGGACATAAACTGAATTTGCAGCAAACCGTTAGCGATCGATTCCGCGAATACCACAAATCTAAAGTAAACATCTCCCAGCCCACCCACTCTTCCAGTTCATTTGTTTGCAGAATTAACAGGAGGAATTAATAAAGGGGGAAGACCAAAGGAGGAATTAAAAAATTAAAACTGACTAGCGGTTTGGGGGGCGGAGCCACACGTCAATAACATGAAGGCAAACGTTGATTGGCTGCTAATGTCACCACCTTTCTTTGAGTCAAAGTTCATTTGTGAGACAGGAAGGACAGAAGGCCACACGGTCAAAGCTTCAGGTGTGAACCTGCCGTCTGTAGATGGGGACAGGTGAGACTGCTGTGGAATAGACCCCGCCCACCTTAGTTAGACTAGTGTACATTAAGGGACAAGGATATGAGATGCTATTTATTGTTGACAGCGAGATGTTTACGTTGTGTTTGTGAATAAATAGATAGGTGTTAAATAAGCTCAATTATCCTCATGAGTGTTGAGTGTTTATTTATTTGCTGTTTACCTGCTCAATGTGAAAGATGTTTATTTATTTATTTATGTTGATGACTGTAGTGAATATTAACAATGAATTTGCATCCTGCTGCTGATGTCACCCAATAAAACATCTGTGGAAACACGAAGGCTTGTTTTTAATTCCAAACCAGGTTGTTTGTTTGTTTACGTGCAGGAATAAGAAACACATCCAGGAGTGTTATTTCATCACTCATTACCCAAAGCATCATTTGTTAGACCCTCCAGTCCAGTTTCTGTTCTCCAAAGGAAAAATAAACTCCGTTCACAAGTTACAATCCCAAAATAAGAAACTTTAATCACTGCATGAAAAAAAAGAAACAACGAACACACCCAGAACCGAACCGCAGACCCTCTACCATCACCTCGTCTGCCAACCAAGACTAACCGTCTGGTACCATCAGGCAGAGAGGAGAGGGACTAAGAACTGTACTTGAAGAGGAACCAGCTCAGGTTCTCCCTGAGGGATTGGATTCAGTGTAAATCCTGATGGTGATGAAGGTGTGATTTTCTCTTTCAGAAGGATTTTTGAAGTTAAACAGCATTGTCTTAAACCATCAGAGTTTCCTTAAAGGGAAGTCATCTTCTCTACTACTTAGCATATGGATGGAGAGATTTCCTCAGGGTTGGAGGACAGTTAGGCTGAGAAGACCGGAATATTTATGAGAGGACCAGTGTGGGACTACAAGTTCTTGTAATTTTTGTGGGGCATGATGAGTGAAAAACCAAGTGTGGGACACTATGGGTGGAGAACTTCAGAGTCAACGAGGAGGAAAGTCAACTCAGCCGACTGCCTCTGGACCCAGCAGAGGTCTTGCCTCTTTATTCGTGGTCGGTGGCCATTAGGGATGTGACCCTAACGGCTCAGCAGAGAGTCTGGTCTCTGTCTCCCAGGTGTCTGAGGAATCTGATGGTAGCTGTTACTACGGAACCTCCTTGTGCCAACCATGAGATAATAATAATAATAATAATACATTTAATTTATATCCCTTTCCCAATGAGTCATTCATGGTGCCATGAGATCCATGATGAAGACTTTATAGATTGGTCATCTAAGGTCTTAAGGAGCAATCTCAGGAGGAAATACTGGATTATATCAACCTTTTCAAGTTACTGGCCAGACGCAGCGGATCCTGCCCCGGTGGTGAGGAGCCAGTCTTGTTTCTGTTAGCTAATATTTTGCTGGGCGCTGGATGTTGCTGCTGTCAGGGAGTCGGCTAATGGTCGTTTGTCTACCAGGGCGGCTGAAAGGCACTTTGGGAACTAACTGGGGCGTCATGTACAAACTTTGGACAGGGACAACTTTACACCCTGTGATGCTGTCAGCGACAGAAACTGCAACGGAACAAAGGGCCCATCCTGGATCTTCTCCCGGCCCCTGATTAAGGTTAACCGGTGATGGAAGGACATCATAAGTAGCTCTGATGTGAAATCCAGTTGTCTTATCCATGACCCAGATATCCTTCCAAATGATCTCCTTTCCTAACATTATCCCACCGCATTCAATGTAATGGAATATTTGGACAGTAGAATGGGATGTGTGGACAGTTGAATGGGATGTTTGGACAGTAGAATATGATGCGTGGAAAGTAGAGTGAGATGTGTTGGAAGTAGAATGGGATGTGTGGACAGTCAAATTTGATGTGTGGATAGCAGAATGGGATGTGTGGACGGTTGAATGTGATGTATGGACAGTAAAATGGGATGTGTGGACAGTAGAATGGGATGTGTGGACGGTACAATGTGATGTGTGGACAGTAGAATGGGATATGACAGTAGAGTGGGATGTGTGGGAAGTCGGATGGGATGTGTGGACAGTATAATAGGATGTGTGGACAGTATAATGTGATGTGTGGACAGTCGAATGTGATGTGTGGATAGGAGAATGTGATGTGTGGACAGTAGAATGGGATGCGTGGACAGTAGAATGTAATGTGTGGACAGTAGAATGTGATGTGTTGACAGTAGAATGGGATGTTTGGACAGTAGAACTGGATGTGTGGACAGTCGAATGTGATGTGTGGACAGTAGAATGGGACGTGTGGACGGTAGAATGGGATGTGTGGACAGTAGAATGGGATATGAGAGTAGAGTGGGATGTGTTGACAGTAGAATGTGATGTGTGGACAGTAGAATGGGACATTTGGACAGTAGAATGTGATGTGTTGACAGTAGAATGGGATGTTTGGACAGTAGAACTGGATGTGTGGACAGTCGAATGTGATGTGTGGACAGTAGAATGGGACGTGTGGACGGTAGAATGGGATGTGTGGACAGTAGAATGGGACGTGTGGAAGGTAGAATGGGATGTGTGGACAGTAGAATGGGATATGAGAGTAGAGTGGGATGTGTTGACAGTAGAATGTGATGTGTTGACAGTAGAATGGGATGTTTGGACAGTAGAATGGAATGTATTGATAGCAGAAAGGAATGCGTGGACAGTAGAATGTAGGAGGGCCCGATGTCTTCTACTGGGATCTGCGCTCACAACTCAACACCGTGGAGCTCAATCGGTGTTCACCAGAGAACAGCAGAACCGGCAGGTTCTCCATTGGTGACCGTTCTCTTCACAGAAGAGAGCAGGTTCACACGGAGGTCATGTGACATGGAGGTGTGCAAGAAACTCAGACCCACTAATAGACCTTACACTGGTCCAGTGGACCCTGGGTTCCTCCTGGTCCAGGATAATGCCCGGCCTCATGTGGTCAGAGGGTGCAGGCAGTTCCTGGAGGATGAAGATATTGAGGTCCTTATGTTCCCCAAACCTGATCCACCTGAGAACCTCTAAGACGTCATGTATCGCTGCATCAAACACCTCCAACACTGACCACAAACTGTCCAGGAGTCCTGATCCAGGTCTGGGAGGAGATCCCCCACGACACCATCCTCCATCTCATCAGGAGCATACCCAGACGTTTTCAGGAGGTCCCTTTTTGCATGTGGGGCTCAAACACACTCCTGGGTCACATTATGAGTTCTTGTGATGAAATTCACTGGAGTTGGATCAGAACCTGTGATTTCAGTTTTTAACTTTTGATTTTCGGTGTAATTTAGAATCCAGTCCTTAATAGTTCAATCATTTTGATTTAAATTGATCTTTCTTGCATAATGTTGTTCCAGACAGATTATGCAATGTATATCAATAAAGATTTCCAACTTGAATGTTTCTTTCATCGAGATCCGGTGTGATTGAAGTGTTCCCTTAATTCTTTTGAGCAGTGCACATAAAAATATATATGCAGTTGCTGTTATTGTCGTTTTTGTTGATTTTCTTCTAGACGTTTTACCACTTTACCGTGTCTGTCTTCTGTAGCTCTCCCTCCCCCCCATAATAATTAAACAATTAAAATGCAGTTCACGCAACTGAGGGAGTTTGACAGACTCCTCCTGTAGCAGAATAACCTTTCACCTTTCACCTGAATCAGTGAGGAGAGGAGGGGAAATGATAAATCAGGCACACCTGTGACCTGGAGAGAAGAGGGAAGGCTGCGAGAGGAGCAGAGGAGTGAGAGCTAATTGGCATAGAGCCGTATGAAATGTAGTTTCTTGGCATGGAAGAACTAGTAACAAAATAAATACAATGACATAAATTCAAGTCACCAAAGACGATATCGATGTCATGTGTCGAAGAACTAGCTGGATTAAAAAGATTATCTGGATCCATCGGGCAGCCATTAACAAGACACTTCTCATCCCCGGAACAGCTTTCGGATTCTATCCAGTATCCGACCTTCTTGGATGTCGAGCTACCTGTCTTTTGTCCGAGGTGGACCAAACCCAGATAAATCCTGCTCATCCGAAACTCTCCAGCTCACTGAAAGCAGCGCCTCAACACCTCTGAATAGACTTGAGACTTTCTCCTGTCCTCACCTATTCTATTGTCACCACACAAGGACATCGACACGGATCCTTCCAAAAACACACACGCACACCCCACCACTCTACATAGAAAGAAAGACTGTGGAGTCAATTTTGGAATAATGACACCAGTTGGACTATGACATTTATATTGGTATTCTTACTGTGATTTGATGAATATTATGGACCTTGAATTGTGATTTCTGTTTTGGATTATTGTTATCTAAAGGTCTGATTAAATTTTGGATATAACTGTTGGATACCAAAAGAAAGTATGTGCTGGGTTTTTTTCTCCTATGGGTCCAATACATATACAGACACTTTTGTAGTGTGACTTTTAAAAAGATCCAGGTTCTAATTAGGATTTACCCAGGATGATGTTATTGTTTAAGTTACAGGTGGGAGAATTACCTTAGTATTTTATTCCCCTGTCTGGCGCACAACAAATTGAATTCAGGGGTAGAGTTACGCTACACTCCTTTCAGACTAAAATCTGTGTGGCACTGTAAGGTGGCAAGATCCTCGTTCTGCACGCCGATGCAGCTGGACAGAACAGGTTTAAAAAACAAAAAGTTGTTTCTCTCTTCTCAGGGATAAACTCACTAAACCTGTTTCCTGAAATGCCCTCCAGGTCTTCCCATATGAAGGGACCTGGAGGGTCGTCAGTAGAACCTGGGATGTGGGACAGAGATTGAACCAGTCTGAGGTTGTTGTCAAGGTTTTTTTTACTATCATTCCTGGAACACTCATTACAAACATAGAGATAAGATTCATCACTGATAACTCAGCCGTCAGACTTATCAAACAAAGCTGCCCCGGTTTCTAAACATCAGAAGCTCCAGACCCCCAGATCTTCATGATGGCACATCAAACAGAACCCAATCAGGGAAGGAAAAAGCCGCAGCGGCCTTGTTAATGAACCAGGAACGGACCATGGCCTCAATCTCCTCACAAACCAGAACCAGTGAGGGTCAGGTTCTCGAAACAGGCCTTCAAGATGATGGAGGTTATCAGTGGCTTAAATGAAAGACTAGAACGAAAACTAGCAGTTAATCCATGGAAGTGATTAGTGGATTTCATGAAAAACCAGGACTAGAACCATCAGATGTATCTATGGATGTGATCAGTACATCAAATGAAAGACCAGAACCAACAGTAAATCTATCCATACCAGAGACCTGGACCCATCACACACAGGACGGACTCCTGCTGGATCTGGAATTTTATTTGGATCAGAACCGAAATACACTCAAACCCCTCCCCCACACCTATGGCTATTTCTTTTTTAATCTAGATCCATGAATTATTTATTCCCTGAGAAATTCAAGAAAACGTAGATTAATGTTAAAGGTAGGAAAACCCCTGACCCGCTCGATCAATCAGAACCACACCAAATCCATAAGGGGTTTATTCCAGTGCCAGACCCATCCCAACAACACATGGAATCTGTTCAGTAGTTTTAGATCTGTTGTTAGACCAACAGAACCCGACCCAGTAGCTTTATGGACTCCGAACCCCAGACGGTAGCTTTATGGACTCTGAAACCCAGACGGTAGCTTTATGGACTCTGAACAGGGGGTCCAGAATGGGGGTATTGAATAGACAGAGGATAATCAGATCTGCCTTGAATGGGCTGTGTTAAATTTGTCTAATTCAAACCAGGACCAAAATATCAATCTGGATGAAACTAAACTGGTTTTAATAAACCATGTTTGATGATGTCCAATTCTCAATTTTCATGTCATCCTGCTGACAAACAACCCCACCTATCAAAACGGCTAGAGCCTAGACATCCTCTCTCTAAAGTAAGGGGATTGGACCTGATAACCACATACATAGATGATAAATCTGGATTTAAAAGACGTCGCAGATAAACTTATGGTACCGAACAAACACTAAACTACCAGTAAAATGATGATTTCATCAGGAAAATGGCATCTTGAAACAGGGAAATATTCCACTTTTTTCCCCCCTTTTACCCTGCAGCTGATTTAAGAACTATCCCCCCTCTAAAACTAAACATCAACAACAATCAGAAGTACAGAACAGAGATGACGTCATCAGTCAGTCAGAAGAATTAAGCATCAGTGCGGATAAAGATGGCGACGAGCATAGGTGAAGCCTACTGGGCAGGAACAGGAAGTACTTCAATCAGGACGAGGAATCAGAGAGGACCTCTGGTCCAAACTTGGTTCCGTTTTGAGATGACAGAATGAGAGATTCTTCGGAGGTAACCATAACTGCAGTGTCTGCTGGGTCCAGTGAAGCTTCTCCGCCTCCTTCTCCCTGATCGTTGGAGAATCCTGGAGGCCGTCACATTGCGGTGCAACATCTGTTCTCGAAGAGCTGCTCCACCACCGATGGATCGGCCAGCGTGGAAACGTCGCCCAGGTCCCGTTCATCGCAGGCAATTTTACGAAGAACCCGTCTCATGATCTTACCTGCAGAGAGAAGAGGGCTTTCAAAGCCAACCACCTAAACCTTCAGAACCAACCACCAAAACCTCAGTCAGTGAGGTCTCCTCACCAGATCGGGTCTTGGGGAGTCCGGGAGCATTCTGGATATAGTCTGGTGTTGCGATGGCGCCAATCTTCTCCCGTACTGCGAAGGGGGAAAAAAAATCCTAATTTCAGACACAACCAGTACTTGCAGTACGATCAGATGTGTGGTTGTAGTTTGGACCCCAAGTTTCACCGATTTCCCTGCCAGTAGGGGGTTGCTGTTACCCAAGAGGAGCCGATACCGCACAGCTGCATTTAGCCCGACCCCAACCAGACCAGGTTTTCTGTTCTGATGAGTCAAACATTGGTCAGCAGAACCCCCCTGGTATCAAAAATACCACAGTACACCTTCAGAGGACTGGTGGGGTCCATGCCTCAACCGGTCAGAGTTAATCTCGCAGCATAAGGTGAATTTGAGTGTTAGAAAGGGGGATTCTAACGGGGACTGAAGCGATTCCTTGAATAATTTGAGTAACCTGATTAATAAAAATCCCTTCTTTTTTTTTTGCCTTGAGGCAAGGCTTCGCTTAAATCTAGACTACTATTCGCACTCTGTGTTGTGGCGAGCTGCGCTCGAACCTCAGCATTAGCGTAAACGCCCCCACACAACTCAAACAATGAATGGCTGTCTGATAAATACGGAAGCGGATGGATACTCACAGTGGCGCTACACTCAACGAGGAAGTGGCTATGATCGTCCCGTACTATCCGCTGGTAGCCTGCTACGCCCGGGCATCACGATGTAGTCTGTGTTTTGCTAGCTACTCGTTGCAAACTGGATCAACTCTCTACAAGGCTCTTTAGATATGTAAGTTATTATTATAATTATTACATGTCACCTGATCTCCTCACTTGTTACCCACCTCAACGGCGTCGCCCAGGAGACAAAACTCACCCGGTGCACGGAGGTAAACAAGGGGGATAACCTATCTTTGAGTGCAAACAGATGCTCACTCAACTTTGGGGTGTTTAAAAAGTCAGACAAAGACTGACGGACTGTAATAGTGATCCTGGGGGTCGGAGAATGTGTATTTTAACTGATTCCTTGGATTCTGCACTGCAATAAACTCAACCATTAGGTGAGTTTACATTGCCCAATTATTCAGAATAAAATCAGAAGAAATGCTCCACGTAAACATCCCTTTTCCATATGAGAGGCCTTTTCCAATTGAAATCTATCCCACAGCAGATAGTTTGTTTTAATACAAACTCTGAAAAAAATAAATAGACTGATGTTGAGAACAAATTAAAAAGCGCTGGAAAACATTGCAGATTCTAAGGATCAATCTAACAAGATATATCATTTGTTATTATAGTTGGCGACAGTTATTATAGCAATTCAAGTAAAAAAGATGCTGTTTTTTAAAAAAAAAAAAAGGGGGAACATTTGGTTTTTCATTCATTCGTATTTTCTGTTTTGTGTAATACTATTGCTGCTGAACAAAGCAAAAGTGATTTAATTATAAAAAATTGCAGAGTAGGCAATATTTCTTATTCGATTACTTGATTAATCGCCATAATAATCGATAGACAACTCCATTACTAAAATAATTGATTACTGCAGCGCTAGTTCTAACGTCATGGCTGATCCTGATGGGAATGGACGGTGATCTGATACTTCTTTACCCATTTCGGTCTGGTATTTTTCCTATAGCTCAGATATGAACAACTAAGATCTGTTAGTTCTCCACCCACTGTGGTCCTGTGGTTGAGCTCATCAGTACAAGTTGTGGATCGATCCATTCCATGACGTTAAGGTTCAATATCCCAAATTTTTGGCCAGTCCCAAAGATCCTCATAGCATTCATGCCGGTCCAGCTTCTCTGGATAATACTTCAGTTAGACGTGCAGCCCATCAGAGATATCCGGTCCGGTCCACCTGTGATCCTGCTTTTCTCCCAGAGCTGGAAAATGTAATGATCTGCAGTCCCTCACGGACTTATGCTTCTGATAGATCTTGCAGGAACCGCTGATGATCTATTAGCGAACTTCAGGCTGAAGTAGATTGCTCTGAGCAGTTCTGGGCCACGGATTCCTATATTCATGTACTGAGGTGGATAACAAGCACGGAGTTGTTTGGACCTTGATGGTTGGAGGAGGTTCATGGACTGTGAGCTGCTGATTATCTACTGTGGTCATTTCAGTGGGTAGTTTTAGTCTCAAATTCTTCGTGTTTCAGAGAAACCAGGGTTCAGTGCAGACTTGGATGATCTAGAGCAGGGGTGTCAAACTCAATCACAGGGGTGGCCAAAATTAAAGATTGACACCACATCAAGGGGTCAACTGTACTCAAATTAGCCATGTTTAATCTGACGTACAATGATAAATTTATTTTCATTTTATAGAACATGCAGTGCATTCTGGGATTTGTAGTAGTGGTGGTGTTTGTTCTGTATACCAGCGGCCCGTTATTATTTAAATTAGACAATGTGTCGCTGGCCGGATTTAATTTGTTTTCAAGGCCGCGGGCCACATTCGACCCGCGGCCTTGAGTTTTACACATGTGACCCAGTGGATCTCAGGTGGTGGTGCAGAAATCGCCTGGAACTATTTAAGATTGTGAAAAAGGAGAACCTTTTTGAAATGAATCACCTTGCTTCTTAAGTTCTGCCTCCAGTGTTCGGTTGAAAGTCACGCCATCAGTGAGAGTTACGAAGCAGTAGAGACTTTCTCCTTTGACTGGATGAGGTCTTCCAACCACAGCTGCTTCAGCAACAGCCTGGTGCGCCACAAGAGCTGACTCCACCTCCGCTGTACTCAAAAGGTGACCTTAGGAGAGAAGACGGGAGAAGTTGTTAAGTCCATTTGGATATCTCCAAGCGACGAAACCTCTAAGGGCAACTGGACCCATTCCTAGAATCTGTGCTTCAACTTGTTCTTCTCGTCTGAGGACCTTGTTCTCTATGACATGTTCTAGGTGTGTGGTTTTATGAGTTTGGCTCAAGGTCAGTGGATCTCATGGGACTTGAATAACATCTGAGTCACCTGGGGAGAAGAATTATTTAGCCATTCATTGTTTACAACAGGTTTTTCTATGCAGAATTGAGAGAATGGACTAGAGTCTATCCCAGCTCACATTGGATAAGAGGCGGACAACCATTCATGTTCACAACTACAATTTAGGTAACGTCACACCTTAAGTCCAAAAAACAGATTCAGGTTTTTGTTCAAATGTTTGACGTGAGGTTCAGTGAGGCTCACCTGAGACGTTCAACATGTCATCAATCCTCCCTGTGATCCAATAGTAACCATCTTTGTCTCTCCGGCAACCTGAGATGACATCATTCACAGGAGAATCAGACACGGTTGGTCCGTCATCAAGGACCCGTTCTAATAGAAGGAGAACCATCTAACCGTCTCCGGTCACGTAGTATCCAGGGAACTTCTTGAAGTAGATGGTCTCAAACCTCTGGTGGTTTCCGTAGACCGTCCTCATCACACCGGGCCACGGCTGCTTGAACACCTGAAGGTAGACCAACCATCAGTCACCGGGTCAAACAAAAAAACAAGGATGTAAACGATCTCAGATAATGATTAGATCCCTAACCAGGTATCCTTCACTGGGCCCATCCAGTTCTTCTCCAGACTCATTCAGGATGGCTGGAACCACGCCAAAGAAGGGGAATGTCTGCAGGACAGAGAGACGTCTTCATTTTAATCTATTACTCCAGCAAGTGATCGGTTACATAAATCAGATTATCATGAAGGTGGAGAGAAGGGTTGGATCCGTGGCAGGACAGAACCCATTAAAGGAACCAGTCTGGCTCCAGATCCACTGCCATGTAGATGGCTGCATGTTTTTAGTCTTGGGCTTTAGCAAAGGCCCAAGGTCTACTGCTTTTGGGAAGCAGCGGATTGATCCGGTTCAAATACTCACAGCAGATCCAGGTTTCAGTGGCGTGGCTGCTGGCAGAGGAGTCAACACATGTCCGCCCTAAAAGAAAACCTCCAGTTAGACATGTGGTCTGTCTGCAGAACTAATCATCCTGCACCAGAACCTCCCGAGATGACATCTGATGCTGGAAGAACTTACAGTTTCTGTCTGCCAGAAGGTGTCGACAATGGGACATCGCTTCTCCCCCACCACAGTATAGTACCACTGCCAGGCCTCAGGGTTTATGGGTTCCCCCACTGTTCCCAGAACTTTCAGAGAGGTTCTCTTATATCTGCAGACAGATGCAGGAGGAATCATTAGAACTCCAGAGACATGAACCTGCATCACTGGTGGTCTGAGGAGACTCACTTCTGCACTGGCTGGTTGCCGTACTTCATCAGCAGCCGAATTGCGGTTGGGGCAGTGTAGAACTTGGTCACTTGATATTTGTCAACAATCTCCCACATGCGACTGACGTCTGGGTAGGTAGGAAGGCCCTCAAACTGAAACACAGACACAAGGTAGCTCTGAAGGAGAATTTAATATTGGGTTGCAGTTGCAGAAGACTAAAGCGGGCCGTACATTGTATGATTTGAGCACAATTCACACTTGCAAATGAGCGTCAGGTTGATTAGCAGATCCCAAACAAGCGTCGGATGATTGGATGATTTACCGACGTACCAGAAATTTTGTCAGGGTTTCGACTGTGAGAAGTGGCTACGGAGCGTCTGAGTTGTCACGGTGAAACAACGCGTTGTGTGGATAATACGTAATAAACAGTCATGACGTAGAGTGCAGCTTGTGGCTGGTATCAACTGAACAGCAAAGATGAATAAGAAAGGTTCCAGTCTGTCAAAGCGGTGCTGGCTAACAAGTTAACACTATACAGTCAAACGTAGCTCGCTTACATCCAAATCTCTCCGCTGAAAAGATCAGCCACGCTGTCTACATCCTACTAGCAACCCACGCGTCCAGATACTCTGGCAGCTTCTTTTAAAAGAAGTTTCGGCACACAGGATCTCCATAAATAGTCAAGACAGCTTGTTTCTGTCTTGTTGCATGTTTCTAGCAAACAAACTTTTTTCTCCTTCAGAGCTTTCAAAGAAAAAACTTTATTGATAATTGTTAATGGTGACAACGGGCCGCAGGAGCCAGACGGGTTGTACAGTGAGGGCACACCAATCGTGAGCTTCCGCAAACCTTTTATTCTTACAGTATGAGTTGAAATCAAACAGCCACAACTCTAAAGCTGTACTGGGTAAACCAGTTACGCTCTCCAGCTCATCATGAAGCTGATCTTTCTAGAGTTCTCTGGGGTCTACCCCTGAATCTCCCCCCAGACGGATGTGCCTGGAAAACCTCCAAAGGGAGGCACCCTGGAGGTATCGTGACCCACTCTCTACTCAGCGATACTCCCCCATCTCGTAGGCTAAGCCCGTGCGCAAAATCCTCCCCATCCCTACGATCGTCTGGTTCAAAGTGCTCTGCAAATAGGAAGCCCTTCAGTCCGTTCTCACCAGGACGCTGGTGGCGCCATTAGCCAGCGGGCCGTAGGTGATGTAGGAATGACCCGTGATCCAGCCGATGTCGGCCGTGCACCAGTATACGTCATCAGGGTGGTGGTCAAACACCAGCTTGAAAGTGGTGGAGGTGTAGAGCATGTAGCCGCTGACTGTGTGGAGGACTCCCTGCAAACGAGAAGACCCAGAAGCTCCAGTAACAGAGAAATATATATTTATCTAATCCTTTATGATACAAAACAGTAGTTCAGGTTGAGTGTTAGGTCCATTCCGGTTAAGGACCGGTCTGTGCCCCGTGATCACTCTACCTTTGGCTTCCCAGTTGAGCCGCT
The DNA here is from genome assembly GCA_037951165.1 of Lophius americanus. Taxonomy (NCBI): domain Eukaryota; kingdom Metazoa; phylum Chordata; class Actinopteri; order Lophiiformes; family Lophiidae; genus Lophius; species Lophius americanus. Next base: position 3,084,603 of record JBBDHG010000094.1, read on the forward strand.
GGTGTAAAGGATGAAGAGAGGATCTTCAGACCTGCACCACTCCGGCTCACACTCATCTGAGGCTCCGCTGACCAGAGTGTGCCAGCACAGGTCCACCTCGGGGTTCCACTGAACCTGGAGTCAAACGCAGACGGACAGAAAAACCCAACATGAAGAAAAACAAACACAAAGAGGTAGGACAAGTGAGCTAAGAGCATTGAAAGCATCTACAACACAGAAGACCTGTCCAGATAGGAGAGAACAGGACCAGAGTATAGAGACATGTTAGAGCAGGTGTTCCCAGTGGGTCCATCAAAATCGGGTCAAAACGTCTTGTTTCATGTCTAACAACAGGTCAAACTAAATTTAGTTTGATAGCATGGAACACATTTCCTCTGAGAGAGGGAGGCTGTAGATGCACCAAAACCAAAACCACAACCAGCAAAAATCAGTGCTGTTAATCGGGCTCTGAGAACCATTTACCGTCACCCATCTCCTAAAACACAACATCTACATGAAGAGAAGACCTAGGGTGAAAAGAACCTCGTTTCAGCTGTGGTGACAGACAGAGAATCAGAAATCTGTTTGTTTCCCGAAAGAAGATTGACTGGTCGAGGTCTGACCCCAGAGTTCTGGTCCAGGTATACACCGCAATGTCCTTATAAGGGAGATAGGAGAAGTTTTTCAGTCTCAGCGTTCTGTAAGAACCCTGACCTGGTTAGAGATACTATCTGGTGAAAATTGAGCGGCCAAAGAAGGACATGTAGACCCACTGATGAGCTACAATGATGGCTCTCCAGAACTCTGGGTCATCAGCGAACAAACAAAGTCCTGACACAAGGGGAGCTGAAATTCTATCCTCAAACACAACACGGAGGGAACCCTCAGAATCGACACCAGAGAGAAGAAGAAAAAAAGAGTGTTAGTTGAAAGATAATCTACATATGGTTCCGGAGTTCATCTCAGAAAAACATCTGCAAACATCTGAGTTCTGTTCACTTGGGTTCTCCAACATGTACCATCTAAAGCCAGAATTAGGGTGGAATAAATATACACTGCTCAAAAAAAAAAAAGTTAACTTTTAATCATCACTGTATAACAGACGGTCAGTTAAACCTCTGTGATATTGATCTGTCCAGTTAGGAAGCATGAGTGATTGTGAATTGCTTCCGGTTGTGTAGCGAGGAGAGCAATATCTGCACTCATGCGTCAGACAGGAAGGTTCTGTAGACAGGACTATCAACCAGTCTCTGCCCCATCCTCAGTAATAAAGGAATTTTTTCTTTTTTTTTTAAGCAACCAATTAATGGAGAAGACACCTGTTATGATGTGAGAACCCTCTCCATCAGGAACTGAGGGGGACAGAAACCATATGGCCTGACGCCTAACCCTGCTCATCTCTACCGGCTCCTGACACCTCCTCACTCCTAGGAAAGTGGAGGGAAATCATCCTCTCCCCCGGCCTGGATTCTTCTGTAGTGCCACAGTTCCATCTAGTTGCCATTCCTACAAGCGCCAGTCCAGCAAAGGACTTTTAATCTGCCTCGTTGTAAATGTGTGAATATGTCCTTCTTTCTTTTTTCTGCCAAGTCTATAATAAGAGTACGCTTTTTGGTTAAACCTATATTCATAGAAATGTCACCATCTTTTGAGTAGCAGGAAAAAGTACAATGTTATATTCAGTGTGAGTGTCATTCATAAGTTAATAAATTCCTTAAAATGTTTCATCCATAAGTTACTACCCTTTGGTTACAACCCTGATAGATTTGTCTCCTTAATCTAGACATTGTTATACTCAATGGTTCTATCCTGAGTTCTGTATATATATACATATTCTGTATACGTATATACTATATAGAATTAACTGTATATGTTCATATTGCCCTAATCAATTGGAATTTATTCTCTTGTGCCATGGTGAGCGAGTGTATTTCCACTAGAAATATTATTATATCTCGGAAAATTTGGGATATTATGGAATCATAATTGTCGCCGCCACATATCTTTTGGGTGAACGCGATAATTCAAAAACTATTTCTTGGATAATTTACAAATATTATACCCAAACAGACCCTAGTGCGAGGATTTTGAGAGAGGTTGGTTGTAAATTTCTGACACTAGGGGAAGCTTTGTCTTAAAATTTGTCAGATCAAAATTTTGCACTGTTAGTCCAAATTTGGTACTTATGAGAAGCTCTATCTTATCAACATCGTGATGTCCTCTTATTTTTCATATTTTACTCACTAAGGGTGGCTTCTTAGGAAAAACACGGATTTTCTGACATTTAAAAACTGTCTTTCCTAACAGTTGGTTTGATTTGGTCCAAATTTTGTGCATATGAATCGACTCGACGAGATCTATCTCGTATATATTTTCAAGACATAACTCAAAAAAGATTTCATTTCTTAAGAAGTTTTTTTCTCAACCGTTGGTCCCATTTAATCCAAATTTTGGTACATATGAATGATCTTGAACAGGTTTATCTTGAATATCTGTTTTTTTACTGTAATGTTTCATATTTTACTCACTATGGCTAGTTTTTTTTTTTTTTTTTTTACGAAAAACAGTTTTTCGTACATGACTGCCTAATCGGTTGGATTTTGGTGAATGAATTGATTCGAGGAGGTCTATCTATTATCCATTGTATTTTTTTCCAATAGTAGATGTTACACTCACTTTTCCACAAAAAGTAAACATAACTTCTCTTTCTCTTAGGTCTTGTTCACACCCAATAGTCCGTATTAGATTCGAGAATGATATTGTTTCATATTTCAGCTAATTTTGTTTGCGCTCACAGACAAAAATCAAAGAGCTTATAAATTGTAAACAAAAGTCATGTGAGCGGAAGTGCCGTTCAATTATGGATGATATTATAGATGGGTAAACCCGTCCCAGCGGCGCGCCCTGGAGTTGGTGTTGCACAAATACCCTTCTGTGATAACTCCTATCGTTGGATCAGTCGGCTCCTGTTTTTATGAAGAACAGAGTGAGCTGTGACCATGAATGGAATTACAGGACACTTTAATCACCCGTGCTTCAAACACACAATTCAAAACAATGTAACATAATATTCACTGCAGCTATAATTCGATTGGTAAATCGAACCATTAACTGATTTGCATGGGACATAAATAATCCCTAAACCTCTGTGTGAGGTTGAGAACTGAGTTAGTTAATTTTTACATTACAAATCACAGACATGGCGCATCCACACGTGATTATTATCACAGACGTCCTTCGTAACTATACAAGTTACCACAGGTCCGTGGATAATTCAAGTCCCGCGCAAATATGTGTGAAATGATTCACTTCCTGTGATTGGTGCGGATGGGGTTCACACCAGTAATGAACCGCTTCAGAGCTCACTTACAAGCGGTTCTGCTCCGTCCAATAAATATGCCGTTTTCTTCTTGGTTTATTGGTTCACTATCGTCACAGACAGGCACTCATTACGACTGCGTGACCTAGTCCACAAGGTTTGGTTCTTTTGACAAAGTGAAGCGTGAAAGCGAACAAAAAATGCAACAAAGTTGCAATGACTTTTGGATGTGTGACTCCCTTATCTAACCATATTAAGGATTGGACGGTTCCAAATTAGATAATGTCCCAAATTAGCTTTAGTTGGTGACCCTATTAATTGTTTTTACTAGGATTAAGTTACATAAAACGCTAGAGCTGCTTTGGCCTGCCCATCATCCCCGCCTGATGCTGGGCATGCCAAGGAGGACAGGCCATCAATGCCCACAAAAGGGTCCGTTAAATGATAAATCGCCCGGATCAGGGCCCCTAGGCCCACGCCAACATTAGCTCTTCTCACCCCTCTGTCGGAACGCCCCATAACCACTTAACTTTTAATTTGATTGTGATTTAGAATCCAGCTTTCAATGGGTTAATAATTGTGATCTCCATTGACCGTTCCTGCATAATTTTGGTCTCAAACAGTTGCACAATATCTATCAAAGACTTGTTACATACTTTTTTCACAGGGATCCAATGTGTGATGTGAATGAGCAGTGTATATAATTAAAATAATGTAATCATCATAAAAATAGTTTTTCATTCTTCTCGTTCACAGATGTGTTCTGATCCAAAGTCAGCAAAAACCAACTGCTGCTGAAGGCCAAACAATAAATCAGAAACAAGTTCTTTGCTAATAATGAATGGTGTAGAATGCTGCCCCGCCCCCACCAGGTTGACCCTTCTTATGCCCCGCCACAACTAGAATGACCTCTTTTAAACCCTGACCCTGTTAAGTTTACTCTTTGACCCAACAGCAGCAGTGTAAACATTCTGGTGGTGAGCAAATCCTTCTAGCAGGTGTTTGTTGGAGGTGAAAAGAATACCTGAGGAACAGGACGTGCTTTCTTTACTCTGTCTGTCTGGATCTCCTGCTGAAGGAACAAGGAGGTTAATCATGGAAATCGAATCCCAAAACCAAAGTTGGGCACAGACGGAAATGCTAAGAAGGTTTTGAGAGAACCGATTCCTCAGAGTTTAGAAGAACCACTAAACAACCTCCATGACTTCCTGTCTGTGATTCAGCCTCAAGCACCACTGAAGGCATACAGCCAACAGCCACATTATTATAACCACTGATTACTTGGTTACCATAGTTAACATTCATTGGGTGGGATATATTATCTGCTGACTCGACATGTTCTTCTTAATCTTCTTGACGATTCATCAACTTAAATGATGGCGGTAGTAGACCCAGTGCTCTAGTTTGTTTTAAGATTTAAGGTTGTGGTTTACCTGAACATCAGAACAGGTGCGTTTGGCTGGAGGAGAATCTGGACTCTCTTCAGCTTCTTTGGACAGATGTCTAAGCATGATGCACCTCTGCACTGGGAAACCTCTGCAGAGACATGGACAAAATCATGATACCATCTCACAGAACACAAATCCCTGATCTGAGATGTTATCCCCAGCAATCTACAGATTCTCTTCTGGTGCACAGTTTCCAGGTAAATGAAATAGATGCTGATTTCCAACACCTCTAGAGAAGGACCTGACCTGACACCGGGTCTCAGCTTCATCTGATGACAAAGGAGGTCAACAGGAGAGGGCCATATGATGTCAGAAGTCCCTCCTACAGATTACACAGAGCCAAAAGACCATTCCTGTTTGGGTTTGGCAGTATCTGACCAGGTCAGAACGGCTGATGACCTGGTGTTTTGGATCTCAGTACCAGGCAAGCTGAGTAGAGATTGTTTAACACCTGGGCATCCAACTACCAGGGAGGTTCAGATGGTCTGGTAGTCTGTAGGACTGGTTTTCAATGTAATCCCAGTCATGTGCTGAGGTCAGGTACACCCAAAGGAACAATCTAATGGATTCTGGTGTTGACTGGGATCATCAGGTGCGATGCTCCTGATGTCCTCTTAAGGTGGTCATCAGAGAGATGGGTGAAGAGCTGCGCCTGCTGTTCACTTGACAAGAGAGGAAAGTGAGCTCCATTACAGATGTATTTAGAAAAGAGCAGTTTGACTCAGGGAGATACAAGGAGTACACGCTGCAGGCATGATGAAGTGGGCTTCACAGAGGAACCACAGCTTCCCTGGTGGAGGTTTATCTTCTCTGAGCGTCTGGTTGGTCATATAATGAGAAGAATCTTATGTTCCTGCATGTCGGAACATTTAGTTTCACCCCATGAGTTAATGTTGAAGGAGAGCAGAGATGAGGCTGACGTCTTTGTGGATCTGAGAAGGTTCAACGGAGATGGGCTGGATAAACTGTGCGTCTGTGTGTCTGTCTTACTTGTCTCTGCATTTCTTCAGGGCTTCATCAGCTAAGAGCTTGAGGTTGATCAGCTTATCTCCTCGATAAAAGCCGTCTGGATGAATTAGAGATAAAAACAGATGGGCAGGTGGAGGATATGAGAGGGTATGCCAAGGAACCTGCATTTTATTAGTTTAGTTTAGAGGAGTCTGGAGTTGGTCCACTTGGCTCATATACTGCTGTTCTGGTGTAGTCCTGGAGTAGCTCTTGTGTATTTATGTATGTACTAGTTGATATGAGACCCACCTGCTGTGATGAGCAGGGAACACTGAGAGTCCAGGATCCTCTCACAAAGAGCCTCAGCAGAAAAACCTGCAAACTGGAAACAGCATCTCCTGTTAACCAGAATGCACCACTGAGGCACCAAAAATCTCATAGTACATGTGAGGGGAGGTAAAGGTCTAACCTGTGAGGGGTTAAAGTTCTAACCTCTGCTTGGGCATAGGTCTAACCTGAGGAGGTAAAGGTCTAACCTGTGAGGGGGTAAAGCTCTAGCCTGTGCGTGGGTATAGGTCTTACCTCTGAAGAGGTAAAGGTGTGACATGTGAGGGGGTAAAGTTCTAGCCTGTGCGTGGGTATAGGTCTAATCTCTGAGGAGGTAAAGGTGTAACCTGTGAGGGGGTAAAGTTCTAGCTTGTGCGTGAGTATAGGTCTTACCTCTGAGGAGGTAAAGGTGTAACCTGTGAGGGGGGTAAAGTTCTAGCCTGTGCGTGAGTATAGGTCTTACCTCTGAGGAGGTAAAGGTGTAACCTGTGAGGGGGTTAAAGTTCTAGCCTGTGCGTGTGTATAGGTCTAACCTTTGAGGAAGTAAAGGTTTAACCTGTGAGGGGTTAAGTTCTAACCTGTGCGTGGGTATAGGTCTAACCTCTGAGGAGGTAAAGGTCTAACTTGTGAGAAGTTAAAAGTTGAACTTGTTGGGAGGTAAACGTCTAACCTGTGAGTTGATGAAGGTCTAACCTGTGAGGGTGTAACGGACTAACCTATGAAACTTACCACTATGGAGTGAACCGCCCCAATGCGAACACAAGCCAACATGGCGACCACCAGCTCCACCACCATCGGCATGTAGATGGAGACACGGTCTCCCTTCTTCACGCCTGCAGAAAAGGACAGAAGATCAGGTCAGCATAAAGAAGGAGGCAGAAAACCTCTAAAACAATGTTTTACATTGATAGTTTAAGCTATTTTGAAGATGTGTATCAGGAGGTCTGGACGTACCCTGAGCTTTGAGGACGTTGGAGAACCGACAGACCTTCTGCAGAAGCTCCCTGTAGGTCACCTTCATTTCATCTCCAGGTTCATTACCCTCCCTAGACGAAAGGGAACCTGAGGTGAGCAGACCTCATCAAGCTTGATCTGATTTGTTTAAGACCACATATCTGAGCTCAGGCATAGACCAGACTAGGATCTGTTGGCCTATCACCTTAAGCACATCTGGAGGTTTTGGGGACTGATAATTCGGAGAACTTAGAAAAACATGTATTCACTTTCAGTTGACTACTTTAATGCTTGATTCAAGCAGCTCATTCAGAATTTTGTTCCAAGACCACGATTACATCAGTCAAGTTTGATGAGATTTAAAAAGGCAGCAGTATTGACAGATCAATTTTGGAACTGATCTCTCAATACTGCTGTTGGTTCTGGGGGCCCTGAGGGTACCACCCAGTACCCAACTGTAGATAATCCAGATCTGAAAGGAAGAATTTATATCAGCAGATCAGAGGAAGACTGACATCAGAATCGACTCAATCAACCTTTGAACAAACGTGTCAGGAAAGGAATAGAACCCATGTCCATGTCTGATGGAGGCGGGACTTGATGTGATCATATGATTGAACCTCTCTGCCTGTTCTTCCTGTCATTAGTATCCAATGTTCTGCAGTTAGATCCATTATAAAGTAATTTGACAGGATGAACTCTCACCTCCTTTGCTCTATTGTCAAACCACACCTCAGATAAGAATCTTGTCGAGTTAGTTTAACTGGTTCCAACCCAGGTTAGTTTGGGTTGCCTCACAGGCGGTTCTGTGAGGCGGTCCTCAGAACCGCCTCACAGAACTCCTGAATCTGATCCAGATGTCTCTGAATTCCTGGAGACTTTTCTTACAAGTGGTGCAAGACTTGAACTGAACCTGGAGAACTTCTTAAACCTTCACAGAGAGGAACTCATTCATGATAATCACCTGCAGTCATCCTACCTTGTAACAGAAGCTTTTACAGATATTGCTGTTGATGATCTTCTGTTGAGAAGATTAGTGGATAGACTCGGATATGGAGGTGTTTATGATTTATCGTGTTGCTGCTACATTTTATCATTCATGTCTTTTGGAGCACCCTCACACATGTCTTATCAGCCCGGGGCTAGAGACAAGTAGCAGCAGACGAAGGAGAGTGGCATTCATAGCACTTTGAGATTTGATCCAAATGTAAAGTGCATTATAAATTAAATGTATTAATATTATTATTATTCAGGACATACACTGGAGGAGTTTCTTTGATGGAGGTAAACCGAGGGAAAGAGAATGAGCAGTTACTAATTGTGTCTGTGTGTGCGTGTGTGTGTCTATGGGTGTGTTTCTTCTGTTGGTGAACACAATATCAGGGTTGTGTTCACCAACAGAGTGAGTGAATGGCGCTTCAGTCTTCTTTATATATACCCTCCATCTTTGTCTCCAGATCACACAGACCCTCAACCTCTCTAAGCCCAACCCATCCTACCCACGCCCCCTCCCGACAGAGTGTTTCATTGGATAAAAAGGGCTGACAGATACTCATGAATATTAATGAGGTTTGTTCCCACTAAAGTTATGGGGTTTTCACTCTGGTCCTAAAGGCCAACAGGAGACCCGTTCTTCTGGACTGACATGTTCAGCACAGTTGACAAGAGGAACCAGAATGGTTGTAGGAAAAACTAGAACATCTGCAAGAAGACATGCCAACAAGAACACTCCCCACGACCACATGTACACAAGCGTGCAAGCATCACATTCCTTAAATAGGCTGCATTAGGTACCTAGGAATATTATAGGCAACTGTCCATGAGGAGTAGGCTAAGAATCCTCAGGAATTATGCCAGAAGATGGTGTCTTACTGTGCATCCCCTAATGTTAGTTTGAAGCAGCTAAAGGTTCTTAAAAGTCCTGGACACAAAGGAGCCATCCAGAAACCACAGGGGCCAGGAGAACCAGGATCCTGACCCAGATAAATCATAAAACTAGTGTAGCTGATCTGTATGAACTGCAAAGAGCATCCATGTTCTCCAGTAGGCCACTTCATTGCAACAAAAATAACTACTGATGAACTTGCATACTACCCACCTTGCGCCTTGATTCCACTGCGAACGCCGTGTAGCGTTACGGCTGTGCTCGATGCTAATCAAATCAATTTCTGCGATTCCACCAGACGCAGCCGCTATGCATCAGATTGCGACCGCCAAGATCCCAGTTGAATCAAGACGTTAGAAGGCTATTTCATCTCCACACAGATCCCGCACTCACCAGTAGAAGGCCACTTTATCTGCCAGCTTCTTCTCGAGGACATTACGGTCCAGCAAGTTGTAGCAGATGTTGGTGGAGGCTCCTTCCATACACTTGATGAAGATTTCTCCTTTGGTCACATCAAAGTTGTACTGGAGGAACGGACCTGTGTGTTTGGTCTTCCAGAAGAATTCTTTAGCAACGTCTCCCCAGAACTCTGAGGAGGGGGTAGAGACATCATCATGTCTTCATGTAGTGGTAAGATTTTTATCTGGTCTTAGTCCGTCATTAGATGTTGTTATTTCAATCAAATTCAAACAACTTTATTCATCCCACCAGGAGAATTCATTGTGAACCCCTCACAAAAAAAATCAGTCGCACAAAAAAAACATCGTAAGGGTCGTCATTATTCATCATATCCAATATCTGACGGAAACAAGTTGAACTTCTGTGGAATCCTGGCAGTCCATAATACATAAAGTTCAAACCGATAATTTATTTCATCTCATACTCTGGGACTGATGGATACCTTTAATCGGATGATGGGCTGAGCATTAAGCAGAATTAAGAGGTCCGCTATTTTGAAATGAATGAGATATATGGACGTTTTTGTGGGTTTTTTTAACGTTTCCAGACGTATTTTTTATTTATCTTGTTCTAGCGTTTTGATGCGATTTACTTTAAATTTAGTGTATGACTTGTTAAGACCATAAGGATTAAAAGTTTGGTATGGATGTTACGTTTTATACTTTGACCCATTAATAGTAGACTTAAACCCCAAACAGTCCAAAATACATTGAACAAAGCCATTACAACTTGGAGATGCATTGTTGTAACAAAAGTGTAATAACAAGAGCATTGTAATTCTAATGAGTTTATTTTGAGTATATTCAAGTGATGTTATTATATGAGGTAATTTTAATGAGGTTTTACTGGATGTATGTATATAGCATTTGATAAAACAAAGAATAATTATTATTGTTAGGTTTTAATTATTATATTGCGGATATCACAATGACGTTATTGTAGTGACAAACATGAGGTTATAATAAGCTTATCAGGTAAGGATATCATAACGAAGTTATTATAATGAGGATATCGTAATACGGTTATAATAACCGTATTACGGTGAGTATCATATTGATGACATCATTATGTTATTACAATGATAAGGTTATTATAATGAGGATGTACTGAAGTTATTATGGTGAGTATATTAAAATGAGGTTAATACCTCCGCCAAGGAAGGAGGTTATATTTTCGATCACACTTCAGCAAGATTACGGAAAAATCAAATAGATGGACATATATAAAATATTTGACAAAGATATTTTTTCCAGAGGTAGGTTTTGACATATCCTACAGCTGATTAAAATGTGGTGACATTAAGTGTTTTGCAGCATTTAAAATAAAATAATTCGCCCTTTTGACTGAAACACCTCAGAAGACGGTCCCTGGTGGAGGTTTGCATACTGAGTGATTTTTCTACTTATAGCTAGGTTATAATAGGAGCATTGTAATGATTATATTGTAAAGGGGTTATGACTCACCATCCGGGTTTTCTATGGACTTCAGGTAGAGCTCTTTATACTGCTCAAAGCTGCTGACGTGGGCCTCCTGCTTTAGGTCTTCAGACCCATGGAAGACATTCTCCTTCGGAACTTTGTCAGGAATCATCACAAAAACCTTCTCAAAACTGATGGTCTTCAAAAATATCCTAACCCCAGGAAGAGGGTGTCTCCTCTGATGGTCTACAGAAATATTTACTGCAGGTTATTTTCCTCTAATTGTTAGTGGGAGGCTGCTGAACCACAACAGACCCTGCTGAACAACAGCACCTGCAGAGTAAAGAATTGAGTCACCTCTGATGGTCAACGAAGTCTGCAACAACGACCTGAACCTGCAGAACTGCTGCAGAGGATGTCTAGGATCTAGCTAGCAGGCTAGCAGTGCAGTTCATCCCAATCTCTCGGTTCCCTGGGAGGTACAGGGAAGGGTTTTTTCGGGCTGAGATGATTAAGTCCAGTTTAGTTGTGTTGAGTCCTCTTCTGAGGTACTGGTTCAAGTGGGGGTCGTCGTGCTAAGCTAACAGGCTAAGCTAGCTAAATCAGTCACAGGAGGACACGGAGCGACATGTTTTTCAGTAAATCCGTTTTGGTTAATCTAATATTCTGTTTTTTTTTTAAATGTAAATCGTTGTACCGGTCGGTGGAGGTTGGTTCATTTCCACTGGATCGGTACAACCGTTTCTTCTTGTTCTACACTTCGTTTGTTTTCAGTGGCGCGTGGCACTGAACTGTGTTTGGCACTGACTGGCAGCCAATCTGAGCGTGCGGGGCTTTCACTGACTCGTGTAAAAATCGGTATTTTGATTTCCCACACATTGATTACATTCGATTCGATTCGATCGATAGATACTTTATTGATCCTTTAGATACTTTATTGATCCTTTACAGGGAATTGTTCTGTTGCAGCAGTTACATTCAAGTGTCAAAGGATAATTGGAAACCAAAACAGTCAAGTAAATTGAAATATAAATTGAATCTGAGAGCTACCAAGATGCAAGCTCCTTTAAATGAACCTGCCAGACAGCCTCTTGCAATCATGTTTTAGCAAAGGCTGACATCGCGGTTGTCGATTGCAAATAGATTCATTGTGAAGCTCTAGCTTATGAGGCAATTATAAGGAGGATAACACAAGATCCAATAAAGTAATAACTATTATTATTATTATTATAGTGAGGTTTTTTGGGGCTGATGTAAGAATATCGTGATGTTACAATGAGGCTATTATAATGAGAATATAAGATTATTATATCGAGCTCATTTAATTTGGATATCATAATGATGTTTTTGTAGTGAGAATCATGAGATTACCAGAGCAAGGATATCACATTGAAGTTATTATAATGAGAATATCATTATAAGGGTTTTATTGCAAGGTTATAATGAAATAACCAACCAAGCTACAACTGAAGAAAAAAACAGGTCTGTGATAAATAAATAACTATAAAGAGAAAATAAGATTGCAAAAGTGATGAATAAAAACAGTGCGAATGAGCTAAATAAGCCATCATGCAGTGTGCAGTGGCAGAGAGAACCAATATAAATACTTATCAACAGATTAGATAACTGAAGCTGTGCAACAGAAACAAGTGGTTTGTGCGAAACGTTTGTGTAATAAGAGTGTCCAGCAGTATCTTTGAAATGTAAATGTTAATGTTTTTCTTCATTAAACAGTCGGATGGCGGCTGGCATGAAGGACTTCCGGCATTTTAATCCAGTGCTAGAGCTCTCCTTCTGAACCAGTTTTTTGGATTTGGTTACTGTCCAGTGTGCGAGCCTTGTCCCCCAAGCACACTAGGGAGAAGAACTCATATATCCGACCTCAAGTTGCTTCATCGTCACACTCGTCTTGAGTGTTGAAAGAAGGACGGAGGAGGGAACTGTTTTAATGTATTTCTTTTTAAAGTTTTAATATATGTATTTTTTATATAAACTTTTTTCTCAAGGCTTTCTTACACCACACCATGATGTAACACCAAAATGTACTGGTGTGACATCATGATGTTGGTCCCTGTAAAGTCCCCTCTGAGTTTCGGTAATGGTAAAGGGACTGTATTTATAAAATGCTTTTCTAGTCTGCTCGACCAATAGAAGCGCTTTACATTGGGAGCCATCATTCACCCATTCAAACATACATTCATACAGTGATGATGGAAGCTGCCAAACAGTTAGCCATGTTTTCACCGGATCACGCACACGCACACGCAGCCTTTGGGTGCAACTTGGGTTTCAATATCTTGCTCAATAACAATTTGACTTATGGACTGTATTGGCCGGGGATCGAATCCCTGACCTTCAGATAAGTGGACAACCGCTCTACCAACAGAGCCACCGCAAACCCATATATACATATATGATATTTTCAGAATAAGAATAATAAGTGCGTTGTTGTTTGTCTCATGCAGATGTGGATGCTGCTGGCCGTAATACAAATTGTCTATCGGGGATTTATTTTTTTGGAGAGCCACAGTAACCCATTGTCAGATCCTTTTGAGCCAATGATGGGTAGATAAAACTCCCATTTACACAACTTATTCAATGTGGGCCTGGTGCGCATATATTCTTTGTTCTGGAGAAACACAATGGTGGTGTCAGCTGATAAAACTCCATCTTGCTACTAAGGCTGACACACCAGTGCTGCGGTGTTCCACTTTATTCAAACCTCCAATACGATTCCAATATTTTCTTGGATGTATTTATGAAGATGGGAAATTAGGCTTTATCTGCTGGATTCCGGGGAAAAGCGTAAGTTTCTTTATATTCAGTATGTCCATCTAAACCACCTCAAACAGCTTAGTCAGCCATAACAATAAAACCAGCTGCATCATATTGTGTAGGCCCCACTTTTTTCCACAGCACTGTGGTGTCTCACTCTCTGACTGTTCTGAAACCTTTGTATCAGGACCAGCATGAACTTTTTCACCAGTTTTTGCCTCAGTAGATGTTCTGTGGGATCCACCAACCAGTGTGTTAATTTTTCACTACTTTGTTTCACGAAAACTACAGTCATGTCTGCTAACTTGTCCATATCTGACTGTGTTATGAATGTCAGCATTGTCCAACCTATCTGGACTTCTGCATCATGGTGGTTGTAGGAAAGCTGGAGATCTAGGCTGGGAACACAGAAGCATCCCTGTAGTATAGCTAGAGATATAAGCTGGAAACATCAAACATTCCCTGAAGGAGAGCTGGAGATCTAGGCTGCCTTGATACCGAACTAGTGAGCTCTAACGCAGAGAAAATTTACTTCTGTCGAGAACATCCGATGCACAAGGATCATCAACATAGGGAACATAATAATCCGAGATCTCCCTCTGGTTGAAAGTGTGCCCTCAAACGTGCGCTGGCGGTTACACCCACATTAGAGAAAATATGAATGCTACTTCAGTTCCTACAGCATATTTAGAAACAAGCTGTTGTGATTCCTGCTCATTTGCTCTCTGGTGTTTGAATGCAGCATTGTTAAAGACGGTAATTGGGTTTGTTCAGATGGTTTGACTGCGAGGCTCACAATGGTGGAAATAATCTTAGATACTTTGAAAACAATACAAAGATAGGTTTTCCATGGCTCTAGAGTGTATTTGTATGAAAGAAGTATAGTAGGATTTCAGTGTGAATAAACGTTTCCAGAGATCTTGGCAAGCCTCCCTGGATTTCTATTATATACCTGTCCCATTGAATGGTAGGTGTTTTAGATTTGAGTGCCTGAGCACTGAAGTTGGATTTATGGGCCAATAGACCTGATGGTGGCGCCGTAGCAACAATCCATAGTTTCAAAATTTGAAAAGTGGTAAAATGAAAAAAGAAAAGTTGACTATGACTATGACTTTGAAAGTTAACTTACTTCAAAACAAAGTGAATTATCCTGTCTGCTTTCAAAACAAGTAACCTATATCCTCCTACAGTTAGTGCTAAATTAGTGCAACCTGAACCGCTTCCTGTCCAGAGAATTCAAATTCCAGACCTATGATACCCTCAAACATCTCCCTGGTGGTCTAGTGGTTAGGATTCAATGCTCTCACCGCCGAGGCCAGGCTTCGATTCCCGGTCAGGGAACACCTTATTATTCTCACATTGCATCGCCAGAAGCAGACAGGAAGTTCAGGGAGCTGTGTATTTTAACCTGGATTATAGACACGGGTCATTTTATTGTTAAAACTGATGACAGATTGGTCATTTTATTTTGAAAATCTGCTGACACAGTTACCCATTTACTTTTTTTTTGTTGAAAAAAAGAACTGAAAGACTTCTTCTGACAATGTACTGATATTATTTAGGAAATCAGCTTACAGATTGATGGTTTTACTTTGAAAATCGGGAGACAGTGTGATGATTTTATTTTGAAAATCTGCTGACATAGTGGTAATTTTACTCCTAAAATCGATTCAAGATCTTAATTTGAAAAATGTAGTGAAAAGTGATAATTTACTTTGAAAATGTGCTGTAATGGTTTTACTTTGAAAATCAGAAGATTCATAATTTTATTTTGAAAATCTGCTGACACTTTGCAATTTTACTTTGAAAGTCTGTTGACAATTTGACAATTTTATTTTGAAGATCTGCAGACAGATTCAGGACCATAATTTGAAAAATGTAATGACAGTGATAATTTACTTTGAAAATATGCCGTGATGGTTTTACTTTGAAAATCAGAAGAAAGATTAATGATTTTATTATGAAAAACTTCTGATATAGTTATAATATAGTTTGAAATTCTGACAAAAGATTCATGATTTTGTTTTGATAAATCAGCTGACAGATTCTTATCAGAGGGTGATGCAATCTGAACAGCTTCCTGACCAGAGGACCGATACTCCAAACCTATGAAATCCTCAAGCACCTACCTGGTGGTCTAGTGGGTAGGATTCAGCACTCTCACAGCCACAGCCTGGGTTCAATTCCCCATCAGAGACCTCCTTATTATTCCCACAATGCATCTCCACAAGCAGACAGGAAATTCAGAGAGCTGTATTCAAACCTGGATTATAGACAGGAGGCATTTTATTTATATCTTAATCTCCTTATTGGTAAAATCTGAAGACAGATTGATCATTTTATTTTGAAAATCAGCTGACAAAGTTATAATTTCCCTCTGAAAATCGGCCGAAAATTGACCGGACAATTTTGTTTCGAAGATCCACCAGCGGATCAAGACTTTGTTTTGAAATCTGCCACCAGATTCAAGACCTTAATTTGAAAAATCTGCTGATATAGTTATAATCTGAGTTTGAAAATGAATCTTTCAGTTTCATGATTTACTTTGAAAATCTAGCGACAATGATCGTTTCACAAAATCAGGACACAAATTGAAGACTTTACTTTGAATATCTGCTGACACAGCTATAATTTTACTTTGAAAGTCTGTTGAAAATATGACCATTTTATTTTAAATATCTGAAGACAGATTCAAGATTTTATTTTGAAAAATCAGCTGACAGATTCTTGATATATTTTTTCAGCTGCTGACAGCGTGATGCAACCTGTATACATCCCTGTCCGAGGGAAACAAATTCCAGACCTATGACACCCTCAAACACCTCCTGGGTGGTCTAGTGGTTAGGATTTGGCGCTCTCACTGCAGCGGCCGGGGTTCAATTCCCGGTCAGGAAACAAGTTTTAATTCCCACAACATATCACCAACAGCAAACAAGAAGTTCAGGGAGCTGTATTTAAACCTGGATTATAGAAAGGAGGCATTTCATTTGGAAAATCTGCTGGCACACTTATAATTTTACTTTGAAAATCTGCCGGCGGTTCAAGACTTTGTTTGAAAAAACTAACTGAAAGATTGACACATGATAGACGATCTTAATTTGAAAAATCTGCCGACAGTGTGATAATTTTACTTGAAACTCTGCTGACAGTCTCATCATTTTATTTTGGAAATCTGCTCGCAAAGTTATAATTCTACTTTGAAAATCTATTGACAGAGTGATGGTTTTACTTTGAAAATCAGAAGAAAGATTAATGATTTTATTTTGGAAATCTGCTGGCAAAGTTATATTTTTACTTTGAAAATCTATTGACAGAGTGATGGTTTTACTTTGAAAATTAGAAGAAAGATTAATGATTTTATTTTTAAAAAACTGCCGATACAGTTCTAATCTTAGTTTGAAAAGATGTTGACAATATGACAATTTTACTTTGAAAATCTGAAACCAGATTCATGACTTTATTTGAAATTAACAAACTGAAAGATTCATGATTTACTTTGGACATGTAGTAAGAGTGATAATTTTACTTTGAAAATCTGCTGTAAGAGGAATGGTTTTACTTTGAAAATCAACATACAAATTGATGATTTTATTTTGAAAATCTGCTGTGGTGATTTTACTTTGAGAATCTATTGACAATTTGACAATTTTATTTTGAATATCTGCAGACAGAGTGAAGACCATAAATTTAAAAAAATGTGCTGAAATTGTGATAATTTACTTGGAAAATATGCTGTGATGGTTTTACTTTGAAATTCATTAGAAAGATTCATGGTTTCATTATGAAAAACTGCTGATATTATTATAATCTTAGTTTGAAAATTAATCTTTCGGTTCCACGATTTACTTTCTAAAATCTAGTGACATTGATCATTTTAATTTGAAAATCAGGAGACAATGATGATTGAACTTTGAAAGTCTGTTGATAATATGACAATTTTATTTTGAATATCTGCGAACAGATTCAAGACTTTATTTTGAAAAATCAGCTGACAGATTCTTGATAAATTTTGTACAGCTGCTGACAGCGTGATGCAACCTGTGGACATCCCTGTCCCAGGGAAACAAATTCCAGACCTATGACACCCTCAAACACCTCCCTGGTGGTCTAGTGGTTAGGATTCGGCGCTCTCACCGCCGCGGCCCGGGTTCGATTCCCGGTCAGGGAACACGTTTTAATTCCCACAACACATCAACAACAGCAGACAAGAAGTTAAGGGAGCTGTATTTAAACCTGGATTATAGACAGGAGGCATTTTATTTTGAAAATCTGCTGGCACACTTATAATTTTACTTTGAAAATCTGCCGGCGGTTCAAGACTTTGTTTGAAAAAACTAACTGAAAGATTGACACATGATTGACGATCTTAATTTGAAAAATCTGCCGACAGTGTGATAATTTTACTTGAAACTCTGCTGACAGTTTCATCATTTTATTTTGGAAATCTGCTTGCAAAGTTATAATTTTACTTTAAAAATCTATTGACAGAGTGATGGTTTTACTTTGAAAATCAGAAGAAAGATTAATGATTTTATTTTGGAAATCTGCTCGCAAAGTTATATTTTTACTTGGAAAATCTATTGACAGAGTGATGGTTTTACTTTGAAAATCAGAAGAAAGATTAATGATTTTATTTTTAAAAAACTGCCGATACAGTTCTAATCTTAGTTTGAAAAGATGTTGACAATATGACAATTTTACTTTGAAAAACTGACGCCAGATTCATGAATTTATTTGAAATTAACAAACTGAAAGATTCATGATTTACTTTGGAAATGTAGTAACAGTGATCATTTTACTTTGAAAATCTGCTGTAAGAGGAATGGTTTTACTTTGAAAATCAACATACAAATTGATGATTTTATTTTGAAAATCTGCTGTGGTGATTTTACTTTGAGAATCTATTGACAATTTGACAATTTTATTTTGAATATCTGCAGACAGAGTGAAGACCATAAATTTAAAAAAATGTGCTGAAATTGTGATAATTTTCTTTGAAAATATGCTGTGATGGTTTTACTTTGAAATTCAAAAGAAAGATTCATGGTTTCATTATGAAAAACTGCTGATATTATTATAATCTTAGTTTGAAAATTAATCTTTCAGTTCCGCGATTTACTTTCTAAAATCTAGTGACAATGATTATTTTACTTTGAAACTCAGGGGACAAATTTATGATTTTACTTTGAAAGTCTGTTGATAATATGACAATTTTATTTTGAATATCTGCGGGCAGATTCAAGATTTATTTTGAAAAATCAGCTGACAGATTCTTGATATATTTTTTCAGCTGCTGACAGCGTGATACAACCTGTGGACATCCCTGTCCGAGCGAAACAAATTCCAGACCTATGACACCCTCAAACACCTTCCTGGTTGTCTAGTGGTTAGGATTCGGCGCTCTCACCGCCGCGCCCCGGGTTCGATTCCCGGTCAGGGAACACATTTTAATACCCACAACACATCACCAACAGCAAACAAGAAGTTCAGGGAGCTGTATTTAAACCTGGATTATAGACAAGAGGCATTTTATTTTGAAAATCTGCTGGCACACTTATAATTTTACTTTGAAAATCTGCCGACGGTTCAAGACTTTGTTTGAAAAAACGAACTGAAAGATTGTCACCTGATTCAAGATCTTAATTTGAAAAATCTGCCGACAGTGTGATAATTTTACTTGACACTCGCTGACAGTTTCATAATTTTATTTTGGAAATCTGCTGCCAAAGGAATAATTTTACTCTGAAAATTTATTGACAGAGTGATGGTTTTACTTTGAAAATCAGAAGAAAGATTAATGATATTATTTTGGAAATCTGCAGGCAAAGTTATATTTTTACTTGGAAAATCTATTGACAGAGTGATGGTTTTACTTTGAAAATCAGAAGAAAGATAAATGATTTTATTTTTAAAAAACTGCCGATACAGTTCTAATCTTAGTTTGAAAAGATGTTGACAATATGACAATTTTACTTTGAAAAACTGACGCCAGATTCATGACTTTATTTGTAATTAACAAACTGAAAGATTATTGATTTACTTTGGAAATGTAGTAACAGTGATCATTTTACTTTGAAAATCTGCTGTAAGAGGAATGGTTTTACTTTGAAAATCAACATACAAATTGATGATTTTATTTTGAAAATCTGCTGTGGTGATTTTACTTTGAGAATCTATTGACAATTTGACAATTTTATTTTGAATATCTGCAGACAGAGTGAAGACCATAAATTTAAAAAAATGTGCTGAAATTGTGATAATTTTCTTTGAAAATATGCTGTGATGGTTTTACTTTGAAATTCAAAAGAAAGATTCATGGTTTCATTATGAAAAACTGCTGATATTATTATAATCTTAGTTTGAAAATTAATCTTTCAGTTCCACGATTTACTTTCTAAAATCTAGTGACAATGATTATTTTACTTTGAAAATCAGGGGACAAATTGATGATTTTACTTTGAAAGTCTGTTGATGATATGACAATTTTATTTTGAATATCTGCGGGCAGATTCAAGATTTTATTTTGAAAAATCAGCTGACAGATTCTTGATATATTTTGTACAGCTGCTGACAGCGTGATACAACCTGTGGACATCCCTGTCCCAGGGAAACAAATTCCAGACCTATGACACCCTCAACAACTCCCTGGTGGTCTAGTGGTTAGGATTCGGCGCTCTCACCGCCGCGGCCCGGGTTCGATTCCCGGTCAGGGAACACGTTTTAATTCCCACAACACATCAACAACAGCAGACAAGAAGTTAAGGGAGCTGAATTTAAACCTGGATTATAGACAGGAGGCATTTTATTTTGAAAATCTGCTGGCACACTTATAATTTTACTTTGAAAATCTGCCGACGGTTCAAGACTTTGTTTGAAAAAACAAACTGAAAGATTGTCACCTGATTCAAGATCTTAATTTGAAAAATCTGCCGACAGTGTGATAATTTTACTTGACACTCGCTGACAGTTTCATAATTTTATTTTGGAAATCTGCTGCCAAAGGAATAATTTTACTCTGAAAATTTATTGACAGAGTGATGGTTTTACTTTGAAAATCAGAAGAAAGATTAATGATATTATTTTGGAAATCTGCAGGCAAAGTTATATTTTTACTTGGAAAATCTATTGACAGAGTGATGGTTTTACTTTGAAAATCAGAAGAAAGATAAATGATTTTATTTAAAAAAAAACTGCCGATACAGTTCTAATCTTAGTTTGAAAAGATGTTGACAATATGACAATTTTACTTTGAAAATCTGACGCCAGATTCATGACTTTATTTGTAATTAACAAACTGAAACATTCATGATTTACTTTGGAAATATAGTAACAGTGATCATTTTACTTTGAAAATCTGCTGTAAAAGGAATGGTTTTACTTTGAAAATCAACATACAAATTGATGGTTTTATTTTGAAAATCTGCTGTGGTGATTTTACTTTGAGAATCTATTGACAATTTGACAATTTTATTTTGAATATCTGCAGACAGAGTGAAGACCATATATTTAAAAAAATGTGCTGAAATTGTGATAATTTTCTTTGAAAATATGCTGTGATGGTTTTACTTTGAAATTCAAAAGAAAGATTCATGGTTTCATTATGAAAAACTGCTGATATTATTATAATCTTAATTTGAAAATTAATCTTTCAGTTCCACGATTTACTTTCTAAAATCTAGTGACAATGATTATTTTACTTTGAAAATCAGGGGACAAATTGATGATTTTACTTTGAAAGTCTGTTGATAATATGACAATTTTATTTTGAATATCTGCGGGCAGATTCAAGATTTTATTTTGAAAAATCAGCTGACAGATTCTTGATATATTTTGTACAGCTGCTGACAGCGTGATACAACCTGTGGACATCCCTGTCCCAGGGAAACAAATTCCAGACCTATGACACCCTCAACAACTCCCTGGTGGTCTAGTGGTTAGGATTCGGCGCTCTCACCGCCGCGGCCCGGGTTCGATTCCCGGTCAGGGAACACGTTTCAATTCCCACAACACATCAACAACAGCAGACAAGAAGTTAAGGGAGCTGAATTTAAACCTGGATTATAGACAGGAGGCATTTTATTTTGAAAATCTGCTGGCACACTTATAATTTTACTTTGAAAATCTGCCGACGGTTCAAGACTTTGTTTGAAAAAACAAACTGAAAGATTGTCACCTGATTCAAGATCTTAATTTGAAAAATCTGCCGACAGTGTGATAATTTTACTTGACACTCGCTGACAGTTTCATAATTTTATTTTGGAAATCTGCTGCCAAAGGAATAATTTTACTCTGAAAATTTATTGACAGAGTGATGGTTTTACTTTGAAAATCAGAAGAAAGATTAATGATATTTTTTTGGAAATCTGCAGGCAAAGTTATATTTTTACTTGGAAAATCTATTGACAGAGTGATGGTTTTACTTTGAAAATCAGAAGAAAGATAAATGATTTTATTTATAAAAAACTGCCGATACAGTTCTAATCTTAGTTTGAAAAGATGTTGACAATATGACAATTTTACTTTGAAAAACTGACGCCAGATTCATGAATTTATTTGAAATTAACAAACTGAAAGATTCATGATTTACTTTGGAAATGTAGTAACAGTGATCATTTTACTTTGAAAATCTGCTGTAAGAGGAATGGTTTTACTTTGAAAATCAACATACAAATTGATGATTTTATTTTGAAAATCTGCTGTGGTGATTTTACTTTGAGAATCTATTGACAATTTGACAATTTTATTTTGAATATCTGCAGACAGAGTGAAGACCATAAATTTAAAAAAATGTGCTGAAATTGTGATAATTTTCTTTGAAAATATGCAGTGATGGTTTTACTTTGAAATTCAAAAGAAAGATTCATGGTTTCATTATGAAAAACTGCTGATATTATTATAATCTTAGTTTGAAAATTAATCTTTCAGTTCCACGATTTACTTTCTAAAATCTAGTGACAATGATTATTTTACTTTGAAAATCAGGGGACAAATTGATGATTTTACTTTGAAAGTCTGTTGATAATATGACAATTTTATTTTGAATATCTGCGGGCAGATTCAAGATTTTATTTTGAAAAATCAGCTGACAGATTCTTGATATATTTTGTACAGCTGCTGACAGCGTGATACAACCTGTGGACATCCCTGTCCCAGGGAAACAAATTCCAGACCTATGACACCCTCAACAACTCCCTGGTGGTCTAGTGGTTAGGATTCGGCGCTCTCACCGCCGCGGCCCGGGTTCGATTCCCGGTCAGGGAACACGTTTTAATTCCCACAACACATCAACAACAGCAGACAAGAAGTTAAGGGAGCTGAATTTAAACCTGGATTATAGACAGGAGGCATTTTATTTTGAAAATCTGCTGGCACACTTATAATTTTACTTTGAAAATCTGCCGACGGTTCAAGACTTTGTTTGAAAAAACAAACTGAAAGATTGTCATCTGATTCAAGATCTTAATTTGAAAAATCTGCCGACAGTGTGATAATTTTACTTGACACTCGCTGACAGTTTCATAATTTTATTTTGGAAATCTGCTGCCAAAGGAATAATTTTACTCTGAAAATTTATTGACAGAGTGATGGTTTTACTTTGAAAATCAGAAGAAAGATTAATGATATTATTTTGGAAATCTGCAGGCAAAGTTATATTTTTACTTGGAAAATCTATTGACAGAGTGATGGTTTTACTTTGAAAATCAGAAGAAAGATAAATGATTTTATTTATAAAAAACTGCCGATACAGTTCTAATCTTAGTTTGAAAAGATGTTGACAATATGACAATTTTACTTTGAAAAACTGACGCCAGATTCATGAATTTATTTGAAATTAACAAACTGAAAGATTCATGATTTACTTTGGAAATGTAGTAACAGTGATCATTTTACTTTGAAAATCTGCTGTAAGAGGAATGGTTTTACTTTGAAAATCAACATACAAATTGATGATTTTATTTTGAAAATCTGCTGTGGTGATTTTACTTTGAGAATCTATTGACAATTTGACAATTTTATTTTGAATATCTGCAGACAGAGTGAAGACCATAAATTTAAAAAAATGTGCTGAAATTGTGATAATTTTCTTTGAAAATATGCTGTGATGGTTTTACTTTGAAATTCAAAAGAAAGATTCATGGTTTCATTATGAAAAACTGCTGATATTATTATAATCTTAGTTTGAAAATTAATCTTTCAGTTCCACGATTTACTTTCTAAAATCTAGTGACAATGATTATTTTACTTTGAAAATCAGGGGACAAATTGATGATTTTACTTTGAAAGTCTGTTGATAATATGACAATTTTATTTTGAATATCTGCGGGCAGATTCAAGATTTTATTTTGAAAAATCAGCTGACAGATTCTTGATATATTTTGTACAGCTGCTGACAGCGTGATACAACCTGTGGACATCCCTGTCCCAGGGAAACAAATTCCAGACCTATGACACCCTCAACAACTCCCTGGTGGTCTAGTGGTTAGGATTCGGCGCTCTCACCGCCGCGGCCCGGGTTCGATTCCCGGTCAGGGAACACGTTTTAATTCCCACAACACATCAACAACAGCAGACAAGAAGTTAAGGGAGCTGTATTTAAACCTGGATTATAGACAGGAGGCATTTTATTTTGAAAATATGCTGGCACATTTATAAATTAACTTTGAAAATCTGCCGGCGGTTCAAGACTTTGTTTGAAAAAACTAACTGAAAGATTGACACATGATTGAAGATCTTAATTTGAAAAATCTGCCGACAGTGTGATGATTTTACTTGAAACTCTGCTGACAGTTTCATCATTTTATTTTGGAAATCTGCTCGCAAAGTTATAATTTTACTTTAAAAATCTATTGACAGAGTGATGGTTTTACTTTGAAAATTAGAAGAAAGATTAATGATTTTATTTTGGAAATCTGCTGGCAAAGTTATATTTTTACTTGGAAAATCTATTGACAGAGTGATGGTTTTACTTTGAAAATCAGAAGAAAGATAAATGATTTTATTTTTAAAAAACTGCCGATACAGTTCTAATCTTAGTTTGAAAAGATGTTGACAATATGACAATTTTACTTTGAAAAACTGACGCCAGATTCATGACTTTATTTGAAATTAACAAACTGAAAGATTCATGATTTACTTTGGAAATGTAGTAACAGTGATCATTTTACTTTGAAAATCTGCTGTAAGAGGAATGGTTTTACTTTGAAAATCAACATACAAATTGATGATTTTATTTTGAAAATCTGCTGTGGTGATTTTACTTTGAGAATCTATTGACAATTTGACAATTTTATTTTGAATATCTGCAGACAGAGTGAAGACCATAAATTTAAAAAAATGTGCTGAAATTGTGATAATTTTCTTTGAAAATATGCTGTGATGGTTTTACTTTGAAATTCAAAAGAAAGATTCATGGTTTCATTATGAAAAACTGCTGATATTATTATAATCTTAGTTTGAAAATTAATCTTTCAGTTCCACGATTTACTTTCTAAAATCTAGTGACAATGATTATTTTACTTTGAAAATCAGGGGACAAATTGATGATTTTACTTTGAAAGTCTGTTGATAATATGACAATTTTATTTTGAATATCTGCGGGCAGATTCAAGATTTTATTTTGAAAAATCAGCTGACAGATTCTTGATATATTTTGTACAGCTGCTGACAGCGTGATACAACCTGTGGACATCCCTGTCCCAGGGAAACAAATTCCAGACCTATGACACCCTCAACAACTCCCTGGTGGTCTAGTGGTTAGGATTCGGCGCTCTCACCGCCGCGGCCCGGGTTTGATTCCCGGTCAGGGAACACGTTTCAATTCCCACAACACATCAACAACAGCAGACAAGAAGTTAAGGGAGCTGAATTTAAACCTGGATTATAGACAGGAGGCATTTTATTTTGAAAATCTGCTGGCACACTTATAATTTTACTTTGAAAATCTGCCGGCGGTTCAAGACTTTGTTTGAAAAAACAAACTGAAAGATTGTCACCTGATTCAAGATCTTAATTTGAAAAATCTGCCGACAGTGTGATAATTTTACTTGACACTCGCTGACAGTTTCATAATTTTATTTTGGAAATCTGCTGCCAAAGGAATAATTTTACTCTGAAAATTTATTGACAGAGTGATGGTTTTACTTTGAAAATCAGAAGAAAGATTAATGATTTTATTTTGGAAATCTGCTCGCAAAGTTATATTTTTACTTGGAAAATCTATTGACAGAGTGATGGTTTTACTTTGAAAATCAGAAGAAAGATTAATGATTTTATTTTTAAAAAACTGCCGATACAGTTCTAATCTTAGTTTGAAAAGATGTTGACAATATGACAATTTTACTTTGAAAAACTGACGCCAGATTCATGACTTTATTTGAAATTAACAAACTGAAAGATTCATGATTTACTTTGGAAATGTAGTAACAGTGATCATTTTACTTTGAAAATCTGCTGTAAGAGGAATGGTTTTACTTTGAAAATCAACATACAAATTGATGATTTTATTTTGAAAATCTGCTGTGGTGATTTTACTTTGAGAATCTATTGACAATTTGACAATTTTATTTTGAATATCTGCAGACAGAGTGAAGACCATAAATTTAAAAAAATGTGCTGAAATTGTGATAATTTTCTTTGAAAATATGCTGTGATGGTTTTACTTTGAAATTCAAAAGAAAGATTCATGGTTTCATTATGAAAAACTGCTGATATTATTATAATCTTAGTTTGAAAATTAATCTTTCAGTTCCGCGATTTACTTTCTAAAATCTAGTGACAATGATTATTTTACTTTGAAAATCAGGGGACAAATTGATGATTTTACTTTGAAAGTCTGTTGATGATATGACAATTTTATTTTGAATATCTGCGGGCAGATTCAAGATTTTATTTTGAAAAATCAGCTGACAGATTCTTGATATATTTTGTACAGCTGCTGACAGCGTGATACAACCTGTGGACATCCCTGTCCCAGGGAAACAAATTCCAGACCTATGACACCCTCAACAACTCCCTGGTGGTCTAGTGGTTAGGATTCGGCGCTCTCACCGCCGCGGCCCGGGTTCGATTCCCGGTCAGGGAACACGTTTTAATTCCCACAACACATCAACAACAGCAGACAAGAAGTTAAGGGAGCTGAATTTAAACCTGGATTATAGACAGGAGGCATTTTATTTTGAAAATCTGCTGGCACACTTATAATTTTACTTTGAAAATCTGCCGACGGTTCAAGACTTTGTTTGAAAAAACAAACTGAAAGATTGTCACCTGATTCAAGATCTTAATTTGAAAAATCTGCCGACAGTGTGATAATTTTACTTGACACTCGCTGACAGTTTCATAATTTTATTTTGGAAATCTGCTGCCAAAGGAATAATTTTACTCTGAAAATTTATTGACAGAGTGATGGTTTTACTTTGAAAATCAGAAGAAAGATTAATGATATTATTTTGGAAATCTGCAGGCAAAGTTATATTTTACTTGGAAAATCTATTGACAGAGTGATGGTTTTACTTTGAAAATCAGAAGAAAGATAAATGATTTTATTTATAAAAAACTGCCGATACAGTTCTAATCTTAGTTTGAAAAGATGTTGACAATATGACAATTTTACTTTGAAACACTGACGCCAGATTCATGAATTTATTTGAAATTAACAAACTGAAAGATTCATGATTTACTTTGGAAATGTAGTAACAGTGATCATTTTACTTTGAAAATCTGCTGTAAGAGGAATGGTTTTACTTTGAAAATCAACATACAAATTGATGATTTTATTTTGAAAATCTGCTGTGGTGATTTTACTTTGAGAATCTATTGACAATTTGACAATTTTATTTTGAATATCTGCAGACAGAGTGAAGACCATAAATTTAAAAAAATGTGCTGAAATTGTGATAATTTTCTTTGAAAATATGCTGTGATGGTTTTACTTTGAAATTCAAAAGAAAGATTCATGGTTTCATTATGAAAAACTGCTGATATTATTATAATCTTAGTTTGAAAATTAATCTTTCAGTTCCGCGATTTACTTTCTAAAATCTAGTGACAATGATTATTTTACTTTGAAAATCAGGGGACAAATTGATGATTTTACTTTGAAAGTCTGTTGATAATATGACAATTTTATTTTGAATATCTGCGGGCAGATTCAAGATTTTATTTTGAAAAATCAGCTGACAGATTCTTGATATATTTTGTACAGCTGCTGACAGCGTGATACAACCTGTGGACATCCCTGTCCCAGGGAAACAAATTCCAGACCTATGACACCCTCAACAACTCCCTGGTGGTCTAGTGGTTAGGATTCGGCGCTCTCACCGCCGCGGCCCGGGTTCGATTCCCGGTCAGGGAACACGTTTTAATTCCCACAACACATCAACAACAGCAGACAAGAAGTTAAGGGAGCTGAATTTAAACCTGGATTATAGACAGGAGGCATTTTATTTTGAAAATCTGCTGGCACACTTGTAATTTTACTTTGAAAATCTGCCGACGGTTCAAGACTTTGTTTGAAAAAACAAACTGAAAGATTGTCACCTGATTCAAGATCTTAATTTGAAAAATCTGCCGACAGTGTGATAATTTTACTTGACACTCGCTGACAGTTTCATAATTTTATTTTGGAAATCTGCTGCCAAAGGAATAATTTTACTCTGAAAATTTATTGACAGAGTGATGGTTTTACTTTGAAAATCAGAAGAAAGATTAATGATATTATTTTGGAAATCTGCAGGCAAAGTTATATTTTACTTGGAAAATCTATTGACAGAGTGATGGTTTTACTTTGAAAATCAGAAGAAAGATAAATGATTTTATTTATAAAAAACTGCCGATACAGTTCTAATCTTAGTTTGAAAAGATGTTGACAATATGACAATTTTACTTTGAAACACTGACGCCAGATTCATGAATTTATTTGAAATTAACAAACTGAAAGATTCATGATTTACTTTGGAAATGTAGTAACAGTGATCATTTTACTTTGAAAATCTGCTGTAAGAGGAATGGTTTTACTTTGAAAATCAACATACAAATTGATGATTTTATTTTGAAAATCTGCTGTGGTGATTTTACTTTGAGAATCTATTGACAATTTGACAATTTTATTTTGAATATCTGCAGACAGAGTGAAGACCATAAATTTAAAAAAATGTGCTGAAATTGTGATAATTTTCTTTGAAAATATGCTGTGATGGTTTTACTTTGAAATTCAAAAGAAAGATTCATGGTTTCATTATGAAAAACTGCTGATATTATTATAATCTTAGTTTGAAAATTAATCTTTCAGTTCCACGATTTACTTTCTAAAATCTAGTGACATTGATCATTTTAATTTGAAAATCAGGGGACAAATTGATGATTTTACTTTGAAAGTCTGTTGATAATATGACAATTTTATTTTGAATATCTGCGGGCAGATTCAAGATTTTATTTTGAAAAATCAGCTGACAGATTCTTGATATATTTTGTACAGCTGCTGACAGCGTGATGCAACCTGTGGACATCCCTGTCCCAGGGAAACAAATTCCAGACCTATGACACCCTCAACAACTCCCTGGTGGTCTAGTGGTTAGGATTCGGCGCTCTCACCGCCGCGGCCCGGGTTCGATTCCCGGTCAGGGAACACGTTTTAATTCCCACAACACATCAACAACAGCAGACAAGAAGTTAAGGGAGCTGTATTTAAACCTGGATTATAGACAGGAGGCATTTTATTTTGAAAATATGCTGGCACATTTATAAATTAACTTTGAAAATCTGCCGGCGGTTCAAGACTTTGTTTGAAAAAACTAACTGAAAGATTGACACATGATTGACGATCTTAATTTGAAAAATCTGCCGACAGTGTGATAATTTTACTTGAAACTCTGCTGACAGTTTCATCATTTTATTTTGGAAATCTGCTCGCAAAGTTATAATTTTACTTTAAAAATCTATTGACAGAGTGATGGTTTTACTTTGAAAATTAGAAGAAAGATTAATGATTTTATTTTGGAAATCTGCTGGCAAAGTTATATTTTTACTTGGAAAATCTATTGACAGAGTGATGGTTTTACTTTGAAAATCAGAAGAAAGATAAATGATTTTATTTTTAAAAAACTGCCGATACAGTTCTAATCTTAGTTTGAAAAGATGTTGACAATATGACAATTTTAGTTTGAAAAACTGACGCCAGATTCATGACTTTATTTGAAATTAACAAACTGAAAGATTCATGATTTACTTTGGAAATGTAGTAACAGTGATCATTTTACTTTGAAAATCTGCTGTAAGAGGAATGGTTTTACTTTGAAAATCAACATACAAATTGATGATTTTATTTTGAAAATCTGCTGTGGTGATTTTACTTTGAGAATCTATTGACAATTTGACAATTTTATTTTGAATATCTGCAGACAGAGTGAAGACCATAAATTTAAAAAAAAGTGCTGAAATTGTGATAATTTTCTTTGAAAATATGCTGTGATGGTTTTACTTTGAAATTCAAAAGAAAGATTCATGGTTTCATTATGAAAAACTGCTGATATTATTATAATCTTAGTTTGAAAATTAATCTTTCAGTTCCACGATTTATTTTCTAAAATCTAGTGACAATGATTATTTTACTTTGAAAATCAGGAGACAATGATGATTGAACTTTGAAAGTCTGTTGATGATATGACAATTTTATTTTGAATATCAGCGAACAGATTCAAGATTTTATTTTGAAAAATCAGCTGACAGATTCTTGATATATTTTGTACAGCTGCTGACAGCGTGATGCAACCTGTGGCTATCCCTGTCCGAGGGAAACAAATTCCAGACCTATGACACCCTCAACAACTCCCTGGTGGTCTAGTGGTTAGGATTCGGCGCTCTCACAGCCGCGGCCCGAGTTCGATTCCCGGTCAGGGAACACGTTTTAATTCCCACAACACATCAACAACAGCAGACAAGAAGTTAAGGGAGCTGTATTTAAACCTGGATTATAGACAGGAGGCATTTTATTTTGAAAATCTGCTGGCACACTTATAATTTAACTTTGAAAATCTGCCGGCGGTTCAAGACTTTGTTAGAAAAAACTAACTGAAAGATTGACACATGATTGACGATCTTAATTTGAAAAATCTGCCGACAGTGTGATAATTTTACTTGAAACTCTGCTGACAGTTTCATCATTTTATTTGGAAATCTGCTCGCAAAGTTATAATTTTACTTTAAAAATCTATTGACAGAGTGATGGTTTTACTTTGAAAATTAGAAGAAAGATTAATGATTTTATTTTGGAAATCTGCTGGCAAAGTTATATTTTTACTTGGAAAATCTATTGACAGAGTGATGGTTTTACTTTGAAAATCAGAAGAAAGATTAATGATATTATTTTGGAAATCTGCAGGCAAAGTTATATTTTTACTTGGAAAATCTATTGACAGAGTGATGGTTTTACTTTGAAAATCAGAAGAAAGATAAATGATTTTATTTTTAAAAAACTGCCGATACAGTTCTAATCTTAGTTTGAAAAGATGTTGACAATATGACAATTTTACTTTGAAAAACTGAAACCAGATTCATGACTTTATTTGAAATTAACAAACTGAAAGATTCATGATTTACTTTGGAAATGTAGTAACAGTGATCATTTTACTTTGAAAATCTGCTGTAAGAGGAATGGTTTTACTTTGAAAATCAACATACAAATTGATGATTTTATTTTGAAAATCTGCTGTGGTGATTTTACTTTGAGAATCTATTGACAATTTGACAATTTTATTTTGAATATCTGCAGACAGAGTGAAGACCATAAATTTAAAAAAATGTGCTGAAATTGTGATAATTTTCTTTGAAAATATGCTGTGATGGTTTTACTTTGAAATTCAAAAGAAAGATTCATGGTTTCATTATGAAAAACTGCTGATATTATTATAATCTTAGTTTGAAAATTAATCTTTCAGTTCCACGATTTACTTTCTAAAATCTAGTGACAATGATTATTTTACTTTGAAAATCAGGGGACAAATTGATGATTTTACTTTGAAAGTCTGTTGATAATATGACAATTTTATTTTGAATATATGCGGGCAGATTCAAGATTTTATTTTGAAAAATCAGCTGACAGATTCTTGATATATTTTGTACAGCTGCTGACAGCGTGATACAACCTGTGGACATCCCTGTCCCAGGGAAACAAATTCCAGACCTATGACACCCTCAACAACTCCCTGGTGGTCTAGTGGTTAGGATTCGGCGCTCTCACAGCCGCGGCCCGAGTTCGATTCCCGGTCAGGGAACACGTTTTAATTCCCACAACACATCAACAACAGCAGACAAGAAGTTAAGGGAGCTGTATTTAAACCTGGATTATAGACAGGAGGCATTTTATTTTGAAAATCTGCTGACACACTTATAATTTAACTTTGAAAATCTGCCGGCGGTTCAAGACTTTGTTTGAAAAAACAAACTGAAAGATTGTCACCTGATTCAAGATCTTAATTTGAAAAATCTGCCGACAGTGTGATAATTTTACTTGACACTCGCTGACAGTTTCATAATTTTATTTTGGAAATCTGCTGCCAAAGGAATAATTTTACTCTGAAAATTTATTGACAGAGTGATGGTTTTACTTTGAAAATCAGAAGAAAGATTAATGATATTATTTTGGAAATCTGCAGGCAAAGTTATATTTTTACTTGGAAAATCTATTGACAGAGTGATGGTTTTACTTTGAAAATCAGAAGAAAGATAAATAATTTTATTTTTAAAAAACTGCCGATACAGTTCTAATCTTAGTTTGAAAAGATGTTGACAATATGACAATTTTACTTTGAAAAACTGACGCCAGATTCATGAATTTATTTGAAATTAACAAACTGAAAGATTCATGATTTACTTTGGAAATGTAGTAACAGTGATCATTTTACTTTGAAAATCTGCTGTAAGAGGAATGGTTTTACTTTGAAAATCAACATACAAATTGATGATTTTATTTTGAAAATCTGCTGTGGTGATTTTACTTTGAGAATCTATTGACAATTTGACAATTTTATTTTGAATATCTGCAGACAGAGTGAAGACCATAAATTTAAAAAAATGTGCTGAAATTGTGATAATTTACTTTGAAAATATGCTGTGATGGTTTTACTTTGAAATTCAAAAGAAAGATTCATGGTTTCATTATGAAAAACTGCTGATATTATTATAATCTTAGTTTGAAAATTAATCTTTCAGTTCCACGATTTACTTTCTAAAATCTAGTGACATTGATCATTTTAATTTGAAAATCAGGAGACAATGATGATTGAACTTTGAAAGTCTGTTGATGATATGACAATTTTATTTTGAATATCAGCGAACAGATTCAAGATTTTATTTTTAAAAATCAGCTGACAGATTCTTGATATATTTTGTACAGCTGCTGACAGTGTGATGCAACCTGTGGCTATCCCTGTCCGAGGGAAACAAATTCCAGACCTATGACACCCTCAAACAACTCCCTGGTGGTCTAGTGGTTAGGATTCGGCGCTCTCACCGCCGCGGCCCGGGTTCGATTCCCGGTCAGGGAACACGTTTTAATTCCCACAACACATCAACAACAGCAGACAAGAAGTTAAGGGAGCTGTATTTAAACCTGGATTATAGACAGGAGGCATTTTATTTTGAAAATCTGCTGGCACACTTATAATTTAACTTTGAAAATCTGCCGGCGGTTCAAGACTTTGTTAGAAAAAACTAACTGAAAGATTGACACATGATTGACGATCTTAATTTGAAAAATCTGCCGACAGTGTGATAATTTTACTTGAAACTCTGCTGACAGTTTCATCATTTTATTTTGGAAATCTGCTGCCAAAGTTATAATTTTACTTTAAAAATCTATTGACAGAGTGATGGTTTTACTTTGAAAATTAGAAGAAAGATTAATGATTTTATTTTGGAAATCTGCTGTCAAAGTTATATTTTTACTTGGAAAATCTATTGACAGAGTGATGGTTTTACTTTGAAAATCAGAAGAAAGATAAATGATTTTATTTTTAAAAAACTGCCGATACAGTTCTAATCTTAGTTTGAAAAGATGTTGACAATATGACAATTTTACTTTGAAAAACTGAAACCAGATTCATGACTTTATTTGTAATTAACAAACTGAAAGATTCATGATTTACTTTGGAAATGTAGTAACAGTGATCATTTTACTTTGAAAATCTGCTGTAAGAGGAATGGTTTTACTTTGAAAATCAACATACAAATTGATGATTTTATTTTGAAAATCTGCTGTGGTGATTTTACTTTGAGAATCTATTGACAATTTGACAATTTTATTTTGAATATCTGCAGACAGAGTGAAGACCATAAATTTAAAAAAATGTGCTGAAATTGTGATAATTTTCTTTGAAAATATGCTGTGATGGTTTTACTTTGAAATTCAAAAGAAAGATTCATGGTTTCATTATGAAAAACTGCTGATATTATTATAATCTTAGTTTGAAAATTAATCTTTCAGTTCCACGATTTACTTTCTAAAATCTAGTGACAATGATTATTTTACTTTGAAAATCAGGGGACAAATTGATGATTTTACTTTGAAAGTCTGTTGATAATATGACAATTTTATTTTGAATATCTGCGGGCAGATTCAAGATTTTATTTTGAAAAATCAGCTGACAGATTCTTGATATATTTTGTACAGCTGCTGACAGCGTGATACAACCTGTGGACATCCCTGTCCCAGGGAAACAAATTCCAGACCTATGACACCCTCAACAACTCCCTGGTGGTCTAGTGGTTAGGATTCGGCGCTCTCACCGCCGCGGCCCGGGTTCGATTCCCGGTCAGGGAACACGTTTTAATTCCCACAACACATCAACAACAGCAGACAAGAAGTTAAGGGAGCTGAATTTAAACCTGGATTATAGACAGGAGGCATTTTATTTTGAAAATCTGCTGGCACACTTATAATTTTACTTTGAAAATCTGCCGACGGTTCAAGACTTTGTTTGAAAAAACAAACTGAAAGATTGTCACCTGATTCAAGATCTTAATTTGAAAAATCTGCCGACAGTGTGATAATTTTACTTGACACTCGCTGACAGTTTCATAATTTTATTTTGGAAATCTGCTGCCAAAGGAATAATTTTACTCTGAAAATTTATTGACAGAGTGATGGTTTTACTTTGAAAATCAGAAGAAAGATTAATGATATTATTTTGGAAATCTGCAGGCAAAGTTATATTTTTACTTGGAAAATCTATTGACAGAGTGATGGTTTTACTTTGAAAATCAGAAGAAAGATAAATGATTTTATTTTTAAAAAACTGCCGATACAGTTCTAATCTTAGTTTGAAAAGATGTTGACAATATGACAATTTTACTTTGAAAAACTGACGCCAGATTCATGAATTTATTTGAAATTAACAAACTGAAAGATTCATGATTTACTTTGGAAATGTAGTAACAGTGATCATTTTACTTTGAAAATCTGCTGTAAGAGGAATGGTTTTACTTTGAAAATCAACATACAAATTGATGATTTTATTTTGAAAATCTGCTGTGGTGATTTTACTTTGAGAATCTATTGACAATTTGACAATTTTATTTTGAATATCTGCAGACAGAGTGAAGACCATAAATTTAAAAAAATGTGCTGAAATTGTGATAATTTTCTTTGAAAATATGCTGTGATGGTTTTACTTTGAAATTCAAAAGAAAGATTCATGGTTTCATTATGAAAAACTGCTGATATTATTATAATCTTAGTTTGAAAATTAATCTTTCAGTTCCACGATTTACTTTCTAAAATCTAGTGACAATGATTATTTTACTTTGAAAATCAGGGGACAAATTGATGATTTTACTTTGAAAGTCTGTTGATAATATGACAATTTTATTTTGAATATCTGCGGGCAGATTCAAGATTTTATTTTGAAAAATCAGCTGACAGATTCTTGATATATTTTGTACAGCTGCTGACAGCGTGATGCAACCTGTGGACATCCCTGTCCCAGGGAAACAAATTCCAGACCTATGACACCCTCAACAACTCCCTGGTGGTCTAGTGGTTAGGATTCGGCGCTCTCACCGCCGCGGCCCGGGTTCGATTCCCGGTCAGGGAACACGTTTTAATTCCCACAACACATCAACAACAGCAGACAAGAAGTTAAGGGAGCTGTATTTAAACCTGGATTATAGACAGGAGGCATTTTATTTTGAAAATCTGCTGGCACATTTATAAATTAACTTTGAAAATCTGCCGGCGGTTCAAGACTTTGTTTGAAAAAACTAACTGAAAGATTGACACATGATTGACGATCTTAATTTGAAAAATCTGCCGACAGTGTGATAATTTTACTTGAAACTCTGCTGACAGTTTCATCATTTTATTTTGGAAATCTGCTCGCAAAGTTATAATTTTACTTTAAAAATCTATTGACAGAGTGATGGTTTTACTTTGAAAATTAGAAGAAAGATTAATGATTTTATTTTGGAAATCTGCTGGCAAAGTTATATTTTTACTTGGAAAATCTATTGACAGAGTGATGGTTTTACTTTGAAAATCAGAAGAAAGATAAATGATTTTATTTTTAAAAAACTGCCGATACAGTTCTAATCTTAGTTTGAAAAGATGTTGACAATATGACAATTTTACTTTGAAAAACTGAAACCAGATTCATGACTTTATTTGTAATTAACAAACTGAAAGATTCATGATTTACTTTGGAAATGTAGTAACAGTGATCATTTTACTTTGAAAATCTGCTGTAAGAGGAATGGTTTTACTTTGAAAATCAACATACAAATTGATGATTTTATTTTGAAAATCTGCTGTGGTGATTTTACTTTGAGAATCTATTGACAATTTGACAATTTTATTTTGAATATCTGCAGACAGAGTGAAGACCATAAATTTAAAAAAATGTGCTGAAATTGTGATAATTTTCTTTGAAAATATGCTGTGATGGTTTTACTTTGAAATTCAAAAGAAAGATTCATGGTTTCATTATGAAAAACTGCTGATATTATTATAATCTTAGTTTGAAAATTAATCTTTCAGTTCCACGATTTACTTTCTAAAATCTAGTGACAATGATTATTTTACTTTGAAAATCAGGGGACAAATTGATGATTTTACTTTGAAAGTCTGTTGATAATATGACAATTTTATTTTGAATATCTGCGGGCAGATTCAAGATTTTATTTTGAAAAATCAGCTGACAGATTCTTGATATATTTTGTACAGCTGCTGACAGCGTGATACAACCTGTGGACATCCCTGTCCCAGGGAAACAAATTCCAGACCTATGACACCCTCAACAACTCCCTGGTGGTCTAGTGGTTAGGATTCGGCGCTCTCACCGCCGCGGCCCGGGTTCGATTCCCGGTCAGGGAACACGTTTTAATTCCCACAACACATCAACAACAGCAGACAAGAAGTTAAGGGAGCTGAATTTAAACCTGGATTATAGACAGGAGGCATTTTATTTTGAAAATCTGCTGGCACACTTATAATTTTACTTTGAAAATCTGCCGACGGTTCAAGACTTTGTTTGAAAAAACAAACTGAAAGATTGTCACCTGATTCAAGATCTTAATTTGAAAAATCTGCCGACAGTGTGATAATTTTACTTGACACTCGCTGACAGTTTCATAATTTTATTTTGGAAATCTGCTGCCAAAGGAATAATTTTACTCTGAAAATTTATTGACAGAGTGATGGTTTTACTTTGAAAATCAGAAGAAAGATTAATGATATTATTTTGGAAATCTGCAGGCAAAGTTATATTTTTACTTGGAAAATCTATTGACAGAGTGATGGTTTTACTTTGAAAATCAGAAGAAAGATAAATGATTTTATTTTTAAAAAACTGCCGATACAGTTCTAATCTTAGTTTGAAAAGATGTTGACAATATGACAATTTTACTTTGAAAAACTGACGCCAGATTCATGAATTTATTTGAAATTAACAAACTGAAAGATTCATGATTTACTTTGGAAATGTAGTAACAGTGATCATTTTACTTTGAAAATCTGCTGTAAGAGGAATGGTTTTACTTTGAAAATCAACATACAAATTGATGATTTTATTTTGAAAATCTGCTGTGGTGATTTTACTTTGAGAATCTATTGACAATTTGACAATTTTATTTTGAATATCTGCAGACAGAGTGAAGACCATAAATTTAAAAAAATGTGCTGAAATTGTGATAATTTTCTTTGAAAATATGCTGTGATGGTTTTACTTTGAAATTCAAAAGAAAGATTCATGGTTTCATTATGAAAAACTGCTGATATTATTATAATCTTAGTTTGAAAATTAATCTTTCAGTTCCACGATTTACTTTCTAAAATCTAGTGACAATGATTATTTTACTTTGAAAATCAGGGGACAAATTGATGATTTTACTTTGAAAGTCTGTTGATAATATGACAATTTTATTTTGAATATCTGCGGGCAGATTCAAGATTTTATTTTGAAAAATCAGCTGACAGATTCTTGATATATTTTGTACAGCTGCTGACAGCGTGATGCAACCTGTGGACATCCCTGTCCCAGGGAAACAAATTCCAGACCTATGACACCCTCAACAACTCCCTGGTGGTCTAGTGGTTAGGATTCGGCGCTCTCACCGCCGCGGCCCGGGTTCGATTCCCGGTCAGGGAACACGTTTTAATTCCCACAACACATCAACAACAGCAGACAAGAAGTTAAGGGAGCTGTATTTAAACCTGGATTATAGACAGGAGGCATTTTATTTTGAAAATCTGCTGGCACATTTATAAATTAACTTTGAAAATCTGCCGGCGGTTCAAGACTTTGTTTGAAAAAACTAACTGAAAGATTGACACATGATTGACGATCTTAATTTGAAAAATCTGCCGACAGTGTGATAATTTTACTTGAAACTCTGCTGACAGTTTCATCATTTTATTTTGGAAATCTGCTCGCAAAGTTATAATTTTACTTTAAAAATCTATTGACAGAGTGATGGTTTTACTTTGAAAATTAGAAGAAAGATTAATGATTTTATTTTGGAAATCTGCTGGCAAAGTTATATTTTTACTTGGAAAATCTATTGACAGAGTGATGGTTTTACTTTGAAAATCAGAAGAAAGATAAATGATTTTATTTTTAAAAAACTGCCGATACAGTTCTAATCTTAGTTTGAAAAGATGTTGACAATATGACAATTTTACTTTGAAAAACTGACGCCAGATTCATGAATTTATTTGAAATTAACAAACTGAAAGATTCATGATTTACTTTGGAAATGTAGTAACAGTGATCATTTTACTTTGAAAATCTGCTGTAAGAGGAATGGTTTTACTTTGAAAATCAACATACAAATTGATGATTTTATTTTGAAAATCTGCTGTGGTGATTTTACTTTGAGAATCTATTGACAATTTGACAATTTTATTTTGAATATCTGCAGACAGAGTGAAGACCATAAATTTAAAAAAATGTGCTGAAATTGTGATAATTTTCTTTGAAAATATGCTGTGATGGTTTTACTTTGAAATTCAAAAGAAAGATTCATGGTTTCATTATGAAAAACTGCTGATATTATTATAATCTTAGTTTGAAAATTAATCTTTCAGTTCCACGATTTACTTTCTAAAATCTAGTGACAATGATTATTTTACTTTGAAAATCAGGGGACAAATTGATGATTTTACTTTGAAAGTCTGTTGATAATATGACAATTTTATTTTGAATATCTGCGGGCAGATTCAAGATTTTATTTTGAAAAATCAGCTGACAGATTCTTGATATATTTTGTACAGCTGCTGACAGCGTGATGCAACCTGTGGACATCCCTGTCCCAGGGAAACAAATTCCAGACCTATGACACCCTCAACAACTCCCTGGTGGTCTAGTGGTTAGGATTCGGCGCTCTCACCGCCGCGGCCCGGGTTCGATTCCCGGTCAGGGAACACGTTTTAATTCCCACAACACATCAACAACAGCAGACAAGAAGTTAAGGGAGCTGTATTTAAACCTGGATTATAGACAGGAGGCATTTTATTTTGAAAATCTGCTGGCACATTTATAAATTAACTTTGAAAATCTGCCGGCGGTTCAAGACTTTGTTTGAAAAAACTAACTGAAAGATTGACACATGATTGACGATCTTAATTTGAAAAATCTGCCGACAGTGTGATAATTTTACTTGAAACTCTGCTGACAGTTTCATCATTTTATTTTGGAAATCTGCTCGCAAAGTTATAATTTTACTTTAAAAATCTATTGACAGAGTGATGGTTTTACTTTGAAAATTAGAAGAAAGATTAATGATTTTATTTTGGAAATCTGCTGGCAAAGTTATATTTTTACTTGGAAAATCTATTGACAGAGTGATGGTTTTACTTTGAAAATCAGAAGAAAGATAAATGATTTTATTTTTAAAAAACTGCAGATACAGTTCTAATCTTAGTTTGAAAAGATGTTGACAATATGACAATTTTACTTTGAAAAACTGACGCCAGATTCATGACTTTATTTGAAATTAACAAACTGAAAGATTCATGATTTACTTTGGAAATGTAGTAACAGTGATCATTTTACTTTGAAAATCTGCTGTAAGAGGAATGGTTTTACTTTGAAAATCAACATACAAATTGATGATTTTATTTTGAAAATCTGCTGTGGTGATTTTACTTTGAGAATCTATTGACAATTTGACAATTTTATTTTGAATATCTGCAGACAGAGTGAAGACCATACATTTAAAAAAATGTGCTGAAATTGTGATAATTTTCTTTGAAAATATGCTGTGATGGTTTTACTTTGAAATTCAAAAGAAAGATTCATGGTTTCATTATGAAAAACTGCTGATATTATTATAATCTTAGTTTGAAAATTAATCTTTCAGTTCCACGATTTACTTTCTAAAATCTAGTGACAATGATTATTTTACTTTGAAAATCAGGGGACAAATTGATGATTTTACTTTGAAAGTCTGTTGATAATATGACAATTTTATTTTGAATATCTGCGGGCAGATTCAAGATTTTATTTTGAAAAATCAGCTGACAGATTCTTGATATATTTTGTACAGCTGCTGACAGCGTGATACAACCTGTGGACATCCCTGTCCCAGGGAAACAAATTCCAGACCTATGACACCCTCAACAACTCCCTGGTGGTCTAGTGGTTAGGATTCGGCGCTCTCACCGCTGCGGCCCGGGTTTGATTCCCGGTCAGGGAACACGTTTCAATTCCCACAACACATCAACAACAGCAGACAAGAAGTTAAGGGAGCTGAATTTAAACCTGGATTATAGACAGGAGGCATTTTATTTTGAAAATCTGCTGGCACACTTATAATTTTACTTGAAAATCTGCCGACGGTTCAAGACTTTGTTTGAAAAAACAAACTGAAAGATTGTCACCTGATTCAAGATCTAAATTTGAAAAATCTGCCGACAGTGTGATAATTTTACTTGACACTCGCTGACAGTTTCATAATTTTATTTTGGAAATCTGCTGCAAAAGGAATAATTTTACTCTGAAAATTTATTGACAGAGTGATGGTTTTACTTTGAAAATCAGAAGAAAGATTAATGATATTATTTTGGAAATCTGCACGCAAAGTTATATTTTTACTTGGAAAATCTATTGACAGAGTGATGGTTTTACTTTGAAAATCAGAAGAAAGATAAATGATTTTATTTTTAAAAAACTGCCGATACAGTTCTAATCTTAGTTTGAAAAGATGTTGACAATATGACAATTTTACTTTGAAAAACTGACGGCAGATTCATGAATTTATTTGAAATTAACAAACTGAACGATTCATGATTTACTTTGGAAATGTAGTAACAGTGATCATTTTACTTTGAAAATCTGCTGTAAGAGGAATGGTTTTACTTTGAAAATCAACATACAAATTGATGATTTTATTTTGAAAATCTGCTGTGGTGATTTTACTTTGAGAATCTATTGACAATTTGACAATTTTATTTTGAATATCTGCAGACAGAGTGAAGACCATAAATTAAAAAAAATGTGCTGAAATTGTGATAATTTTCTTTGAAAATATGCTGTGATGGTTTTACTTTGAAATTCAAAAGAAAGATTCATGGTTTCATTATGAAAAACTGCTGATATTATTATAATCTTAGTTGGAAAATTAATCTTTCAGTTCCACGATTTACTTTCTAAAATCTAGTGACAATGATTATTTTACTTTGAAAATCAGGGGACAAATTGATGATTTTACTTTGAAAGTCTGTTGATAATATGACAATTTTATTTTGAATATCTGCGGGCAGATTCAAGATTTTATTTTGAAAAATCAGCTGACAGATTCTTGATATATTTTGTACAGCTGCTGACAGCGTGATACAACCTGTGGACATCCCTGTCCCAGGGAAACAAATTCCAGACCTATGACACCCTCAACAACTCCCTGGTGGTCTAGTGGTTAGGATTCGGCGCTCTCACCGCCGCGGCCCGGGTTCGATTCCCGGTCAGGGAACACATTTTAATACCCACAACACATCACCAACAGCAAACAAGAAGTTCAGGGAGCTGTATTTAAACCTGGATTATAGACAAGAGGCATTTTATTTTGAAAATCTGCTGGCACACTTATAATTTTACTTTGAAAATCTGCCGACGGTTCAAGACTTTGTTTGAAAAAACAAACTGAAAGATTGTCACCTGATTCAAGATCTTAATTTGAAAAATCTGCCGACAGTGTGATAATTTTACTTGACACTCGCTGACAGTTTCATAATTTTATTTTGGAAATCTGCTGCCAAAGGAATAATTTTACTCTGAAAATTTATTGACAGAGTGATGGTTTTACTTTGAAAATCAGAAGAAAGATTAATGATATTATTTTGGAAATCTGCAGGCAAAGTTATATTTTTACTTGGAAAATCTATTGACAGAGTGATGGTTTTACTTTGAAAATCAGAAGAAAGATAAATGATTTTATTTTTAAAAAACTGCCGATACAGTTCTAATCTTAGTTTGAAAAGATGTTGACAATATGACAATTTTACTTTGAAAAACTGAAACCAGATTCATGACTTTATTTGAAATTAACAAACTGAAAGATTCATGATTTACTTTGGAAATGTAGTAACAGTGATCATTTTACTTTGAAAATCTGCTGTAAGAGGAATGGTTTTACTTTGAAAATCAACATACAAATTGATGATTTTATTTTGAAAATCTGCTGTGGTGATTTTACTTTGAGAATCTATTGACAATTTGACAATTTTATTTTGAATATCTGCAGACAGAGTGAAGACCATATATTTAAAAAAATGTGCTGAAATTGTGATAATTTACTTTGAAAATATGCTGTGATGGTTTTACTTTGAAATTCAAAAGAAAGATTCATGGTTTCATTATGAAAAACTGCTGATATTATTATAATCTTAGTTTGAAAATTAATCTTTCAGTTCCACGATTTACTTTCTAAAATCTAGTGACATTGATCATTTTAATTTGAAAATCAGGAGACAATGATGATTGAACTTTGAAAGTCTGTTGATGATATGACAATTTTATTTTGAATATCAGCGAACAGATTCAAGATTTTATTTTTAAAAATCAGCTGACAGATTCTTGATATATTTTGTACAGCTGCTGACAGCGTGATGCAACCTGTGGCTATCCCTGTCCGAGGGAAACAAATTCCAGACCTATGACACCCTCAAACAACTCCCTGGTGGTCTAGTGGTTAGGATTCGGCGCTCTCACCGCCGCGGCCCGGGTTCGATTCCCGGTCAGGGAACACGTTTTAATTCCCACAACACATCAACAACAGCAGACAAGAAGTTAAGGGAGCTGTATTTAAACCTGGATTATAGACAGGAGGCATTTTATTTTGAAAATCTGCTGGCACACTTATAATTTAACTTTGAAAATCTGCCGGCGGTTCAAAACTTTGTTAGAAAAAACTAACTGAAAGATTGACACATGATTGACGATCTTAATTTGAAAAATCTGCCGACAGTGTGATAATTTTACTTGAAACTCTGCTGACAGTTTCATCATTTTATTTTGGAAATCTGCTGCCAAAGTTATAATTTTACTTTAAAAATCTATTGACAGAGTGATGGTTTTACTTTGAAAATTAGAAGAAAGATTAATGATTTTATTTTGGAAATCTGCTGGCAAAGTTATATTTTTACTTGGAAAATCTATTGACAGAGTGATGGTTTTACTTTGAAAATCAGAAGAAAGATAAATGATTTTATTTTTAAAAAACTGCCGATACAGTTCTAATCTTAGTTTGAAAAGATGTTGACAATATGACAATTTTACTTTGAAAAACTGAAACCAGATTCATGACTTTATTTGTAATTAACAAACTGAAAGATTCATGATTTACTTTGGAAATGTAGTAACAGTGATCATTTTACTTTGAAAATCTGCTGTAAGAGGAATGGTTTTACTTTGAAAATCAACATACAAATTGATGATTTTATTTTGAAAATCTGCTGTGGTGATTTTACTTTGAGAATCTATTGACAATTTGACAATTTTATTTTGAATATCTGCAGACAGAGTGAAGACCATAAATTTAAAAAAATGTGCTGAAATTGTGATAATTTTCTTTGAAAATATGCTGTGATGGTTTTACTTTGAAATTCAAAAGAAAGATTCATGGTTTCATTATGAAAAACTGCTGATATTATTATAATCTTAGTTTGAAAATTAATCTTTCAGTTCCACGATTTACTTTCTAAAATCTAGTGACAATGA
Organism: Lophius americanus; assembly: GCA_037951165.1. Classification (NCBI taxonomy): domain Eukaryota; kingdom Metazoa; phylum Chordata; class Actinopteri; order Lophiiformes; family Lophiidae; genus Lophius; species Lophius americanus. Next base: position 3,128,816 of record JBBDHG010000094.1, read on the forward strand.
TTATTTTACTTTGAAAATCAGGGGACAAATTGATGATTTTACTTTGAAAGTCTGTTGATAATATGACAATTTTATTTTGAATATCTGCGGGCAGATTCAAGATTTTATTTTGAAAAATCAGCTGACAGATTCTTGATATATTTTGTACAGCTGCTGACAGCGTGATACAACCTGTGGACATCCCTGTCCCAGGGAAACAAATTCCAGACCTATGACACCCTCAACAACTCCCTGGTGGGCTAGTGGTTAGGATTCGGCGCTCTCACCGCCGCGGCCCGGGTTCGATTCCCGGTCAGGGAACACGTTTTAATTCCCACAACACATCAACAACAGCAGACAAGAAGTTAAGGGAGCTGAATTTAAACCTGGATTATAGACAGGAGGCATTTTATTTTGAAAATCTGCTGGCACACTTATAATTTTACTTTGAAAATCTGCCGACGGTTCAAGACTTTGTTTGAAAAAACAAACTGAAAGATTGTCACCTGATTCAAGATCTTAATTTGAAAAATCTGCCGACAGTGTGATAATTTTACTTGACACTCGCTGACAGTTTCATAATTTTATTTTGGAAATCTGCTGCCAAAGGAATAATTTTACTCTGAAAATTTATTGACAGAGTGATGGTTTTACTTTGAAAATCAGAAGAAAGATTAATGATATTATTTTGGAAATCTGCAGGCAAAGTTATATTTTTACTTGGAAAATCTATTGACAGAGTGATGGTTTTACTTTGAAAATCAGAAGAAAGATAAATGATTTTATTTTTAAAAAACTGCCGATACAGTTCTAATCTTAGTTTGAAAAGATGTTGACAATATGACAATTTTACTTTGAAAAACTGACGCCAGATTCATGAATTTATTTGAAATTAACAAACTGAAAGATTCATGATTTACTTTGGAAATGTAGTAACAGTGATCATTTTACTTTGAAAATCTGCTGTAAGAGGAATGGTTTTACTTTGAAAATCAACATACAAATTGATGGTTTTATTTTGAAAATCTGCTGTGGTGATTTTACTTTGAGAATCTATTGACAATTTGACAATTTTATTTTGAATATCTGCAGACAGAGTGAAGACCATATATTTAAAAAAATGTGCTGAAATTGTGATAATTTACTTTGAAAATATGCTGTGATGGTTTTACTTTGAAATTCAAAAGAAAGATTCATGGTTTCATTATGAAAAACTGCTGATATTATTATAATCTTAGTTTGAAAATTAATCTTTCAGTTCCACGATTTACTTTCTAAAATCTAGTGACATTGATCATTTTAATTTGAAAATCAGGAGACAATGATGATTGAACTTTGAAAGTCTGTTGATGATATGACAATTTTATTTTGAATATCAGCGAACAGATTCAAGATTTTATTTTGAAAAATCAGCTGACAGATTCTTGATATATTTTGTACAGCTGCTGACAGCGTGATACAACCTGTGGACATCCCTGTCCCAGGGAAACAAATTCCAGACCTATGACACCCTCAACAACTCCCTGGTGGTCTAGTGGTTAGGATTCGGCGCTCTCACCGCCGCGGCCCGGGTTCGATTCCCGGTCAGGGAACACGTTTTAATTCCCACAACACATCAACAACAGCAGACAAGAAGTTAAGGGAGCTGTATTTAAACCTGGATTATAGACAGGAGGCATTTTATTTTGAAAATCTGCTGGCACACTTATAATTTAACTTTGAAAATCTGCCGGCGGTTCAAGACTTTGTTTGAAAAAACTAACTGAAAGATTGACACATGATTGACGATCTTAATTTGAAAAATCTGCCGACAGTGTGATAATTTTACTTGAAACTCTGCTGACAGTTTCATCATTTTATTTTGGAAATCTGCTCGCAAAGTTATAATTTTACTTTAAAAATCTATTGACAGAGTGATGGTTTTACTTTGAAAATTAGAAGAAAGATTAATGATTTTATTTTGGAAATCTGCTGGCAAAGTTATATTTTTACTTGGAAAATCTATTGACAGAGTGATGGTTTTACTTTGAAAATCAGAAGAAAGATAAATGATTTTATTTTTAAAAAACTGCCGATACAGTTCTAATCTTAGTTTGAAAAGATGTTGACAATATGACAATTTTACTTTGAAAAACTGACGCCAGATTCATGACTTTATTTGAAATTAACAAACTGAAAGATTCATGATTTACTTTGGAAATGTAGTAACAGTGATCATTTTACTTTGAAAATCTGCTGTAAGAGGAATGGTTTTACTTTGAAAATCAACATACAAATTGATGATTTTATTTTGAAAATCTGCTGTGGTGATTTTACTTTGAGAATCTATTGACAATTTGACAATTTTATTTTGAATATCTGCAGACAGAGTGAAGACCATAAATTTAAAAAAATGTGCTGAAATTGTGATAATTTTCTTTGAAAATATGCTGTGATGGTTTTACTTTGAAATTCAAAAGAAAGATTCATGGTTTCATTATGAAAAACTGCTGATATTATTATAATCTTAGTTTGAAAATTAATCTTTCAGTTCCACGATTTACTTTCTAAAATCTAGTGACAATGATTATTTTACTTTGAAAATCAGGGGACAAATTGATGATTTTACTTTGAAAGTCTGTTGATAATATGACAATTTTATTTTGAATATATGCGGGCAGATTCAAGATTTTATTTTGAAAAATCAGCTGACAGATTCTTGATATATTTTGTACAGCTGCTGACAGCGTGATGCAACCTGTGGACATCCCTGTCCCAGGGAAACAAATTCCAGACCTATGACACCCTCAACAACTCCCTGGTGGTCTAGTGGTTAGGATTCGGCGCTCTCACAGCCGCGGCCCGAGTTCGATTCCCGGTCAGGGAACACGTTTTAATTCCCACAACACATCAACAACAGCAGACAAGAAGTTAAGGGAGCTGTATTTAAACCTGGATTATAGACAGGAGGCATTTTATTTTGAAAATCTGCTGGCACACTTATAATTTAACTTTGAAAATCTGCCGGCGGTTCAAGACTTTGTTTGAAAAAACAAACTGAAAGATTGTCACCTGATTCAAGATCTTAATTTGAAAAATCTGCCGACAGTGTGATAATTTTACTTGACACTCGCTGACAGTTTCAGAATTTTATTTTGGAAATCTGCTGCCAAAGGAATAATTTTACTCTGAAAATTTATTGACAGAGTGATGGTTTTACTTTGAAAATCAGAAGAAAGATTAATGATATTATTTTGGAAATCTGCAGGCAAAGTTATATTTTTACTTGGAAAATCTATTGACAGAGTGATGGTTTTACTTTGAAAATCAGAAGAAAGATAAATGATTTTATTTTTAAAAAACTGCCGATACAGTTCTAATCTTAGTTTGAAAAGATGTTGACAATATGACAATTTTACTTTGAAAAACTGACGCCAGATTCATGAATTTATTTGAAATTAACAAACTGAAAGATTCATGATTTACTTTGGAAATGTAGTAACAGTGATCATTTTACTTTGAAAATCTGCTGTAAGAGGAATGGTTTTACTTTGAAAATCAACATACAAATTGATGATTTTATTTTGAAAATCTGCTGTGGTGATTTTACTTTGAGAATCTATTGACAATTTGACAATTTTATTTTGAATATCTGCAGACAGAGTGAAGACCATAAATTTAAAAAAATGTGCTGAAATTGTGATAATTTTCTTTGAAAATATGCTGTGATGGTTTTACTTTGAAATTCAAAAGAAAGATTCATGGTTTCATTATGAAAAACCGCTGATATTATTATAATCTTAGTTTGAAAATTAATCTTTCAGTTCCACGATTTACTTTCTAAAATCTAGTGACAATGATTATTTTACTTTGAAAATCAGGGGACAAATTGATGATTTTACTTTGAAAGTCTGTTGATAATATGACTATTTTATTTTGAATATCTGCGGGTAGATTCAAGATTTATTTTGAAAAATCAGCTGACAGATTCTTGATATATCTTTTCAGCTGCTGACAGCGTGATGCAACCTGTGGACATCCCTGTCCGAGCGAAACAAATTCCAGACCTATGAAACCCTGAAACACCTCCCTGGTTGTCTAGTGGTTAGGATTCGGCGCTCTCACCGCCGCGGCCCGGGTTCGATTCCCGGTCAGGGAAAACATTTTAATTCCCACAACACATCACCAACAGCAAACAAGAAGTTCAGGGAGCTGTATTTAAACCTGGATTATAGACAGGAGGCATTTTATTTTGAAAATCTGCTGGCACACTTATAATTTTACTTTGAAAATCAGCCGACGGTTCAAGACTTTGTTTGAAAAAACGAACTGAAAGATTGTCACCTGATTCAAGATCTTAATTTGAAAAATCTGCCGACAGTGTGATAATTTTACTTGACACTCGCTGACAGTTTCATAATTTTATTTTGGAAATCTGCTGCCAAAGGAATAATTTTACTCTGAAAATTTATTTACAGAGTGATGGTTTTACTTTGAAAATCAGAAGAAAGAGTAATGATATTATTTTGGAAATCTGCAGGCAAAGTTATATTTTTACTTGGAAAATCTATTGACAGAGTGATGGTTTTACTTTGAAAATCAGAAGAAAGATAAATGATTTTATTTTTAAAAAACTGCCGATACAGTTCTAATCTTAGTTTGAAAAGATGTTGACAATATGACAATTTTACTTTGAAAAACTGACGCCAGATTCATGACTTTATTTGAAATTAACAAACTGAAAGATTCATGATTTACTTTGGAAATGTAGTAACAGTGATCATTTTACTTTGAAAATCTGCTGTAAGAGGAATGGTTTTACTTTGAAAATCAACATACAAATTGATGATTTTATTTTGAAAATCTGCTGTGGTGATTTTACTTTGAGAATCTATTGACAATTTGACAATTTTATTTTGAATATCTGCAGACAGAGTGAAGACCATAAATTTAAAAAATGTGCTGAAATTGTGATAATTTTCTTTGAAAATATGCTGTGATGGTTTTACTTTGAAATTCAAAAGAAAGATTCATGGTTTCATTATGAAAAACTGCTGATATTATTATAATCTTAGTTTGAAAATTAATCTTTCAGTTCCACGATTTACTTTCTAAAATCTAGTGACAATGATTATTTTACTTTGAAAATCAGGGGACAAATTGATGATTTTACTTTGAAAGTCTGTTGATAATATGACAATTTTATTTTGAATATCTGCGGGCAGATTCAAGATTTTATTTTGAAAAATCAGCTGACAGATTCTTGATATATTTTGTAAAGCTGCTGACAGCGTGATACAACCTGTGGACATCCCTGTCCCAGGGAAACAAATTCCAGACCTATGACACCCTCAACAACTCCCTGGTGGTCTAGTGGTTAGGATTCGGCGCTCTCACCGCCGCGGCCCGGGTTCGATTCCCGGTCAGGGAACACGTTTTAATTCCCACAACACATCAACAACAGCAGACAAGAAGTTAAGGGAGCTGTATTTAAACCTGGATTATAGACAGGAGGCATTTTATTTTGAAAATCTGCTGGCACACTTATAATTTAACTTTGAAAATCTGCCGGCGGTTCAAGACTTTGTTTGAAAAAACTAACTGAATGATTGACACATGATTGACGATCTTAATTTGAAAAATCTGCCGACAGTGTGATAATTTTACTTGAAACTCTGCTGACAGTTTCATCATTTTATTTTGGAAATCTGCTCGCAAAGTTATAATTTTACTTTAAAAATCTATTGACAGAGTGATGGTTTTACTTTGAAAATCAGAAGAAAGATAAATGATTTTATTTTTAAAAAACTGCCGATACAGTTCTAATCTTAGTTTGAAAAGATGTTGACAATATGACAATTTTACTTTGAAAAACTGACGCCAGATTCATGAACTTATTTGAAATTAACAAACCGAAAGATTCATGATTTACTTTGGAAATGTAGTAACAGTGATCATTTTACTTTCAAAATCTGCTGTAAGAGGAATGGTTTTACTTTGAAAATCAACATACAAATTGATGATTTTATTTTGAAAATCTGCTGTGGTGATTTTACTTTGAGAATCTATTGACAATTTGACAATTTTATTTTGAATATCTGCAGACAGAGTGAAGACCATAAATTTAAAAAAATGTGCTGAAATTGTGATAATTTTCTTTGAAAATATGCTGTGATGGTTTTACTTTGAAATTCAAAAGAAAGATTCATGGTTTCATTATGAAAAACTGCTGATATTATTATAATCTTAGTTTGAAAATTAATCTTTCAGTTCCACGATTTACTTTCTAAAATCTAGTGACAATGATTATTTTACTTTGAAAATCAGGGGACAAATTGATGATTTTACTTTGAAAGTCTGTTGATAATATGACAATTTTATTTTTAATATCTGCGGGCAGATTCAAGATTTTATTTTGAAAAATCAGCTGACAGATTCTTGATATATTTTGTACAGCTGCTGACAGCGTGATGCAACCTGTAGACATCCCTGTCCGAGGGAAACAAATTCCAGACCTATGACACCCTCAAACACCTCCCTGGTGGTCTAGTTATTAGGATTAAGCGCTCTCACCGCAGCGGCCCGGGTTCGATTCCCGGTCAGGGGAATTCCCACTTATTCCCACAAAGAATCACCAGAAGCAGATGGGACATTTAGGGAGCTGTATTTAAACCTGGATTATAGACAGGATTTTTTTTGTTTTTTGGAAATCTCCTTATTTGTAAAATCTGAAGACAGATTGGTTATTTCATTTTGAAAATCTGCTGACATAGTCATAATTTTATTTTGAAAATGAATTTACTCAATTTACTTTGAAAATATGCTGTGATGTTTTTACTTTGAAAATCAGGAAACAAATTGATGATTTTACTTTGAAAATCAGGAGACAAATTGATGATTTTATTTTGAAAATCTGCTGACAGTTTCAAGACCATAATTTGAAAAATGTGCTGACATAGCAATAATTTACTTTGAAAATATGCCGTGATGGTTTTACTTTGAAAATGAGAAGAAAGATTAATGATCGTATTATGAAAAATTTCTAATACAGTTATAATCTTAGTTTGAAATTCTGACACCTCCTTGCTGGGGTGATGGTTAGGTTTCGGCGCTCTCACTGCCGCTGGCTGTGTTCAATTCCCAGTCACTTTATTATTCTTGATTATATTTAAACCTGGATCATAGACAGGGGTCATTTTATTTTGATATCTCCTTATTTGTAAAATCTCACGATAGATCGATCATTTCATTTTCTGCTGACACACTTATAATTTTAGTTTGAAAGACTGTTGATAATGTGACAATTTTATTTTGAATAGCTGAAGACAGATTCAAGATTTTATTTTGAAAAAATAATTATTTTTTTTTCAAAATAAAAATTGATGAATAGACAGGGGTCAAATAAAATGACTAGTGTTAAATATAATAAAGAATAATAAAGTGACCGGGAATTGAACACGGCCAGCGGCAGTGAGAGCGCCGAAACCTAACCACCAGCCTGGCAGGGAGGTGTTTGATCATTCATCCATTCCATCCATCCATCCATCACCATCCATCCATCCATCCATCCAGGTATGTTGATCCAAAGATGGATAATACTCCAAATGCATATTTCTTCATGTTCCTTTAACTGTCAGGAAGAGCATTCCATGTTTCAAACACAAGTTTCTCGGGTGTTGGGAGGCTTTCAATTTCGCTCCATTTGTGGCTTTGGGCAAGCTGGGCTTTCTGGCGAGTGACGTCTTCAAGCTTCGCTGTCAGACTTTTGAATTTGGACATCCATAAATCTTTGTCAGCTATATGGCTGACCTTGCCATTTCCATGTCAAGGTCAGCTTGATTTTCTCCTGGGAATGTGTTCAACAAGGACGGGTCAATCTCCAGGGGTGTGACAAGGAAAGATAGTGTAATTTTTTCCTTTCTTTCGGAACTCGCTAAATCTGCTCCCAAATGCAGTTTGCATATCAACGACCGCACCTTGTAAATAATCACCGTTGAGTGTGTGATTGTGATGGGCTTCTTTGAACTCTCTCAGGGAGGGGAAGTGAGAGAGTGTGCCTCGCTGTACATCTCTCTCGAATACAGTCAGCTTGCGTTCGAATGACAAAACAGCTTCCAGCATTTGCAGTGCAGTGTTTCCCCTGGAGACTTTTATTCAGCATGTTTCGGTGACTTGTCATATCCACCATAGAGTGCAGTTTTTCCAACCACTCGGTATCTTCCAGTTGCGGGTAGTTCAGGTTTTTGCTTTTCAGGAATGTTTTCACATGTTCTAAACAAGCAACAAAGAGATGCAAAGCCTCAACCCTGGACAGCCATCGGACTTTGTTGTGTAGCAGGAGATCGGAATATTCGCTGTCAACTTCATCTGGCAATGTACGGAACTGACGGTGGTTTAATGCTTTTGCAATTATCTTGTTCACCATCTTGATGACAAGGTTCATCACCTCCATACACTGGTGTTAGGGTTAGGGGTTAGGGTTGGGGTTTAGTGTTAGGGTTAGGGCTTAGGGTTCGGGTTCGGGTTTAGGGGTTGGGGTTGGGGTTAGGGAGTAAGGGTTAGGGTTGGGTTAGGGTTAGGTAAAGGTTAAAATGTAGCATCCTGAGAAGATACTAGGTGCACGGCACACGAAGACCAGCTGGGTGAGTCCACTTTAAAAGCTTTATTAAGAACCCCTTAACTAAAAAACATTTCTGTCTTCTGGAACCACAGCTCTGGAGGGAAAAAGGAGAGAAAGAGATGTTAGGGCTCCCACAATCCTTCACACAAAAATATATTCTAAAAGAATATCCTAAAAAAATGGGCAAGGTGGGGAAGCGGCGAGGAGATCACTCTCTATACTTTAAATACCTATGCCCCCCGTTAGGGGTTAGGGGTTAGGGTCAGGGGTTCGGGTTACGGTTTAGGGTTCGGGTTACGGTTTAGGATTCGGGTTAGGGTTGGGTTAGGGTTAGGGGGTTAGGGTTAGGGGTTAGGGTTAGGTTTGAATGAAGGTTATCACGACGAATCCCCCCCGCCTGGGCCGACGACACAGCAGTTGAATGGGGAAACGAAGGCAGTGCACTGGCCGGCGCCCATCTTGAAAGCTCTCCCTATCCTGTATCACCCCCTCCCTTGTGAATGTCTCTACGTGACTTAATCTCTCCGTTTTTCATGTTTTGTTTTTATTTTTGTTTTTTTCATGTCTGTCCCCTGTACAGGGTTGGGATTAGGCATCAATTCTGCTGTGGTTAGGGTAAGAATAGCCCCTAGGTGTGGGTTAGGTCTGTAGTGAGTCTAATGTGGGTTAGGGTTAGGGGGTTAGAGTTAGGGTTGGGTTAGTGTTAAAGGGTTAGGGTTAGAGGGTTAGGGTTTAGGGTTAGGGTTTAGTGGTTAGGTTAAGGGGGTTAGGGTTAGGGTTAGGGTTTAGGTTTAGGGTTAGGTTTGAATGAAGGTTATCACGACGAATCCCTCCGCCTGGTCCGACAACTCCGTTTTTCATGTTTGTTTTTTTTGTTGGTTTCTTTCATGGTTGGGGTTAGAGACCCTTACGTGTGGGTTAGGTTTCCGCCTTGAGGATATCCCCTGTACAAGGTTGGGATAATGCATCAATTCTGCTGTGGTTAGGGTAAGAATAGCCGCTAGGCGTGGGTTAGGTCTGTAGTGAGTCTAATGTGGGTTAGGGTTAGGGGGTTAGGGCTAGAGGGTTAGGGTTTAGGGTTTAGTGGTTAGGGGGTGAGGGTAGGGTTGGGGTTAGGGTTTATATTTAGGGTTAGGGGGTTAGGGTTAGGGTTAGGGGGTTAAAGTTAGGGTTAGGGTAGGATTAGGGGGTTAAGGGTTAGGGGTTAGGGTTTAGGTTAATGTTACAATTAGCAGTAATAGTGCATTGATCATGGAAAGTGAGATTTTTTTATTGGTCAGCAGTGCTTTAACGTACGCCAAAGTTAAGGGCTCTAGCAATCTTAGTGTTCTGTTCACATGTACACTTTTAATTTTATCCATTATTATCACTCTACTTTTCCCAGCTCTCTACGAATTTTTAATGATAAGGGATGTATGGCAATCTATACACTTTGACGGTTGGTGTTAAATTTGCTCTCAGGTGTAGCCATGGGCAGGAAGGGATCTAAAGTTTTTCCTTTTTTTCTTTCTCAGTCTTTGATTTGCCCAAAAAACCCCCAAGTGGACTGATCTTATGGATCTGTCCATTAAGTGTCCGGGAAAAGATATGATAGAGAGGGGGACTTCCACTTAGTAAAATGGGCTAAGTTCAATATCTTCATTATGTTCATTGTTCATTTGTTGTTACATGTGCTAACACTCTCAAATGGGGTCATCCCAGCAAGAGCACTTCAAAGCAATTTAATTGGAATGTCTCAATGCATAGACCCTCAATAAGCCTCTTGGAATTGTAGGGGTTTGCATAAAATTAAGAAACTCAACAATTGTTAGGAACAAACTGAAAGACATTTTGTTTTTTTTTTGCAGGAGAGAAGGAGATGGCAGGGAAAATATCCATGCAGCATTGTATGCGTCACATGCTGCGGGAGTTATGATACATCAGTGTCTTTTCAGGTCAGTGATATAGTGGAGGAAAAATTTGGTAATCAAGAGCTGGTTTCTTTGAGTAACTTTGAATTTGCTAAACATTTATAGTCCTGATACAGATGAGCTGAATTTCTTAACAAATGTTTTTCTTACATTTGCATCCCTCCCAGGAAAGTATATAATTGCAGGAGACCGGAACTGTACATTAGACCCAATCAAAGGTAGATCAACAGGTGCTACTAGATGATGAATTTGTTATACATGTGGGAAAAGAGATAGATAATTATGTTGAAATCAACACAATACAAGCAACAGCATGTGTAAAGTGCGTTGCTTTACTGGCCTTCTTATGGGGCCATATAATTAGTTACACTACATCTAAATCTAGAGAATCCCGCCAGAAGAGACGGCTACTAAAATCTATTCAAAGTCAGTGTCTGCCTTATTCCAGAAAGCCGAAAGTTGCCCTAAAGGCTAATTTTCTAGTAATTGAAGAAGATTCAATCAATCGATGATGTCATTAGCAAGTAACGGTCAATCATTGGTGACATCATGAACAAGCTCCTGTCAATCATGGAACAGAGGAAAACTGAACTTATCATGGCTAAAAGTAATTTTAATGATAATGCAAAAATAATCGTCAACTATTTAAGATTATCACAATCAGATGATTGTACTATGAAATACAATCATCTATTTAAAGAGGCTTTATCTTGAGTTTAATTTTTATAACCCAGTCACAAAGAGGTCGAACCCAGCCACAGGGATTAAGGATACTTTTATTAATTATTAATACTCGAGGATTTCATTTTTGTTCAGCCAGCAGTACATAAGACAGAAACAAAACAACAACAGGAACAATAAATCAACATCCAGTCGTCAGGTATGTGAACAATGCCACAAAAAAAATTAAAGTTAAAAATAAAAAAGATGCCAAAATAAAAACAGAATGATAAATATTTGCCCAGGCTATACAAATAAATCATATTTAAAAATTATAAAAAGATGGAGGTCGCTAATTAGGATAAAATGATTACTGTGAGTTGTTCAAAAGATCAATTAAGCCTGCTTATTTTACATTTGGGAGGAGAAAATCTGTGCAGCAGCTTAAAATCCTGGGTTAGTGGATGACTAGGATCAGCTAAAATCAACCGAGCTTTCTTCGAACTCCTGACCTGATACAGGTCAGTGAGGTTATGAAGGACGTGCCTGCAATTGTGCTCTACACATTAACAAGGTCCCGCATACCTTATTCTATGTTTCATTGAAGCAGACCCGTAGCAGCACACATGAGTAAAAGTTAGAACATACTCAATAAAGCAATAAAACATCTCCATTAAAGTGTTGAGTTTCAGCTATAAGTGCATCTTCTGATGAGCTTTTTCTGCAAACTGCATCCACCTGGGGTTCAAAGTTCAGCTTGCTGTCAACAATGGTACAAAGATATTTATACTGGCATAAAACCTCATCAGATTGGTTGTTGATAGACAATGGAGAGATGATTGTATGAGGTTTTCTTCTGAAATTAATAATCACCTTTTCTGTCTTGAAAACATAAGTGTCTCAGAAGGACAACTGGCACAAAAAACCAAACGTGCCAAATCAATGTGCGAAACACAAAACTGATTTCCAAACCGGATTGGTCAGATAACAACGACGGCCACTGGCATTAACCAGCAGCGTGCTGTTAGGAATTCTTCCACTGTTGGTTGACAAAAAAGGAAATAGAGAGGAGGGAGACATGCCAGGAAACAGTGAAAGATGAGGAAAGGCAGAAGTGTAGAGGTGAGAGTAGGAACTTTAAATATGGGCAAATTGACAGGAATCGGTGAAGAGCTAGCTGATATGATGGAGAGAAGGAAAGTAGATCGTCCCAGAGAAATTTGGAAAGACAGCAATATTGGAAGAATTGGAGGAGGGTACAAACTGTTTTATCACGGAGTAGAAATGGGGTAGGTGTGATTCTGAAGAAGGAGTGTGTGAAGAGTGCTCAGTGTGACAGAGTGATGAGTATGAAGATTGAAATTAGAGGTGTGTGATTGCTAAAGCGAGAAGAGGGAGGAGCACAGGGTGACATATAAAGGCGGAGGTAGGAGTATGGAGGTGGACTACATCCTATACAAAGGATGCAACCTGAAAGAGATTTGAGACTGTAAGGTGGTGACAGGGGAGAATGTAGCCACATTCTGAAGAAGAGTAAAAAGAGCAAATTAAGAGCAGAAGATCAAATGATGGAAGATGAGGAAGGAAGGCTGCTGTGTGAATTACAGTGAGGGTTCTGGGTGGTAGTAAAGAATTGCCGGATGACTGTCAACCACAGGAAACGTGATAAGGAGAAGGATGGGAAGATTCTTGGTGTATCATCTGGGCAGAGGAAAGAAAATAAAGAGACATGGTGGTTGGATGAGGAGGTTCAGGAGAGCATAAGCAGGAGAGCGAAGAAGAAGTGGCGTAAGAAGAGAGATGAAGAAAGTAGGCAGAAGTCCAAAGAGATGAGATGTAAGGTAAATAGTCGACTACGATGGTAAATGGACTGCACTTATATATTGCTTTTTTTGTCTGCTTGACTACTCAAAGTGCTTTTACAACACGAGTCAACATTCACACAGAGGCTGCCATGTAAGGTGCCACATACTCATCATGAGCAATAACCATTCTCACACCAATGGAACAGCCATTGGGAGCAACTTGGGGTTCAGTATCTTGCTCAAGGACTCTTTGACACATGGACCAAAGTAGCCAGGGATTGAACCACTGACCTACAGATGAGGGGACAACTGCTCGACCAACTGAGCCACCGTCACCCCAATGATGCCTGAGGATCGGAGTAAAAGTGTACAACTGCCAATTTTCTAGACCATGGATGATATTCAGCGCTGTAGCAGCTACATTTGTATGAAGCTGATAAACCACAACATGAAGACCTGGGTCTTCATGTTGACGAGTAGTGGAAGCTAGTAGTGGAAGCTAGGTTAAGAAAAGAGGTGACAATTTGTGATTAGCAGTATGCTTTCATGCCAAGAAAGAACACTGAACATGTTTGGTTTTAGAGTGCTGAAGGATTTAATATAAATTTGTGTGAACAAAAGAAACCAGCTCTTACGTAGGGTTTCGAGACGGCGACTCTGAACAAGAGAAAAAAGGTAGAGCTGGAGATGACAGAGTTGAAGACGTTAAGAATTACTGTGGGAGGGATGAAGATGGACAGGATTAGAAACGAGCGCATCTGAGAGACCGCCCAGGTAAGACAAATTGGAGACAAGGTCAGACAGGCCAGATTGAGATGGTTTGGACACGTGAAAAGGAGGAATGGTGGGTCTATTGGTTGAAGAAGGCTCGAGATGGAGATGCCAGTAGAAAAGGGGAAGACCAAATAGGAGGTTTCTGGATTTTTGGAGAGGGGAGTTGCAATTTATTGCTGGGACAGAGGATGATGCAGAGGACAGGGATAGATGGAAACAGTTCATCCGCTGTGGCGATCAATGAAATAGTTTTTGAGCTATTTCTGGGAAATAGTATTTTTTGGAAAAAAGAAGCTCCCACTAGCTAGTAAACTATGAATTCCTGCTGTAAAATATAGTATTTATAAGATCAGGACAATATTGCCTGAAACTTTGGGAGATAAAGCTCCCCTAGTGTTGGAAATATAAAACTGACGTTATAGGTCTAAATATAGGTATACGGTCAGTTTTTCTGAGAATGTGATTATTTTGACGGTTGAGAAATGATCTCTGGAAAAGTTTTGAAGATAAAGCTTCACCTGTTGTCAGCAACGTACAACCCAGCTTTCCCCAAATCATTGCTGTTCTTCCTCACACTAAGGTTTATTGGGGTATGAAATCTGAAAATGATCCATGAAAGTAATGGAGGTATGTCTGGAAAACAGTGTCTTTTGGAAAAAAGCTCACCCTAGTGAAAAAAAGAACTCGTAGAGTAAAATACTGTACGATATTTACAAGACATATGTCCTTGAGTTGAGATAGCTGCAGCAGACGCTGCGACAGCGATGACGATACATAATATCCCGGCCTTAATTAGCCTTTTCCCTACTTTACTTACCATAAAGAAAGGAGGTTTGAGGTGTCCAAATGAAATCAGGTATCATCAGGTGGTACAATTTAGGATAATCCCGCATTCTGCCCGCTTCTGCCTCTTTATTTATATTCTGATACTTTGCCTAATCCAATGAAACAGACTTCTAATCCAATTGATAAAAATGTGATAATATTTATTTTGAAGTCAAAAGGTTTATTAATGAGACTGAAATGATCACATTAATAGCTTTTCACCCCAGGAAGAGCAAATGCTGTATTTAAGTAACGGGCATATGGGATATGTATTTACCTAACACAGATAGCATGATGTCTTTTTAAGAAATAAGACACAGATGTAACATAGATAGAAAGAACTTACTCAAATACCTTCAGATGAGAAGTTTTATCAGAATGAGCCAAAACAATGTTGTTACTGTACCGTTCAGATATATTATGGAGGAGATACTGTCAACGGATAGCGTAAGTAGAGGTGCTACATCAGAATTCTACAAACTATTCATATCCAACTCATCTGAGAACTCTACTTTTAAAAGGATAATATGGAGAGAGGACCTTGAATTAAATATATCAATAGAGGGCTAGGAACCGATGCTGAGGCTCCAGCCCAACTAACGCTCCCTTTATACTGTTACACTAAAAAGACCTTATGAGAACAGATGTCACTCCAGTTAAATTAAATCAATACAATATCAATATTCTGGACTCATGTATAAAGTGTAAGGAGTTGAGCGGGAGGTTGTTTCATTGTGTTGGGCAATTTAGGATTTAAAAAAAAAATTTGGCAGGAATTTAAAAGTTCAATAGAAATAAATAATCTCGAGAGACAAAAGGTCAATTCCAAGGATCTGTCTCCCTAGACCATCACTGACGTACCACCGAACCGGTCCTGCTGGATGATGACAGAGCAGCTGCCCCCTTTTGGGGGGTTGTTATGCTTTTGTCTCTCCATTGCACCTGTTGTCACTTTCATTTCACAATCGCTTGTGCTTCCTAACTGGACAGATTGATTTCCTTGAAGTTTAAATGGCTTGATGTCGTACTGTGATGATTAAGTGTGCCCTCGATTTCTTTGAGCGATGTATATAAAACTGACCTGACTAAATTTAGTTACAAAAATCTGATACGGTTTAGTCTGAGACACACAGAGAAAGGAAAAACCAGGAAGGGTCAGAAAAAAGATTCCTGTTCTTCACCTTCCTGATGGTGGGAATGTTTCTCCTTAAATCAGTCACGGTGTGCTTTCCAGCGTTTTTATTCAAATGTGATCACGTAAAAGCATGATGGGACACTGGTCAACATGTTCCCAGTTTGATATATAGGGAGGAAATTTTACAGCTGTGATGCAGCATTGGTTTCATAAATCTGTATTTTTTATTGCATACATCATTTTTGGCTTGTATTATTCAGTTTTTTTGTGGACTAACGTATTTGCTTTGGGAGATCTTGGCTCTTGCTTAAACACACCGAGCCATTTGAAGAGCAATACGATCCGAGTTAATATCCATGACCATATAAGGAGAATTTTGCGTTTGAATACTTGACCTTTTTCACATGGATTTATTTGGAGCAAATCAGCACTTATAAAACTCTTATCCTGTTTAAACACTCGAGGCTGTTTGATCAAGTCCAAAGAATCAAAAAGTTAATGTCGACAGACAGCTCAAAAAGTGTGAGAGAGTTCAACTAAAGTTTGTCATCTCCTAAATTCACATTATGTTGATATTATTCAAATGTGACATGAGGTTTAGTTTTCCACTTTTTTACTTTGAGTACATGCCAAAGCCTATAATTTGTAATTTTTATTATTTTGCTTGAGTAAAGAAGTTGAATCAATCCTTCTACTATTTTGCCAGTAAGTGTTCTTGTACTTAAGTCAAGAATGTGTTAAATTATAGGAAAGGACCTCCATGTGTCATAGAGGGAGAAAAATAGTTTGCATCCAAAAAATGCTCACATAGTTTCATGTTTCATGAAGCACAAGAGGTGTAGGTAACAGGAATTAAAAACATGGAAAACAGATTTATGTTTTAGAGCTAATGTGAGCACTGCAGAAATGGTACGATCAGGCGAAGAGTGGAGGTGGAGACGGGGATTATATAGATCTTGACTGTAGATGGAAATCAGGTTTTGGACTGTCAACCTGTACCACCAGGAAGAACCAGACACACACACCCACACGCACACACCCACACGCACACGCACACGCACACACACGCACACACGCACACACACACACACACACACACACACACACACACACACACACACACACACGCACGCACACGCACGCACACGCACGCACACACACACACACACACACACACACACACACACACACACACACACACATAAACATACACACACAACCATAGTTATACACTAGATTATAACTATGAATGTATGAATAGGTTTTAAGTGTCTCAAGTTTGCCAGAGCAACTCACGCATCACCGTAGTCTACCACAGGTAAGCACAGTAATTCTATTTAATTGGTGGTTTACTTTTCTTTCTCCACCTGACTTAATGTCAGGAGTGTCTGATCCATTTAGCATTAGTCCCAGTGTTCACTGAGGGTCAGATCTTCTATCAACATGATGCCCCACCTCCTCACCAGGCTGTATAAGTGCGCCTGAATGGTCCGGTCAGTATAATGAAATCACAATGAAGGATTTAGACATCTTCAGTTGACAGTTATCTGATTTTATGAATGTATAATGTTTGTTTTTCAGTGCTGGCAACAACATGTTTCCTTCTGATCCCCCACTCAATTCCCCCACTTACAGAAATTACAGAAGAGCACTGTAATAATTTCATGGCTTTCTTCAAATCGAAAATTGACTCAATCCGTTCTGTCATTCTGGTTCCTCCACTGTACCTATCCAGTTTGCTTACTCACAGTTTGAGATCTTCCAGCCAATAAAGTGTTTCCCAGAAATCTCACAGCAGGAGGTTGAGGCTATCATCAGGACGATGAAACCCTCCACCTGTGCCCTCGACACCTTTCCTACAGCCCTAGTGAAAACTAACATCTCTTCCATCAGTCCCCTGATCACCGGTGTAATAAACCAATCCCTCCAGGCCGGCTTTGTTCCAGCTGCCCTAAAAGCCGCCATAATCAGACCACTTCATCCAGAAGTTTTTGCTAATTACAGGCCCATACCCAAACTCCCATTCCTCTCCCAAGTACTGGAAAAAGTAGATGCTGCCCATCACCAGGACCACCTCCAATACAACAACCTCTTTGAAACCTTTCAGTCTGGTTTCCGCTCCGCCCACAGCACAGAAACAGTTCTGCTTAGAGTCACAGCATACGTTTCCTGGTCCCGGACACACACCAACACCTGTGGGGCCCCCCAGGGATCAGTCCTTGGCCCCATTCTCTTCATACTATACATGCTCGCCTTTTTCAATTTCATCAGTCGATATGGACTCTCATTCCAATGCTACGCTGATGACACGCAAATCTACATAAAAACTGACACATGTCCCTCTGCAGATTCTCCATCCTCATCGTCATCATCATCTCCCGTGTCAACTCTTCGCGCTTGTCTGGAGGAGATAAAGGTGTGGATGAAAAACAACTTTCTCTAATTGAACAGCTCCAAAACCGACGCTATTTTAATTGGCACCCCACATCAGACCCAGTCTTCCTCCATAACCAGTATTACCTTCTCTGGTCTCGACATTCCCTTCTCTTCATCAGTCACCAACCTCGGCGTAAATTCGACCCTCAACTCACTTTTGAATCCCACATCAAACACATCTGCAAGATCTCCTTTCATCATCTCAGAAATATTTCCAAACTCCGTTCTTCACTCACCTTGAGTGATGCTGAAAGCCGGTCCAGGCGTTCGTCTCCTCCCGACTGGATTACTGTAACTCACTTCTCATCGGGATCCCTGATAAAAGTCTTCAAAGATTGCAGTATGTTCAAAACAGTGCGGCAAGGATCCTGATGAGAGCGCTTAAACACGAACACATCACCCCTGTTCTTCATTCCCTTCATTGGCTTCCCATTTCTAAAAGGATTGATATAAGATCTCTCTCCTCACTCACCAGTGCATCCACCAACGCACCCCCCTACCTAAAGAACTACTCACCCACTGACCTCAACACGATCCCTCCGTTCTACCCACTCATACCGCCTCCTCCTTCCCCGAACTAAGCTCAGCACCATGGGGGATCGGGCCTTCTGTTCTGCTGCCCCTCGTCTGTGGAATGCCCTCCCTGACCATCTGAGGGCTCCACAGATGGAAAGACTTAAAACTTTCCTTTTAAGCAGAACTTTAATTAACATTGCTGCCTTTTGTCATGTTTTTATATAGTTATTATTTTATTTTTTATTGATGCTTTTATCTGCTTTTACTTTGTAGCACTTTGAGATTTGATCCAAATGTAAAGTGTGTTATAAATTAAATGTATTATTATTATTATTATTATGACAGAAGGTAAGGAGACTCTCTGGAAACAGGCTATTCTACATCCATGCTAGTTCTAGATCTCTACCTGTGGGTACGACTTTTCATTATCTAAACTAAACAATGTTGATTTTGTAAATCTAAATCTCAGTATTTGCAATGCATATTTTCAACAATATTAAAACTCTGGCTAATTAGACAGTAAATAAGATGAATGTCACTGTTACACCATGACACAGGAACTTGTCCAAACTCCACTGCCACTGCTCTAACCGGCCTCCACTTATCCACGTAGTTGGTAAACGGTCCTGGTCTGAAGAAATCCACATGGATAAATTCAACAATTGTCATAGCATCGCTGAGTGGCGACCGGAAATGGAGAATTGGGGGAGGTTATCAGAGCCATTCACCATTAAACATCATGTTTCTCAAGTTCATAGTCCAGAGTCCAGAGTCTTTACCTGAAGAATTCCAAATAGTTCTAATAATACCAAAGAATAAAATACTAATCGCATCACCTTGAGGAAAAACAGGAAATTACTTTTTTGGTGCGTATGAGACTTACTTCCGCCTGTTCGACCTGATTTATCTTAGATTTGACCGGTTGAAAAAGCCTCCATAACCAGCACTATTCGGTAATAGTTACAGCAGCACTTTCTGATTGACATTGTGTTCCAAAGAGCCCAATGAGATACTGACTCTGTTTTACAGTCAGTATTTTCTAGTGCAGCTCTATTCATATTGAAACCTAGTAGTTGCTGCTGCTCGTTGGTTGATGTAGAGCTTCAGGGTCATTGTAACATGTGATGAAGTTCCGTTACTTCATATACAATCTCCTCCAGAATCATTTGCACCCTTTTTAAAACGGGTAAAACAAAATGAAAAAAATTTCTTTACTGTCTGTTCCCATGATCTGTAATCCAAATAACTTGCACAAATGTAGACCTCTATTTCAATTATTGGCACACAATGCATTTAATGTTTATTGCAGCCCCTTTCAGGTACAATAACAGCACTGAGTTTTCTTCTTTAGTGTGGGACGAGGTTTGAGAACACGTGGAAGAGATCTGAGATAATTCTTCCTTACAGAAACCCTCCAACTCCTTCAGATTCTGAGGTCCACGCTTGTACAATATCTCCTGTGAGGGACACACATTAAGACATAGCTAAAACAGTTATAAAATCATTGAGAAAGATTTGAAAGGTAGAAAACAAAAAAAAAAAGGTTAGAGTAGAAGAAAATCAACAGTCTAAGACCCTTTTTGACCTCAAACACAATGCAGTGTTTTCCTGTGTTTATCATCTAGGAAAGACAGAGTTAAGAATAATTTCAAAATTTAAAGAGTTGATAAAAGGCAGCAGCAAATAGGAAAGTTTTAAACTCTGATTTAAAAGACCTGAGAGAAGGAGCGTTCCTGCAGATTTCTGGGAGCTTGTTCCAAATATTTTGTGTATAAAAACTGAGCGCTGACCGCTTCTCCGTGTTTGGTTTAGACTCTGGGGACACTAAGCAGACCTGAACCAGACGACCTGAGAGCCCTGGATGTTTCCAGACATAGCAGAAGTTCAGAGATTTATTTCGCTCCTACCCTATTTAGTGCTTTATAAACCAGAAGAAGGATTTGGAACGTGCAGAACATTCCATTTAATTTTTGCGGTGTGCTTCAGATCGTTTCCCTGCTGGAAGGTCCAAACACGGCCCACTATAAGTTTCCTGACAGACGCTTTTAGGTTAGTTCTGTTATCTGCTGGTATTTGATTGAAGTCCAAGGTACCGTGAATTTTTAACAAAATGTCCAAGGACATTGGAAGAAAAAACAGACCCACAGCATCAGTGATCCACCACTACATCTCAGTGGGTATGAGGTGCTTTTCTGTATGGCTTTCTTTCTTGCTACGTCCCACGGCTCTGTTTTCGTCTCATTTGACCTATGACCTTGTATCATTGAAAGCCTTAGTGGTGTTTAGCAGAGTTTAGGAGCTTTAGCTTGTGTGTAAATGATAGCCGAGGCATTTGTCTTGCTGCCCTCTCAAACATCTGGTGTTGGCGTAGTTGCCGTCTGATGATGGTTAGGGAGACTTTCTGACCCCAAAGTTTAACCGACCTCTGCAAGTCTCTAACTTTAATCCGTGGAGAGTCTTTAACCAGTCGTATCATCCTCCTCACAGTGCAAGGGATCAGAAACGTTGCAGACATGTCCTCTTCCAGGCTGATATTCAGCATCTCCAGTCTCTAAGTTTCTACAACTTTTCTTGGTGTGTTCCTTTAGTCTTTCCTACTGTGAAGAAAGTCAAAGACAATTTGGCTGCTGTCTCTTCATATTTATACCACAGTAGAACAGGAAGTCATCGTTCGACACTTCTGCGCACCTACTCAAAAAGGTGAACCTAAAAGTATCTATTAGGACCTGAAATGTACTTCTAGAACCTCTCAGTAATTGTAGGATTTCCTAGTGTTGGCAATAATTGTGATACACACAGAGAATTAGATGAATGTTATTTGTTTTTAAGTGTTACTTGAATAAATGTTAAGGTTATTTGTATTAATTTCATTTTAAGCTCTTGGTAATAGAAAATAAGGACATTTTTTGCCTCACTTTTTTTTTTTTTTACAAGTGTTTTAACGGTTCAGAGGGGTACAGTTATTGTCTGTATTGTCTTTATTGTCTGTATTGTCTTTATTGTCTGTATTGTGTGTATTGTGTGTATTGTATATATTGTCTGTATTGTGTGTATTGTCTGTATTGTATATATTGTCTGTATTGTGTGTATTGTCTGTATTGTATATATTGTCTGTATTGTCTGTATTGTCTAGAGTCCAAAGATGGATTGAATCTGCAGTTTGACTGGCAGACGATACACACAGTTGTTTCTTTTTTTCTTTTTCTTTTATACAAACTTTTCCTTGCAGGTTTAATGAAACTGGCCGAGTACAGGACTATCACCTGTGGAGACACTGACTGTGCGGTAAAACTGAACTTAAAAACTGCTAAGCTTAAGTTTCATTGTGAATGGGTTTACGGTCAGGGAAATGTGTTTAAAAAAAATGAAGACACGTTTGGCGAATATTTGGGTTATGACAAAAAGGTTATTTATTGTCTTAGATATCGCATTAGAGATCGATAGAGAGATTAGCGAGATAGCACTGACCAGTGTAAGTCATTTCCACAATCCTTCAAAATAGATTTTAACTCCCCCAGATGAATTCATTAAAACTTTTAGGGGAAAAGAATAGATTCTTAACATGTCTCTAATTTTACTCCTCTTACCAATGCTATAGAAATACATTTACCAATTCTATCTGAAAAAAATAAATATGTAAGTGAAAAACTTAAGAGGCTTTCACATGGTTTGATATAAACCACATGGATATGGAATACTACCTCAAAATTACTTCAAGTCTTCTTCAATGTTGAAAATATTCTCAACAGGCTTTTTGATATAGTTTACTATTTAATATTTTTATTCAATATTTTTTTGTTTTGTTAATATTTTTTATCAATCGGTGAAATTTTCCATTCATCTCATCTTTTGTGCCCACTGATATTCAAGAAATTGGCGATCTAAAAGAATTGATAATGTCATCAACATTATCTTTGCCTTCCTTGTCAATCAGGCCAAACAGCCCATAATGCAGCAACTGGCTCACATCTCTTCAGGATCTGTGAAAGCAGGTATTTTTCCGGAGGATTGGAACGTTGCCTGCGTCATTCCTCTGCATACAGCGGATGTTCCTTGTTGTTTCAACAACAGACTCATATCTATGTTTTTCAAAAATATTAGAAAAGATCATAGAATTCCTTTTTCGTCTAGACTGTAATTCAATTTATTTTAAATACCAGTATGGTTTCGGGGAAAAGCTACTGAAACAACAAAAATAATTGGAAATAAAACTCGGATCATACTCATTTAAACTGTGATGAAAACGCCTGCAGGGATTATTTTGGTGCAAGAAAGAAGATATTTGAGGAGCAGATCATCAAACAGATATTTCTCACTGTTTAATCTTTAGAGCTAGACCCAATCTGTGTTCTTTAAAAGCATCCACAAGATGGCGGTAGAGTATCATCAAACATAAATTGATGATGATGATGATAATCATCAACCTCACCGCCACATCGAAGGTGAAATTAGATGAGATGAAAACAATCCATCATTATTTGTCTTGGCTTTTCTCAAATGATCCTTCTGACAAATAAAACTGAGGGTTCAGTCTCTTGCCCAAGGACACTTTGAAATGTAGAGTCTTGTCTAAAAGTCTCTCCTCATAATGTATCAAACTGAATGAAAAAACACTGCAGGAGGAGATTCAGTCGAGCGTTCCCCGGTTATGAGCTGAGACAAACGTCGGTGCTGTGAGATGGAAAAATGAGGGCGTGAGAAGAATTTTGGTGACAATGAGGCGGTTCATGATCCGCATTTCTACAGTAAGTCGGTTCAATTATTATCTGGGGCAGAGGACAATGTGATCGGTAGATCCTGTGAGACTTGAATGAAAAGTTGTTTTTGTTCAGTTTACTGGTAAAATCAAAAAGACGGAACAGAAATAAATGTCAAAATGAAAACAAACAAGTAGATACTGTACAAAAATAAATGAGATGTGATCTGTTGATGTCTCTCGCTCCAAAAAAAGGTTATTAAATAAAGAAATACATCTATCTCACGTGAAAGACTCCCTATGAAAGGCCCGGCGCTGCTGCTGGTGACGCCGACTGTTTCACTGTGTGACTCCGTCTCAGGCTGCACTGAGCAGGTCACACCCTCCTAATACCACTTTATTGTATTTTGTATTTCTTTCAAGCCAGCCGGCCTTAATGCTGCAAAGGAATTCAATGTTTTCACAGGGATTAAACTCCCCCCCCACACTGAGGTGAAGTTCTCTTGCAGGAATAAAACAAGAAGACATGCAAACAACTCCTTATTAGGTTTATTAATAGAAATGTTAAGAAAGAATCATTAAAAAGAAAAAAAAGGAATTGTAAAGATTTGCACCGGATGCTGAAAAAAAACCTGGTACGGCAGCTTAAATTTTAATGACGACCGGGAAGCCTACGGTTGGGCCATCGATTACTTCTCATGTCATCCTGTCGTTCACACCTGTCATGTCAGATCAGCACAGCGACACACCTTCTCTCTTACACTATATAGGTTTGACCAGGAGAGTTTAGTTCCCTCATCTTGCTTTCATGTCATGTTCCCTCCACCACCTAAATTCCATCCAGTGGTTACTATTTTTATTATGCGTGGTATATTATTATATATTATTGTCATAACTATGTTTTTACTAATGTTTAATCAGCGGGGAAATAAGAATACAAGCATTTACATCAGCAGAGAGGTTTTTTAATCGTTATAGCTTTAAGCGGTGGACGATGAAGACCACCTTTAAACACCAACGGAGGAGTAGATTATGGCTAAGTTGATACTGGATATTTGTATTGTGATGTTGGAAGTTTTTGGAATTTTGAACAAAAATCTTGACAAAGGGGGGTGGTTCACAGATGTTTTTTTTATGCATACAATGATATTTTTGTACCGTAGACATGTGTGCTGGCTTCCCATTTCTCTTTATAATAATTTGTATATATTTATATAGAAAATTCAAATATATACAGAGAAATAAAGAATCCCTGAGCCAGTCTGCAGGCATTCTCAGGCTCTATATGGCCTGCAGTTTCTTCTCTGTCTTGGCCTCCTTCCATCCCTCCATGAGGGGGATCAGTTGCAGGAGGTAGAGTAGGCTATATATATTCGTCCCAGTGTAGTATAAATCACTACCTCGTCGCATTTCCATGGAAAAATAGAGGTCGCTTGCTTGTTGTCAAAACTCCAAGTTACCGCCAGCAAGTCAATGCTCATTTGATGAGTTACCGCACAGCAACTCCACTGTTTCCTGGCCCTCCCTGTCATTGCACTACAGGGTATCAACAGCGCACTGAGGACAGTCTATTTGACCAGTAATGACCTGCCAGTTACTCTTCCAAGGGACGTTTTCCTCTTCCAAGCAATAACATTTATGGCCTGTGATTCTGACATCAGGTCACTGATACATCAGGCACCAACCAGTCTGGAGCGTTTTTTTAGCTACCCCAAGGTTGGATGTCTCGTCATTGGCTCCTGATATCAAGCCTGTTCCTTTCAGAGGTATACATGTCCCAAGGGCCACAAGCTCCATCTAGTAGAGCGGAGGACACTTCCATTGGTAGATGGTTAGTCAAGGGGCAGAGGAAGAACAGCTGACCTACATGTACAATGCACAGGTCAGGCTCAACCTGAACCACCCGTAGGGTATGCTGGTGCCCACTAATTAACCTTCTGTGACAAAGACCATAGTCTCTTCAGAGAAATAAAGAACTTTATTTCTCTGTTCATTCTTCATTACAGTTTGGGGGGGCACACAGAGGTACATGGCCACGAGCTGGGTCCACGGCAGCGCCACTGTGGGGCTGGCGCCGGTGTTTTGCTTCCATCAGCAGACCCCTTAGCTGCCTTTCATGTGGTTTTCCAATCCACATCAGTTTTCACATCAAATATACTATCATCTCTCTCTCAGATGAAGAGGATGCAATGGTCCAGTCATCTACAGCCAGCTCAATGTCCAGCGAGACAAGCTTCCCAAAGAGTGGATCACACTCAGAGAGAGAGCAGCTGGAAAAGACACTTGGCAGCAAATCTTCCTTCATTTTCTTCAGAAACAAATCTCAAGACTTCCTTTTCTTCACTTCTCTGACCATCGTCATCTTGAGTGGCTGATATCAAAACTGACGGACAGTGTAGCGATGTTCAAGTTTAATAAATGATTGTTTACACAAGTGTCTGGTCTCAGTACTACTTTGCTGTGTATGTAAGGGTATGATAAATGAATGTTGACTGTAACAATAAGTATAAATGTGTTTGGGTAAAAGTTCACAGGATATCTTTAACAATACATTTAATGACTTCACATGCAGTTTGTGAGCAGAAGAAAATAACATTTAAAATGAACACAAATCAATGATTCCAATTTTACTGACCATTTTATCAAATAAAAAATACTTGAATTAGAAAAATACTCAATTCTTACCAGGCAAATAGGATATTCTCCAAAGTTAATTACTATAATATATATATTATATATGATATAAAATATATCATATTTGTACAGCTGAGTATTATGTCCTTGCTGGTGGCTCGTCAGTACCTCGGTCCGTAATATACATGTCATGTGACAAATCTCAGTATTTGATGTCCTGGACATGAAAGCAAAGTATGAAACTGTATCTGCAAGAGATTTGTATGCCTTAAGTTTTTCTTACAAAAGGTATACGAAGATGTCCGGCCACTGTCGGCCATTACGTTAGATCCCTGACAAGAAGTACTGGTCAGTAAATCTCACCCCGTTACTAAGCGCTAACTTATTATTGTAAGACAACATGTCTCCTGCTGGAAAACCCCTGAAATAGTCGGAGAATTTGTCCGGATTATCCATATTCCACTTTGTATTTGTTCTTCCTGATCTTACAGGTAATGCAGTGCAATCTCTTTCTGCCACCACCCTGGCTCCGCCCACAAAATACGTTATCGTTGTTTACTAACACCATTGGGGCCTATATCGACCGGGGGTGTATCCATCTCGGCTGAAGTGTCTTACGATCAATCACTCACCACAATTAAAGGACAGCTTGGACAGAAGCATGATGCGTAGTTGAGTGAAGAGATGAGAAGACTCTTCTCTCAGAGAATAACCTTTTCCAAGTAACTTGATTTATGTAAGGGATAATCGTGTTACCTTTTTATATGAAATCATTTTTTAGACCTTGTATCTAATCTTTTCTCAGATTGACTCTATGTGGGTACTATTTTGTGTACTAGTTATTACCACAAACAACATTACATTAATTTCACTATAAATGATAAATTAATACAACATACAGGTAAAAACTTGATTGTAAATAAGAATTCTAAAGTTAAAGTAAGGATTGACTGAAGCAAAGGAGGGAAGGGCGTCTAAAATACAGCGGCAAGGATGAATAAAAGACAAGACTGAATGGATGACAGATAATTAATAAGGATGGATGGATGGATGATTGATGGATGGATGATTGATGGATGGATGGATGCATGATGGATGGATGGATATATGGATTGATGGATGGATGGATAGTTTCAATACTGACATGATGACTCTGACCTTGGATAGACCCGTTATTAAACTCTGCTGAGCTCTTCATCACTCTCTGCGCCTCCTCATGAGAGCAAACCATTACTCAGCCGTCAGCAGGGAGCAGCATGAGGTCAGTGTTCATTGTGTCATCATATTACCCAACAGGAATGGGTTAACTGTAAACAGCAGGTCCATCTGAGAGCCCAACTGGTGTCAGCGATGATGTGGACTCAGCTCACACACAATAAACCAAAGCAGGAAGTGAGGAGGACAAATAAAGCACTCGTTGTTTGAAAAACCCAGCTGTCGTTGACTCATGGTTCAGTTAAGGACAAAAACCAAGGTCAAATAATCCTACATGCCTGTTAAGCTTACCTGATCCACAGAATTTGGTCAAGCCCGTTCAATAGTTTCTACTTTATGAAGGGAAAATGTTGAAAAATGCCATAAATCAGATATAAAAACATTATGTAATGCCTGTGGATTAACTCCTCGATCTCCATGTGCAACAAACTTTAATGAGGCTGAGCTGCTTTTTGGTTTCAGTTTCTCAACGGTTGACAACCCTTTAATCTGACCTCAGTGTATTTATTATATTCTGTTATTGTCCTTCTTGTCTTTTCAAATTTCCTTGTCTTTTTATATAAATTCTAAGTTTTTTCTAATTTGTGGCCCACATATAGCAGTTTCTCTGGGTCCAGTGATAGGAGGCTTCTTAAAAGCCTTCAAGGAGTTTATTTTTTATTTAAATTTTTTGCTACCAGAGCTTTTTTTGTTTTTTGCTTTTCTGTTTCTTTTTTGATTGTGTTTTCTAATTCATATATGTTTTGGTTTCAGCTTCAGTTCTGGTTTCAGTTTTTTTGTCTTTTCTTACACTTTCAACGATGACACATTGAGCAGATTTGTCTGAGTTCAGATTTCTATTTACCATTATGATTGTTGCACATGTCCATAAAGTCAGATTTTTTTTTCAATTATATTCTTAGTTTTCAATTCTTTTCTGAAAATTTTGAGAAAAATCTAATTCATCTCACAAAGTTGAGCACAATTTGAAAAAAAGAGATAAATCCAGTATCTGAATCCTGTATTGGACTTGTCCCTGGCCCCGGTCCAGCCCCTCCACAGAACATGGTGAAATGTGGTTTATAGCTTTTCAAATTATCTTGCTAACAAAAAAAAAACAACAGCCAACTAATAGAGCTAACAAAACCATGTGACTGCGATAGTGAATCCAATCAACTGAGCGTCTGAGATGAAGCCATCCTGAATCAATGGTCTCATAACAGATGTGCAGCAGCAGCAAATGATGCTTTAATTTTTCCTCTGAGTCTTCTTGATGAAAGGAGGGTCCATTTTATTGACTGACAGGGAATGGTCAGCGGGGGGGAACAGCACCCCTGGGCATTTTAAGATGGAATGATATTTCGTGTGAAGAAATCAAAACAAGGACTCTAATGGAGTAAACGGAGAATGGAGACCCCGCTGCACTCTTGACGGAAGAAGAAAATGAAATATAGGAGGTTCCTCGGAGACGGAAGCCTCAGAGAGATCAAGGCTAAAAATCCACCTGTTATTTAATTGATTTTATGCTGGGTCTATTTCCTGCTTCCAGTCGAAGAAATATATAGCATGTAAATGAAACTTTAATTAGAATAATCCCTAACCTAAATTCTGTCCCAATATTTTCAATAATTGCATGTTGAATTAAAAAATATGAATGACTATATAGTTAGTAGAACCTGGCATTAAACTTACTGTTACTGTTCTTAAGGAACAGTAACAATTAAATCATAAGACTGTGCGTAATAGATACAGAGTCAATAGAAACTACTGAGCTGGGCTTAAGCTGCCGTCACTGATAACAAGGGTATGTCCCTGAAAAGCCCTGGTCCCCATGCAATCCTCCTATTTGAACTATTTTTCACAAAAAAATGCTCCCCTAATGAGTAAGATATGAACTAGTCAGCTAAGATATCATTTGTACCAGATAGATCTCCTTGATTAAATGCATAAGCACAGAAGTTTGATAAAAAAGGGTAAAGCTCCTCCTAGTGTCGGAAATATTCAACCGATCTTTCCCAAAATAATTTCCCAATAATCGATCTAATTGGTTACTTCCTCCCAATAAGATCGATTAGAGTCCAAGAACACGAAGGCCTGAATTGGCAATGATGATGATTCCATAATATAATATACCCGACTTTTCGGGGATAAAAATATGATTAAAAATAAAGTGAGGTGCAATCATGAACTTCAGGTGTCTTCAGGTCGATGTTCGCGGTGGCAGCAGTCCACACGAGATACGTCCCCATCTAACGCAAACCCTGCATGGCTCATCGCAGAGGGTTTACAGAAATAAAATCAATCAATCAATGAAAATAAACAATCTGTTCAATGTCATTCCACCTTTTCACACACAAGATTAAGAGAAAAGAAAAGTAAAACTAGTAGATACATTCTCAGGCAGCATTTGTTTTTCTCTTTTCCTCCTCCTCGTTTCCTCTCCTTCTCTTTTAAAAAAAAAAAAAAAATCTGCTCATTAAGGCATTCAAACTTCCTGCTCAACAGGCATGAAGCAAACAAATCTTTGCATTTCTGTTTGCAACTTAAATAGAATGCATATAATTATGTCTAAGTGTGTCTGTATCTATAATCTACAGAAATTGTTTGTGCGTGTCTGTTATAGAATACACACAAGAAGGTAAAAGTTGTTGCTATGGAAACGTGAAAAATAAATGTAAAGCTTTTCATTTTCTGAAAAGCAAAAGTCCCACCTCCAACATTTGGTGGATGTGTACAACAACTTCCCCAACACAAAACACAATGACAGAGCGAGAGCTATGTATCCCACCTGCTTGCGGAATAATTGGATACTTGTGGGCACTAACCAGCCATAACATTATGGCCATCTTCCTGCTATCTAGTTAGCTCTGAACTGGACTCTGAGGGCCAGCAGTGGTATCTGGTACCAAAATGTTAGCACCTGATCATTTAAGTCCTGGAACTAGCGAGGTGGGGATCTCTATGGAGCAGACTTGTTAACACATCCCTCAGATGCTGGGTTGGATTGAGATCTGAGGAATCGGGAGGCCAAGTCAAGACCTTGAACTGGTTGTTGTGCTCCTCATACCATTCCTGAAGCATTCCTGCAGTGTGTCGGGGACCATCTTCCTGCTGGAGGAGACCACTGCCATTAGGGAATACCGTTATCATGAAGGGACTTGATCTGCAGGAATCTTATTTACATCCACATTATCCAAAGTATCACACTAGCCTCACCATCAAACCTGACAGTATTTCAGAGGCAGCTTCACGAAGCCGCCTTAGCCTTACTGTCCTGTGGTCATCATATTTGATAATTATAGCACTATGATGTTTCTCACATATTTATTTCACTCTTTACATCTGCAGGAGCCATTAGAAATCCAGAGCGGGTTTGACTTTCCTCCCTAAATGAGTCTGCTCTGAGGAGCAGGATCCCTATCATCTTCTAAACACTCTCTAACACGTAACATAATTACGTCTCTATCTCCACTGCTGTTAGTCAGTAAGTCCATCGATTCATCCTGTTGCTCTTTGTTTCTTCAGCCCCAGCTGTTTGATTAAACATCTCATTCATTCGGCAGTCTTAGTTCACTAAGTTCACTTATTTCATCTGATGTGAAGCTCACGTCAGCACCTTCTGTGTTCGCAGCTTCTTCTCTTTCTGTCTGCATTCACAGCATGAGTGCGAGCCATGTGAGTGTGCCTGCTTTTGGGACTAATCAGGCTGCTCTAATAGCACCATTAGAGGGCTTCATTTGGGCTCAAATAAGCAGAGGCCCCGCTCCTAATGGAGACTGCGCAGCACGGAGCTGAGAGCACAGTCCGGTGGCTGCAGAAGGACATTTCGTTCTAGCAATAATAAGACATAACAAGATCTGCAAAGTGTTTAGATGGTATAATCAATACAAAACTGAAATGTTGCTATGGACACGTGGCAGCTAGTGGAGGAGAGTGCAGAGGCGCCACTGATCTGGAATATTAGGGATTATTGAGTGTTGTATGGTTTTATCATCAGCGATGGAACAGAAAAAAATTGGCTGACCTGAAAGATCCTTTATAAAATCAGGCCGGAAGAAAAAGTTTGGAATGACCTGCTTCAGTGAAACTTGGACCGGATCTTCTACAGGTTTGGTTTTCGCTCATAACCTACGCAGGTAATGTACGTGTTTATGTAACGTCTAAGTACAAGTACATTTTTGGCCTTGACGGACTGCAGGAATGCTGTTTGTAGGTGCATTCATGTTTATAATGGTGACTGGCCACAGTTATAATAATAATAATAATAATACATTTAATTTATAATGCACTTTACATTTGGATCAAATCTCAAAGTGCTACAAAGTAAAAGCAGATAAAAGCATCAACAAAAAAATAAAATAATAACTATATAAAAACACGAACAAAGGCAGCAATGTTAATTAAAGTTATAGGTTCTGCTAAAAAGGAAAGTTTTAAGTCCTTTTTTAAATATGTCAGTCGTCTGTGGAGCCCTCAGATGGTCAGGGAGGGCATTCCACAGACGAGGGGCAGCAGAACAGAAGTGCCCATAGTGCTGAGCTTAGTCCAGGGAAGGAGGAGGCGGAATGAGCTGGTAAGGCAGAGTATGTATGGCCAGGCATGTATACATTTACTTTTATTATGCCAGAGACTTGATTTATACAGTGTTTGGTTTGGGCTACTTATATTGGTCAAGATAGTGTTTATTGGTTTTCACTTCCCTGAAATTAAGAGCAGCAGCAATTGCCAAAACTCTCTTTTGCCATTTTAGTCCAGTCACTATATATAATCGTGGAGCCATGACCTCTGAGGGGAGAGGACTGCAGGGACATGAATGTTGCTCTTGGACGAATTCTGGAAGTTGGTCCAATTTTGTGAAGGTTCACAATTGTTCTGAGTCTGTTCTCCATGTGCGGATAATAATGTGCCTCATAGTAGATCTGTGAGTCCCAGAACCTTAGAAATAGCTGGTAACCCTTACCAGACAGAGAATTTTTGTCGATTTGGTGAGACCCAGAATTTTTCATCAAAGGATTTTCTATGTTTCCATGGGAGCAGAGCTTCTTTCTTACAAACCCAATTGGTGTTTTTTGATTTTGGTTTATTTTTCTGAGTTTATGTTTATGTTATTTTGTGTTTACTGAGGTTATTTTTGTTTTATGTTACATTTTGTGTGTGGATGCTGCAGAGTCAAGTCTCTGATACACACAGAAGTCCACCTACATTCGGAAAAAGATAATAAAACATGCTTTGGGACATTTTCTCATAATGGAATAAAGTCTGGTAGAATTCTGTCTTTTAGTCTTTTACAGTCTCGCTGTGAAGACCCCTACAAACAGAAATAATGGCGAGAGACCAGAAGGTCTCTGAGGCGGCCATTGTGCACATTGTGACATTCGTACAAAAAGTGATGGATGCAGGTTTGTGAAGAATAATAAGAGAGCTTGGTGGTTATTTCAGTCCTCAACACGAACAATAAGACCCAACCTGCCCCGACCCGATGCTGCAGATGAAAAGTAGGTTTCAGATGTTTTGAGACTTCCAACTCGATTTCTACTAAAGCATCACAGCCGATCACATGTGACACTTACTTCTTGATTTTATATAAAAAAAGCTGAGACTCATGAGACACATGAAGGCAACCAGTTTTACACTGTAAAACAATGTAAACTACAAAATCACCAGTTTTTTTTTGTTCTAATCATTATATCTGAATATAAATATATCTTATTTTGAAAATATAACTTCTATCTAAAATCTATTAATTTCACAATGTATGCATATACTGTGTATGACAATGTGATAAATAAGTAAGATAAAAATTACAATAATCATCATTATTAATCATTTAATAAAGTTATTCATCATTTAATTCGTATCCTATATTTTTCAATGTTCTTTGAATAAACTCATATTGGTTGGGTATATCTTAAAAGCAAGTTTCCATAAACAGATTAAAAATAGACCTGTTTTTTTTATAATTACTTACAAAGAAGGTAACGGTTCTTTCACGACATTATGGTTGCTGAAAAAATAATACAGTTTAACCTCAGCGGGGACGTATAAGAGTGTAAAGATCCATCCTGTGAGTCGGAAATGAAGAGTTAGAGGATGTTCAGTCGGGTCAGTCTCTCTCTCCACCGGTTCTTAAGCTGAACCAGACTCATTGAAGAGGCTTGCTTCTATTTTTCGCCCGCTCAAAATTTTAGTTACGCCACTAATGAGAAAAACATGGATGTCAGAGGCTAAATTCATGAGCAGTTTTAGTCCGTCTCCAAGGAAACGATTAAGACTCTCTACATGGGCCATCAAACCTTTACTGTCTACCTGCAGGAAATCTCTCCGTCCTTTCTCCATTAACATCTATCAGGAAGGTTTCTGAGAATCAGAGTGAAATACAAGGACAAAACCACTCAATACGTGGATCATAATTCTTTCCAAGCATGCAATCACCGACGGCGAGATCAGCCTTTCTTCAATGGTATGGGTTAAATTCCACAGGGCAGAGAACATAAAGATGACACAAGGCTTATTAACACGTCTTGTCTGCCATACTGAACTGACTGGGGAACGTGATATAGATTATCTGACGTCCATTTTATTATAGTCTCATCAAGGGGTTCTAGCAACCATTTTATTAATCACAGCCCGGATTGGTAGTTTGTTACAGTACCCCAAGACTTTTTTTTAGATCTATTGGCTATCAATTTTTCTTTTTCAAAGAGTTACACCCCAAGGTGGATTAAAAATCAATCTAATTTAAATTCCCATTATTCAATGTAACTATTCAATTATTTCTGATAGTCATGAAATCAATGAATGTGTTACACTTTCAAAACATTGCTGCACCTTTCAAAAGGTAAAGCCTCAACAAATGGTGACTGTAATGCAACCACACATTTTTTTTAGAAGGTATTGAAATATTAATTTAGAAAAGACACATTTTCTCTGGAACCCAGAGAAAATCGGCTTCTCACTGATTCTCCAGACTTTAGGGTCCCTCCACCTTTGAAATGCCACATCAGCCCCAGGACACTGATGTCGGCCTGTTGTTCTTCACAGAGCCTTTAGTTTGGCTGTGAAATCTCCATCTACTCCTCTATTTCATTAGCATCTACAGGATTCTCTACCCACACAATCCTAGAACATGTATCCTGGATTGCAGACAGAGAATAAGTCATTTCTTTCTGCTTCTTCCTGGTGTCTTTCTTACACTATTTCTCTCGCTATCACACTTCTTTCTTTCTATCCGTCACACTTTCTCTTCATTCTAAACCTGTGTGGATCCTCTCCAAGGTTATCCTCTGACTGTAGGTGTGTGTGAGTTTTTGTGTGATGCTCAGAGAACCATGTCCTATTGATTCAGATGCTAAGAAACCTCTCAGCAGTCTGGACTGCCTGGACAGCAGCAACTTGTAAATGGAGAGATATTCAGCCATCGGTGAATATCTCTCCATTTCGATTCCCATAGAGTCACAGCTTACACTGAATTTCTCCTCTGTGTGACATCAACCGCATTCCCTGTATGTGATACAGATGCTCCCAGGGCCGACAGGGATGGCTGTTACTTGTGTGCAGGGTATAAAGTCTTCTTCTGACCTTTCTATTCCAGATAACATCCAGAAAATCTTCCTGGACTGAACTAATTTGGAGGGAATTATGTTTTAGGAGAGAGGTGGATGTACATGGACCAAACCCATTTATGTGCATATGTTGGGTGGCTTATCCTTCCTGGAGTTTCCGGGCACCGCTGGGAATCCTAAGAGTCTCTGTGGGATGCAGAAACTACTAGAGAACATTTCCGTGCAACTTCTCTGGAAAACTTCCACAGTTTTTCACAGAGTTTTCGCCTTTGCTGACCGACACAACAGACCAGATGGCAGCAAGGAGACGAACTGCCATGAGGACAGTGTGGCGACATGTGGGGGCACTGCCTTCCCCTCTTCTACAACCAATGGATGCATTAAATGCAATCCCTTTTTTACTTCAAAGAAGCTGTATTTTGGTAGTGGAAAAACTACCAAACTACATCAATAACTGTTTTCAACTAGACTACATCCCCCTAGAGTTTATGACTGCCAGTCCTGGTCAATCAATTCACACATAAAGGTCAGAGGTTGAGGCTCGACTCATCTAAAAACAATGAGCTAAAATGGCGTGAGTGAGGTCATGTAGTTGATCAATGCAGAAGAGTTATTCCACCTCACGTTGTATCAGGTGAGCATGTCTCGATCATGTGACCATTCAACTGTTATGTCTGTTATTCACTCAAACACTCGAAGTGATGGTAGAAGCTGAAATGCTAGGCGCCATCTGCTCATCGGGAGCAGTAACAATTCACCCCATCATTCACACACCAATGGAACAGCCATTGGGAGAAACTTGGTGTTATCTTGCTCAAGGACACTTCGAATTATCCTTCCGATGCATGTGGCTTGCCGTAAGAGTTTATGACGTCCGACTTTGAATCCTTAGGATACTCATCTGTTATAGTAGTTAATGTTGAAAGTAATTGGTGTTATCACCCAGATTTCTGTTATTTTTGACAACCTTTTGTTAGAATGTTTGCATCCAGCGATTTCACTGGCATGGTTGCTGTTGATAGGATTGTTTTGTTACATCCTCCTGCCGTTAAGCAAAAGTCTAGCGTGTTGAAAAGTCATGCTCACTGGGGGAAATGGTAGCTCATTTGATTGGCTCACAATGTAAACACGCTTTGACTGGTCGAAACTAAAAAAGTGCTAAATAAGTACAGTCCATTAACCATTTTTGTCACTGTAAGGACTGTTTCCATCCTTTTGACTTCATTTTCAATTTTAACAATTTTTGGACGATTTTCGATTTCCTTGTATTTTTCGCCTTTTTACAAAGGGACAGGAAAAGTTTTGACAGGCTCATTTGACCTTGCACTCACCACTTAGAGGAAGAGGATGACGCAGTGTGATATGTTTGCAGTAGGGATTTATGAAGATTGCAACAGCTTTCCAAATTAATTTTGTTGTTGTCATAGCTTTACGCAGTAGCCCACCGAATTTCCTATTCGAGGTTCTTACCTTTTCATTAATGAATACTAATATAATTTCTTCTTCTTCTTTTTATAAACTACATTTTGGTCGTTACATTTCTACTGCCGTAGAAACAAAGCTCATAGCTGATAGTATTTGGCTTACTCACCAAATTCCTTGGGCCTATGGGGTCAGGGGTGAGTGGGTTGGTCATCAGTTTCTTTCTGCTCTGTTTGTGTTTGTTATGTGTTTTGTCTGTGTCCAGCTGTTTCCAACTGTGTAGTAGGTGTTATTGAGTCATACGGCCTACTCCTCTTGATCTGCTTTGCTGTTTGGTCAATTCTAATATCCCTTAAATTTTCCGTGTTGTACTGTCTGGTGATAAAGGACTGAAAATAATTCACCTAAATATCAGGCGTCTTCTACCACAAACTGATTTGTTTCAAGCATGGCTTGGACACTACAAACTGAGTCTTACTCAAACAGAAACTTGGTTTACAACCGAAATATCCAATTATGAAATTCTCTCACAAACTATGTCTTAGTAGACAGGGTAACTAGGGGATGGTGACGTCGCCACATATTTTTCCTCCAATCTGGTCTCTGAGCTGATTGTCCCTGATTTAGAAGCTTGACCTTTTGAGAGTATTTTTGTAACAGTAACTCTGCATGAGAGTAAGTACATACCTATTGGAAACATTGAAAGACCGACCTCTGTCCCCTCTGAAACCCCTGTTTTTAAACTCTGAATTCATTGAAATTATGGATAAACACGCTCCCCCGAAAATGACCAATGTCAATATGACACATTGTTCACATTTACGAAACAAAAAGTTTTCCTTCCATTATGCCATCCATTGATGGTCTTTTCAACAATGCACTGCACAGCTCCTTCTCCTTTAAACGTATTAGACCTGTTGAGGAAAAGAAATGCCATTAATAATCTAAATGTGAGTAGTCCTGCGAACCATTGCATCCAAACCAAATACCTCAAATTAACTTTCATTCTTAATTTCCCCTATCTGATTCATCTATTCACCAAATGGATATGAGTCCTGTTTACCAGCAGCTGTCTCTTGATGAGGATCCAAAAGAATATGTCACTACTAATACTCATAAGGGTCTGTTTAAATATAATTGGGTGGTATTGAGGAGCAAACTGGGTTCGCTTCACGTACCATGACAGCACCATAGTAGGGTTATTTACAGTTAGACAAGGAAGGTCTGGCTGTTTAGTTTACTATGAAATGCTACCAATACCTTTATGGCCAAGCGTTCGCAATTGTAACGGACCATAAACCACTGATGGGCCGGTCCTGTAAGAACAAGTGTATCTTTTTTTTTCTTGCACCAACTGAGAAAAATTTCATGGCTTGGACTTAGAAAAAGGCAACTGATACTATTACGGATTATATTATATTTTGTGTATAGATATGTCGATCAAGACTCAATAATAACATTTCCAAATAATAAACAGAACATTTTTAGGGAAATTAAAAACTGCCTATTTGGGAAAACAACATCATTTAATAAGTGTGATTCTGTGGCTCTTAGGAATATTCAGAATGAACAAAAGGGTGCTAGGAAGTAAGAGAAGGAGAGATTTATAACCCACTGCTCTTCAATGAACACTAAAAGAACTTGACTTGATGAAAGTTATGACAAACATGGCCCCACCAAAAAAAGGTGCCTCAGTGGTCTAAATAAGGGTTAGAAAGCCAGAGAACTTAACACATTTTATAGTATGTTTGATACTATCAGCTTCTCCCAAGAGCAAAATGCAGTTGTAGGTGCACTTCCTGTACCCACCTGCCCAACAATTCTTCTTAATAAGCATGAGGTTCAGAGACTGTTTTCATGCATTCGTCCCAGGAAAGCTGCTGGGCCACATGTTATATCTGGGCTCTTGTTGAAGTCATGCAGTGAGGAACTGGCCGAAACCCGGTGTCCTATATGTCAGAGGTCTCTTGACCTACATATGTGCTGCCATCCGGAAAAACTCCATTATTATTATTCTTGCCGTCCAAAAATCATCCTGTGAGGAGACTGATGACTATTGTCCAGTTGATTTGACCGCTCCCTCAGCGATGGGTATGGGTTAAATGCAGGGATACATTTCACAAAGTTGTACTGTGTAACAGGTGATAAATCGAGGTAAAATTATTATTAATAATCTGGTGAAAACTGAAGTAATTTTCTTCAGTTAAACAGAACAAGTCGCTTCAGTCTTTTTACAAACAGGCTACACTAAGACAGGCCAATAGAATGTTAGGCATCTAGCCCATGTTCTTCACTCCAAATACCAGCTGCGGCCTTCTGGTTGGAGGTTAGGAAATTCAATACATTTAAAACCTATTTTATCCCGTTTTGAACTGTTGAACAGTAAGTAAGGTTCAGACCTTTTGGCGATATGTCTGACTGGGTTGGTTATGATGTATGACATTGGAAAATGTTAACTTTTACAGTTCCTAACCCTAAAATATACTGTATTTATGATTTGTTTGTATTTCAGCTGTATCAACAAGGACACAGTGTTGGGCTCTCACATGTCAGGTTATCAGTATGCTATACTGTACCCACCAGGTAAGCATGATGCCAAAGCGGATGCACTGAGACGATTATCCTCACCTGACACCCGTGCTACAACTCATGTGCATCCAGACACTGCACTGTATCAAGGGCTAGAGGACAAAGCGAAAGCATGTACCCAATGACAGACAAGTCAGAACATGCCACTTTAAGCCACATTGATTAGGATCGAATGTTTGGCAGTTGCCAGGCCAACATTGGTCAAGGATGCCTTTTGAATCTGCAGGCCCCGTTATGGGTGAGATGTTTCTTTTCATTTTCGTGCACGCTTGAAATGGATTGAAATCCACATCATGCACAACATCTCAGCCTGTGGCATCACAGCCACAGTTGTTGGCATCACAGACATTGATGAACTCAGGCAAGTGTTTGCAGTGCAGGAATTCTCTGAAACTTTGGTCACAGAAAATTGGGCAACATTCACCAGAAAGGAATTTTATTGAATTATGCAACAGAATGGAATCCATGATATCCAAACAGCTCGTTTTCACCCTGCCACTAATGGATTGGCAGAGCATGCAGTAGAGGCAGTGAAGTAGAGGCAGCTTTCCCGTCTCTCCTTTAAATACTGCCTCAGTCGAGGGTGGATGGCTAAGGAGGTAGAGCCTTTGTTCATTTTATGTGAAGGTCCGTGATCCATCCTCAGCACATCCAGTCTACATTGTTAGGTCTGCATGTCAAAGTATCCTTGACCAAATACTGAACTCTAATTTGCTCCCAATATGTGGGTTTACATGGACAGCCTAATTCCGATTAGATTCGGAAAAGACGTTTAATCGGTCTAATGGGAAAGAAAATCCTGCATGTAAACACCCCTTTCCGAATGGAAAGAACCTTTCCGAATTAGATTTAATTCCTTTGCAAGGAGGTAGTCAAAATTCTTTCGGAAAGTCTTTCCAAAAGCCAGTCGCTGCAAGTAAACGCCGTATCCGAAAGCTTTCTGTTTGAGTTGTATCTGTTCATGCCCAAGTTTTTTTCAGCGACGCAACGCATTGCCACCTTATGAACGGGAATGTTCAATGAATCATCTGTGAATGTGTGAAAACGTTTCCGATTAGGTGAGTTTATGCATGTAACCACCGGGAATGAAAAGATAACAAGTCATGTAAACAGGCGACCAACATTGCAATTCGGAAAGGTTTAATTCGGAAAGGAGAAAAGTGTCCCATGTAAACCCACCTGAAGACTGCTCTTTTGGTGTCGGAACGAAGGCGTGAATGGTTACCGCACCTGATGAGCAGGTGTTGCCATTTGCATCACTGTATGAATGTTTATGTGAATTGACATCTGTTGTAGTAGTAAAGTACTAAGTAGTCAAGCAGACTGGAAAAGCCCTATACAAATACACTCCATTTACCATTAATTTACTCACACCACAGTCGACAACTGTCTGCAGCCCAGCAGAGAAGCTAATGGGGCATAGACGTAAGTCATGATTTGACCTAATGTGCTAGGACATGAATGTGAGGCTGGAAAGGAAGCTGGAATAAGAGATGGAGGGGCATAATGTCCATGCTTGAGTGAGACAATTTAAGCAAGGTGGCTATCTTACTGGATGTGATCCTAGGACAGAATGGTTTCTTAAATTGGCTGTCAGACCTTTATTCCACATACATCAGAACCATGTACGCCTACATCTTGATACAGGGGCTGTCCGGACCAGGGCAGTGTTACTGAGCGTCCTGGAATTGGAAAGGCTATAGTAGAAGCCTTTTCACCACTGACTAAAGGAGATGTCTCTGGTAGGCCAGTCATTGTCCCTGGAAAAAGTTGTGGTGTCACTCAAACGTACCACAGAGTCTTTCCATTCCTCACTACCACCCACTACGCCCACAGCAGTGGTGTCTCAGGGGTCCCAAGTGGAATTGTGCAGGTCACAGCGGACACACCAACTGCTGGACATACTTAACATTTGATGGATGGACTGAATATCTGATGGGACATTTATTGTTTGAATTTCAGAAGTTCTTTTTTGATGCATTCACGGCTGTCGTTTTGTCTTTACATAATGTGGAAGTTACCACAGGCACTCTACGGCATTGATTTGTTGAATCTTATGGGTGAGGTGACATCGACCGGATCTGAAGGCATTAAAACGCTAATTTAAAGTTTAAAAGAAAGATGAATGTTAAAATTAGTACCTGCCAACATCCAGTTTATCGGATAATTCTTCTTCTTCCTTAGTGTTCTGTATTTAGTGGAGTTACATGCAGAGCCAAAAGTAATTGGTCACATAAAAATGTCAAACAACCAGTTCCTGATTCTTAAAAGATGCTCTTAGTGTCAATCAGCTGTTACAGTGAATCTTCAGTTTATAACCAAACGTGTCACCTTTCCGGAATATATTATAAAGCTGGATTAATGATTAAGTCAATCTGACAATGACTTCATTAGTAGGATATTTAAACAGTCCGTTTTAGAAACAACAGACAGTCTGTGTCTGTGTGCGATGATGACGATGAGATGTTTGAGGAGATTTGTTTATCTGACCTGCTGAATTACAGTTTTTCCTCCTGCTGATAGTAAAGGAGTAAAATCTCTGCAGCACCAACGGCAACAATAAAAAAAGATTAGTGCTATTACTTTTTTATGACTTTGCCATTGAGGGATAATAATTTCACTTAACCCTGTTTGAATATCTCAATTATTTATCTGCATAGATACAACTTTATGGATATTATTTCTTACACAGAGCCCAGCATGTGGTGAATGATGGAGTCTCTGTGGTGGTGCCGACTGTCAGGATGGCTTCTGCGAATCCATACATCACAGTGGGACAGGAAGACGACTGCAGGCAGACGGTCTCCCACCGTCTCAGAGATGAGAGGTGCTGAGATGTTGTCTCAGAATTAAAAGACAAATTGTTGGTGCCTTAGCAGGAGTTTGATAAGTTGTTAAACAAAACATCACCGTGATGATGAGCCATATGGATACAAACAGACAAGGTGTCATGATGGATAGTGTCATCAATGTGGCACATTCTGACAGCATGTTATTGGATATTTGTGAGAAGATTGTGACGTGATTGACGAAGAGAATGAAGGCCTGCCGTTCATTTTTGGGTATTCATTTTAATTAGCGAGCAGACATGCTCTGATAGCAAATGGAGGAGTCTTGATGGCATGACCGCACAACTTCTCCACCTCCTCCCTCAATGTCTCCTCCTCCTGGTTTTCTCCCCAATCAACCCGTGGGTCAGTGGGTCTCGGAGGAGACAAGCGTGAAACATAAGATGACGCTACTATACATGAGGACTCCTCTGATGTGCCGGAGAAATCAACCTCTGACAGCTGCTCAGAAAACCACAAATAGTTGCTGTTTAAATCTTCATTAGTCAGCAGTAAATGAGGTTGTCTTACACTGTCACACACACACGCACGCG
Organism: Lophius americanus; assembly: GCA_037951165.1. Lineage (NCBI taxonomy): Eukaryota > Metazoa > Chordata > Actinopteri > Lophiiformes > Lophiidae > Lophius > Lophius americanus. The sequence continues at coordinate 3,170,934 of JBBDHG010000094.1, forward strand.
CGCACACACACACACACACACACACAGACAGGCAGTGTGCATATCCCTTATGCCTCGACAGAGAACCATGGGTAATGGTGTCCATTGATTTTCCTTCTCTCCTGGTTCAGTCAGACATGTAGAGTTTGGATGCTGGTAATGATCTTAACCTTCACAGTGGCGGGTTCACAAGGACGTTCCAGCTGGAGAGAGCAGTGATTAATAGATTAATAAATCTATTAATATTTATTTCAGAGATTAATAAAGTTCCTTTTTTGAATCATTTACAGGAAAGTTCTTTATGAACTTTGTTATATTTACTTTTCTCATAAAAATATATTTGATTCAATGTTGGTGTTCTATTTTAGTATTAAATATTAATACTAAAATAGCTGTATTTTAGTTAGTGAATGCTAATGTGAGTGTGAGTGTGAATGCTAATATGTGTTCCTCCCTCAGCTCCACACTCTCAGTTAGTAAACACAATGCCACTTTTAATTAGCTTCTCCCTTCTAATTGATTAAAATCCCCTGTGGTGCAATTATCCGATTTCATGGACTTGCACTGCTCTCTGTCTTTTTCTCCCTCTGCTTCTCTTTTTTCTACCATCTCTGTGTTTCGGCACCCAGATAGCCAAAGGACTCAGAGGAACCACTCCTCTGTTGGTGGTGGTCCCTATGCTTCTGCAGCCCAACAGAGGTGAAAGGTTATCTGTCTGGCTGTCTGTGTGCTGAATGACGGCTCCTCTAGGGATGTGTTCCCTTCACCTTGTAGTTCCCTGCAGACGGTATTCAGACGAGTCAGTCAGGAAAGACAAACCAAGTAGATGTTAGGAGCCCCTCAACAGTCACTCCTATTGGGCCATGTTGTTATAACATGTATAAACCCTCTTTTTCTTCCCATGAAGGCACTACAGTTCACCGTCACCAACCCTACTATCGGACAGAAGGACATCTTTAGACAAGTGTCATACAGAGTTATTCTGGAACCCCTCCTAAGTGAGGCACAGACAGCTGAATGATGATTAAAGTGGATCTAACTCCTTCAATAAATAAATGAATCCTATCAAGAGCCGGCAAAGTGGGTGGAGTTGGGGAGAAATTACAATCTTCTCTGTTGCCATGCACAGGTTCAATCAGGGTTAAGTTTGGGTGGCCTGGAACTTTAGATTAGGGTTAGGTTTAGGGTAGGCCAGCTCTGCCCCAGGCTCAGAAGGAGCCAAGAACAAACTCAGGGTTTGTTGGAGGAAACTTAACAGCGAGCAGGTAAGGTTCACAGAGTCAGTTACCATGGTATGTTTAACTTTGCTATCTCAGGTTTAACATACCCAGAGCTAGTCTAATCTCAGGTTTAACAAACCAAGAGTTTCTCTCATTTTAGGATTAACCTACCTAGAGTTTCCACTAAACCTGTACCACCTTCTTCTTTCTTCACAACCCCCCCCCCCCCCCCCCCCCCCCCCCCCCACCCAAACACACACAGATACTTATAAGTTTTGATGTGTTATGTTGCTGTGTTACTTGATCAAATAATATTGAACATGTCAATGTTTGGCAAGATTTTTAAAACATCACCTCTATATCCTGTCGGTTATTTCTATACTCTTAGTAAACTGAAAAAAAACATTAGAGTTAAATGATGACTAGACTGTGGGATCATTAATGGATGCTACCAAGTGAACCGGCACACGAGGACCGGGTGAGTGAAAACCACTTAGAAATATGTTTCAAACTCCTACAATTTAAAATCCATTAAGGGTTCAGGACCAGCTGCTCTAGAGTGAGCGAGGAGAGAAAAATATTAGGAATCCCATAATCAACCTCAACAAAAGTTAATTTGATCCAGTATGGTAAGTAAGCAGCAAAATAAGACAGTAATAAAATATTCTTCAGTATTTATACAAATACACACACACACACACACACACACACACACACACACACACACACACACACACACACACACACACACACACACACACACACACACACACACACACACACACAACCACACACTCACATCCATCTGTCTATGTATTTGGCAGCAACAGCAATTTTACCTTCTCCCCTTTCTGACTCTCTCCTTGTGTTTGACATTGTTTTTGAGGTAAAATATATCCCATTTATTCATTATCCGTAACTGGAGACTCATCCAGAGTGTACCCTGCCTCCAGCTTAATGTCAGATGGGATAGGCTCCAGCCCCACTGACCCTGAAAAATGTATCCCAAAAAAATAATTACCTTGTTAGGTGTGACAAGGTACCTCAAGTATGAACATTGCACATTCGCCCATCAGTTTGCGTTTTATAATCCGTTGGATTATTAAAAAGCTAACTATAAAGTGGCGTACACCTTCTTTTGTGCGTACGTAGAGTTTCTAATGAGGGCCTTCTATCTGATGGTGGACAGGAACAATCTCCAGTGACTGATGAGTTTTGATATGAATGTGGAGTTTCATGTGAGTAGCATTTCTACTGTATTTCTACTGTAGGCCAACACATCGACATTCATCATCTCTTTATGAAATGTGTGGGGACGTGTGTGTGAGTGTGTGTGTGTGTGTGTGAGAATGTATGTAGTCATATGCATCAAACAGCCACTTCATCATAATTCAGTCTGGTATACCCATGTTCCATGCAGCGCAGCAGCTCCCAATAACAGGAGCGGACTCCTGTTATTGGGGGAGAAAGGCCCGTAATGAGACGCCATTTCAGTCCATTGAATTAACACTCAGGAAAATGACTCCATGAACTCGACTAGGGGCTGAAGAGCCTCCGAGTCAGTGCAGCCTGAATGGCGGAGTAGCAATAAAGAAGCCTGGCTCGTGTCGTGGCAGCTCATGAATATCAATGAGGAGCAGGGCGCGATCAGGGTGACAGTGTGAACAATGGGGAAGGAATGGAAGTCATAACATGTCTCTCTCATTTGTCTTTTTTCTCTCTTCCTCAAACATGTGCCCAGATAATTAAGCGAGTGGGCCCATTATTGGCAGAAAGTAAATGTCAAAGGTCAGGATCAGTGTGGCACCTGATATATTGGGAAAAAAGTCATCGTTGATTTTATATAAACTAAAATGTAATGAAACATTTAACATGAATAAATATGAAAGTAGAATATTAATGACAGTAATAAATACATAAATAGGACTGCATAGCACTGAAATAAAGAGACTTTTATGATATGTCATCATACTGATGTTGATGAGGCCGGATCTATTAATGTAGCTGAGGTGATGATGTCATTCATTGCCATCATCCATGAAAATGTGGATATAATTGGTTAAAACATTGTATTTGGTTAAGGTTAGTGGATTGATTGGGGTTAGGTCTGTACTGGTTGTGCTTTAGGCTCAGGACATTTTCTTGGGACTTTATTACAGCCGATGAAATGTCCTCTTAAAGGTCAGCATGTCGGACTTATGAGCAGAAATGAGTAGAATATGAACAACGATGATTTCATCGGGGGCAGATGGGTGGTCCCACCCGCATGTTTGTGTGGTTTATCTCCTTCTCTGCTTCCTCCCACAGGAGGAATATACAGCATACAGCATAAGTGAATAGATCACTCTAAATTTACACGTAGGAGTGGGTGTAAGACTGAATGGTTGTTTTTCTCCATGTGTTGGCGACATTTCCAGGGTGACCCCCCAAATCATTAAATGTCCTTCATTTCTCTCTACGTTCATGCATCACGTTTATACGGATTTTCTTCCACCTCAGGAACAACATGGGGGTCCACACTTGCAGTATTTCACGGCCCACACGGAGATCACAGTGTTTGGTATTTGATCTCACTACCTTCTACCAGCAAGACATTCAGGAGCTTGAGAGGCCATATGTGAGGTCCCCATCCAGTCCCCAGCTGTTCTCCAGCACCACACAGGCTAGTATGATAAATCCATTCTTTCTCCATCTCAGAGTCTGCTCTTGGGTCCAAATTCTAATTCTGGATTCTGAATCAGACTCATAATCATAGTGAAGCACTTTAATCACAGGTTCCAATGCAACTGGTGTGCATTTCATCAGGAGAACGCATAATATGTCAGTGGTGGGTTTGACCCCTCTTGACAACGTCTGAACATGCTCATCTTTGTTTTATTTATTTTGTCTTTATCTGTCAGGTTCATTCCCTCTTTGATGAGAAATAATATTAGTTCAACATGCACAGACTCACACGCATAGAAAAAGTAATCATCGGCTGTAAGTTTCTTTAGTAACCTCAAATGTACGGGCAGATAGATTACAGAAAAACAAAAAAAGTATAACCTTCACCACGGCATCTCCAGACTCTTTCACTTCTGTCACCTGAGCTCACAGCGAACCTTCTCCCATCTAGAAGAAGAGAACGGGGAACCAAAGCCGTACGCAGGATTTTAGAAATACTGAGGTCCAGAATCCAAACTTCCAACGGTGGTTTCTTGATTTCTCTGAATTACATGTTTAGTCTTTAGGACAGCCAGGCAGTTGACAGCAATAACTTATAAAACAAGTACGAACTTATTTTTGCACTACAATCTGGAGGTGAAAAATAATAATCAAACATCTGAAAAAAAAGGAATGTTGACAATATTCAAGTAAGATAAACATCTTAACGACACAAATTATGAATCTATACGCATGTTTATTGTTTTTACGAGAAATGTTTTGGGATTATTTAGCTGAGATCTTTCCTTTTCATCAAACAGTTCAATCCTTCTCTGTTCAGAGGATCCCAGCGGATGAGAATCTCCTCTGAACACCTGAATGGAATTCGCCGAACACTTGAGTTAACACAAAATTACATCCATAAATACCAAGGCTCATAGAGCCGGGCTAATTCTAGAAAGGTTCAGGTAGTCTAGGGAAGTGTACGAGCATGATATTGTCAAGTAACCGAGTGTTTGCGGTCTCCCAGAGCAAACAGTAGTGGTTTGAAGAGGGCAGACATGTTATGTTGGTGGCACTGAGCAGAGATTCAGACACGGAGTAACTCAATAAAGCTGTCACAAACAAAGTCAGAGATAAAAACAGGCTGAAATTGCATGTCAACTGAAAATGTGAGTTTAAATTAAATTACAATGGTATTGAATGTAATAACAGCTCAACAGCACACAGTTAAAAGAGAATTGTTTGATGAAATTAATTGGTAACAGTAAATTAAATAAAGTACGTACAAGTAATAAGTTCAACACCAAAACACTTAATTTAATTCAGGTTACTAGTTGAGGTAATTTTTTTAAAGTTCATCAACATTCTTTGCTTTAACGATGCATGAAGACACCCCAAAAGAATAAAACATGGAAAAACTGGATTTGGAAACTGCTCAAATCTTTTTCAGAAAACTTATTTTTTGTAGTTTTACTTTCAAAAAAACAAAAATATTTTCCTGGTACCAGTAGATACAATGACACCAGCAAAATGCAAATATAGAGGAAAATCAGTCAGGAAGGTGAGGAGAGGAAAAGGCCACCTGGTGCTGCTTTCATTTGAAATAGGAAGGATTCAGAGCCAAGGGGTTTGACTCATCTAAAGGTTCGTAAGAACTTTATTTGCTCTCTTGATCAGAATCAGGCTGCAGCCATGCTGTGCCTCTCTGCCATCTGAGCATGCTCCTCTCTCACCCTCCTCTCCTCTCCTCCCTCCCATCCTCCCCTTTCTCACCCTCTTTCTCCCATCCTCTCCTCTCTCACCCTCCTCTCCTCTCCTCCCTCCCACCCTCCCCTTTCTCACCCTCTTTCTCCCATCCTCTCCTCTCTCACCCTCCTCTCCTCTCCTCCCTCCCTCCCAAACCTCTCCTCCCTCTCCATCCTCTTTTCTCTCACCCTCCTCTCCTCTCCTCCCTCCCATCCTCCCTTCTCTCACCCTCTTTCTCCCATCCTCCCTTCTCTCACCCTCTTTCTCCCATCCTCTCCTCCCTCCCATCCTCTCCTCCCTCCCCATCCAATCCTCTCTCACCCTCCTCTCCTCTCCTTCCTCCCATCCTCGCCGCTCTAACCCTCCTCTCCTTCTTCCCCACCCTCTCCTTTCTCACCCTCCTCTCCATTCTAGCCCTACTCTCCTCTCTTACCGTCCTCTTCTGTCTCACCTTCCTATCCTCTGTCAACCTCGTCTCCACTCTCGCCCTCATGTCCTGTGTCGTCCTCCTCTCCTCTCTCGTCCCACTCGCCTCTCTCGCCCCATTCTCCTCTCTCGCCCTCCTTTCCTCTTTCTAGCTCCTCTCCTCTCTAACCATCTTCTTCTCCCTCATCCTCCTCTTCTGTCTTGCCCCCCTCTCCTCTCTCCTCTCTGCTGACAGATGACTGACAGACTGATGTATTTTTACAAAAACACTTATATGTTTTGTGGTTGTTTGTGTCAGAGATGATGCTAAGGATATTTTTGATGAGAAACGTTTTTTATTTGACTTTTAAAAGAGATGTAATAGAAAGGACGGATCAGTGTGGTAGAACAATGATGGCCGTCGTCGGTGAGGGTCTGCTGTGATAACTCAGCTGCTGAACGCGTCTCTCAGAGGAAATTAAAGTGATCTTTGAAAGCTGATATCAGACTCCAGTCTGAAGCTGCTTCAAGTTTAACTTTTTGATCGTTACAAAGTTCTCCTTTCACTTTCATCCAGTCTTGTTTTTAATGCCAAATGTTTCTTTAGCCAGCGATCGTTCCAGTTCATCTGAATCCTTCTCCTGCTTCTGGAGGACGTCTGTTTTCTTCAGAGAAGGAAGTTTCAGTCTGTAGACGACCATCATAGATCTTAACTTACACTATCTGATTGTTTTAGCTCAGGCAGAGGCTGCACGTACAAACACAGCTGGGCCGTATCCCAGCATGCCTCAGCTCACATCTTTCTGGCCAAAACCAACTGATTCTGCACGTACTGTGGAGTAACTCAGGCACAGCATGACATTTAGCACAGGGAGAAAAGATATTGGATTTATAATTGAATTAGTGTGAGGAGAAAAAAAAAAAGATTTAGGAGACTGTTTTCCTGAAACTCGATGATGCATTGCAGCCTTTTCACCGCTTTTATTTTAAGATTAAATCAATAACTACCAACAGCTGCAGATGAAAAACATGGTGTAGGAGTCAGTTAAGGGTTGGACTGCTGGGACTGGATTGGATCGGGGTTAAGGTGTGTTTGTTCTTTTATTTATCTTGAGTTAAAATAAATGAGGCGAGGTGTCCCAGCTAGTTCAGGCAGACACCTCGAGTGTGCTGCTGCAGACGTGTTTACACAAATTACACACCTCATCATCATCATTGGCCATCTAGCAGACCTGGTCTTCTTTGGCCTGATTATTTAAGATGCAACAACTTCCCAAACCCTATTGCAGGTTGTTCATGCTAAAAATTAGGACTACATCCAACTTAGAACATACTATTTATGTTTCTGTACTAACAATAAATAATTTTTATGAATGCAACAAGTAAACATAAAATGAAAGGAAGTAAATCAAACAAACCATCTTTTCTGTTTAGATGAATAATAACATCAAAGGTCGCGGTAAAATTATGTACTTTAATTGTTTTCTTTGCGGTGTCTCTTTAATGACCTTGTTCATATTACAATTGTATTCTGAGGGAAAATTTAAACGCATCATAAAGTCTAATTTTTAAGAAAAGGTTGGTTCAGTGTCTCATGTGTCCGGAGTGGGCGGAGCCTGAGTGAATGACCTGCAGCTTGATTTGGTTCCAGGCCCAGTTCTGGCTGAGTGGCTCTATCAGGCTGGGACCTTAAGCCTTATTATTCCTCTCTATGTGAATTGATAAAGTTATTCATAAGGTTTCAGCTGACACCTCTCCCTAGAGTTAGCATGACATTGCTATTTGCTGAGGATAATGCATTATGGGATGGCCCACTGCTGGGAAATGGAGCATTAATATGTGCTCTTGATGTGATGTATATAAACAAATAGATTTGCCCATTCTCGGTTGCTCTATTGAATTTCCATGAGGGAAGGTGGATGAATAGTTTAGGAGCGGTTCCAGATGTTTATGATTAATGTTTGTGTTTTTATCTGCTGGGATGTAAAACTGCTGCTGCTGCTGCTTGTCTCGGCCCGTTTCTTTAAGTGCGGTGCTCGGCGGTGGGTTCTCATTGGCAAATCAGCTGTGACATTGAGCTAATTTCACTCAGAAAGCATGCAGACCATACATTGAGGAAAAATAGACATGAAAGCAGCAGTAGATGCACGGACCACTGGGACCATTTCTACAATTCAACTGGGTCCGGTTAAATCGATGCAGCCGTTTCTCTCAGAACACCAAACCTGCAAGGCATTGAAAGCTTTTTTTACTCCTTTTTTCAGGGCTTCTGTTGTGAATCTGTTTCAATACAATAATTAAAGCCAAAAAATGCATCCCCCACACACGACAGCCCTCCCTCATGCCTGTGTGGGCCCAGTTCAGTCCTGTGGGCCAAAACACCGGGGTTGAAATCTACATCCTTCAATTGCACCCCTTCCTGTAATGGATTCCATAAACAGTTTGACATTTTCAGCCTGAGTGAAACAATTGACGCAGCTCCGTCTTAGATTGAAAGAGTTGTTGGATTGTAAAGATTTAATCATTTAACCAGTTAAGACTATAAAACACTAATTACATCAATCAGCAGGTTCTGAGAGCTGACTGAAAGCTACAATAATTAGTCAGTTCTGATATGGAATGCAGGTTAATGAATAAAGCAGTCACGGCTAATGAATGAATAAATAATCAATAATCTTTCAATCTTATTGTCTTTTTATTCAAGAAAATATCAAACACAAAGTAGTTCCACCTTCAACATGAAGATTTACTTATTTATTTTTATTTTTATTACAATTTTTTTATGATTGAGAGACTAAATTATTCTTAGTAAAAATTAAAAGTGGATTTAGCAATAGTGATTATTAATTTAACCGGTTTGACTTGGTTTGACCGTCGGTCTTGTGTCGTGACAGTTTGAATAGCTCAGATCTGTGGAGACCAGCTGAAGGAGGAAGTCAGTGGAAGCTTCATATCCTGGGCAGATATTTTCCTGCTGTGCTGACGTCCACACTTCACGTTCCTCAACTGGTCTCTGTTTATTTCCTCTAGAGTCCGATATATGAATTTCTGTCGTGCCATGTAAAATATGATTTCTCAGGCAGCTGAGCGGTCAGAGATGGAGGAGGGTATTTTACTTCTCTTGGCTAAAGGCAGGATCATTTTACTTTACATTGGAGGTGTTTGGCCTTCTTGTGAAAATAAAGGTCAACCTGGCAGAAATATCTCTGCATTCATCCATTGAACTGAACAACTTTGTGCCGAACTACAACGGACGCCGCGTTGAACGTCGGCGGTCAAGCTGGCACCACAATTAGGATCCAAAAGCACGACTTCCACAACGTGAATCAACTCTTTACTATGTAAAGGCAGGCAAACAATAACCAAGGGGACGGGCAAAATACAAGGTTTGGTACCGTAAATCGCAAGGAACACGAAGAATCACGCTGGAAAGGTTGGCACAAGGGAACAACACCATCTGGCACAGGTGGAGAGGAGAACACAGCTTAAATACACTGGGAGGGTTTTAACAAGACGCAGGTTTTGTCAATCAGAATGGAGAAACAATCAGTAAACAATGTGAAAACTAAACAACTAATTACAAAGCATGACACGGCAAGAGAATTGCTTTTAGACTTCCTTCAGTAGACCTTCAAAATTCCGCAAAGCAGAAGAAAGTCAAGAACAAAGAAACGTACCGACCAGTTAGCCAACAAGAATCTCTTTGGCAGGAGAAATTAATTATTTTACTCTTTCTTAGGTACGCTGGAGATGACCCTCTATATAACAGTAGATAGTAACTCAATGCACTTATACATAACATTTTTCCCTGATCACCCAATATATCATCACTCCTCTCAGCTCCACCGGTAAACTCTGTCAAAATTTATTATACAACAAAACATAAACAACTTAAGCGGTCCGATAAATTATGATTAAAAAAAACAAACAAATGTTGTAGATTGGACGTAAAATTACCTTGAAATTGTTTACAGTTCTAAAGGAACATACCCAGTTACACTCCACTATAAAACTATCCATATATCATCATATCATATCTACAAAATATGAGAAAATCAAAACACACAGTTACACATGACCGACACCAAAAGTAAAGTGTAACAGTCACAACCTGAAAGGGTCATCATCAAGTAGATCAACCACACAAGACCCAACAAAAGTTAACTACCACTACTGCAACACCGCATACCCGGAGACCACGCCATCCAAACTAAGAGCTAATGCTCTGATAACAGCAGTAACACACAAGTGTCAATAACGGACTGCAATCCCCTCAACACAAAAAAGGTCAGTGTGGTCCAGAACCACACACCAGCGTTGTCGCCTTAAATTTAAGAGGAAACGAGGGACCGAACAATTAGTGAGTTACCGCAAACCTAAGATCACAAACAAAAAGTTACTGCTTACAAGACTATAAAGTGCACAACAAAGTGATCAAACACAAAGTAAAAAAGATTTAATAACAATGAGAATAAATACAATTCAATTATTTGCTAGACCAAGTTCAAAGTCCGGCGAACAAAACCATAGAGACGTCCCAGTCTCTACCTGCTGAGGTGGTTAATTAACCTGACTAATCTTCAGTGGCGTGCCGAGCTCAAGGCGACTTTAAACTCTGAACTCAGTGAAATGCAGACGACCGTAGGGGCAATCAACTGCATTCCACTTAAGCCCCCGCTCAGGATTACCACAGAAAATTTGAAAGGCACAATAATGAAGTGGTAAGTTCTCTAAATTTTTGCAGTGGCTAACTAGTCAGCAATTTATTATCAATCATAATCAAACAGCAAATTAAATACAGGTTACCTCGAAGAGACGGGATGGGAATAGGGAGCGACAATAAAGTAACAAACGCCATCCTTCCTGTTTTAGACCCCTGAGTGGGTTTGGACTGTGGTGGTTGCAGGCTTAATTAATAAAACATCTTCTGCCTCCTCCAGGAACCCAGAGCAAGTCAAATCTAAGATTAAGACCATCATGGGTCTGCAGTGGGGTCCGGGGTCTCCGGCCAGCTGGTCATGCTTGGAATGCCTTAAATGCTTTGAAGACCTCCATAGGCGCTACAAGGTTCTTCATCCCTCTCCCTTGAGGGTGACGATCAGGGGAGTCCTGGTCTATCTGTTGTGTGGCAAAGTCCATGTCGGGGGTCTGGACGTGTTGCGTTTGCGCCGTCTGACTGGCTTCCCCTGGAGGTGGGCGTGTTGTTCTCCAGGGGGCACTTGGCCTCGGGCCGTTCTTGCTCTGTGGGGTCGAGGAACGCCGTAGTGGTTTGTTTACTTCCCTGCCTAACGCTGAGGGTCGGCGTGTCATCATAACGATCCCTCACCTAAATCTACATCCAGTGACAATCAGTCCCGCAGACACTCACCCATGCTTACACACTCACCCATGCATACACACTCACGCACAATAAGGTGAACTAGGTTACACTGTTATGGTGTTAATGTTGATGTCATAGCATTTATATCATTGATGTCATTGAGTTTGGTCATTTATTTTTTTCTCTTGTTGTTGTTGTTGTTGTTTATTTTGACAAATGTGTGATGGCTGTTAGTGTGAGATAGTTGGAGGTGAACCAATATTGATCTTCTGGTAGACAGTGAGAGAGTGTGAAACGTTGGGCTTGGTATAGAGGTAGAACTGAGTTTCATCTGCAGAACAGTTTCACTGGATCATTGGTGGCGCTGTTAGACTAGAGCGCTTAATGTTTTTGAGGACATCCCAATATTTTGTTTTTTCCTATTAAGTGGGATAGACTACACATACTGAGCCACACAACTTCAACAGCACTGTTGAGTTCAACCTCAATAATTACAATGTTGTTTTATTAATTAATCAACTGCTTTGCTAAGTGATCGATTATAGCAAAGCTATTTTTTGTACTGCATTAAATAATAATAATGACTTTCATGTTGTTGAAGAGAGTCTTCCATCATAAAGGACAGAGGATGGAGGGATAAAGACGATGCAGAGGGGAAGAAAAGTTCAGCACAATTAAAAGCCTAAACAGGGGGAATCATGCCAAAACCATGATTTGGTAAGTCAAGAACCACTCTGTTTTATACGTTACAGGGTACAACTGGTCTCCAATTTGTTTTTATTTTGGGATTTAAAAAAGGCACTTTGACTCATTCCAAGCAGGAAAAGCTAAAGCAAGTGATTTAGTTGACGTGTTGTTTGTCAGATTGTGGATGAAGGCTCTAATCTAGAGAGCTCCTCTGGTAGTTTGCGCTTCCTGATTGCACTCACAGGCCGGCAGATGACCTGAAATTACAATGAGCGGGCCAGCAGGCTTTGGGGTAATTGGCACATGGTGAAGCTTTCAACTGCTTTTTTATTTTTTTATTAAATCAACCACTAATGTAACTTTACATCGGCTCTAGCCATTAGAGCAGAGAAGCAGCCAGGCCCATCACGACCAATGGTGATGGCTCTGCCGCTCATTGGATTGATAAATCTCTTAATAAACAGGATACTCCATGTTGTTCTCATTACATTACGTCCAGATCTTCAGAGGTGCAAAAGATTTTATTGGTTACTGTTATTGTTGTTACATCCCATCAGATGGCAGCTGCATCTCTAACGATGCTCTTTGTACGCCCTCGCTCGCCTCCCTGCCTTGTTGTTTAGTAAAAACAAGCAGTAGTGGTATCAGGAGGTTTGGGTCTGCTGTCAGTGATGTTCCCCGGTGGAGGGGACGCTCTCCACACAAGTGGTTCGGCTTTCAAGGTGCTACCTGGGAAACATCCCTTTAAGATAAGCTTGAAAGACAGAGTTTTATCCAGGTGATGACTCTGTCCTCCCCTCCTGCAGGGTTTTGGTGCACCAAAGTGTCCTGTTAGTCATAAAGCGTCTTTGTCGGGCTATTTGTTTGAAAGGGATTTAACCTCTCTGGAGGGGCTGTCACACCACATCCACAAGTCAACTAAAAATGTCTGCTTTGTATTTACATTTCTCTTTTAACTTTGAGCTTCACCGTGCAGAATGATGGAGATGCAGAGACCAGATCTTATTTCATCTTCTGAAGCAAGAAAATGGAAGACCTGCATCTACAAGCAGGATTTTGACATCACTGCTTGCATCGAAGCTCATCCTGGTTCAACAAACGACTTCTCCGTCCGTGATGGGGATACTAGAAACTCCCAGAACACAAGATTGGACTCTAGGATCCTAATACTCAGAGATGGAACAACCATCAGACACAAATTATTGTTATTTCACATAGATTTTATTCATGATGAAAGGCTATAGAGAGGAAATAAAACCATAACTATGTTTTTGTTTGGATGTAGAAATGGAAATTTGCTGAGGAAACTGTCCAAATGTTCCTGACAATGACATCATCACATTGTGTGATTTCACATATCAATCGCCAGTTTTGAACAAATACTGAATTTCTTTTCTTAAAATGAAAAAAAAGAGAGAAGTTTTTAGGACCCAGCTTGCAGTAACAAAAACTAGTTGTTTCTGGTGAAATTAACGTTGTTCAAGTTTTAAGTACGTGATGCAAGTGAACCAAAACCAATAATAAAGTAATAGATTTGGAGAGAAGTGGTAAGTCAGTTATTTTTAAATCCAAGGAAATATCAGAACCCAAATGAGGAATAAAACACACCTAATGCTGGCTAGAGAACCTAAATATTTTAAAATCACCTATCTGTATTACCTAATAGATAGTACAGATAGTAATACCGATCCCAAAATTACTATATTTATATATATATACTTTATATATGTACAAACTACTAGGTAGTATTAGCTAAAAGTACAAACTACTTGATAGTACGGATAGTACTACCTTTCTGTAGTACATAATAGGTAGTACTACCTATCTATACAAACTACTAGGTAGTACATATAGGTAGTACGATTTCTACTATCTTGTAGTAGGTAGTTCAGATAGTTAGTACTATATGGATGGGTACCTATCTGTTGTACCTACTAGGTAGTACTACCTATCTGCATACCTACTAGATAGTACAGATAGCACTACCTTCCTGTACTACCTACTAGGTAGTACTACCTACCTGTACTACCTACTAGGAAGTACAGATAGCACCATGATCTACTCCATGGACTGTCAGAATCAGAATCAGAATCAGCTTTATTGGACATGTATATGCATACAAGGAATTTGACTCCGGTTAACTGAGCTCTCGAAATACAAATGTCATAAATAATTTTAAATGAAATGGAAAAGGCAATAACAAATATGCAGGATATAAACAAATGCAGGTGATCTTGTGTACAGGCTATATACATTTAAATATATATGTATTAATATGTATATATAAATATATATGACAGTGCAAAGATGTCAGAGAAATGGCAGATTACTCTGGACTGTAAACGGGAATCTGTTTTCCTTCATATTTATCTTCCACACGTACCTTAAATTGTATTTGTGTGGATTTGAATATTTCTTTTTTAAGTTTTTGGGACTCATGTTTTTGTGTATGTACATCTATCTAACTATCTATCTATCTATCTATCTATCTATCTATCTATCTATCTATCTATCTATCTATCTATCTGTCTGTCTGTCTGTCTGTCTGTCTGTCTGTCTGTCTGTCTATCTAGCTGTCTGTCTGTCTGTCTGCCTATCTATCTATTAATATTTTATTATATTTTTGTTCTGAGTTGTATTTCAATCTTGGAATCTGGAGCGGAACCGGGAGCGGACTCAGATATTTATAAAAGAGGGGTTTTATTCTGATGATTGAGTCAATTTGTCCGGCGGCTTGGAAGAAGATGATGAGGGGGTGCGATCCGCTGGAGGCTCTGGAGTAAGAAAAAATAGTGTTTGAGCTTCTTCAGGGAAAACAATCAAAATCTCAAACTAGAATTTTGAAGAGCGGACCGACTACCAATTAGAAGACGAAATAATCGGGCGAGGAGTTGCAGGAAAGATGGAGAATAAGTAGTGGAGCATATGAGGTATGGAAGTCAGGTGTGGAGCCGAGCCTCCACACAGACACACATGCAGAGGAGGAAGAGGAGAGGCAGAGCGACAGACACACGAAACAAAACAGACCAAATACATGCCAGGTCTTCTGACAGTTTTACTATTATGTGCCAACATTTTACTCTTTTGTGCATAGCCTATATTTCACCACAACTTTTTGTCCAATTCATCTCTCAGGCTCCGTAAAATTTGTATTACTTCATTTTTTTTATAGCTATTGTTGTCTCCTCAGGTTTCCTCTGATTACAGGCAAAGAATGATGTCTCTCTCAGGTTTTCTCTAGGCAGCATTAAAGTTTTATCACGAATAATACGCTGCGGTTTCGAAGGAATGAAATGAAAGGAGAGGCTTGTTGTTGAAACATCAGAACTCTCCAGTCCTTGGACTGAACCATTAAATAGTGATCCCATCTTTTCTCATTTCAGTCCTTTCAGTGTGTAGAAGAACCATCAGACTTCTGTTACGGCATTCTATAGTCCCTGCGGTCTATAAATAGACCACACATGATCTGAGATCTGAACCTCAGTGGTGGTGTCTGAGCTGTGACAGGTAAAACAAGGACAGCCACTCTGACTCACGGAGTTACATCTCTTTTTTGGCGTATTATCAGTCTGACATCGAAACAAATTGTCCCGTTCTCAGTCTCCACTGATGCGTGTCTGCTATATTACCAACCCTGTCTGGACCAGATGCTGACAGTTAAATTAATCTGTGCAGGTATCATGAAATTTGACTTGGCTTTTTTCTGTATCTCTCTGAAAAACCTGGCTTAGTGAGTCGGGTTGAGGAGAGAAAACAATCAACGTTTTTTTATAAAAAGCACAAATCTCTGTGAAGGATTCTGCATGACAACACACTGAAATCTTGTTTTTAAAATGTTTTCATTGTATATCCTCTTCTTGTAGTTCCTGCTTTGCTGGACTGTTTGGTAGATTTTTGCCTTGTGTGTTGTTGGAGTGAGGCTGTGGGTTGTTTTTATTTGAGCAATTTGTGTTACTTTTATTTATTATGAATTTGTCGCTGCAGATCCTGCAGAATAACCCAAAGACTGTTTCATGGATCATTCTCAAATTTTATACCAACATAAGCTTAAATGTGAAGTAGAACTGGACTGATTTTCAGAAAAGTTGGCTCTATGTTTTAAACATTAGCGGGAGCTTTATCTCCAAAAACTCTCAGGCCCTAGCTTCTTAACCATTGACCTCGTCTCTCGTTGTCCTCCGGTTATCCGGGTCCAGGTCACAGGGGCAGCAGTTTCAGCAGGGAAGCCCAGACTTTCCTCTCCCCGGCCACATCCACCAACTCCTGTAGGAGAATTCCGAGGCATTCCCAAGACAGCCGAGAGATTTAATCTCTCCAGGGAGTCCTGGGTTTACACCGGGCCCCCTCCAGCACCCTCGAGAGGGTATAGAGTTGGTCCAGCGTTCCACGAGCAGGACTAAAACTGCATGTTCCTCCTGAATCCGAGGTTCGACTATCGACCGGACCCTCCTCTCCAGTACCCTGGTGTTGACCTTCCCAGAGAGGTTGAGGAGTGTGAGGAGTGTGGTCCCCCGATAATTGGGACACATCCTCTGGTCCCCCTTGTTGAAAAGGGGAACCACCAACCCAGTCTGGCACTCCAGAGGTACTGCTCTCGATGTCCACGCAATGTTGCAGAGGCGTGTCAGCCAAGACAGCCCTACAACATCCAGAGCATTAAGATCTAAGGACGGATCTCCTCCACCCCCGGGGCGCTGCCACAGGAGTTGTTTCACAGCTGCAGCGACCTCAGTCGCCCAGTGATGAGCGGACCCACCTCCAATTCATTCAGCTCTGGTTCCTCCTGGGAATACGTGTTGGTTGGATTGAGGAGATTCCCAAACGCTTTGCCAGAATTTCTCTGGGCCCAACAAAAGTCTTCTTCCATGGTCCCACCGATCTTCTCCCACGATTAGGTTTTTTCTTCTGTGTCTGCCACAGCCGCGTGTTGCTTGTACTGCCGCTAGCTGTCAGCTGCTTCAGGAGTCCAACAAGCCAGCCATGCTCTGTAGGACTCCTTCTTTAACCTGACGGAATTCCTCACCTCTGTTGTCCTCCAGGTGATGCGGGAGTTTACCGCCGCGACTAGCACTGGCAGCCTTGCGACCGCAGCTTCCAGCAGCCGCCTCGGCAATGGCAGCAGGATAATGGACCACTCAGTGTCCGTGTCTCTCCAGCATAATAGAGGATCCATACCCCATCGAGAAGGCGGGGTCCAGACCCAGTGCTTTGCGTAGAGGTGAGCCCGACTATATCTAGTCGGTACCTTTCAATCTCTCACACAAGCTCAGGCTCCTTCCCCATCAGTAAGGTGACATTCAATGTCCCTGCCGTCAGCTTTCGTAGCCGAGCATCGGACTGCCAAGGCCGCTGCCTTTTCCTACTGCACGATCCACAATGCACCGGACCCCTGCGGATTTCTCCGTGGATGGTGGGCCCACAGGGGCCTGGCCCATGTCCCTCCTTCAGACTAAACCCGACCGGGCCCCATGGGTGAAGGCCCGGCCACCAGACGTTCGCTGACGGGCCTTACCCCGGGCCTGGCTCCAGGGTGGGGCCCCGGGCAGGGTACTCGATTCCTCGATTTTTTCTCTCATCAGGGGTCTTGACTGTTCTTTGTCAGACCCTTCCCCTAGGACTTCTTTGCCGTGGGAGACCCTACCAGGGGCAAATTGCCCCCGACAACACAGCTCCAAGGATCACTATGGTACTCAAACCCTCCACCACGATAAGGCGGCGGTTGTCGGACTTAATCCAAATTTGGTGCATATGAATTGACTTTAAGGAGCTCGATCTTGTAAACATCGTGTTTGACTTTAATAGTTCATATTATGCTGACTAGTGGGACCTTTTTAACAAAACAAAACGCTGTTTGTTCGACATAACTTCTTAACTATTGACCCGATTTAGGGTCCAAATATACACACATATACATATCATGTATATTTATATATATATTTCATAGAATAATGTAATGGTTCATATTCAATCACTTCGTGGAGATCTTTTACAAAAAAAAAATGCGGACATAAGTTCACATTTAATTTGTCGAGTTCAATTAGGGGGATTGATTGTACAGCCGAGGGACTTGCGATATTTTCGGGTCTACACCCTTGCTATTGGGACGACAGCATAAGCCTGGTTATTTATGAAAAGTTCTACATAGATAAAGTTTGGTTTTTATATAAATATGGAACGTCCCTGCTTTGTGCTGGTGTCCACTGCTCCGGAGATGGGTTTCCTTTTGGGGGAGAAAAGTCTAAGATCTAGGAAAAGGGTTTGTCCATTTCAATGTTACCAACCCCCTGTTTGCCAGCACAATCAGTATGTCTTCAGTCGATGATCATAAAGTCATTCGTAGATTACCCAGCGGGCCACACAGGCAGCTGTCAAGCTGGCACCACAATTAGGATCCACAAGCACGACTAATACAACGTCTGGTGAATAAACTCTTTACTCGTAAGGTCAGGCAAACAATAACCGAGAAAGCAGGCAAAAATACAAGGTTTCTTACAAGCAGAGATCAGAACCATGGAACACTAGGAATTACGCTGGATAGGTTGGCACAATGGAACAACACGATCTGGCACAGGTGGGAAGGTGAGCACAGCTTAAATACACTGAGGCAGAGTCTTAACAGGACGCAGGTTTTAACAATCAAGGGGTGGAGAAGCAATCAGGAAACCATATGACAACAAACCTAATTACAAGGCATGACAGTACCCCCCCTTCAAGGGACGGCACTGGACGTCCTGTCCTTACGCTTGTGGAAATCCCTGATTAGGGAGGAATCGAGGATATTGCTGGCCGAAACCCAGGATCTCTCTTCTGGGCCGTATCCCTCCCAATCAACCAGGTACTGATGTCCCCGTCCCCTCCGACGAAGATCCAGCAATCGTTTAACGGTGTAGACTGGACCTCCGTCAACAAGCCGGGGGGTGGTGGGGGTTTGGAGGCAGGGACCAAGGAACTCTCCCTCACTGGTTTAATACGAGACACATGGAAAGTGGGGTGAATTCTCATAGTACAAGGAAGCTTTAAACGTACCGCTGCAGGATTAACCACTTTAGAGATGGAAAAAGGTCCCACGAAGCGGGGAGCCAGCTTCCGTGACTCCACACGTAGCGGCAGATTCTGCGTGGAGAGCCAGACTCTTTGTCCTGGACGGTAGATGGGCGCGGGGATTCTGCGCCGATCTGCTGTCCTCTTGCAACGAGTGCTACTTCGGATTAACACCTTACGGGCCCATCTGCACCTTGTCAGGAGATACCACAAATCCAAGAAACGACACCGAAGTTGCATGGAACTCGCACTTCTCTGCCTTGACAAACAGCTGATGGTTGAGAAGGCACTTGAGAACTTGGCGGACATGTTGAACATGACTCATCTCATCCGGGGAAAAAATCAGGATATCATCCAAGTAGACGAACACAAATGAGTTGAGCATCTCTCTGAGTACGTCATTCACAAGGGCTTGAAACACAGCTGGGGCATTCGAAAGTCCAAAGGGCATCACTAAATACTCATAGTGGCCTGTAGGCGTGTTAAAGGCAGTCTTCCATTCGTCCCCCTGCCTTATCCTTACCAGGTGATAAGCATTTCTAAGGTCCAGCTTGGTAAAGATCTTGGCACCCTTTAATAACTCAAATGCCGATTAGAGTAACGGAAGAGGGTACCTGTTCTTAACGGTGATGTCATTCAATCCTCTGAAATCAATGCAGGGACGTAGGGTCTCGTCCTTCTTGGAGACAAAGAAAAACCCTGCCCCGGCGGGTGATGAGGATGGTCGAATGATCCCTGCTGACAGGGAATCAGTAATGTAGGTCTGCATGGCCTCCCTCTCCGGAGCCGAGAGAGTATAACCTACCACTTGGTGGTGAGGTTCCTGGCAGAAGGTCAATGCAGCAATCGTAGGGCCGATGAGGTGGCAACGAGTCGGCTCTCGTCTTGCTGAATACTTCTTCTAGGTCCCAGTAACACGAAGGGATCTTAAGCAGGCTAGGGTCAGTTGGCCCTGGAAATGGGTTGACTGCAACCCTGGCCATCCTGGAAGGGAGGTTCTCTGCCATGGTGACCTGAGAAGGGGGTTGACAGAGCTGGGCGATAGATGGTCTACAGCAGGACATTAAGCAGTTCTTACTCCAAGAGATTATCTCTCCAGTACACCAATCAATGTGGGGATTATGCTTCTTTAGCCATGGTAACCCGAGAATGATGGCATGAGTAGGAGAGTCAATGAGGTGGAAACAGATGTCTTCTCTGTGATTCCCTGCTACCAAGAGCTGGAGTGGTTGCGTGCGATGAGTGATTCGGTATAAGAACCGACCATCAAGAGCACTGGCCTCCAGAGGCTTGGGTAGAATGGATACCTCAAGACCCAGTCTCTTTGCTATACTTCAGTCCATGAAACTCTCGTCGGCTCCAGAATCCACTAACGCCTGATATGACAAAGTCTGGGCGGACACAATTATCTGAACCAGAGTTAGAGCTTGTGAACATTCAGAGGATATATTCCGACTCACCAGTCTCTTCATCCTTGGAGGCCCCTTTTCCTTCAATGGGCAGCGGGCTAAGAAGTGGCCCAGTTGCGCACAGTAAACGCACCGTCCCTCCCGAAAGCGACGCTGTCTCTCCTCCAGGGACAATCTGGCACGGCTGACCTGCATGTACTCCTCCGAGACAGCAGGGGGCGGAGGCGAGTACCGAGGCTGTGGAGTTCTGGAAGCAAGCTGCGAGGAAGAACCCGTGCAGAGTCGATCTCTCTCCCTCCGTCTTTCGTGAAGCCGGTTATCGATCCGTGTGACCATGGCGATAACAGAGTCCAAGTCAGCAGGAAGATCCAGAGGGGTGATCAAATCCTTGATTGTGTCCGAGAGTCCAAAAATGAAAGTGCCGCGGAGAGAGGCGGAGTTCCATCCTCTGTCCGCTGCTAGGGTACGGAACTCAATGGCGTAGTCGGTAACCCGGCAACGTCCCTGTCTCAGACCGGCCAGAGCTCTTGCGGCTTCTGGACCGGGAGCGGTGTGGTCAAAGATCCTACTTAGAGGGTCAGTAAAATCATGCAGCGACTGGCACACCTGGGAATTCCGAGCCCACTCTGCTGTCGCCCACGCCTCTGCGGGTCCCGAGAGGTGTGAAATCATGAATGCCACCTTGGACCTTTCGGTAGGGAATGAGTGGGCTTGTAGCTCAAAATGAAGGCTACATTGAGTCAAAAAGGCCCGGCAATTACCGGAGCTTCCGGAGAACCGTTCGGGCTTGGCCAAGTTGAGACTGGAGGCATGGTAGGAATTCAGCGCCGGAGTGGAATCAGACCGTTGAGGAGCAGGTGCAGCAGCGGCCGGAGAGGAGTATCCGGGTATCCAAGCTAGTGAGTAGCTAGGAGGAACCGGGTATCCAAGCTACTCACCAGCTGCTGGAACTGGGCGCTGAGGTGAGTGACCTGGGTCTCGATGGAGGTTTGAAACTCGCCATGTCTGTCGGTTAAATCCCTCACTCCTCTGTACACCGCGGACATCTGTTCCTCATGCTGGTTGATGCGCTCGCCCTGAACGCGGAGAGCAGCATGCAGTGGGTCGGAGTCGGCTGGATCCATTATGGCCAGATCGTAATGTCAAGCTGGCACCACAGTTAGGATCCACAAGCACGACTAATACAACGTCTGGTGAATAAACTCTTTACTCGTAAGGGCAGGCAAACAATAACCGAGAAAGCAGGCAAAAATACAAGGTTTCTTACAAGCAGAGATCAGAACCATGGAACACTAGGAATTACGCTGGATAGGTTGGCACAATGGAACAACACGATCTGGCACAGGTGGGAAGGTGAGCACAGCTTAAATACACTGAGGCAGAGTCTTAACAGGACGCAGGTTTTAACAATCAAGGGGTGGAGAAGCAATCAGGAAACCATATGACAACAAACCTAATTACAAGGCATGACAGGCAGCACTAACTGATAAAACATACCTGACTCAGGCTATGATTCACATTCAAACCTGGTCACCTCTTCCTCATTCCACATGCCAGTTCTTTAAAGTCTATCAAGATAAACTCTGATGAAGACATAACCTCCTGTGTGAGATACCATTTTATTAGCACCCTTTGTGTTTGTTCTTCAGAGGATATAGGGTCTCTCTCATTGTCTCCATACACCTCTTTTATCTATAATTCTGCATCCCATAATCTGTCGGCTAAATTGGATTTTGCTGCTGTTTAATAAAATCATCCCATCTCTAAAGCTAATTGTTTCTTCAGCAGTTTTTATTCCAGCAGAGTGTTTTTTTTCTTCAGGTGTCAGAGGTTGTTCTGACGGCTAAAGGTCATGGACCACTCTGGGTTGTTTTTTCTTGTGTTTGGTCTTTCATCAGTTTTTAGCCATGAAGGGACGGTGGACGCGGTGGGTTCACCTGCGCTTATTTCCCCTGTGCGTACAGACACACTGAAAATGATGGGAGTTGACAGCTGCCTCCCACTGTTTGATTTCATCATCTCAGCATTTCTGTGGCTTATATTGATTCCTGTACTGACCCATAAAGGTTAATAAAAGAACTCTGATCCAACCGTTTGTTACTGATTTTGAGAAAAACTCATTTCATGACCTCACTTTAACAGTCTTAACCCCGCAGGGCCCCTTTCTGCTGCTTTACTTTAGACACGGACATCAATCCTGACTCATTTCAACTAGGGTGACGACTAAGGTATTCAAAAATCTCATCAAACTCATTTAGAAACATATTATCCCTTTTATTCTTTATCCATTTGTCACAATGACAAAATCCTCAAACTCTCTGCCCACCTTCTCCTAAGTGTGTCCCGATTAATATCCCGCAGGATACACTAATCTGAAGATGAGATAATTTTTTCGCCTTAAAATTATTTGATGACAACCTCATAAATTCATTGGAACATGTTCCTATGATTTTCTTTTCAAAATTTCTACGGAGACTAGTTTCAAGGACTTTATCTTGTACATTTCAGCCTTTAGTTATGGTTTCATAACTAAAGGCTGAAATGTTGTTCTGAAAGTTTGAAAGTGACGTTATGACCTCAGTCATGTGTATTTGTAATTGATCATTGTTTCTGTTTCCTATCTTCTTCTCAGCGGCGTAGAAACCTCAGCTGCTGGACTAGTTTCAGATGCTGCTTTCCAAATAATTAATATCTATCCAAACACCTATTCGTCATATGTACACCAATTATTTACAATTGTACAACTACAACTACAAATCATTTACCAATCCATACTGAAAAAACACAATGTACTACACAGCATCTCTCTTAGTTTTATATACTACCCATCATTATTATTGCTCCATACAGTCAATATTATATCTTAATCTCGATTTTCATGCTGTATTTTATTTCCTGCTCCAAACCGACACAGCTTCTCCCCTCTCAAATAATACCCACCCTGCCTTTCAACATAATATTAATAATATCATTATTTATCCAGATCAGTGAACTTCAGGTTAAGTGAATTTAAAAACAATGAATTGGTATGTTCAAGATATCTAACGTTATTGATGATTCTTATAGTTTTTTTTTGTAATGTGAAAACGGCTGTAGGTTGGTTTTGTAGGCGTTACCTCATATCTCCACACAGAAACTCAGATATGGTACTATGAGTGTATTACACAGAATCTGTATTGAGTTGTGGTCCAGAAAGGGTCTTGATTTTCCCAGATTTACCTAATTCTTTGTCAGTTTAGCTTTGATGTGGCTTATATGTGGTTTTCAGAGGATTTTGAGATTCTGAATCTGAAAAATGTATTTTAATATACTCTTTCTATACATATGTTGTCGAATTTCAATTTTACTCAAAGGTTTGTTTTATGTTTTCCAAATACCATGATCTTTTGTTTGCTTAGATTTAATGACAATTTCTTAGCCGCTGCAAACCACCTTTTTAATTTATTAATTTCTGATGTTATCATCCCCCAAAAATGCTGTAAACTGTCACAAGAACTTTAATATTAATGTTAATTTATATTATTGGTAGTATTATTATCATTATTATTATTATAATTCTTATTATTATAATAATTATTATTATTTTATTTCAATAATCATTGATTACCATCAATCGTCATTTTCACAGCAAATGTTCATAAATGCTGTGAAAATGACATTGAGTCCACCGACCATCTGCTCTTATCATGTGGTGATGTTCAATCCTTTTGGTTAGACATTTATGGTTTGGCAATATTTGAATTTCCATTCTTTCCCACTATCTCAAAGGTTGCTGTTATGATCAGTGTTGATTTGCCGGACAAAGATGATGTGATCTGCAGTAACGTTATTCCTTTTCCTGAATATGTTGAGTATGTTTGTTAGTTTGCACAAGACAGTTGTGTGTTTTCAAGCCATTTGCAGTAATTTTCTTAACTAAATTCTCGATGATTTATGAATTATCGGTGATAGTTGGTTCAATCCCAAATTTATTTTTTTCATCATATTGTGTAAATATTTGTAAACAGTTGTCAAAAACCCTTTTTGTTTTCAGGTTTCCCCCTGTTGTTCAGGTGTTAGCTCAGAGGATTGGCTTTTGTTTGATTTTGATTTTTAGTTATGTAAGATTAGGGATACTTGGTGATTTGTTTGTTTGTTATTTTGTGTCTTACTTATCGTCTGAAAAGTACCAGGTTTCTATAGGTGTGACCAGGTTTCTTCTTCACAGGGGTGTCACAGTGTCAGATTTAGATTAGATTAAAGCCTGTTTAAATCAGATTGTTGCACACTCTTTCTGAAGGCTACAGAAAAGTGATGGGGGTCACTGCTGTCCTGTCCCGGTGGAGGTCTTAACAGTTCGGAATCCAAGCACACGAGACACAAGAGTGAGGCAGGAGGAAAGGACTTTTCCACAACTAATACTTCCGAGTAGAGATGGGACAGTGATGTCAGAGTTCAGTGCTAGAACCATTTATAAAGGAGTACATCCATATTTGAAAGGCAGCTAGTCTCAGTCAACAGAGAACTGATAGATAGATAGATAGATAGATAGATAGATAGATAGATAGATAGATAGATAGATAGATAGATAGATAGATAGATAGATAGATAGATGGATGGATAGATATTGATTTTTTCATGTGTTCTATGTATGGCTACTAGCTAGCTAGCTAGCTAGCTGGAATGAAAGTTCAAGTTTTTGGTTGCCTTATTTTTTAATCGAATGAACACCTTTGCACAACCGTTTTCTATCTGGGTGTAATATATTCACATGTCATCTTCATTGGATCAAATTAATATTTTTTTTTTATCTGAGGAGATGATCTGAAGATCAGTAACCTGCAGACTGATCTTCAGATCATCTGGTATTTAGGATCTTTAGGGAGATTTTGATTGGAGGTTATCTTCCATGAACAGCAGCAGAATAGATTCCTCCATCATCAAATTTTATTCATTTTTTTTTATTTCTTAACTTTTATGTAACAAGGAAAACCTCATTGAGATTAAAAATCTCTTATCCAAGAATGTCCTGGCCAAGACAGGCAGCAGCACAGTTAAAGTTACATACAGACAGACAATCAGCACCCATACACAGAAAACATGAAATAATCCATTAAGCAAGTCATATCAATGCAGGCACTGGTGGTGGTGTCTGATGAATCTGCTGAGGCAGATGAAATACACTAAATTAAGTTTGTCAAACTGCAGAGATTGGTCAGTGATGGAGAGCCGGACGACGTACATAACTATAGAGAGGAACAGTGAGTCATCTATAAAAAGACAGCATGAGGAAGATACAATAAAAGAAGATTTATTCTACTCCATAGAGCCAAACCGCTGACCAGAACAGCTGAAAACACTCTACTCTGCGTCTTAATGGCCTGATCTTATCTGAGTCTGATGATGGAATTATATAGATGGAATAGTGTATCATTAAAAATAACAATCAGTAACCATATCATTAACATAATCAGTAGAATTACCATTACTACTGATCTGCTCACAAACTCTTTCTAATAATGAGAATAATGCAATTTAATTACATTTAATTTTACTATTTTTTTTCACCCGTTGGTGCTGGTATCCACAACTCAGATCGGCTTAAATTGACTTAACTTTATACGAAATACTGGTCAACTGGAATTAGTGAAAAAAAGAAAAGGACCAAACAAAAATATATAAAATATCAGCGGTTTATGTGCCGGGGAAAACACAATGCTGAACTGATAGAGATAATGATGATAAATAATAATAATCATACATTTCTGTTAGTATTACAAATGAAAACCGAGTACAGTGTTCAAAGAGCGTTAACAAAAAAAGGTTAGAACTAAAACTTAAAATCTATTTATTTAAATGAAGTCTATTTTCTTTTTGTATATACTATATATTGAAGCATCTGTAAAAAAAAATTGCTTCATAGTTTGTTCCCCACTGAGGTTAATATTTTTATATTTTGAGGTAGAGTTTTGCTGAAAGTAAAAGTCAGGCTATGTCACCTGACAAAATACAAGATCCAATTAAAGTAATTGACTGTTTCTCACCTTTTTTTCTTCCCATTTTGACACGACTGCCTCTCAACATGTTGGGCTTCACATTTATGTAATTGGACCCGCTGAGGACCTTTGAATCGCCACGGATGTGTTTTTTTCTCCTGCAATCGTCTCTGACTGAAGCTGCTGTCATGAAGCTCTGTGGTTTTTCTGCTGTTTACTGACTGATAACTAATCAAGGAACCGGGTTTCTGTGGCACCTGCTGAGGGACTCCACTCTTGTCTGGCTCTTGTTTATCTGACGTTTTGTCGCCTGACAAAACATATTAAAGAAAGGAGAATTATTTCCTTTGTTTACTTTTAGTGACTGCTGTCATGAGCCGTCATTCCTTCGCTCCTCTCTTTCATTCAACGTCTCTCATGGGATTGACTTCACGGAATTGTCCTTTTGTTTTATGCTTCTGTATTATTTCATTTAAATGACAGAAACATATTTATTTTCGACATTTATGTCATCATGAAGGAAAAGAAATCTGACATGAAAGGCCTTCTCTGCTTCATTTTTTTATCCAATCAGGCTTCTCCATTGCTGTCTCCGGGTGAAAATCTACACTGGGGACATCAGATTTTGGATCCTCTCAAACGTGAAATTTTTGTTCATTGTCATATTTTTTATCCAATCACATTTAAATTTTTGTCATGTTGGGCCTGTTCTTTGACACGCCGGGTGATTTAAGCATGTGTAGTCCCTGCGTAAGTGTTAGGTATGTGGAAGCCGTATGCTCCAATATCTTCAGCCTTAAATAAATGAAAGCTTGTTGTAGAAATATGTCCGGGCAACCTTGGATGTCAGTACTGGCCTCCATGTCAATGGATAAATAGCTTGTATAGAAACAAAAGGCCCCTGTGTTCTTTACGACTGTGTCACTGAGCTATTTTAAGAAAGAAAATATGATAGATTATGTCTTGAAATGATGGCCGGCTGTGGATTACTGCTGGCTTTAGATGGTTGCTGCTGTTGTGGTGTGACTCATTCACAGACTCAGTGGTCTGGTGCTGCCAGTGTGCCTTTTGACACGTATGTTTACACCCAGCAGGTTCGTAAGAGTCTGTAAGGAAACCCTGTTGAGTTCTGATTGTGCTGCTTTCAGTTAATTTCTCATTTTTGCTTTCTTAATGGTCATATGAGGAAATGTGACTGGTTGTTGAAAATGTATTATTTAGTAATGACAGTTATTCACATGTATTTGACATCTATTTGTGATTCAGTATTATGTCATTGTAACCATGAAGGTGATGGTTTCAGTGTGTGTTCCGTGTTTATCCCTCATAGGCGTTGGAACTCGTTTTAAAACTTTATTTCACTAAAATAATTAATTCCACTAACGTTACTGTCTCTTCGCATACGGGCTGATTACGTTGTCTGACAACAGCCTGTAGCTGGTGTGTCTCGGCAAAGTTATTTGAGGGCAGCTTAATAGCACTGGAGACCCAGCTGGGAATTCAATAACATGCCGTTGTATATACTGTTATGATGAACTTGAAGGACCATGAAAGAATTTGTTTGCCAGATTGAAAAAAAAGGACTTTTTGCTGACGTCTGCCTCAATGTTTATAACAAAAATAATGAAACAAAGTGAAATAAGATCAAAGTGTAAAACTAAAGTTGAAAAGTCCATAAGACTGAAAAAGGTGAGACTCTTTCCTGTTGTTAAAGCAGGAAGCAGCTTAAAACTGCGAGTTCTACTTTCTAATTTTCATGAGGAAACACAGCAGAGATTTTTATGAAAATGAAAATCATCATCATTGCAAAAAGGAAAACTATCCATGTCCAATCATCAATCCGATCCAGATCCAATCACAGATCAGTGCCGTACCCACTGGAAAAGAGCCTGTTCTTTAAATTCCTCCATCCTGCAGAACCAAATATTATCCCACTCCATCCTCCCTGGCCCCTTCCCTCTCACAAACCATCTGTGCTCTGTTTGTGTCCCGTTGTACTCAGAGGATTGTTCCTTGTCCTCCAGATGTTGGTGGACTGCTGAGGAACAAGTGAGGAAGGCTGAAAATTAAACTGCTGCACACAACTGCTTATCCTATTCAGGGTCGCAAGGGGCCGGAGCCTATCCCAGCTGACTTTGAGTGAGAGGCGGGCACGTCCTGGACAAGTCACCTGTTTGGCTTCTAAATCGTGATACATTTTCTTACATGGAGCCAGACTCCCAATATAAGCCCTCGCATATTGGGAGTTTCAGAGACTGAGGAAGAACCTTTGAGAAAATGTATTGCTGCTATGTGATAGGAAGTCTCCCACCTGTAGCTTCATCATGAAACACCAGCTAGGAAACCAGGACCACTTGTAACCACAAACCATCCCTGCAGAGGTGAAGAGGGGGTGGGGGGGCTGTTCTCCCTGTACAGAAACACCTCATGAACCGGCTACATGAAATCCTTCAGGTGTAACTCCTGCTCTCCACTGGGTCCTTGCAGAGTCTGCTCCATTTCCGTCTGACACAGAACCCGAGCCTTCCAGTCACAGCGAGAGCAGAACGGAAAGAACTCAGGTTTATTATTAGTCACATAAAAGCACTAATAATAAACCTTCCGCTGCCGTCAGCTCCATGTGCACTGAACATGTGGAGGTGCAAAAGACCTGCCCGGTGTGTTACCTCCTCCTGAAGTCTGGCGATTTTAACAGGTTCGTGACACGAGATGCTGGCAGGAGAAACCTGAGCAACTCCTGCTTTCCTCAAAATGCAACCCTCTCTCTACCCGTAGGTAAAAATTACCATCCAGTGGTTGGATGAAGCAGAAGAAAGAGTTGAGGACATGGTAAGGTGTACAAAGCCATAAGTGTTAGTCTATTAAAGTTCAGCAGCACAGCATCACAATGCTGGACCCAAATTATCCACCAGGATGGATGGAACTTGGTGCCTTTTATCCTGTGTGACTCGTCATCTAAATTAGATTTTTGCATTCCCAGCTGCTCTCAACAATGTCACCTGGCCAATTATCAAAGGCGACATACGTTTTATACAATTTAACATACCAGATTCACCAAAACAACCCGGTTGAAATCTAACACCAGACTAAACACATACAGTGCATATATACATGCGCAGACATTGAAGATAATTAAATCACTAATTGACAGCTTATTATGATATATAATAATTATATTATATTATATAATAATAATAAAAATCTTTGTTTTACGATGAGAGGTTCTCAAACAACTTTGAAAAATTGGGGTCCTTCTTTGACTTTGCAGAGAAAGAATCAATTTCCCAGTTATCCCTGAATATAAACCTAATCTTATTTATCTCATTAACTCCTTTTTTACTTACCACAGGCATATTTGCATATATATTGTATATGTAAGTTAGAATATATGTTTATATTAAGTAATATTATATGAATATAATGTAAGAACATTCTACATTATTTATTATTTCATATATTTAGTATATGTAATACACAAATTACTAGTGTGTGCGTATATATATATATATATATATACACACACAGTCACAGTCACAGTGGGGTGATATACTGTATATATGGGAACAGTGTGACATCCATAAACCGCTTAAAGCTCATAAAAAAAGATTATACAAGTTTTATTATTATTGATATTATTATCGTTATTATTAGCTAATATTCATTTGTTTCCTGTCTCTCAGGCAGCTACAGAACCTGATGGAATACAATGAAATCAATTATCCATGTTCAAAGATTGAATAAATACGTTTTTTAATAGTCAATAAATACAACCAATAAGTACCCCTTACAAAATCTGCATGTCTTGCAAATGAAGTGTCAACATTCCAATTAAAGTGCCATAATTAAAGTGCATTTCAAATGTGTTTGTTATAAAGTGTAATTTAGATAGAGATCCGAATTCACAGTATATCCAGTTAGCCATTGGTAACGAAAAGCTCTTCGTCACACCATGTCAACGGTTCACATAGATACTAGTGTTTGTCCACGAATAAACGGAGCAGAGTAAGAGTTTCTGGCTACTGGTGAATGAAAATAGCAGCACAGCATTTTCATATGCATTCATCATCTTGTCAAACAGCGTTCACAAACACAAGAAGTATTTGCCTGTTGTTGCTGTGATGCCAGAGTGTGAGCATGTGTCCACAGTCCTCCTCATGTTTTGACATTCTAATGAGTAAAAACATGCTGTGGTCCCTCAGCAGAGTTTCAAGCATGATCGTAAATCACCAGCACAGGAGAAAAAGAAAAATGTGTTATTATCTTTCCATTGAAGCCATGCACTCAGCCACGGATGTTATTTTATAATTCCACCACGGACAACCGTGGTGAATTTGTTCCATTATGTTGCCAGCAGCGAGGATATCTTAGGTGTGTTTCTCTGCAGGTCCGTGCACACATGCATGTTATTTAAGTCCTTGGTTTATCAGCACGGATGCCTGAAATCCTCTCGGAGTGGAGATAACGCTGCGGAGCCTCTGGCCTCAGAGCCGTCGTCTCACTGCTGGAGAGACAGATGAGGCTGCAGGCTGAGATTAAGACCAAGAAATCCAGCTAAGTGAAAAGAAAATGTGCATGGTGAGTGTTTGCGTCCACGGATTTATAAGTGTGAATGACTCTGACAGCACGTGTGTGTGCGTGTGTGTGTGTGTGATTCAGTGATCACATATTATTACTGTTTGAAGAGAAGCAGTAGAGATTAGCGAGCAGAGAAAGTGATGGATTTGTAGGGATTTGCACCTGCATCTTCCTACCAGGGATTCACTCGTTCTTCCCTCTCCAGGACGATGAATGTCATTCTGTTCTTAAAGCCTCTTGAGACTCAGATAATCATGGATAATTTCACCTTTCAGAAATCCTTGTGCTGCTTTTTCTGCTTAGAGCACAGCTGTTTCTTTTATTAATTTTCCATTTATCCGAGACACTTCAGACCACATTTTTCTATGAGAGAGAAGGTTGATGAAATTTTTGTATTTGATTTTTGAGGTGCTTAGGGATAAGGTTATCATTAAAAACTGTGAAGAGACAAAACACTGACTCATTTACAGCCTGCAAGGCTGTCTGTGAAATAACACACAGGTTTTTGTTTTCAGTTTCTGATTCAAACTTTGAATGATCATTTTATTTTTTGAACCAAAAGGTTCTCTGAAACCAACTTGGTCTGTGAGAAAGAAGCTCCGCCCCTTTAGAGACTAAATCTTCGTCCATCTTCGGAAGCATTAAGTCTGCGCCTAGGTCTCGCCAGTAACACACTACTAGAGGGTGATTGAAATTTATCAATATGGGAAAGGTTCCTAAGCTGTTTCTAAATTTCTGGTACTCCACAGATCCACAGTGGGACATATTATCTGAAGATATGGAGAAGACTTGGAGGGTTGAGGGACCTACCAATGAACCAATGAATCCACTGCTACCAATGAATCCAATATCCCTCCTTTTTCCCAAACCATCTCAATCTGGCATCTCTTACTTTGACTCCAACATGTCTAAAATGGGCTGTCCCTCTGATGTGCTTGTTTAGAATCCTGTCCATCTTCGTCACTACCAGAGAAGATCTGAACATCTTCCACTCGGCTTCCTCCTTGTCTCTAAACTATCAAGCAGAGCTGCTCTCACTGACATCCTGTAAACTTTTCCTTTCCCTCTTGCTGCCGCTCGTCTGTCACAGATAACACCAAACACACTTCTCCACTCACTCCCCCCCACTGCACTCATCCGCCAACGTCATAGTATACCGGAACTCCTGCTGACCTCCGCTGTCAGCCTGTCCATCACCATGGCAAACAAGGACGTGCTCAGAAACAGTTCTTGGTGCAGTCTCTTGGACACACAATTTATCTACCTTTGTTCTCTCCATCATATCAGCTAGCTCTCTACGCTTACCTGTCATTATGCTAACGTTTAGTTCCTACTCTCACCCCCTGCTTTTCCTCACGTCTCGCTGTCTCCGGGCCGGATCCCACCCCTCTCAATGTTCTTCTTTATCCCACCAAGAGTGGCAAAGTTTCCACCGGCACAATGCTGGTTACCAGTACCAGTCAGCCATTGCCCAACTGATCCAGCCATTGCCCGACCGAGTGGTAGCAGTAGTAATAGTAGTTTTAATTACCGGTGTGGCTTGGATCACCTAGTGAGGTCACAACTGTTGCTCTGTGGACAGGAAGTCCCACTGTTGCTCAGAATGAGGCATAGATATGACTCCATCCAGGATGCTACAGATTGTTTGATCTGAATCCAGCTTGTTAGTTCCTGAATCCTCCTCAAGGGGATAGAGAAAGACAGCTGCATTCCCAAACTGATGTCTGTGCAAGAAAAATTTGGTTAAACTTTGAATACCTGTAGAATTCAATTTGTCCTTGTTGATCTTCGGCTTTGAATCAATTCAGTCTCTGAGCTTCCAGCACTCTGAGCAGGGATGGACCCAAAGGAAACAGAGCCTTAATCCAGATGCTGTTCTTTTGTTCTGTTATTGAGGAGTGAAACAGCTGAGAAATTTGAATCGATGGACTGAAAGTCTGGATGATGCTGCATTGATTTAAGGCTGAAGCTGTGAGGAGACCCTGGAACACCGATGCAGGCTCCTCTCAATCAGACAGGCTGGATTTTATCAGTAAATAGATTATTTAGCAAGTGTGTTTTTGTCACACTGACTCTGGCATAGTTGTGTTTACAACATCCCTTCACCTCTCTGCTCCAAAGGACAACATTCTCTGTGAGACAGCTCTTTTGTTTTTGTCAA
Source organism: Lophius americanus (assembly GCA_037951165.1). NCBI lineage: Eukaryota > Metazoa > Chordata > Actinopteri > Lophiiformes > Lophiidae > Lophius > Lophius americanus. The sequence goes on from JBBDHG010000094.1 coordinate 3,204,098, forward strand.
TCAGGAGGTAGCAAGAACACCTAATGGTCCTGAACATCTGAGGGTGGAGCTGTGTCAGACTACCTCTACCTCTAATCCTCTACTCTAGCGTAAATCCATTGCTAGATCAAAGCTTTATTAATATTAATTTACCTTTTTTTTTTTAATGGAGGATTCCATCTTTCATTTACATTTGTTAGAATAAAAAAGAGTAAAATAGTCTGAATAGGACATTTTAATATTTATAAAACAAGAAACAAGTGTATATTTCCATTTTGTATATTAATGAAAAATACAAATATTCTGAAAAGATTCAATCAAAGTATTTATGGTTGAAATCCTTCATCGTTCATTCAAAGTCATGAAATCATTTGGATCCGCAGAATCAATATCAGGAGGAGAGACTCGTCCTCCAGCAGAAGCTTCTGGTCTCCTGATGACTGCAGTAGAACATTTGCCCATACATCACGGTTTTAATCCGAAAAACCCAACCCCATTAAACAGATCTCTGTGGCCACATAGCTCTAGCTGCAGAACATGAACATTACACGGGTTGACACATTGACCTTTCAAAGACACAGAGGGAATATTTCACCCAGAGACGATAGAATTACAGCAAGAAGGTTTAGAAGGCTAAGCAGAAATTCGGAGTTTTGGGCTTCCATGATATGTTAACCTCGGAATCTCTCGCCTTCATCCAAAGCCATAGCATCAGCACCTGGATTTAAGGACTTCAGTCGGAGAGACTTCCCTTCCAAAAGTAATATTTCTTGTAAACTGTTTACATGAGCGGTGATCTAATCAGAAATGGTGTTTAGATGTGCCGACACTTCAATCGGAACAGCTGCCGACAGCTATGTGGTGAGCGAAACAGAGAACAATAGATGGGCGTCTGTCATTTATAGTCAGTTTGGATGCCTTTTACTAAGATAGTTTGATTCCAAGTTTGATTTTCTCCTATAGCATACTGGAGACACGAGGGAGGGAGGACGAGAGGAAAAGGCGTTCACAACAAGGCCTTGTCGGTACCTCCGAGTGGTTTTACACTCGTAACGTTACATCACTACAATGTTAGCAAACATTAGCTTATTACTTAGGCTGTGTTGTTTGGTAAATCCACCAGAAATGTTATGTTGACTTAAAAGCAGAAACTTCCCATTAGCTGCTTTATGCTGAAAATCCCTGCCATGACTTTCAAAGAGGTCTACGTCCTCTATAATTACTTAACTCATTTTTCCATAAAAAGTTAAGTTGGAGGCCCCGATCCACTTTGTTTCCGTGGGATTTATGTAAATGCATATATTGCTGATTATAAAATTGATGTCTTCAAAGTTTTCTAGCACTTTTAAATTTTTTCAGATCGTGCATCTATCGCGGCTACTGACGCGGATTTTCTTGGACATTTCTTTTATTTTCTCATATACACAAGTCAACCAAAACAGAAATAAAAATTGAGTGGGGGTAGTTGTTCTCGCTGCGTTTGGCAATTATGCAGAACACTTTATGACCATATGCGAGGCGGGACACTGTTTCAAATATTTTCTCCAGAATTGTATTTTTCATGTCAAATGGACACAGACAGGGTTGCATTTTCATAAGATTTAAACTCGAGAACTTTACATATTCAAGGTCCCTTGTTAAGGCTAAGTTGGAACACAAGTGGAAACACAGGACAATAATCAACAAGGACTTTATTAAAGGCATATCAAATATTTTCAGGGCAAAATAAGAAAGCAAGAATCAAATACATGACAATCCCTTGTCCGAAAGAAAATTAATGTTGAAAATTGACAAAATTTTAGAAATTATTATTGGGTAGCACATCTGAGACCTGTGATTCTGTGAATAACTGAAGAAATGGATTTGGTGTGGTTGGGAATGGAACAAACTAAAATTAGAATTCCTTGCATTTAAGAGAAAAATGGCACTAAGGAAGTTTAAGATTTGTAACAACAGGATCAGGGCATCAATAAAGGTATGGTCAAAAGAATGACAAAAGTTCAGCTTCTCAAACTATTAAACTAACCACTAAAATAGCAAGAAAACCAAGTCTATATACCATCTAGTATGGATGTAGGGTTTGATAAATGGACAAGCAAAGGATTAATCTATATATCACAAGTGGTCAAAGGTCAAACTTAAAGACATTCACAGGCATCCATCTATGACCCAACCGAATAGCCCAACACAAAGGGAATTTGATTGGAAGGTGAAGATGCGATTTTTCCAAATCTACATCCATCACCTCAAGATACAGTAAAAGATTTGAGTCATAAATGGGGGGATGGGTGCTGTGGGTTTGTACGGGATTATACACATAATTTGGGATTGCCAAAGATTTTGGACCTTTGGAAGTGTGTTCAAAGAGAGATAAAAAAAAAAAAATTCTGGGTTTAAACTTCAATCTGGATCCAAGACTTTGTATATATTGAGTATTAGCAGGATCCACAATCATGCCATTCATGTTGATGGACTTAAGAATTCTGGACTTTGGACTGCATCTCCATCGTAATTTATTATTTTTATTTTAAATTATTTTTGTGTTCATGTGAAGCAAAAAATGTTTTGGACACTTTGGACAGCTCAGCGGGTCCTCGGTGTTGGATATGCAGGCCGCTAGGTATCTTTGATGAGACCGTCCTTGTGTGCGAGAAGCATCAGGTGTAGGTGTTGCTGATGTATTCTGGTTCCTGTGTTCATCATGTTCCTGTGTGTTCAGACAAAATAAAGATATGTTTCTCTGAACTATGAGCACACCTGGGAGTATTTTTCTGTCCACTCGTGAAAAGTGGACCTTAATTCTTTCTTTGTTTCATCTTTTTCCTACTACCACTTTATTTTTGGGTTGTTTCACAGTGGCTACTAATCCTTTTCCCTTGTAACAACAAGAAGGAGGTGCGCAATAGAGTTTAGATACCCGACGGGCTCGAGGATTTGGTCACGATGGCCAATTAACATGATGCTTTCAAGATAATTGTAGTGAAAACCCAGTTTAACAATAAAATCAAAGTAATGGATCTAATGTCCGTGTCTCTGTTGGCCTATACAACTTTTCGGTATTTGATGTGTTTTTTACGTGACATTGCAACTGCTCCTTAAAGCTGCATTAGCCTAAATTTTACCTTTCTAGCGGTAAATCTCACATAGTAACCAAACTTAAATCATCTAGGACTGAAAGAAAAACGTGTTTTCAGTAAAGTTTAAAACTACTGAAAATCACACAGGGAAACCAATAATTTGAAGGGATTTTGTTTTAGTTCTGGATGTAGATTCTAACGAAACATTTTGTCAATGGTAAGACTCCAGTTTTAGAAGTCCACAATCCAATAGCGTTAATCAGAAATACTATTAAGGTCAAAACTGGTGTAAATTTATGAAAACTTGATGAGCTGTACGAAGAATGTAGGGGTCAGACAGCAAGACATTAAAAACTGGCACATGACCACTGTCTTTGACTTGTTTTAAACGTGACGCGTGGAATTTAGCAAGGATCCTCATTGACCTGGGGAGCTGCAGGTGCGAAGCAACAGGGTTAATAATCCTTGAAATAGGGAGAGGCCCAACAAAGGGAGGGGGTAGCTTATGTGACTCAATGTTCAGGGGAATATCCCAAATGGATAGGCAAAACATTGTCCAGGACGGTAGGCTGGAGCTTGAGTTCTGTGATGATCAGCAGCCGTTTTGCAGCGGGTGGAACTTCTTAGCAGCATCTGTAGGACTCCACTCCAGACTCTGTGACGGGCCTGAGTAGAGGGAACCCTGACCTCCTTCTCCAATTCCGGAAACAGTGGAAGTTGGTAGCTGTACCAATTCTGAAAGGGGGATAGACCAGAAAAGGAGCAAGGCAGGATGTTGTGTCCATATTCTACCCAAATCAGGTGTTTGCTCCAGGAGGCCGGGTTCTCGAATACTAGACAGAGCCGTACTGTCTCCAGCTCTTGGTTTAAACGTTCCGTTTGTCCATTAGACTGAGGGAGGTATCCTGATGAGAAGCTCTGAGCAGGGACCAGAACTCTGGGAAAACCATAAATACGGAAAACATTGGACGACATAACATCTCCGATTATTGCTTAATAACAAATAATGTGCAACGGGACCCCATGGCTGAGAAAGAGCATCGGATTTGATGTGTTTGGACCTGAGTCCTTGAGCCGGCTAATGATTGAGATTGTGGAGAGAATCGAAATCTCAATTCTAATACTGAAAATCGGCAATTCTCATTTTAGCCAGAATTGCCCAACACTGGTCACAAGTCAGACCTCGGACCGTAATGTCAGAGGTTATTTTTTTTCTGATAAGAATGTAAGAGCATCTCCAGGTGTAAGATGAATATTACTGGCTGGGTGGAGTTGGAACCAGGTCTTTGTAGCAGATATGATTGGAGAGGTAAGTCAGCTGGCCAACCGGCTCCACACACCTCTTTGGAAATAACAGCATGAAGATATAATTCAGGGATCACTATTCTACAGCCATTATATCACGTGATCAGGATTCACTGTATCACTTCATTCATTTGTGTTAACGTTTATGGTACATTTTCAAAGTTGATAAGTTGAAGACTGTAAAATAATATTAGAATTGAAAGATTAAGCAGATGTTTTTTTATAGACTGTTTCTCAAAATTTGGAAACTTTCTGTTCCATCTGGGGATCTAAGAATCCACCCATCGCTCTGAGAAGAGGCTCCGTAGGACCTTACATCAAATATAATCATAAGAAACAAACTATTAGTCAAAATTCATTTTCTTGTGTATGACGCTTGAAGGAAATGCATGTTGCATCTGTCTTCAGATGCAACATGAACAGAGCTTGTTGGTTATCACAAAGTCTGCTGCATCTGCATCTGGGATGCAGGCTGGACTACCTGAGAGATAGTATATATAATACAAAACCATAATTGCAAAACCATAACTGACTCTGCTGCCCTCCTCTTCCTCCTTAAAGTTTAATAAGTATCTGCTCTGTTAAAAGACATATCCATGTCTTTTCAATTTATCTCTAATGGTCTGTAGCTCCTATTGTTCATGTTCTGCTTCGGTGAGGTAGGGGTCACCAGTCCAGGGAAAGAACTTTTAGCAGTACTTAGAGGTGTTCATGGAAGGTCAGCAGAAATCATTATTATCTCCTTATCTCTAATGAAGCCCGATGATTATATTCAGCACAGCCCTCCTCTATAGACGCAAACTCCCCAACATTTATCTGTCAGGTTCTTCCTCTCACATTCTTCTGTTCCTCCATCCCTCATTCCACATATATTACAAATAAATACTTAAATCATTGAAGATCTGTCAAGATCATTCAGGCTGTTTTTGCCGTCAGCGCTGGAGTGTCAAACCGAAGAATCATCCTTACTCTGATCCGGCTGTGTCTCTCAGATTCCTTGGTGAGATTAAGGTTAATTCATTCAGTCCATTTCTGTATAAATACATTGTAAATGTCGTGTGTGGCATTTGTTTAATTTAGTGTTGTCGAATATATATCTGCCCTGATGATGGCCATGTCTTTTTAATGTTTCTGTAATGTCTCGTAGCCCCTAATGTTCATGTTCTGCTTCAGTGAGTTCGGGGTTATTGGGTCCAGAGGAAGAACATTCAGCCGCAGTTGGAGGTGTGCATGGAAGGCCAGCAGAAATAATCATTATCATCATCTGCTCAGCAAGAAGCCTTCTCGAACAAATAAGATGAAACCCAATTCTAACAGGAAGTGAAGCGAAACGATTGAATGGCGAAGTCGTCACATCTGTCTCTTCCTGAAAATCTGGCTGAGCTACATGTTTTGGTTTCCTTTTGTGTCGGCGTCAAACTGTTCATCGATTCCACTGCCATCAGAGCAACCAATCATGGTTTCAACTAAAACCGGGTAGAATGGAGGAAGGGTGCCAGGAGGTACATTGAGGGGAAATGAAGCTAGGAAAGAGAGAAGAGGGGGTGTGAACTTCTGACATCAGCAGAGGAAGAGCTTCTTTCATGTTGGCCAGTCTGTTTGACGATGAGTGGAAAAATTTGTCATTCCGACGACACATGCATTAATAGGATGTCCCACAGAGGGCTGTCCTAAGAGGGCTTGACCTAAATTAGACCAACAATTGTGTCCACAATATCTTGGAGATAAAACTCCCCTTAATGTGAAAAATGTACAACCGACCATTCCATAAAATAAATGCAGTTCTTCCTTGCACTGCGGTCTATTTAGGTATAAAATTTGAACATGATACATGAAATATTTTTGGAGTAATGTCTGGAAAATAGAGTTTTTCATAAAAAGCTCCTCCAAATTACTAAAATATGAACTATTAAAGTAGAAATGGATGTATACGAGATAGAGCTCCTCGAGTGGAATCATGTGCACAAGGTTTGGACTAAATCGTTTCAGAAGTTATTACTATTTTGCATATAAAAGTGTCAGAACTATAGAACCAGTCTTTCCTAAAATCACCCCAGTTCTACCTCACACTAAGATTTATGTCGGTCTAAAATTTGAAAAGGATCCATGAACAGTTTTTGAGTCATCTCGCAAACATGGTGGATCTGCGGCGGCGGTGGACGCGGCGACGATTGTGCAGAAAAAAACACAATTCTGACCCGATGACAAAGGAAAGCGAAGTAATGACAGAAACCGTAACGATCCGAAGTGTCGAGCAACGAATACCTCTGTAAGAAATCCGCTGTCACTCTGTTCCATCAGAGATGATCAATTGTTCTTAAAAAAACAGAAGTTAAAGTGGGAACCATCAGTCCTGGTCTGGCAGAAAGATCCTGGCAGGCTATAAATCTCACAAGCCAGATTCCTAATATTGATTAATTGATTAATTAATGGAGCAGTGTGTTATAATTTCACAATCTTTTTTCATATTTAACCAATTTGAAAACAATACATAGATAAAAAAATGTATTTTACAGTAGGTAGATTATACATAGCACTTTGAGATTTGATCCAAATGTAAAGTGCGTTATAAATTAAAGGTATTATTATTATTATTATTATTATTATATATTATATTTTATTACTCACAACACACCTCTGAAACGTTGGAACAGGCAACAAAATACTGTTTTGCTACAGCCCTCCAAAACACTTGAGTGGATTAGGTGGATCATGTGTAACAACGGCTGCAGAGGATCATGGGTAGCGGGCGATAGAAATGACATGAGATTCAACCCTTTTAGAAGATCGGCCCAGCAGGTTAAGAACAAATGTCTCTGAATACAAATATTTCACTCTTTTCATCCCATAATATCATCAGAGCATCCAGAGAATCTGGAGATCTGCCCAAAATCAGTATCGAATGTCTGTGACCTTTGACCCATCAGGCTGCACTGCGATAAAAACCGAACACGATTCTATAAGGCTTTTACCTAGACTGGCGGGTCCTCTTTAGACCTTCTGACATAAAGGATCAGTCTGGTTCAGAGAGTTGGACCAGAGCTCATGGTACATTTCACAAATTTGAGGACCCAATACCCAATAAAGGTTAAACAGGAGATGGGTGACGAGGCTGGTGGGGCGCGGCTCAGGCTGCGGCAGGAGGACAGCTCCTCGACACACGGGAAATAATTAGCGGGAGGTTTTTGAGCACACAATTCAAGCCACGGCTGATTCAAGAATGATCTGGGGCCTAAGATTGATTGATGAGGTTCAGGTGTGCCGCAGGGAGGAGTTGGAGCGAAGAACCTGGTAATGAGGAGGTCAGACAGGAAGAAACTAACAGATTCCAGCAGGGTCGGAGGAGCACAGGGAAAGATCAGGAGCTGCAGCTTCTCTGAGACGCACATACACACAGTAAAAATAGGTTCTCTTGTTTGACAAGTCCATATTTATATCTACCGCTTTGCTACTTGATACAACGTACACATGTACTCTATAGTTATATTTAAATTTGATTTGTTTTTTAATATATTTATTTAAAAAAACGTGTATGTGTATACGTGTATTTCAAACTGCTGCTGCTGCAAAGAGTGAATTTCCCTTTTTGGGATCAATAAAGTATGTTTGAGTCTAAGTATAGTTCTGTCCCCCTTTGAAAATACAGTGTTATGATGTACCAGGTGCCACAGAGACTGTGGACTATTGACCAGCTTCTGTCATGTATAGAGCTTCAACAGTTTGTGTAGTTCTAATGTCTGCTGGTAAAACAGAAAATACATAGAAATAGCCCCTCATTTTGTTTTTTTTGGTCTCCTCAGCTAGACCCACTCCTGTTTTCAGTTCATGCCTTCTGTAGTACCTGCCCCTGAGAAGGAGGGACTGGGGGTAAATGCTCTCAGAAATACTTCACAGATGTGGGGCAGAAATTAGCACATTAGTAAAACACTAACAGATGAAAATGTTTCTGCACATTCCTGCTTCACTCCCGCCTGTTTCCTCCAGACCTGCAGATTTTTCACAATCAAATTTGGATCTGACCTCATCAGAAGAAATGGGTTTGGTTCATTTATGATGTGACATTTCTTTGAGATGGTTTCAAAGTGGCTTTCAGACTCAAGGCAGGAGGTGATGAATAAAACTATGTAATAGAACCGCATGTGCACCAGCACACAGGAAGAGGAGAGTTGCACGTCATGCTGCTGAGGCCTGCACATTATGCTGCGATCTGGTTATGATCCTCTCCTTCCATCAACCACGACTGAAGTTACACAGTTACAGTCGCCATAGTTTTGTTGAATTCACAGAAACTCAATATTGTTCGGAGGTGAACACAGGCGGCGCTCTGTTTCCACTCACAGCTCCGTGTGGACTCACAGCTGGGCGTTTACTCTGGATGAAGTTGAGCTGCCTGGAATATGTCCGTTGCGTTCGGTACGTAAGTTCTTTATTCATGTCCCTTTTGTTCAGCAGTGAGTTTTTGTTCTGGTTATCGCTATAAATTAAAACAGCTGTGACCGACCAGTGTGTTCTGAATCCACTTTATTCTGGATTCATTCTGTTCTGGATCTAATGTGTTCCGGATATACAGGCAATGGATGTATTGGCATCAGAAGAGAACCTGGAGGCTGTGGGCTCATTAATTCTCAATAAGCCGACACATGCTGGCTAATGTGGAACACGGTCACCTTGTTTACTTGTTTACCGGGAGAAAAGTTGGCAGTGGTGTAAGTTTTGGGTGACTTCACCCGTCAGCAGCCAATCCCAAAGCAGCTGCAGCCAATCACAGAGCAGCTGAGAGTACAGAGAGAGATGAGCCCTGACCCACTGATAGACACCGGGCCAAACAGCCGAGCCTCAGATGCCTGCTAATCTAATAACCTCGTCCACATGAAATGTCACCTTCCTTCACTTCACAAACTCTCCCACAGACAGACAAACACAGACACACACACAAACAGACAGACAAACAGACGGACAGACAGACAGACAGACAGACAGACACACACTCACAGACACACACACAAACAGACAGACAGGCAGACAGACACACACACACACTCACAGACACACACACACACACACACACACAAACAGACAGACAGACAGACACACACACACACACACTCACAGACACACACACAAACAGACAGACAGGCAGACAGACACAAACACACACACACAGACAGACAGACAGACACACACAATCACAGACACAAACATACACACGCACACTCACAGACACACAGAGTCTCACATCTCACACACACACAGTCTCACACACACAGACATAGCCTCATACGGACATACATACACACAACAGACACTCACAAACACAGAGACATACAGACACACACATGTCTGTCTGTATGTCTGTGTGTTGAAGACTGTGTGACTTCAACACACAGTCTCACGCACACAGACAAACAAACACACACACACACACGTACATAAAGGCACAAACATACATGAAAACACACACGTAGATGCACACGCACGCACACACACACACACACACACACACACACACACACACACACACACACACACACGCACACACAGAGTTGAGGACTTGTTATGCCCCAGCTGCAAGAGGAGCCACCCAGACACAACTCACTGGAGCAAGAACCAAACCAGCACCTGCTGCCTGGCAGAGAGAACCATACACACACACACACACACACACACACACACACACACACACACACACACACACACACACACACACACACACACACACACACACACACACACACACACACACACACACACACACACTCAAGCTGTTTTGTCTGACAGGGTTAGTTTAAAATGTCCTGCCCTCCGATCAGAGAAGTCCTTCACTTCTCCTCTACATTTCTTCTTCGTGTGGACGTCGGCCCACTCTACTGTATAGGTCTGAGGATCACCTCTGCTCCATATCAACCCATGTTTGGGGAGAAACTTCTCCATCTGACCAAACATCAGTGACTAATTGTAGGGCATATAAAGATTCTCTGACTGTTTATTTAATGTGACTCCAAGATCTCAGTCTGAGATGGTGTATTTACAGCTGTGCTGGTGGTAAAAACAAGTTAATTTTGTGATACAGGTTTCAGTCTACGTAATAAAAAAAAAAAAAAAGGGGCATGTAAACCCAGCAAACCCAGCGAACACCAAAACCCCTGCATGACACCAGCATATTCCTAAGACCAGAGAACAAGCCTGAAACCAGAGAACCTGTCTGAGAGCAGAGAACCTGTCTGAGACCAGAGAACTTGTATGAGACTAGCACCAAACAAGCTGTAGGTGAGAACTTCACATCAGTTTAAGATCCTGTAGGTCTCGTCTCTGTTTCAGTCTGATGATTCTTGTTTTCCTTGGTTTCATGAGTTTCCTCCATGCCATGTCTTCATCGAGACCTCCTGCCTCCTCCTGTCAGTTGACTCTGTTCCTATGTTGTAATTAAGGCTTAGTTTGAGCATCACCAGTCGTACGATAATTATCATACGTGAACAACGATTTTATCCCTGTACATCTATGATGCCAAAAATCTCAGAATGTACAATAATAAAAACACAAAAACATATTCCAACATTGTTGTTCGACATGATGACGCTGAAGCCAGTCTGGGATCTCACCTCCTGCAGCTCCTTGTGTTTGCAAGCAGCTTTTCTTGTGCATCTGTTCTAGGTGGTATGCAGATTTAGCAGGGAAGGCAGCAGCAAAGCAGTCCTGTATGAAAAGATAATTATTTAAGGCAGTGAGTAGAGAACATACATTATATGAAGTGGAATTTAATTTTTTCTTGTTCTCAATCGGAAAAATGATACCCATCCATCTAATTAAGATCACTCACACACACACACACACAGACACACGCACACACTCACACAGATATAAACACTCCTGCCATGTCCGATTGATGCTCTGTGTTCCAGTCGGGTTGCAGCTGTGGCACCAGATTCATCTTATTTTTCTCCCTCTGCGGATGGAGCTTCTGAAGGAAAGAATAAATCAGTGATCGCAGGTCAAGAATCACTCGATAGGCCGATGCTACACAAATCAATAACTATTTTCATTTTCATATAATGAGTTTTCCAGGGCACATGGTTTTTTAAAGTGCCCGGCCTTTGTGGTTCTGAATAACCGGCTTAGTGGACAAATATGTCACCAAGAGATTTGGAGATTGAGCTGGAACCAGGGACCATGGTGACATCTTTGGTTTGGGTTCAGGTTAGCCTCCTAGCCTCTGTGACTGACCCAGGCTGTTCCTGATGAGAAATGCGCTGTAAAACTTTGAAGACGCTGATTTGATATCGGCAACGTATGCTTATGCATAAATCCCACGAAAATGAAGTGGATCAGAACCACAGACTTCACCTTTTATCGAGTGCAAATTAAGTAAATAAAGAGCTTGGATAGGCTATAGTCCCCGCGACCCTGAACTAAACCAGCAGTGTGGAGAATGAATGAATCAAAGACTTCTGTCGTAGCGTGGATCATGGTTTTCAGGATGAGGAGTGCGTGATCAGGAGAGGCTTTTGTTAGTTAGTCAGACAACGTTAGTCAGAGTAAAACTACTCTGAGGTTCCAACAAGATGTTTCCTCTCTCTCCCTCGTGTCTCCAGTATAGAAAGAGATCTGAACTATTATCAGACTGTTTTATCATTAAAAGCATCACAATAACAGACAAAAATTCCCCTGATCACGTGATAGACGCCCATCTCCTGGTAAACGCCCATCTCCTGATAAACGCCCATCTCCTGGTAAACGCCCATCTCCCGATAGATGCCCATCTCCTGGTAAACGCCCATCTCCTGGACGATCCGATGGACGTGTCTGCGCTTGTGAACACCATTTCCGATTAGATCACTGCTCATGTAAACGGTCAAATGGGAAAATAAGTGCATTTCAGAATGGTTTCGTTCTAAAATGAAAAATTGTCCATGCATGTAAACCCATCTTATGTTAGAAGATCGCTGCTCTACCAAGGCAGAGTGCAGAATCTGTGGTTTTTCTTTTATGTCAGCCAAAGTTTAGAATTTTCTCTTCAGTCTGTTTAGGCGAAGAGGCTGGAAAGTATTCAAATGTCTGTTTGCCCTTTGCTTTAGAACCAACTTTAAAACGAGGATATGTTTTGCTGCTATAAGCTTATTTTACGTTTCACCCTTAGGCAGATCTTACGCCATGATCATTGTTTAGGTATTTGGCTGTTGATCTGAATGAATATGTGGCGACTGACCTCCCTAAACAATAAAACAAGGCAATACTCCATCCATAAATGTTACCTACTGCCATTTGACTGTAGTGAGAAATAGAATTCACCTCCCATAACAGCGCCAAGGTCAACCTGCACAATCATCTCATCAAATGTAATCTGACACTCACAGTCAGTGAAGGAAATACTGCTGTGTTTCTTTGATGTCTCAGCTTGCTCTCCTATTCTGGTTATGAGGAGATCAGATTAGGATCATATCAGGGATAAAAATAACAAACACGTTCGCCCATTCTTCTGCCTCATCTGTTTGACAGGCTTCCTACCATCTCCGCAGATCAAACATTGGAAGTGTTACTCTGAGCTTCTTCCAGCTTCATGTCATTGGATCTATTTGAAGATTTCAGGATCTCGTCGCATGTCTCTCAGATGTTCTTCTTAAACAAAGGTGGCAGACATGCGGGATGAAGGGGTTTGTGTGTGTGTGTATGTGTGTGAGACTTGGTAATAGCAGTAATGGAGTACATGTCCAGTTGGTCAATAAGAGTCAGCTGCTACTGCTGGACCACCTACTGACACCGGTTCACTTCAAGTAGTCATTACCTGGGCAGATTCACCAGGAACAAGGATGACTGCTCTGTCCGCCTCTTCCTCTGTTCTCATTCTGTTTTTTTCGCCTCTACATCCCACTCTTCCGTTCATCTACTGTCTTTAGAGTAGGCTGTTTCAGATACTGCTAAACCCTAAAACCTGGTTTCCAGCTGGACAAGACCCACCCGGAGCGGATCACGACCATCCCTGTTCAATCACATTGTCACTTCATAAGACCGTCTTCAGAGGCAGGAAGTTGGCTCCTAGGCCCCACCAGTAACACACTTTGCCAAAATCAACAGAAATTCCACAAAGTGATTGAACTCCATCAGTCTGGGAAGGGTTCCAAAGCCGTTTCTATGGATCTTGGACTCCACAGATCAACAGTCAGATATATTATATACAAATGGAAAAGACCTTCCCAGAAGTCGACCAACCTCCATAATTCCTACAAGAACACGGTGAAGGCTCGTTCAGAAAGTCACCGAAGATCCAAAGAAAACATCCAAGCAACTACAGGCATCTCCCACCTCAGTTAAGATCCATTCTTCGGAAGACACTGGGCTGCGAGCCCTCCTTCTCCTTCTTTAGCTGAATTTTTCCTGAGCCAACCCGGAGACACCACCGCATAGGAAATGTTATCGGGGACTGAGCACTGGTTCTGGTGAGGTCTGTTTAGTTCATCTGCTAAAATCAAGTCGACGAGCCACTCACGACTGGTGTTTCTGGAGTGATTACTCCCCTGGAGGAGAGATGGTTTGCTTTCAGCCCACAATCCTGGGAAGCGGTTAGGTCCGGTTTGGGATGGGGTGTTCTGAAGCTAACAGCCAATGCCGCAGGCGGCGCCGAGTGGAGTTGAATCCTGTGCGCCACCGGAGTCTCCATTTTCATCTGAGAAAGATTTACATATTTAACTTCAAGTTGAATACTTCATCACACTTGAGACTAAGGTATTCAAAAAGTTTTTGCCTCATTACATAAAATGTATAATACTTTAAAACCGGCATTGTATTGTGTTCAATTTGAAGATTTCGGTTCGGTGAACTGAGATTCACACGGAGAGAGAAGAAACTAGGAGGAGCTCCAAAACTATTTAACAACCCAAGTGACGGACAAAGAGAATATTAGATTGTTTCCATGGAAAGAAAAGGAGGAAATATTCTCTATGAGTGGTTTGACATACTTTCCTGTAAATGGTCATTTTGACAGCTGGTGATGACGGCTGATGGTTCTGACGATCAAAGCTGGAAAGATTGATGTCACCTGGCTCATACTATTCAACAGATATCTTGTGGTCGCCTGATATCTAATTCCATTAAAAAAAAAGCTGCATTTAAGATTTGCACTCTGTAGCGTGCCCTGCTCAGAGGCACCAGAACAATTTCTACAGACAGAATGCGTTTTTATTATTTATTCATTATTTGCATTTGTTTTGTCTTTCATTGCTTTTACAGTTTAAAATAACTTAATCGACCTGCTTTAAAATGCTTATGCTTTAACAAACTCCGAGTTTGTCCCTGAGCTCTGGCTCAATCAATCCTGGGACAAAAAAGGCTTGGGTTTGAGCTCCGACACCGTGATTCACCATGGAAACCAGTGAGACGCTATGGTCTTGCTTCACAACATTTGAGCAGGATGTTTTATTGGACACATGAGAGTTTATTGATTTACAAAAAGAGAAAAGCAGCTTGATTATTGAAGGAGAGCAAACTGAATGGGAGACCACTGCTGCATAAGTGAATGTATCTATTCGTTTTCCACGTTTTCTCTGAATATGGTGTGTGACAAGTGGAACGATATCGAAAAGATTAGAACAACTAACATCAATACCTACCTGCTTTAAAATAAACATAAACAGACAAAAGCCTATAAAAACCATGGTCTGCTAAACGGCATCAGAACCGGATCATAGTCCAGCTGCTTAGAAAACATGGTCTGCTACACAGAATTAGAACCAGACCATAATCCAGCTGCTTATAAACTATCTCACAAACATCTGGGCTTTCAATGAAAGAGGGGAGTCCTGGACATCTGCAGCATACATGACACCAGATATTCCCCACGACACCGGACTTTAAGGACACAGAGAAGCAGTTTTCAGCCTTTTGATTCGCTAAGATTCCTTGGACTGGCTTGATTCTGACCCGGCTGAGAGTTTATGGAGGAAGCATGCACCGATTTTCTGTAGAACTCTGCCTCTGCTCCTGAGCAGTATTAAAAGTCTTTATCAGTTATATGGTCCTATGTAACAGGATATCTGTAGGCTGGTGGGGATTCTGATCCAGTGCTGGCCTCACACTGAACCAGAGTTCTTCCTGGCAACAGAATGTCTTTTTCTTTCAGGACCGAGTGTCTTGAGTGTTTTCCCTCGTGTTAAATGCAGAATTAAAAAAACACGACTGTCGTATTAGCTGGTGACAGGATCCATGTTGGGTGTTGCTTTTTGCTCCCAGGCTGCTGATCTGAATACCGGACTGAAACTGGGTTTATTGGACCCAGGGACCTACAAAGTTCCAACTTGACATTGTAATGGTTTTAAACGGTGTGCACTGTAGCATGTCATTGCACAAACACTATCTGTGTGATCTGACAGGTTGATTCCTCACAGGGGAGATAAGATCCAATTTGTCAGCCCAGCAGGATTAACTCTGCCCACGCTCTGGGCTTTGGCCTTCGCTCTGGAAGTGATGGACAGAATCCAGCCGTCAGTTTCAGCCGCATGGGAGTCTGATGATGGAGGAGGAAGAGGCTTATTAATCCTGAATAAACCTTTACTGCTAACTATAACCTGATTATGTGATCTCTTTGTGTAGCAGGGATTTCCCAGAATTCACAGATATGGTTCCAGCAGTAAACGTTCCTGTTAGCTGAAAGCTAGATTCTGTGGGAATATCGCTCCTTTCCAATCCAGCCCGTCACAAGTAATGCTATTTACACAATGTAAAACACACAGGGTGATTTACATGGAGGCTTTAGTAACACTCTGTCATAGACTGAAATGTTGTAAAACCCACCAAGGGGAACATGTTTTTCCTTTTTCCCTCACAGATCCGTAAATATGTCTCCTGACAGACGGCATGATTACTGCTGAGCTGTCTGTTTGTCTGGGGGGAAGGATGTTGCAAGAGAATGAGGAGAGACAAATGATTCAAGAGTATTTGGGCGATTCTGAGAGAATTCGTTGTAATATGTTTTCGTAGATTTTCTAATACTGTTACTACTGAAACACATTATGAGTGGTCGCCATGAAATACACTCAGGTTGGATCAGCCTGTGATTTCAATTTCTAACTTTGATTTTCTGGGTGATTTTGTATCCGGCCCTCAATGATGATGATGTTTGTTTCCACCGACCGATGATAAGTAACTTTTTTCTAAACTATAATACAATGTACGTCAGTAAAGATTCATTCATTCATCAAGATTGGATTTGTGATTAAAGGGTTCCCCTAATTTTTTGGAGCTGTGCATGTACCTTTTTTTCATGTCGTAGTACATTTGTGGTTTTTGTAACAATGGGGATGGTCTAGTATCGCTCTTCTGCCTCCCTGACTTTTGTGGTCCGTTTGCTTTGAAGGGGAGGTTATAAAAACGGCTAAAACGTGATAGGGGTTAACCCTGACTGTTACCAATGGCTAAGCTAAGATCGCCTTCCTTGCAGGTTTTTTTTCTCTAGAAGACTTGTGACACATGAGTGACTAAGGAGTCAACAAAATAACTAAAGACTGAGGCGATGTTTGGTCGAAGAGAGTTATCATCTGAAACAGGGTATGAGTATTGGGAGAAGGAGGAGGCGGCAGCAGAGACATAATGAGGAAGTTACTCATAGAGTCCAGCAAGTTCACGTTTCTTTACAGAATCACCAGCTGTATGATCGGACCAGCAGGTTCCTGCATCTCTCCAGAAAAGCCATAGAAGGTTTATTTGGCTGGTGGAGAAGAAGAAGGTCAACTCTTCTGAACTCAGACCAGCTGAGCAGCGTGTTTCCTTGCGTGTGATGCAAGGTTCAGGTCAGTCTTCTTGACTGAAGAAAGAGAATTGTCCTGTGATTCTCTCACTTATACTTCCCTCAGACACTGAAATGATCAAAATAAAATAAATAATTACACATTTGTTGTAGTTTTATATGTTATCAGTATAGTGTCTAATTCCACTGTCAACTTGCTGATGGGGTGAAAGGAAATGGAATGCCTGCAAAAAATTTGGCTAATAGAATAATCAAATTGTATTGTACATATTATATATGTGTTACATTATTTATTCAAATCTTTCTCCATTTTTAAATGATCAAACAGGTAGTTGGCAGTTGGACAGAGTGGCAGCCTGTTGATGATTTAATCTTGGAGTGGTATTGTTGTTTTTACTGAATTTTCCACTTTTTAACCACTGCGTATGTGTACATAAGGTTTGGAACAATGTGTAAGAACATACACTGCATAACAAAACTTTTGTGCTGGCAAGAGGGGAGACCCTTTTTATAATATTACAGTGTTAGTGTTTGAAATATTTCACAGCTTAAGTGCTTGAAATATTTCACAGTGTTTTCGTTTAAAATTGGTCACAGTGAGAGTGTTTGAAAATTTCGCAGTGTTAGAGTTTCACAGTGTTTTCTGTTAAAATTGGTCACAGTGAGAGTGCTTGAAATATTTCCCAGTGTTGGAGTTTCACAGGGTTTATGTTTGAAATATTTCAGTGTTTGAAATATTTCACAGTGTTAGAGTTTCACAGTGTTTGTGTTTAAAATAGGTCACATTGTTAGTGTTTGAATGTTTTTATGTGTAAGTGTTATACAGTGTTTG
Organism: Lophius americanus; assembly: GCA_037951165.1. NCBI lineage: Eukaryota > Metazoa > Chordata > Actinopteri > Lophiiformes > Lophiidae > Lophius > Lophius americanus. Next base: position 3,222,024 of record JBBDHG010000094.1, read on the forward strand.
TTTATAAGATGTTTTCAAAGTGTTAGTATTTGCAGTATTCATTTTTGAAATTGGTTCAGTGTTTGTGATTGAAGCATTTCACATTGATGGTGTTTGAAATGTTTCGTAATGTTAGTGCTGGACATGTTTTACAGTTTTAGGAAAATGTTTCTAGGGCTAGACTAGGGCAGCCATCCGGAGCCAGACCTGGGATGGTAGCTCTTGTTGTCTGTGTTGGAGTTTTCCCCGGAGAACGAGAGGGTCACCTCCATGCAACTAAAGCTTGCAGGAGGGAAGGCTCTGACTGTTGTCTGTGCCTTTGCATCAAAAAGTAGTTCAGGGTGTCCAGCCTTCTTGAAGTCTGTGGCCGGTATCTTAGAAAGGGTTCCAGCCGGGGATTCTTTGGTTCTCCTGGGTGACTTCAACCTTCACATTGCCAACGATGGAGAAACCTGGTTGGGAGAAATGCTCTACCTGATCTAAACCAGAATGGTGCTTTGTTATTGGACTTTTGTTGTAGTTATGGACCATCCATAACAAACACCATGTTCGAGCATAAGATGACTCATAAGTGTAGTTGGTACCAGACCACCTTAGGCCAAAGATCTATGATCGGCTTTGTGGTTGTTTCATCAGATCCTGGGCCTTATGTCTTGTACACTAGGGTGGAGAGAGAGCAGAGATGTCCACTGATCACCACCTGGTGATGAGTTGGATCAGACGTCAAGGGAGGCTGCAGAACAGAACTGGTAAAGAGCTTCCAACATATTCCGGGGGAGGTCGGGGACATGGAATTCGAGTGGGCCATGTTCAAGTCTTCCATTGTGAAGGCAGCTGTGACCAGAATGTTATTGGTGCCTTTCATGGCGGAGACTTGAGAACCTGCGGTGTCTGAAGAAGGAGGCCCTTTGGACTTTCTTAGCCCAGAAGTCTACTGAAACCTCCTACAGGTACTGGGAGACCAAAACCGTGTGGGAGGAGTTACGGGAAGTAGCTGAGAATTACTTTCGGTTGGCCCCAAAGAAGTTCTGGCATACCGTCCGACGAATCAGGAAGGGAACACAGGTATTGGCACGGCTTGTGTATGGCCGGACAGAAGAACCACTGACCCATACTGAGGATATCGTTGGATGATGGAAAGAACACTTTGAAGAACTTATGAACCTTGAAGCCACACCCTTTATTATGGAGGCAGAGTTAGAGGACTCGGGGGGAGGCCCATCCATTTCCCCGGCAGACATCACTGAGGTAGTTAAGAGGCTGCCCAACGGGGTGGTGAAATTCACCTTGAATTTCTGAAGACAGGGACAGTGCGTGTGGAGTGGACGACTTGGGTGGTGTTCCCACTTTTTAAAAAGGGGCACCGGAGGTTGTTCTCCAATTATAAGGGGATCACAGTTCTCAGTGTTCCTGGGAAAGTTTACTTCAGGCAGAAAGTCAGACACAATTTTGGTGAGTGACTACGCCAAGTTTGTCCCTTGTCTCCAATTGTGTGTCTTAATCTTCATGGACAGTATCTCCAGATGCAGTCGAGTTGAGGAATGAATCCGGTCTGGGGAGCTTAGAATTGTATCTCTGCTTTTTTCAGACGATGTTGTCCTGTTGGCCTCATCAGTCTGTGACCCAAAGCATATACCAGATCGGTTTAAAGTGTAAAGCGGCCCGGATGAGAGTCGGCACCTCCAAATTAGTGGACTGTCCCCGTTCGGGTTGGGGCTGAGTTGCTGCCCTGTGAAAAGGAGTTCAAGTATCTTGGTGTCTTGTTCCCGAGTAATGGAAAAATGGACCGGGAGATGGACAGGCGGTTCGGTGCGCCATCAGCAGTAATGGGGATGCTGTATCGGTCTGTTGAGGTGAAGGAAGAGCTGAGTCATGAGGCAATTGATGGATGGATGGACATTAAATGACCGAAAATGTAGTTAATCGGTGAACCTCAGACAGACATGAATAATTTTCTGAAACCCCCCACCCAAAAAATAATGTATGAATCTTATATTGATGTTTTGTCAGATTCATTATTCGAAAAGAGTATTCATCTCCCTGATCTTAATATCGAGATGTTCTACCTTCATTGGCAACAACTGCAACCAAACCCTTCCAATAACTGAAGTTAAGACTTACTCACTGTACTGGAATTTTGTTCCTATTTCCCTCTAGCCACATTCTCGTGATACCCTTTCTGCCCTTTGTCTTTTGAATAGTGGAGCCATGACCTCTGACCATTATTGTGGTGGGGGAAGCCGGCAGTTCCTTGAATCTTTTCTTTGAATCCTCTATGACTTCCTGAGTGAGCCTTCAGGAGGCTCTTGGAGGAATTTTGTTAGGTGGTCAACTTCTGTGAAGGTTTGTTTGCGCATTTGTATATAATATGTCTCACTGTGAGTCCCAGAACGTAAGAAATAGCTTTGGAAATCTTTCCAGACTGATAGAGTTCAATGACTCTTGGAATTTCTCTTGATTTTGGCATACTGTGCTACTCTCAAGACCTTGGAGTCAACTTCCTGCCCATGAAAATGGAAGATGGTCTATTGAAGGGATGTGATTGAAGGGCTGATCAGAGGAGCAGAGGGTGTTTTTAGTGTGGGGAATTAAAATGAAATACATTTAAATATGTCAATGTTTAGTACCTTTTTATCCAATCCATCACCACCTCTTTAAGCTGGTAATTCATTATTCACTGAATCCAAAAACTGATCCCTGATCAGAGTCAGGGATCACGCCTACGTGGCTGTAGCTTCCACAGTATTAAATTAGGCTAGGTTCACGCTGCAGGTCTTCATGCTCATTTCCGATTTTTTAGTGAGATACGATTTTTTTGCATGGTTGTTCACATTATGATTTAAATGGGTCCGGCTTCAGACTCCAGTGTGAACAGTCTACATCTCTGAAGTGACCCGCATGCGCAGAAGAAGACGTGACATCACACGCTGCAAGGAATTTTGGTAATTATTAAGTAATTATGTATGCTACACATGTCAGCGTGTGTGTATCAATTTTGAAGTTGTTGTGCAATTGGAACCGACACAATTATGACCGATTGATAAAAGAAAGAAGAAGATTAAGAAAAAAGAGCACAAATTTGACCAGCTCCAAAAACGAGTCTGCCATGCTTGTTCCGTCCAATGTTAATATTTGAGCTTGACGCGTCAGGTGCAGAATTGTTATGTCTGTCTCAATTTAATGACGTTAAAGTCGGATGAAATGCGACATGACCGTTCAGACTGAAGTCGCTTTGAAAAACATCAGATATGTATCTGAATTAGCACCACATGTGAAAATGGCCTGGGTCTGATTTCACAGAATCAGATTTGTTCTGTTCAGACTGTCATAAAAAAATCAGATATGGGTCACACATGGGCAAAAACGTCTGATTTTGGCCACTTTTGCCTGCAGTGTGAACGCAGCCTTAGAGATAAAGGCGTTCAGGTGACTCTGGGTGTATGTAACAGTGAGGCGTTAGGGTGACTCTTGGTGTGTGTGATAGCGAGGCATTCGGGTGACTCTGGGTCTGTTGGACAGAATAATGTTTCCAGACCAACAGATCTGTTTCAACACACAGTGAATGTTTGAACAGTCATTGCCTCTAAAAATAAACAAAGCCTGTAAAAATATAATAGAGAGCAGGAATAATAGATCAGGGTTCTGGTTCCTGTCCCTCTGGGAACCTGATATTATGATGATCAGAATGTGCTCAGTACCTGCAGAGTTTGGACCGGAGGAGCCCTGAAACCTGATCAGGTTTGACGGACTTGAATACCAGAGGAACGGCAGTTTCTTTTCATGAAGCACAAACTGCGATTATTAGTGTCAATATTTCTAAATATAATATATTATATTAAACTACATTATATCATTTTATATTAGGGTCTGTTTTAAAGCTGCATTCCCAGACCGGTTGATATTTTGGATGGTAAGGAATAAGGAAGGATATCCATGATTAATCTCATATCGATTGCGCATTAAAATAATAACCTCTTAACGATTGTTAGAGCATTTGAAGCTGTGTGGATCCTGTGTGTTACTCCAACGCCAGCGGGATTTGGGCCAGTTACTCTGTTTGTTTGATTTAATGCGCTGCCAGAGGCTTAGAATGAGATCTGGCTCCACGATCCGTAAAAAACTCACGCAGTCTAATCAAACAATTCATCACTGTTGGACCTGAAGATTCTGTTTTGTTTCTGATGAAAATGTTTCTGAGGGTCGGGAGCGATTAGAGGCCAACCTGTGGTCCAATCCAGCCAGAATGTGAGTTCCGACCAGTTAAAAGAATCTCCTGTGACATCTCACAACTTGAGATTTAGATTTCCTCGATCATATTTTAATCACTAGAATTAAATTTTGAAGGTTTACCTCATATGGAAGTCCAATCCGAAATCACTGCTGAGATTGTGACTGAAGGGTTCGTGCTCCCATCAGGGAGAGTCCTGGCTGCTGGTGGTGGTGGCCAATGACTTTGCTGAAGTTGCCGATGGCAAAAGAATATGCTGAAACCCTCTAAGGATGATGGGATATGTATTGTCAAAATTATTTCCCTCGGGAATTATACAAACACCAGTTGATTTCATAAATCCATTTCAACCTAACCCTTCCACTTGAGGATATCTATCTTATATACATTTTTTTTTACTTTAATAATTCAAATGTTACTCATTAGGGGAAGCTTCTTACCAAACACAGTTTTTAGAACATAACCTCCTAACGCAAAGATCAAGACGAGGAGCTCCATCTTGTATGTATCGTATTTTACGCTAGTGGTTCATATTTTGTTCACTAGGGAGAGCCTATTTATGAAAAAAACACTTTTTCCAATATAACTCCTTAATCGTTAGTCCAATTTAGTCACATAGGAATCAACTCAAAACTATCTATCTTGTACATATTTTATATATTTATATTTCACTGTAATAGTATATTTTTCTCACCAGGGGGAGCTTTTTTAGGAATAGCACTGTTTGTTAGCCGTAACTGAAAGTTTTTCCAATTTCGTCCAACTTTGGTTAATATGAAACGACTATTTTGTATATATTACAATAAACTCTTAAAGTTCATATTTCATTCACTAGGGGGAGTTTTAATTACGAAAAAAGATTTTATGGACATAAACTCCATATTTAATTTGAGGAGTTAAATCAAGGGGATTGCCTGTACAGCACAGGGGATTTGGGATTTTTTGGTGATATACCCTTGCTGTCATCAGTATAATTGTTTTGAAAATTTGGCCTAAACTAAACACAAGCTGGGAGATCCAGAACCCTTTAAATAAGAAGTTTGATCTGCTTCCTTTGACTCCTCACTGATAAACATCTTAGTTTGTGCAATTAAATCCGTTAATTATCTCTCCAACCTTTCATTTTCACTTGCGGCCGCTAGAATAATGACAGTCAGACTGTTTCCTACTCTGTGTTTTTATATGCAGTTTGTTTTTACAGCCAGCGTGTCTATGAAGCTATAAAACTGATGAGGAGTTTATTTTAATGTGCTGCAGGACAGATTTCCCACGTGGGCCAATAAGGAGTGAAATTAATTAAGTTTTTACAGCTCATCATATATCTGCATGTAAAATCCTAATAGCAAAGTAACAGCTTACTGTGGCTGTAAAAATAAAAGTAGTGGAGTAAAGCAATTCGTACTTCCTGCTGACATTTATTAAAGTAGCAACATAAAACCGCCTCTCACTAAAAACACAAACTAAGGGCCTTTACAGCAACTTTCTCTTCTTCGCTCTCTCTGCTGAACTTCATCTGGACTTAATTTGATGAAATCACAGAAGAGACATTAATAAAATCCATGGTGGTGTATTTTATTAAACTCTGCTCTCTGCCGCCTGTTAGTTTTCAGTAACTCAATCTTCGTATTTACACTCTTCCTCCTGTTTGGATGTGAGAAGCTCTGTTTGCCCACATCTGTAGATTTGCACACTCAGCATTATGCCTTTTGATGACATCATGTTAAATACATCCAAACTAGCTTTATTAATAATCACTTCATCCAATGAAGGAGGGGAGGGTTTTTAAGATGTTTTTGCTGATCATGATGGATCAGGATCAGCTCATTGGCTCCATCCACACAACCAGTCTGAAGTGACCCAAATCCTTTTCGTCTTCACGTGACACAAATTCAAATTCTTTTCCATGGTTGTGTGAACAAAAATATCAAAGATCCTGAGTGTTCCTGGATCGGACATAGATAAAGCTCAAGTAGGCAACATGAATGTGACCTTATGTGCATTTATGCAGACGCTGAGCTCTACTGTTATTGGTCAGTGTCAGCAGAGTGATAAAACCAAACAATCAGAGAAGGGAAGAAAACAACAACCGAAACATATCCTGTTCTCCATCTAATGGTGAACGTCTGAAGCAAAGTTTGTCAACCATTCAATCTAAACTTCATACACTACTACTAGAGTGTCCAGGTTTGTCTGTTTGTTTGCGTGTTTGTTTGTATGTAGTCTGTTTGTTTGTTTGTGAGCAGGATTACACAAATAGGACAACACAGATTTTTTTTTTTTCTTGACCAGATCCCAATTAGCTTTGCTATGAAACACAATTTTTTTCCTTGGGTCCCGATGTGATTCAATTTTGATAACGTGTTTCATAGGATTTTAAATAAAATAAAATAATATGCCGTTTGGAATAATGACGTCACAATGTGGCCATTGCTGCTTTTGTTTTTTTTATTCCTCTGATGTTCCGTTGGGGCTGGAGCTAGCGTCTCAGTGAGCTGAACAGAGACACTGAAGTGGAATGTGCAGGATGTGACCAGCTACATTAGTATTAGAGAGAGATACTCGGAGAGTTTGTTGGAATTGTCGGTAGATTTAGAGGCTGGCAATAACTCTCTCAACCCTGGCTACTGTTTCACCTTGGCGGAGGTTTGCACTCTCTGAGAGTTTTTTTAGTTGTTCAAGGCCCTTGTTCTTTGACTCCTTAAACTTGCCATGGGGTTGGGGGGGGCTTGGGGTTGGAACAAGAAATGACGCAACAATGTGTTTTTACTGGAGAGGAACAGGAAATGACACAGTAAAAGGCTATAAAGAGTAAACCTCCTTATGGTCCTATACAGTTTGATAGAGAGTTTGTTGGAGTTTTCAAAAGATTTAGAGGCTGGCAATAACTCAGACATTAATGGAGAAATCTGCATGAATTTTTTCCTTAACCTTGTGTACACTTTTGCCTCGTTACTTTTACAGTTTTATACTGGAGAGGAACAGTAAACACCAAAACAATGTCTGTATAGAGGTAGGTTCAGAGGTAGTTTTTGACGTTATCGGAGCTTTTTCTAGTCAGCAATAATGCTGGGCTTGTGTACCCAAAAACTACTCTGATAGTTCTGCTCCGACACCACAGTAACCTAACAGTAACTCCTGTTACTGTTCATCTCTAACAGTGGGTGCTGTCATTTTCAGTTACTGCCGTTCTTTTTTTTTTCTGGGGTTGTGTGGAGAGAAGCCAAAGGAAGCGTGGACATATTTTAATGTGAGCGATGATGACAGAAGTAAAGCAAACTTACTTCTGCTAACCATAAACATAAGTTAGTATGAGAATTTTCTCTGGTTATTTCATATTTTATTCATATTTTTCTGCTGTTCCATGTTACCACTGAAATAAAACAGTGTCTGACTGTAAAGCATGGACTAAGTTAAAATGCCGACCTGTCGGTGGCGCTGGATGAAAAGGTAAGGGAAGACCCAATTTATTACACTTCATGTGATGCGGGTAAAGCGTATTTTCTCTGAGACGCCGTCTTCCCCCCCTCGCACTGCTGCTTGTTCTGCACAGCGCTGAGTGTTAGGGTTGGGTAAACTCTCAGCGAGAAAAAAAAAGCTGAGGTGCACCTTCAGGTTCAATCAGTGGGGTATAAAACAACGCCAGAATCCTCTCACGGAGCTAACGAGAGCTACGCTGTAACCTCTGACCCCAGCGTGCTATAGGTCATCACGCTCATGTGAAATTAAGAGCCATTAACGCGAGGGCTCACTGCTAATGAGGACCCCCATCTGGAAGTAGGAAGAAAACCTGTGGAATGTGGACTCTTCATGTGCTGAGAAGACGTCAGCGGCGCGAGTCCCTGTGATTCAGGATGAAGTGACATTCCACAACAAGTCACACTTAAGAAATCTGGTGAACACTTTGGAAGTGAATGCAGAAGCACACTGAACTCAATGCAAAAAGAATAATTCAAACTTTAATCCATTCAGATAAAAAATGTACTTTTACTGTGGACTGTATTTTGGGTGCTCCTCAGAATATAATTATTTGTGATGATCCAAGACCTTTAACACAGTGATATCATTAGTGTCACCCATTCCCTGGAAGCCTGATGCACAGTTGTCCACAATATACATATCCTTTATTTTATTTTACCAGGTAAAATTAAATTGAGATTAAAAAACTCTTTTCCAAGAGTGACCTGGCCAAGAAAACAACAACAATTGAATACAAATAATACATACAACACACATAGATACACTAAAGAAATTGTGTTGCTCATACATAACAACAGACTCTTTGTCCCTCTTATGAGACTCTTTGAACCTCTTTGAGTTTGAGACTCTTTGTGAGACCTGAGTCTCCACAGCATGACCTGCCTTCAAAGATGAATCAGAGAAATGGTTCTTAGGCCCTCATGAAAATGAAGATCATCACCTGCCAAATACATTCAAGAAATGTATCACACTCCTAAAACCATTTAATAAAAAAACATCCGCCCTATCTGATTCTACAGAGCGTGTTCCCAAGAGGATACCTGTCAATCTGTGTGCCTTTATTTAAACATATTAAATCACGACTATCAGATATTAAACCTGCGTTCAGGATAAAACCAGAGAAGGGTTTCCTGTCCGTCTGTTTAGGTTTGAGAGTAAAAAAAATTACTCATGTATTTATTGCATTTTTGTACTCATGTATTTCAGATGTGAGTCCGACATGTGCAAAATAATCAGATTTAAACGTAGCCTTTGGGTAATGTATGTTGATGTTTGAGATTGTTGGTGAGACGGACCCGATAACCCTAACCCTAAGTGCCTGAATCCACTGGTGTGTGCTGATCAGAACCGGTGATGATTTGATTTTCTCCATGTTAATATGGCTCCTGTGCTGAAATTACCTAAATATATTCCACAGATCTCATTTTGATGATTTAGATTAGTCCGTTATGCTATGACCTGCTCCATCCTTTGCTGCTGGCGCTCAGGGATGGGTTGGACCCGCCGGTTCCCTGAGGTCTGAGTAACGAGGTCTAAACAGGGACAGTGATGTCATCACTCTTTACGCTGATGGAACACTCTGATTGGACCGCCTACACAGCACAGAGGTGGAGTCAAATGTGACAGCAATGTTCTGCAATATTGAAATACTGTAATTAAACTTCCCATCCTGTCGGTTACGATAATATAATCAGAATTTCATAAATCATCCAACAGAGCTGCGAGGCACAGATGGTACCCACAGGTCTACTTAAAGTGGAACCTCAAATGTAAATAATCGAATGATAGAGTTTATTATATACATACATTCTGACACTATCATAAATAAATGATATGTTTTGAATCAGAAACTTCCAAACTGTTGAAATGAATACTCATATGAAGATAACTGAATCACTGAGCATCAGGGTAATTAAATAATATGGAATTGCGAGAAGAAACAGAAAAGGGTGGGATTGATTGTTCTGTTCCTGGTCAGCATCAAGGATTGCAATAGGTTTCTTCAGCTGAGCTCTGGAAAACAGAACAACACCACAAAACGCTTTTATCCAGACAGTGTAGGATGTGCTCCCATTAAATCAGTGCAGCAGAGTTCATAGCATGCTCAAAGACCACCAAGGGGAGGGGTGGTTCTGATGATGATCAAGTCCCAATAAGGCATCAGACAGTATCTGACTTAAGAGCATCCACCATCCTTACCTCCACTCCACTGGCATTTGTTTGTGGACCTGAAAAGGAAGCTGATTGCTATTGTGACCACCACTCTGTGACTGTTTGTTATCCTAGTGACGTAGATGAAATAACATGTGCTGAATGGAGAGTGAGGTGTCACAAAGTGGAGGTTGTAGCCCATTCATTATTGAATTAGAGAATAGGAGATGGTGAGTGACAGAAATGATGCAGTGAAGACCTTAACATTAAAAGCAGACAAATTGTAATTTTATTTCACTTTATGACATCCACCAAGGAGGTTATGTTTTCTCTCCTGTTTGTTTGTTTGTGATAAGGATTACTTACAATCTACAGGACAGTAATGGTGGTACTTTTGACATATCTTACTGGTGATTCAATTTTGTTGACGTTACTTGTTTTGAAGCATTTGCAATCAAATCCAATAATAGGCCATTTTGGAATTTGACGTCACAATGTGGACATTGCTGCCTAAGTTCTTTTGATGTTCCTTTGCGGCCGGAGCTTGGGGCTCAGTGGGCTGAACAGAGACGCTGAAGTAGAAAGCGGAAGAATCTTCAAGAATTTTTCCTAAAACTAGGGTTCTGTTGTGTTTTGGCGGATGTTTTATTCTATTTTCAAATAAATGTTATTTTATTTGACGTCTTTGACAATATGTTAAATCCTGATTGTTTCAGGTTGTCTATGTTGTGTGGAGCCAGTCACCACCCCTCTGACCAGTATCAGTATCATTCCTGTGTCGTCTGTCCTGTAGTTGCCTCATGATGAATAGCCGTGGCAACAGGATAAACTGTTGGGGGAGTAAGGTGTGTGCAAGGAGGTCAGAAATGTTGATTTATGGCCTCTGTGACAAATCACCTCCTTCTTCAGGGTGGGGGTCACTATCAGATCCTTTGGCTGAGGACCATGTGTGGATTCAGCTGTGGCCTCTTTGACCTGTAGGCAGTTTCGATGCCAATCCAATAGTCTTCCTTGTCTTCATCACTTGTTACCTCCCCATCCTTCTTTCCATCCCTCCAACTTCTCCTCCAACTTTCTTTGTTTTCTTTTTCATTCTTCAGTGTCATGTTCCTTATACATTCACTTTGTCTTCTTTTTATTTCTATTTTTTGTTAACTTGTTTTCTGACCCTATTTACTCTTCACCACCTTTTCGGCCTCTTTAATACCCATTCTGCTACGACTTCCCCTCATCCCATTCTCCTTCCTGCTGCTCCTCCTTTCATTCTCATCCTCTATGACCAGTCTCAAACAGCTCTCCTTTATTTCCCACCTCTCCTCCTCCCTTTAAGATCTATTAATACTCATTCCATTACTCTTTCAGACGCCTACTTCAAATATGCAACTTAAATTTGCATTATTGACAATTATCTATTCATCATAATTAATTAGTCTTACACTGTAATCTAGCTCAGTCACAGATAAGCCCCACTACTGGCATAGAGTGTCTATAAAAAGTCCTGGTTCAGGGTAGTTTGCTGGAAGGCACCGCCAGAAATGGTTTCTGCTCTTGAACTTAGAACTTTGCTAAGGAGGTTTTATTTGGCAATAAAACCACCTTGGAGTCCTGCAAGTCTGCATTCATCATCATCAAGACGCTTTGTGCATAGTAAGAGATATTGATTTTATGAACTCAACAGAAAGATCAATGATGTAATGACTTTTGTTAAAACATTTAAACAAGATCATTTCTCCAGAGTCCACTTAAAATCTGCTGCTTCATTATTTCGGGTCAGACGCAAGTGCTGTAAAGCCATTAAACATCAGTGAAAACAAGCAGGAGGCAATAGCTTCAAGTAAACACGAAAAGCGGGTTAGTTACGGGATAAAAAATAACAAGTATTCTGACATTTGTGCCTAACATAATCAATGTTTTAATTTAATCAGACTACTTCAACCTGGCCTCCAATATTTGGTGCTTCCAAATAAGAATGATTGATATAACCATTTTTCTATTGTACCAAAAATGGGGCCGTCTCTTTGGAAAATCCCAACATTATGTAGCTAGTAGAAATGCAGCTATAAACAGTCCTTCTGGTCTGAGATAGCCCGTTCATTACAAACCGACTGGCTGAATTATTGTTAGTTTCGATCCTCTGTGTTTTGAAAGCATTAACGGGGACTGAAAGTGAAATAATAGAATCAATTAGAATATGCATGTATTAATTCAACCTTCAAGATCAAAGACACTCAATCTGAGCAGGAATATAAGGAAACCATCTCAGTATTTCACCAGGTCCATTATTCACCCATGGTTTGTGGTTGGTAATCATATACCTTTATTTTTTATATAATAAGAAAATAAAACTTTTATTTATACATGGATATTATCATGTGGCCTGCCATGCTGTGGACTTATAAATAATGATATATAATGATGTTTGGACTGAGGTACTGTTTGGGGTACTGATGGTGGGCTGATGGTGGGACTGATGGTGGGACTGATGGAGGGCTAATGGTCAGGCTGATGGTGGGACTGATGGAGGGACTGATGGATGGAATGATAAAGGGACTGATGGAGGGACTGATGGTGGGACTGATGGAGGGACTGATGGTGGACTGATGGAAGGACTGATGGAGGGACTGAAAAAAGGGACTGATGGTGGGGCTGATGGTGGGACTGATGGTGGGACTGAGGGAGGAACTGATGGTGGGACTGATAGAGGGACTGATGGACGGACTGATGGAAGGACTGATGGAGGGACTGATTGTGGGACTGAGGGAGGAACTGATGGTGGGACTGATGGAGGGACTGATGGTTGACTGATGGAGGGGCTATTTGTGGGTCTGATGGAGGGACTGATGGTGGGACTGATGGAGGGACTGATGGAGGGACTGATGGAGTTACTGATGGTGGGGCTAATGGAGGGACTGATGGAGGGACTGATGGTGGGACTGATGGAGGGACCGATGGTGGGGCTAATGGAACATCACATACACAAACACTGTATTCTATTCATTTATCTCATGCGCGCAAATGCAGGGGTTCAGTAAAATATGCTTTCATAATTAGATATTGATTAGCAGATGTTGTTTTTTTGTTTTTTAACCAATTCTGGTCTCTGGTCATGTTTGTGACTACTGCAAAACCTCTGTGATCTCTATAAAAACATCTTTGGTCCATATAGGACCTCTGTGGCCTCTAGAACATTTGTGGCTGCTGTATAACCGTTGTGAGGTTTCTAAATATTTGGATTCTTCATGTCTCTAATTGTGGCCATTGCTCAGTGGGTCAACTGCGCTGGTCTTTACTTACCACTGCTGGCTCCGGTCGATCCAGGTGATCTATGTTTGAGGGCTAGTGCAGAGCGAGCACACACTATTACCTCGACTACCTGAACCTGTAAGTCTGGTTGGATGAGCCTGGAGGGACTTTATGGAACCGATATATATGCCCTGATTAACACCAGTCCGGTACTGGGCTGTCCACTTTTTTATCGGGTTTTATGGATCCGGCTGCTGGTCAACCGGCAGCCTGATCCATAAAACAACTCATCCCACACTAACTCATCATGAAAGGGTCATCATTTTACAGCTCTGCTTCTGTCTCAACCAGAGCCACAGTCATATAACCTCGCTGTCATGGCCAAAAGCTCAATGGCAAGGACTCCTTTTTCCCAAATCATGTAAAATCTTCAATCTAATCTAATCTTGTGACTGATGATGAAATATGGTGGTGGTTATGTGTTTTTATTTATTCGAGTGAGAAATATACAATATTATGTGATTTATTCTCTCATCAAGACATAAATCATGACGTAAGAGAGAAAAGCTGGTCATAAACCTCCTGGTTCAGTCAGCCACAAACAGATTTAGACCATTACTCTGAGACCAACGTTCCTCATCAGCATGGAGGAGCATATCTCTTTGCCTCGTGTTATCTCTCATTCCTTCAGGAATATGGACACAGTTAGGGGAGAATTTATCCGACAGCTCTCAGTGTCCTGGTATGTTCATGTGATGTTTTGGCATGGATTGATGTGTGTGTGTGTGTGTGTTTGTTTGTGCGTGCGTGTGTCACCGGAGCCTGTCATTGGATTACAGGTCACACTAATCTAATCGTCCCTCGGTGAGCTCAGTCCGAAGGCGTTTATGAAAGACGCTGTAGTGCTGTACAACACAAACCTCTGTCTGTCACCGTCATACCTTCCCCTTCATGACAAACCGAGTGCAGGCCATCTCTGATAGCCCATGGCTGTTCCCAGACTGATTACTGCGGGAGCAAATCTTCTATATAGATACGTCACCAGCTCCGGTCAGAGAGCAAACAAGGGTCACATCTGGTCTGAGAAACACATGCCGATATCAGTTTGAGGAGCTCCGGGAGGAGGTCCAGGTGTTATGGAGGCTGAGGCACATCAGGGTGACTTACAGGCCTGGACAAGCGACTCAGTTCTACTCCTTGAAATCACACCGACAGGAAACATGGCTCCCTCAGATGAACTCTATTATTCTAAAGCCTGCTAGTGAGGTAAGCAGCTGACAGAGATTCTCTCAGGCTCAATCAGCTGAGCAACTGGAGGGAAAAGAGATCAATATTTTTCATTTTTAACACAGAGCCGATATCGACCTTCTATAACGGCCTCTTCAGTGGACACGCTGAGGCGCTTTTGCACAGCGATGAGAGACGTGCTATTTTAATCAGCATCATCTTTTATTGGCAACCCTCTTGTCTGTCGCTCTTCCACAGAAAGACGGTTGGGGGAATTTTGTCAGATTGAATGGCTCATCTTGAAGCCAAGGACTTCTAACGCACTTACATTAATGTTATCCTGTTAGCCATAGCTAATGGCATGACAGGCTGATTACAGGCTGTGGAAACGAATGGAAAGTGATCCCTAATAGTATTTACAATTGATAGTTGTGGGAGGGGGATGCGCTTTCACTCCTTCCTCATTTGGTCCGGACATTCAGTGGCTTCAGGTTGATCTGAACCAAAATTGCAGATGTGAAACCTCCCTCACAGATACCCCACTTTCCTGGTTCAAATCATATCTCTCTGGCCACACTCAATTTGTACAACTCAAAACCTTCAGATCAAAGCACTTCCCAGTTACTACCAGTCTTCCCTAGGGCTCTGTCTTGGGTCCTTTCCTCTTCATTTTCTACCTCCTACCACTCGGCCATATTTTCAGGAAATTCGGTATTCACTTTCATTGCTATGCAGATGACATCCAGCTCTGTCTGTCATCGAAACCACTCTCAACCCTTCCACCGTCTTCCTTTTTTCCGATTGTCTTCTGGAAATCAAAGCCTGTTTCTCTCATAACTTTATCACACTCAACAGCAATAAAACTGAGGCTCTCCTCGTTGGCTCTGACACAATTGAAGCCAAATCTGATTTTCTCTTACTATGAGTTACTCCATTGTTCCTCCCGCCCACCAAGTCAAGAGTTTGGGGTGTCATCCTCGACAGCACATTACCATTTAAAACGCACATAGATAACATCACTAGGTCTGCTGGTTTCCACCGATACAACATCAACCATCTCCGTTCCTCCCTCACTCCTATTAGCACTGCCATCTTCGTCAACGCCCGATCACCTCCTGCATTGACTAACGCAACTCTTTCCTCCCTAGTCATCCGCTAAAGCTCTTTCATAAACTTAAATTGGGTCCGAACTTCGCTGCTCGCATCATTACCAGAACACCTTCCATGGAACACATCACCCCTTTCCTTCAGCAACTTCGCTGGCTCACTGCCAATCTGTGCATAGATTATAAGACTCTCCTTCTCACATTCAAATCTCTCCATAACCTCACACCTCTGTCCACCTCTCTGCCCTTCTTCATCCCTACACACCCTCCTTTACTCTTCAGCCTTCCTCCTTATTGTTTCTCGCTACACCTCCTGCCTGTTTCTTACAGTGACTCATCTCTGGGACTCTCTCCCACTAACCAATCGGGAAACTGGATTTCTCTCCACCTTCAAATCCCGCCTGAAAACACGTCTTTTTATACTCGCCTATTCTATCTGATCACTGTTTTGACCTCTTACTTATCTTCTGCTTTCACTGCATATCTTTTTATGTCCTGATATTTCTAAAATAAAAAATAAAAATAATAAAAATTTAAGTATTTTTCCTTTGTCACAGTAAATACCGACGCTACTACCTACAGTCTTCAGGATCATCTATGGGCTCAGTCTGCTGCTCAAGGACACTGTGGGGGTTGGGTGGGTCTTCACTTTGTGTGATCTTGGTGTAAAAAGCACATCTGACCTCCACCATCACTTGCAACACTGACAGATTGCTATACGTGGTGTTTGAGGAATTTAGTCCTTATAGCGTTTTAGCTGGCTGTTAAGTGTAAGCGACATGTTATCAATAACACATGGGTGAGTTTCTTATGTAGCTGCCGGAGAAACAGCCTGTTGACATGCCAGTTGACGGTGCACCATGATGAAGAACTTCAGTATCAGACCTTCGGCTGTAATAACAGAGAATACGTAAACACTCAGAGGAACGTAATGAGCACATTATCATCAGAAAACTATCAACATATGTATTCATGACGACATTCCACGCTCATGATGAAGCCATCATGTCAGTGAATAAGTCATCACCATACTCGATGAAGAACAATCAGGTTCCATCAGTCTGCCAGAGAAACAGTATATAGTCATTTTAATTATCAGTTAAATTGGCATTGGAAGCACAGAGCCTATCCCTCAGATGAATGTAATGTCTCTGCTGCACAGCAGGTTTATGCTTCCACAGCAGGAATCCACTCTCAAGGACAAACAAACAGAATCATCCACACAGATGAAACACTCAGGAGTAAATATTAAAGAATATTTGCTTTATTCTTGAAGTGACACTTCAGCCCAAAATAATAAGTAAAAATAGTCTCCTCTTAACTGTGGGGATTTTTATCCACCTGCAGTGTTTTGGTGTGAGTTGCTGACATTTAGAATTAAATAGCACAAAAACAACTCAACAGAAATAACGACCTAGTTACTGACGAGGATCATTCACAGAGATCCTTGTGAGCAGATTTGTATGTTTTCCTCTTGAAATGTCATCACACAGAGGGAGGCTTTTGTGGTTGTAGATTTGAGCGAGTTAGAGACTTGTCATTGGTGTAATTTAAGCTTTTCCAGAGAAAAAACCCAGTTTGGTTTTAACAGTGTGTCCCCTCTAAAACACAGCGGGAGTAGAGAGAACTTTTCTGCATTTACTTGATATAAATGGCGCTGAATTAATACTGAAAGTTGTAGAGATCCTAAAGTAGAGAAGGAGGCTGAAACCTAAATGAGGTCTTCCTTTTCTCTCTTCCTCTTCAACAAATGGCTATGATAAAGACCACTTCAAAAGAGCTAAACGGAAGCACGGAGACAGAAGACGTTTGAACGATTCATTCATTTCAATCCCTGATGGTGTGATCATACCAAAAAAGACAATTTATTCACGTGGTAAACTGTGACAAAACGCCTTTAACTCTTATGGATTTCCTGCTATTTGGAGTCCCTACACATAGTCTTTTGGATGGTCAACTTCCATCCAGGCAAACATGAGTATCACGAGTGTATTTTTCTGTTAGATAATCTAATTAGAGCTTTTTTCCATGTTCTGTTGGTCTCCTGGATTTTGGGAGAATCTCAACAATCTTATCGATGAGCCTCCTTTGAGGATGATCGTGTCGTGTGACGCATATGGTACGATGAATATCTCCAGATGATCGTATAGGAGTGATGTGAATTTCAAATGAATCGCATCAAATGCACGGAATGAAAATATTCAACTTATGCAAAGAATTTGTGCAACACCGTGTTAACAAGACACATCATTAGGATGTTGGAGGAAGAAGAGAAGGTCGACTCCATTGTGCATGCGAACATCTGGAGATTTCTGCGTTCATCTAACATAATGTTTTTTTACCTGGACACAGCAGCATTTGGTTCTCTGGGGCAGCTGAGAACCACTATAGGTCAGTCGGCACAGCGACAGTCTCCCAATCGGAATATTAGAAGGTAGCTGGTTCAAGTCCCACCAGGGTCTACGTGTTGTAGGATCCTTGAGCAAGACTCTGAAACCCTAGATCCCTGGGTGCTTCAAAGGGGCTGCCCACTGCTCCCTTGGGGAGGGGTGAAATGCAGAGAAATAATTTCACTATGGCCATATGGGATCAATGAAGGATTTAGTCTTCTTAAAGTATCTGAAACCTCCTCTACAAATACAACCAACACGTGTGTTCAGTCATGGTTGATGTAATCAGGTTCCGTTAAACACAGCATGACTGATTATGACATCTCTACCCCTCCGTGTAGACACACTCAACAGGAGCAGAAGCAACAGAAACAGCAGGGAGCCGAATAATTTGGTTCCTAGTTTGCACAGAGATAAATTCTTCATTATCACTGTCTGACGGTGCTTTGACTCCGCCTACTACCTCTCCCTGAAATGAGTTTCTATAAGGTGGGTTTACATTTACCCCTTTATTGCTAATACAATGTGGATTAAAGTGCTCCATGTTAACATCCCTTTCCAAATTTGAATGCCCTTTCCAATTGAAATTTCATTCAGTCGGAGAGGGTGAATAAGTACGTTCAGAATGACGATGAGAAAGAACCAATGAATGTCAACAATGTATCGGAATAATCCCTGGTCTGCGGGTGCTCAGCAGCAAACGTGCACGGTGCCGACATTTAATGATCTAGACCCCAAGGAAGAGTTTGTTTTAGAACAATCTCTCAAAAAAAATAAGCGGGAAAGTAAAAATTAATGACCTCCGCAAAAAAAGTCGAAGAAAATCGGTCTGGAGCCTTGATAGACCAAAGCTGTTAACATAAATCCCACTGCAACAAAAGCGGATCAGAACCGTAAACTTCACTATTTATGGAGCAATGCATTCAGTCATTTAAGAGGAGGAAGACCACTGGTGAAGGTGTGTGACCATGAAGGAAGACTACTGAATCTGTGGTTACTCTTCTGACGGCAGCCTGTATTTGCAGTGTATGAAGATATTTGCGGGACTATAGTGCTGAAGGCCCAGGTGATGCCAAGGCGATGACGAATTCCCTAAGTTGCCCAACTTTTCGAGGATAAACTGAAGAAAAGTGTGCATGTAAACCCATTGCTATATGTGAAACAGTCTGAAGAGGTTGTCAGTGAACCACCTTTCCATTGTAGCTGAGCTAGATGGAGTTCTTTTCTCTGGAGCTCAGCTGACTTCAATACCTTTATAGCATCTTTTGTTTTTATATGACAGGGTAACAATGACCAGGCGCATGAGTCTGTGAAAGGCTGATGACCTTCATTCATCCCTACCATGAATACAGCCATCCACAAATCACATCAGTCACATCATTGGTATCCTACTAAGGATGTGTTGTCCAATGTGTGACAGAAGCCTGGATGGAGAGGAATTCACCGATCCTGTGTGTTCTACTGACTGCTGTCTGGTTAATGTCAACACCAACAAGTCCGTCTCTGCAGAGGAAGACGAGGTTTTGGTCTATATTGGTGACTTTATTTCCTTCAGACAAAGGTGGTGAAAATGTCTCTAACTATCATCATTCAGGTCAAACAACATAGATAAAACTGCAATAGATTTTATTCGAAAGACCTGTCCTCCTCCTCCTCCTCTTCCCCCTCTTCTTCCTCCTCCTCTGGATAAGATGTGACTCTTCTTCTTCACCCTGAGCAGCCAAGAGCAGATTTATCCAATAATCCTTGCTGATCCAATCCAGCAGTGGGGGCTTTTGGGATTGTAAAAGGAGATTAACTAAACAAATACATCACCTTTTGAGGCTAAATCTGTCTTCGAGGAGACGGGGAGGGATGAGCCTCTGTGAATGAGGAAGAGGTGTCCGTTTGTGATGGTGGGGTGTTCTGATTGCTTCTGAGGGCATCCTGTGGAAACCACACATTTTATCTTTACAGCCATCAGTGTGTCACTGCAACGGGGTCCTTGAGGAGCAGCTTAAAAAACATTGTTCACATAAAGGGTCCCCAACGCCCCCGTTACTCCATTTAGGAGGTCCATGCAGTGAAATAAAACCTTTATTCATCACTGATACATTTATCTTTATCTTTGCCACTTCAGATGGATTTCTGTATGCATATCATCACATACATTATTTGCCACAGTTCAGGCATGAATGTAAACTTGGAAATTATTATTATTGTTTTTTTTCTGAGGTTTAGTTGGTATTTGTTTTTTATAATCTCAGCATGTCACCTCACAGGCCCTCGTGAGAGATCCATCCCCCAAGAATGTACTTCCTCTGAATGTCTGTCCTTCAATCATATCTCACATTGAGCCAATCGGGGAGGAATCAGGGTCATCTCATCCCTGGTCCAGCAGTTTACTGATCTATTGCTGTTCGGTGGTTGATCCCTGTCTGGGATTTTGTCAGAGGAAGCAGGTCTTTCTAAGTTAAGGGTCATTTACTCCACAGAAGTCTCTAGGTGAAATGGTCTCGGGTTTTTCCGTAACAAGACAACAACTCTATGTGGAATTAAAAACACATTCTTTCGAATGAAAAAAGGTTTCCGAGTGTGATCATTTTAAATTACCACTGTTACCATCGCTGTGGAAACTGGGGAAACCAAATTCTTATGAATACTGTGACGACAACTCGTTCTCCGGTTTGCTTTTGTATTCATTTTATTTATTTATTTATTTTTGAAGTACTGGCGGTTCATGTAAAGTGCATTATAAATTAAATGTATCATTATTATTATTAGTTAGACGGACAAAAAAACCCCAGAGGAAATCATGAGGGGGTTTAATAATTCCTCACAGCAGTGAACCAGGACCTTCTGTTCCAGACTCTCCTCAGTCTGAGGCCGGGAAACATCTGGTGATACCTGCTCCTTCCAGGTGGTTGATGTGTGTTTAGGAATGAAGGAAGGTGTTGGGCAGACGTAGGGTAAGGGTCTGGGGTCAGTATGATGAAGATTTTGGGTTAAAACAATCTTTGTTATCTTATCTTTGTAACGGTCCCCATTCAGAACCCGTAACATATAAAGGATGCCACCAATGCTGCAGTTTGACAATGTTGAATATTTATACTCACAACTCAGAGTGAGAGATGGGATCCCTGGCCAACACAAACAAAAGAGGGAGAAAGCTACAAACCAGCCACGCAGAGGGCCGCCGGATCTGAGCTTCTCCTCTAACCTAAATTCCCGGTCTAGCCTAAAATATAAACAAGTCCGCAAACGGGATTGCCAGGAATTCTCAACTCCATTTAATATTAAAGTAAACAAATGAGTGCAAAAGGAACAAAAGGTCTTCCAGCTGGAGGATGAGAGAGAATTTGTGTCTCCGCCTTCAAAACCTTTATACTCAGCAGAGCAGACATTAATGACAGGTAAACATGGTTGAGGAGGGGAAGAGCGTGTTCGCACAGCAGCGCACGGTGGCGCGCTTATTTATGTGACCTTCAATAAGTCGAGGTTTATCTCTGGTTCCACATTGGCCTCTCGCTCTACTGGATATCTCGCATTCCTGTGAATGTGTTTATAACTGGGATGATAAGTGTGATTTGCCAAAGGCTGTGAAGAAACATCTGTATTTTACCATCTGAGAAGAAGATGGTTTATCCTCTCATCATTTTTCTTGCCTTGAATCTCTTCCCTGGTGTTTATTTGTGTTATTGTTTTTCTTGCAGAGGTACAAACACATTGGATGATTCCTCCAGATCTTAATATTTTACCTTGTGATTTTTTAAATCCTTTTATCTTTTCTCTGTCTCACTTACATCCATGTGTTTGTATTGTTTTGGAATCTCTCAGAGATCTCCCATTAACGGTTCCCCACAGCTGAGACTGCGTCCATCTGTCTGAACACAGCTTATAGCTTTCAAATAATGTTTTTCATGGTTTATAAAGGCAGATGTATTAACTCTGTGTCTGTTTTTGAGATTATATAAAACTCTGCAACAATAAAGATCTCATAAAACTTGGACGTGAATGAAAATTGTTCTATAATGGCTGGGACGCTAATTGGATGACATAATTGCGGGTAATTACATAGTGTTCATTTAAATTCTACCAATCACTGAGTAGCTCAGAATTTTCCTCTGAAAGAACAGAGACTTCTTCCACATGGACCGATCAGATCAGGTGGACTTCAACCATGACTCAACAAGTCTTAATTCTATCTTCAGCCTCCTGATTGGTCGACAATAGGCGTCTTTCATCCATCATCAAACAGCAGCTCTATCTGTGTCAGATGGTTAAGCCTTCATGGGATTCAAGAAACCCACAAACAGAATAGACAGAAGAACTGCACCTTATGAAGAATCTGGTTGAAGGTTAACATAACTCTGAATATAAAGCTTGTGAATATACAGGCACATTTGATAATTATAATATTACTAATACTCTTGTGATGTCAAGTGGTTCACCACCATTAAGCTATTCTGGCATGAAGAGCCACATCCATCTTCTCACAGGGACACTGGAGGCTAACCGAGCTGGTACGGTACAGAAGGCAAGGCACAAACAAGTCTCTAGATCATCAAAGGACTGACACACAGAGACACACAAACCACTTACTCTCACATTCACATGTTTAGATCGACCGATTCCTATATATACGTGTTTCTGGACTGTGGGAGGAAGCTGGAGAACCTGGAGGGAAACCACACAGCATCAGAAGAACATGCAAACTCCACACAGAAGGGCCCAAACTCTCAAACTGACTGATGAGAGCGCAGTCGGATGGAACTCAACTTTCACGATTTGGAGAAAATCACTTATTTGTAAAAAAAAAAAGCACAAACCTTGAGCAGCATGTGGGAAACCGTGTCAAAAACATACCTGCTTATCACCTGTCAGTCCTGGTCCACCCTCCGAACAGGATAAGCGGTCATGGATGATTAATGAATAGATTAAATTTAGTGTTTAAAGGTGCACAGGATCCCCCCCTCAGCCCCCCACGACCCTGCACAGGATGAATGGGATATGGTTGCTAGTCCCCCTGCTGGCCTTGTTAATCCAACCCGTTACCTGTGTATCTGTTTCATGAAGGAGCACACAAACTTACTGGACTCCTCTCTTACTGGATCCAGGATGGATCAGAGTGGAGACCTGGGCCGCTGAGGTTCAGCAGGGAGAGCAGGTCCATCTCAAGCTCCTCTCGCCTACTTGTCCACATATCCTCGGGTGAAATATTGAACTCAAATCACTCCGGAGCGTGTGAATAATGATATCTTCCTCTAAGCAGGTGGCGCCGTGTATCGAATATTCTGAAGGTCCAATGACACCGGATTAGGTTCAGAATAAGTTTAGTTTATAATTTAGCTGGCTTTATGATAGAAAATAATATGAATAAAAGCATGCAGAAATCCTTCCTGCTGTATGACCCAAACCTCTAATGAGCTCTTAAGTGAAAGCTCTGTAAAAAGTTCATGTTCTGTTCAACAAATGCTAAAAAAACAAAAAAACAGTTAAATCGTTACTTTCAGACAGATCGTTCAGCATCACTCAGATTGGATCTTTAAAACCAGGGCTTTTCGTCACATCAAAGTGACTTTTAACTAGAAACAATAAAATCCTACTCGTTCGTCTTATTTTCGGTTTATGGTACTCCCGTTTGAAAATAAATATCTCTTAAAGAGATTCCTGGACTTACTGGGTGATGGAATGTGTGTTTAAAGCAGTAAGATGAGTCCGAGCCTCTCGGTTGTGCTGGCCCAGACGCCTGTGATCCATCATCAGCAGCCGGAGTCACCTCAGCGCCGCTCCGCTCCACAGGCCGTCTGCTAATTAGGAGCGGCAGAGTTCTGAAGGAGCACCGCCAGAATAACATCTACTAGTTCTGCTCGCGGCCCGACATGGAGCCTCAGAGAGGAGACATTTAAATATGCAGATTTATCAAAAGTTTGTTCTGCGATGAGCAGACACTACAGGAAAAACACACATTCCAATGTAAAAAGGAATGAAATTGCGCATGAAATGAACATGAAATAAAATATATAGTTTTGTGTATTTTCATTTGCAGCAAACAATAACCACTACCACGCTATTTCAGTCTGGAGGAAGGTCAAAAATCTCTCAACTAACACCACTTCATTTATTTTCCCACAGAGATCGTGTCGGTAAATACAAATGACGCAATCACTTAGGAGCAATCAGAGGTCCACCCAGCGTGATGATCTGGTTCTTTACAAGATGCTGCATAGGAACAGGATCCTAAGGATCCTCAAAAGTTACAAAAACAAGGCAGACAAGGTCACTGCGATTACCGAGCGACCGCAAGGGATGTGGTCTAAATGGGAAACAGTCACCAGCCACCGGCAGAACCATATTGTAGGCCGACACATACAGGATCCCGCAAGCGAGGCTATACTTCCTCATCAGGTCCACATATGACACCCTGCTTTGTCCCAGAACCCTGAATTACGGCATGCTGTCTGCAGCATACATGGACGCAGGATGGAAGGGATCTATCTACCCTATGTAGGATGGCTACAGAGGCTTCATCGCAAATCCAACCAAATCTTCTTTAAGGTTCTCAGGATTACTAGGGCCATGCAAAGGAAGGGTCTGAAAGAACTGGCCGAGGAGGCGGAGCAAGGAAGTGTTGACTGTGGCTGAGGAAGAAAAATGCAAAGTGGAGAAAAAGAACAGAACCTTAAAGCAGCTGCAGGGAACGGTAGGGAAACATTCCCACTGTTGTCCCACAACCTGGAGATGTTCTGGGATTAAAGGGTAAAACATCTAGAGATGTTGACTCTCGGTTGATAACCTTGGAATGGATGGAAGCACAGGGATTGAATACTGGTGCTTCCATCTTAACTGGTCATTTTATTCTTAGCTATTTATGTGAAATAAGTCTTTCACGATCCTGAAAATGTTTTATTTCAAATGCAATCTATACCTATTACTGAAAATGTGTCTCAATTCCTAAATCTACAGTGAGGATAAATAGGCTCCGTCCCCTTAGAGACCCCAACTATCAAACGGCATTAATGAGAAGAAAAGATGGACTACAATCCCAGGTGATTGAAGTCCATCAGTCTGGGAAGGATTCAAAAGATTCTCAATAAAGGTCAGAGGTCATGGCTCCACTTCCAAAAGTACTGTGCTAAAACGGCATAATGGGAGAGTGGTAATGAGAAACAACTGCTGACCCAGAAGAACTTTGAGGCTGGTATGCATTTATCCTCCACACACTGATGACCCTCATCGCTTCTGGGAGTTGGTCTAGATAGTTAGATGTTTGAATGATGATTAGTTGATGTTTAGATGATGTTTAGATGATGTTTGGATGATGTTTGGATGATGAAATGATGGTTAAATGTTTAGATGATGTTTAAGTGAGTTTAGATAATGAGATGATGTTTAGATGTTTCAATGATTGTTTATATGATGTTTGGAGGATGAGATGATGAGATGATGTTTAGATGATGTTAAGATGAGATGATGTTTAATATGTTAAGATGTTTCAATGATGACAAGATGTTTGGATGATGAGCTGATGATTAGATGATGTTTAGATGTTTCAATGATGTTTAGATGTTTCAATGATGTTAAGATGATGTTAAGATGAGATGATGTTTAGATGAGATGATGTGTATATGTTAAGATGATGATGAAATGATCTTTAGATGTTGAGGTGATGTTTAGATGATGTTAAGATGAGTTGATGTTTCAATGATGTTAAGATTATGTTTAGATGTTGAGATGATGTTTTGAATAGAATAGAATAGAATAGAATATGATATAGAATGGGAGGCTTTATTGTCATTCTTTTTTAAAAGACAAACAAACAATGAAACACCGTTTGGCATCTGCAGTTAAGGCAGAAATCAAAAACCAAAAAATAGAGCAGCAGCATCAAAATATAACATCAGATAAAATGCAAAAAAAATCAAACACAAGAAGTTTATAAACAAGGTATTACGTACCGTACGGCATTCAAGTTTGGTTATTGCACTTCGTTCTTGTGCTGGGGGTTTATTGCACTTTAATGTGTGCATTTCACTGCCTTGGGGAAGAAGCTGTTCTTCCTCTGTCTGTTTTTTCTAGATCTGATAGATCTATATCTCTTCCCAGAGGGCAGGGCGGAGAACAGTTAGTGTCCACGGTGAGTGTGGTCTTTAACAATACAGCTGGCCTTCTGTTGTAGTGGGCCAGTGTAAATGTCTCTGAGGGGGGTAGTGATGGCCCGATGACACGCTCCGCTGCCCTAACCACCTGCTGCATGTCCTTCCTGTCCTGTGATGTGCAGCTGGAGAACCTCACCGTGCAGCAGTAGGTCAGGAGGCTCTCTATCGGTGAAAGGTAGAAGTTGGTCAACAGATGGTTAGGGAGGTGAGCGTGCCTTAACTTCCTGAGGAAGTAAAGCCTCTGTTAGGCCTTCCCCACCTGGTGGGGGATGTGTGTGGTCCTAGAGAGGTTGGCCGAGATGTGTAGGCCAAGGAACTTGAAGCTCTCTACACCCTCTACTACCTCCCCATGTAGATAGAGGGCAGAGTGCTCTGTGCGGTTGGACTTCCTAAAGTCCACAATCAGTTCCTTGGTCTTTGGGGTGTTTAAGTCCAGGTTGTTGTCCGAACACCATTCTGTCAGATGTTGAACCTCCTCCCTGACTCGTTGTTATTTGTAATCAGTCTTACTATGATCACGTCATCAGTGAATTTGACTATTGTGATCGTAGGGTGGATGGGGGAGCAGTCATGGGTGAAGAGGGAGAAGAGGAGAGGGCTGAAGACACACCCCTGTGGGGTGCCAGTGTTCAGGATGTGAATGAATGATGGACGGCCTCCCAACCTGACGTTTTGGGGTCTGTTGTGTTGAAGTCCAGTATCAATGTACACAGTGATCTGCCTAAGCCCAGATTCCTCAGTTTGTGGACCACTTCTTAGGGGATAACCATGTGTTAAACATTTGGTTATTATGGGGTTGTCAGGAACTGGGCGATAGTCATTTAGGCAGTTCACTGTACCTTACTTTGGGACCAGGATGATGGTATCTGATTTCAGGCAAATGGGGACAGCTGACTACAGTAGCGAGAGGTTGAAGAGGGTGGTGAAAAGTCCTGCAGATGGTGTTTAGATGTTTTGATGATGTTTTGATGATGTTTAAATGCTGAGATGGTGATGAGATGTTGAGGTGATGCTTAGATGTTGAGATGATGTTTAGATGTTCAGATGACGTTGAGATGCTGAGATGATGTTTAGATGATCTTATGATGTATATATGATGAGATGATGTTTAGATGATGAGATGATTTTTTGATGATGAAATGCTGCTTAGATGATGCACAATGCTTAAATGCTCAGATGATTTTTTACATGATGAGATGATGTTTCGTTGTTTATTTATTTTTGTTTTGGTTGATGAAATGCTTTTGGGCCCACCACATCAGAAATGAATTATTCTCAGAACCTGCATTAAAGGCCACCAGTTTATCGAAAAGTGTCTGCTTCAGTTACACAGATCTTCCCTAAGGGAGTCAGATATCTGTCGGAAGCAGAACCAGACAGTTTGTCCCATCCTGCCCCCCTTCTCCCCTCCATGATCCAATTAGGTGGCGATCTGAACCCACTAACTCATGATCCCCCGCCTCATTTACCCAGCAGAGACACATGATCTGCTAAATCATCTCCATCATTGGCTTAAAATCAATCTTATCGAGTGATGCTGCTCTACCAAAAGAATTCTAAACTCTTCAGTTTCCTGTCAGGGTCGAGTCTGAAATGCCTTTGATCAAACGCTGAACAACAACATCTGGCTAAGCTCACTCCAGACAGAAGAACCATTGAGGAACAATTGGATGCAGGTTCAGTCTGTTTAACTGACTTTGGTAGAGATTAACGATCAGAGATACTTCACATGTTGCCCACAGTATTCTCCAGAACCTGTCTAGGCTCCGACTGAAGCACTGAATGCCCTTCACGAGTCAGTGTGTTAGATCGGACCTTCAGCAAACATAAAAACAAACTCACTGCAGACTGATAAACTTGTGCTGTGGGACTGGTAGCCAGCGATCAGCCCTAAGTCTACAGGACTGAGGGCTGATCAATGAGCGGGTTGGTGCTGGACCTTCAGCCTTATGGTGTTTGACTCCCTGAGGCAAGTTTAGTTCGATTTCACGCCAACTCTCTCGTTTAGTATCGGGGGCAGCCGGGACAACGATCTGATCTTATGGATGGCCTCTGCATGAACTGTATGAATCAGTGCTATACATAGATTGTGTAACTGATGACTCCACCCCCCTTTCGAGGGTCCCATGAGAGTCAGTTCCTAGGCCTGTAGGTATAGTTAGACGATATGCTGTATTTTATTAATGTGTTTAAAAATGTTTATCAGTGAAGCTTCATGTTATTTATCCCAGGCTCCATCTCTTAGAGCCACTTAGGAATGAAGATACCTGACATGATAGACATATAAACAAATGAATAAATAAAATATATATATAACCAAATGAAAAATAACACAAGTTAAAAAATTATTCGGTGAACATTAATTGAATAAAAATTTCCCAGCATTAGATATTCACTTGTTTCTGTCATGTTTCTGCTCCTGTGATCCAAAGGTCACAAGTTCATTAACCAAAATGCTGTTTTTCTGCTTTTTAAAGGTTGAAGTTGGCTAAAATTGAAATGCATATTTTCTGATTATTCTGATGTCATGATTCATGAACAGATTAAAACACAACAGAAGTGAAGGGCTCCTCCAAGTCAGCAGTAAGGGTTATAAGAGTGCTTAATCAATCTTCATATAAATGGAGCGGGGTAGCCGGGGCAGAAGAATGTGGGGGAGGGCTTCATTTTTTGATGAGGTCTTATGTGTGGGATTCACAACCTCAACAATCAAACAGCGCCTGGTAACAGTAGTTGGGTTTACATGGGACACTTTTCTGAAAAAAAAAAATCTATAAAATGATACAGTCATGTTTACGGAAAAAACATCTCCTTGGTGTCCAGTATGTACATGTCCGCAGTCTCTTGGCGGGACGGTTGGCTACAAAAGATGGTGGGCCTTTTAAGGGCACCCACAAATGTGAAAAGTAGGTCGTGCGTGGAATTGACTTTTCGCCCATCTAACCGTCAAAATATGTTAAAGTCTTACAAAGTTGCAATGTATAACTCACTCTCCGATGCAGACTGGTACTGTTTTGAAGTTGCCATATTTAAAATGCGTTGCCACGCTGAAAAAACTCGGCGGAGCATTACGTCACGACGCCGGGCATGCCCAGATAAAACTCAAACAGAAAGCTTTCCGATAAACTGTGTACATGCAGCGACTGGCTATCGGAAAAGCTTTCGGTAAAGGATTTAGACTACCTCCTTGCAAAGGAATGACAACTAATTTGGAAAGGTTCTTCCCATTCAGAAAGGGGTGTTTTCATGCAGCATTTTCTTTCCTATTAGACGTCTTTTCCCGAATCTAATCTGAATTAGGCTGTCCATGTAAACCCCCCTACTGAGCAGTGGAATTTAAACCAATATTCATATGAGATGTTAGGAATATGTTATCATTTTATTTAGTTACTTAGTTTGTAAGTCCAGCCTCCAATTTGTGGATCATCAGTGTGATGTCCAGAGTAACTCACTAAATCGGTGGTTAATGACAAAGTGATTGGATGGAAATAGGGTCCAGAAGGTGTAGAGTGGGGCTCCGAGTTCAATGAGTGGGGGACACTCTGACCAGAAATACACTGATCCACCAGTGGCACTTGGGACAAGGAAATGACAGTGAGTATTGTACTTTTTAAAAATGCTGAAACAAGTAGATTGCGTGACTAAAGAGGACATACAGCTGGTCTCTGATCTGTGATGATGCCTGATGAACAGTGAGGGAATGAAGGAACTCAGTGTATGTGTGTTTGTGTGTGTGTGTGTGTGTGTGTGTGTGTGTGTGTGTGTGTGTGTGTGTGTGTGTGTGTGTGTGTGTGTGTGCATGAGTGTGTGTTTTTGTGTGTGTGTGTGTTTTGTGCATGTGCGTTTGTTTTTATGTGTGTTTTTGTGCTAATGGTTAGCAACATACTGTCAACCAAATTCTCCAGAAGTTGAAAAAGAGTAAGGGCTTATCCCCGAGTTAAGAATCATCTCCGACCCTGGACAAAACAAACCGCCCACTCTTTTTCCTGTCTTTAGTCAGCAGGTAAGGCTACACTGGTGTGCAAACAACGCTAGAAATAAAGCCAGTTGATTTATATTTTGAATTAATTTGTGTCACCTAAGTTCATGTTCCTTGTTTCACACTTGTGGTGTGTTTGATTAGACTATTCCCCTCGGCTGACATGGAATAAAAAAAATCTCTTGGCCATGAATTAATAAGGCGTGGGAAGGAGTTATTATGTCCTGGCCGTGGCTTAACTCGTTCCCACAAGTTAAGAAAGTCATGGCCATAACTTAATAAGGCATCATGCTTTGTCAGTAACTGTTTATCTTCAACATTGTTTCCAGTTTTGGTCACGTGACCCACATTCCTCTCTTCTGTGTAGATTCTCGTTTTCTCACTCTCCGTTCCTCCTGTTGCTTTATATTATACTTTTTCACTTTACCCTTTCCTTTTTGTCATGTTTGTAGAAATTCTTCACATCTGCTTGCATAAATATTCAGTTTTAAGTTATTTCGTGATTTATTTTGTATCAGATCTCTCATTCTACTTTAAAGGTTTAATATAATTTATTTGTGTTTTGTGTTTAACTATTTCCTCTTTAATTTTAAAAGTGTGTCTCCATGTTGCTAATTTGGCTTTACACTTCCTGTTCTTGTCTGTGAAAGCACCTTGACACGACTGTTGTTGTAATTGGTGCTTTATAAATAAAGATTAATTGATTGACCAAGGCACAACAGTATCCTGGGTTAAGGAATAATTCATTTAGATTTCTCCATCCATGTCTGAGCAATTACAAGCCTCTACATCTCTCGACAACTCCAACAAACTCTTTAAGTATCTCTCAAATAATCTGTAGCCGGTCATCTCCCACGCCTTCCATTGCTTCGTGTCTGTTCAGCCCACTGAGACCCAAACGCCACGCACAAAGAAACATCAAAGGAATCAAAGGAATAAAGACTTAGACAGACTTTATTTGTCATTCAGATTTACATCATACAGTGGTCATCGGATCAAAATTACGAGGCATTGGCTCTGAAAACAATTTAAGAATTAGGGCAGCAACACATGTTGTACCTAAAGTGAAATGCATTGAAGTGCAATAAATATTATTTAAAAGGAGCTATAC
Source organism: Lophius americanus (assembly GCA_037951165.1). NCBI lineage: Eukaryota > Metazoa > Chordata > Actinopteri > Lophiiformes > Lophiidae > Lophius > Lophius americanus. Next base: position 3,253,053 of record JBBDHG010000094.1, read on the forward strand.
AGAATAAATAGATACATAAAACCATATTTTTTCACTTGTGTGTTATAAACAGTCTTATGGAGCAGTCTGGTATAGTGTGTAAGGGGGAGAATGTATATGAAGGGAGAATGTACCTTCCAATTCCTCTGAAGAGATTGGAAGGTAGCCGGTTTGAGTCCCACCAGGGTCTACATGTCGTAGGATCCTTGAGCAAGACCCTGAAACCTTAGCTCCCCGGGCGTTTCAAAGGGGCCGCCCACTGCTCCCTCATGGATCGGTCCAATGCCGAGAAACAATTTCACTGTTGTTCTGTGTATGGTTGTATGTGATAAATTACGTATACATTATTATTATTATTATTATTATTATTATTATTAACATCACCACAAACTAACTCTGATTGTAATGTCATGCAAATCCATCCCGGGAATTTCTGCAATTCTGCTAACAATCAAACAAATAAACAAAAAAAACAAACAGACAAAATGGACAGGAGTGAAAACATAGCGTCCTTGGCAGAGAGGGAAAAAAACAAATAACCCCACAAACATCATGCATCGGCGAGTATTAAGGTAATCTGTGTTTCCTATTTTTCTCAGTTTGGCCAATTTGTTTAAGTTTTGTTTTGAATGTCTGTATTTATACATTTAACATCTAATCAATATATTAGTTGTTTTATGCAAACTTTTTTCAGTAAATTATTTATTTCAAACAAAGATTTGTTTGATGATTATATCGCACACACATAATCATCAAGTCACTTCCTGTTTGGCAAACATGTCTTCCTGTTAGGAGAGCATGTGACCTTTAAAAGCAATCATATGACTTCCTGCAAAACTGGAAGCATGGACAAAACATTTCTTGATCGTGTTAATCCAAAAAATCCAAGTCTATAAGCATAAAGACTGTTACACTTGTATCTAGTGTATAGATAAATTCATAAGTTATGGATTGTGTTACATTTCTCTCATTTCTCATTTTCAGTTCTAGAGGGTTGATGGTGTCCGATGTTAAATATCATAGAACATTAGTTCAGAAGAACTCAAGCTTTCACGTGGTGATTAAGGGGGTCACACATCACAGTACATCAAATTACCTTCTGCCATGGCTCCTCACTTATTAATTCATTTTGGAGTTATTGCTGATGTGTTTTTAAAGTAGTCTCTGCTCTCGGGGCCTGTTTAAGTGATCAAATTTGGTAACTTCTTCCACATAATGATGGCTCCCACAGATCTATCTCCTGCATTTGTTCTGGGTTCTTGTTAAACTATGGATTGCCTTCCAGCCTGTCTGCTGTGATGACTTTGCTGGTCACTCACATAATTTCTTTGTGAATGCAGACAGTGTGGTTGTTTTCTTTAACAGATGTTCCTGAAAAATTCAATAGATTGCTTCCGACCTCTCTTCTCCTTTGAGCCATAAGAGACTGGCATCATTCAGTCTCTACTACACCTCACACCTGGGTGCTGATGGATACGACATTTTAAACGGAGTTGTTTATCTCCATTGTAGACGAAGTGTAAATGGGCCTCTAGATGGTCCCGGTTGGGGGGGCGGCTCTGTGTTGATCAAACAGAGGACTGGCACTTCATCAGAATACAATGCTAGGAATTGGGTCAAGCAAAGGTTCAATTTGTTAAGGGACGCCTACATAACCCTAAGTCTGACAGTAAAGTAAACACGTCCTACAACTGCCTCATTAAACAGACTCACGGGATGAGACCATAAAGGAAACAGAAAAGAAAAGAGTCACTTCATTCTCTCTGTGAACATCACTGTTATAACTCCACCAGTGTGGTGAAGAAGCCCCCCCCTGAAAAAAAATCTACATAGAACTCCCCCACCTACATAGCTAACATTCCAGTGTCAGCGGTCTTCAGTTTGAATGACTCTAAGCAGAACCGGCTCCACGGGTCAAAGAAAGAACTCACCTACATGCAGGGAGACGTGACTATCAAAACAGTTTCTCCTCCACAGAGGTGTGAGTAGTGTGTGTGCGTGTGTGTGTGTGAGTAGTGTGTGTGCGTGTGTGTGTGTGAGTAGTGTGTGTGTGTATGTGTGTGTGTGTGTGTGTGTGTGTGTGCGTGTGTGTGTGTGTGTGTGTGTGTGTGTGTGTGTGTGTGTGTGTCTGTTTGTGTGTCTGTGTGTGTGTCTGTCTGTCTGATTGCGCACTCTCTTAAGCTTTTGTGTGCAAGTGTGACTTTGTATATTTGCGTTTGCAGAGGTCATGTATACAAGAGGAGTTTAACCAGGTGCTCCATACAGATCTGCTGGTGCAGACTGAACAGGAATAACTTGGACCTCCCAAGTCTCTCTTCAGGTCTTCATCAACCTGTCATTGTCCATCTTTCTCACACCCTACTCCTATTTCAGCTTAATTTGTATATTTTTCACCACATCACATCTTTTATTAGAAGCAATTCTTCTTTTAAGCTCAACATCTACGTCCTGAAGAGGACTACATGCAGGGCCAGCTGGGAGGGTTCACACTGGAGATTTAGACGGGGCAATGAGAAAGGAGAGACAGAAGAATAAAGCGCTCCCATGGGACAGAGATAAACATTTACTTTTCCATGAAGAAATGATGATAGTGTTACAAGCAGTCCAGAGACAAGGGGAGGGGAAGAGAGGTGCTGGCAAAAGAAATCAAGATGGACAGTGAGAGTAGAAGACACAGAAGATCAGAACTGTCAAGACCCATCTGTATCTGAAGCACAATCTATTCCAACAACACTGGACTACAGTTTTTCCCAGAATCCCTCTGAGAACCGACAGAGTACAACATGTAGAATGTTGAATGATTATGACCAGAACCACCAGGAGATTTGATTATTTCTAAATGGAATATTCAACCTTCAATGCCGACATCTCATGATACAGAGAAACAAATCTGGCCTGTAGAACCCAGAGCATTCCGGACCTCACTTCATTCTTGATGTTTGATCTTTATGTAGAAATCTCGCAGTAGGATGTCAGGCAGCATCCCTCTCATTCAGCGAAAATAAAAATCCATGGTGATTCTGTCTACAAAGTGATTTGCAGCTGAGGGTAAAGCAGCAATCGTGACTGTGAGTTGCTGCCGCAGTTGAAGGAATTAACTTGGTGTCTTGTTCTTGAGTGGTGGGAAAACGGGCCGTGACACGGACATGCGGTTCAGTGCAGCATCAGCAGTAATGATGGTGTTGTATCTGCCCGTTGTGGTGGAGAGAGAGATGAGTCATGAGGCAAAACTCCCAATTTACCCGTCATCTATGGTCATGAGCTCTGGGGTCAACGCCATGCGTGACGTTATCCTTGACCCTATCAAAAGAATGAGGTCAAGGATACAAGTGGCTGCAAAATAAGGCTGGGCTCAGCCTTAAAAATAAGGAGAGGAACTTGGACATTTGGGGTGGAACAGCTGCTCCTTCACGTTGAAACAAACCAGTTGAGGTGGTTCTGGAATCTGGTTAGGGACCTCCAGGGCGACTCCCTTTGGAGGTTTTCCAGTCACGTCCAATACGGACAGATATTAAATCTGTGAACCGAATGAACTCAGAATGAGTAAATGAAAATCATCATAGACTTTTTCTCGTATGCAATTTCACATAAAACATATGAGACTGGACCGTCTCCTCTTAGGTTCTGTGTTTGATTCCTGACTAGGGCCTTTCTACATGTTTTATCTTCATCTGTGTGGGTACCCTCATGGCTACCTGGGTTCCCCCCAGACAGGTGGGGTCTAGACAAATTTTCATGGGGGAGCGAGAGAAGAGAGGCTTGTACACTTTGGGTGGGTGTCATTGTATATAATATATTAATATACATGGATAGATGTAAATTTATGAATACTAGGAGGTTATCCAAAACTGGGGTGGCAAGGAATCTTCTAGGGGGGGCCACAGCACCACCACCCTATGCCACCCTGCTAGATCCGCCCCTGCTCCTACAGGCCAGTCCGTTTACTAAAATGTGCATAGGATTTGCATCAGAAGGTGACAAACATAGAATGTGTGTGTGCACACAAAAATATTCAAGTGCTCCAACTCGTCCTACGTCGATTTTCCATCATAACTTACGACCCACTGGAAGTGTCGCACAGCGTGTGGGCTTCATGCTTAACCCATGACTGTCCCTTTAAAGTCAGTGGAATGCCTCTAATTCATATTGATGACAACTGATTGATGGCATCAGTCACGGCGAAGGCAAGACCAAGCAAGACCGAAAAATAAACGTCACCCAGTGTGAAACTTATGAACTTATGAAATTATTGTTGGAGAGAGATCAAAAATGTTTTTTGGAGGACAGACTGCTGGTGTTACAAACAGCACAAAGTTCTGTTGGATGCGGTGAAGCTGCTGATGGTTGGACTGACAGGCTGACCAAACTGTCTCTAATTTTTCGGACTTTGGATGTTAGACAAACAAAGAAATTGTGTGGCACAGGCAGCATCTGAGTCACGGGCAGTTCTTTGAATGAAAACGTAGTGGAGATTTTGGGGAATCCCTCCAGAGTGGAGTGACGGAAAAGGACACTGTTGAAAAGTAAGAAGCACTGGATAATTATTTATTTTGTATTCATTTGTTTTAAAGGAGTGCAAACCAAACATATTCAAGATGAGTTGGGCAAACAAAAACACATGAATGTAATGAAACAACTAGGACTCTGTTTATACAGCCATCAGGACTTATTCATATTGCCGTTTCTGATTTTGCTTTCTAGCGGGGTCAAAGGTCATGCAGAGGGACAAGGTGCCCTCCACCCTGCTACTGTAGCCTCACAGGCGCTGTTTTGCTCTTGCAAAGGGAAACAGTCAACTTGATCAACGAAATTGCATTATTATTTTATTGTTATTAAAGAGCAGCTTCTTTCATTGTATATCGCATCCAACAGCGCCAAATCAACTACTGTGCGTTATTACGCTGTAATTACTGTTACTGTTTGTATTTATTCCCCAAAATCGATCAATCAAACACCTGTTTCATTATTCATTTTAAGAAAGTCTTTGAGTGGTTTTAGTTGGATTTGTTTGACAGATTATGATTATTTTTCACATAGTGTTCTTATTTGGGGGGTGTCATTGTATATAATATATTAATATACTGAAGGGGGACCATCTGAATCCTACATTCCCCATTTTTCCATCTTCTGTGCATATGCATGGGTCGGGATGCATATTCTCCCCTCGCAAGCTTTTTTTTAATAAATCCTACCGATTGCTCATTACGCCTTCTTTTTTGCATGTTCTTTGAGGCATTTTAATATTGCAGCCTTCTTACTGTGTTGGAGGTTTCACCATCTTCTCTCCACGGTTTCCAAGATCGCTCATGTCGTAACAGGTTGTGAGCTTTGTGGAGAAGGTTACAGTTGTCCACCAGTCAGTGGGTCTGGCTGTGTGCCGACCCAATGTCCCTCTGCTGTGCATTAATACAGCAGTCGGCTCTCTTTCTTCAGAAAATCCAGTTATCCTCTCCAGCATCTGCCTCCTCAAATAGAACAGCTCTCTCCATCACTGCTGATCAGCCAGCATTACCTCGGTAGCCTCCTGCTGCAGAGGAGCTGATTCTCTCGTTCCATCATTAACCTGCTGCTGAGCGAAAGGCTTCAACTTTAACCGAGAACCATGGAAACACGAGGAATATTCTGCAGAGAAAATCATTAGGAGGACGTGGAGGACAGCACGTATAATAATGGCGAACATGATAAAGCGCTCTACTATTAACGCTAGGATCCATTCAGCTCCTCCTACATTCATATCCTGCTTGACTTTATAGTCCGTCTGCTGCTACAGTCTATTCATGTGTTATTCTCATAAATGTTGTCTCTGATTTTAAACGGGATAGTCTTATTGGAATCGTAAATATACGAGAAGCTAATATGAATTATTTTCAAATGTATGATTTTATTTACTATTCAAAAAAATGTTGACCTTTAAAATCAAACCTTTTCTACCCGCAACTTTTCCACAAACCTGACCAGCAACCCTTCCTTAAGCCTTAACAGCAACCTCTCCTTAGAACCTTTCCTTAAGCCTTACCAGCAACCTCTCCTTAGAACATTTCCTTAAAATTGACCAGCAACCCTTTCTTTAAACCTGACCAGCAACCTTTCCGTAGAACCCTTCCTTAAGCCTTACCAGCAACTTCTCCTTCGGACATTTCCTTAAAATTGACCAGAAACCCTTTCTTTAAACCTGATCAATAACTTTTAAATAGAGCCAAAGTTAATCGCAACTAAGATGGAATTTATTCATCGGCTTCTTTGAGTAGTAACTTCACTGACACAGGTGTCTTGAAGTTTGTCGACCTGATGACACTTCCTATCGACAGACTGGCTGATCTCACAAGAATAAGTTCTACCAGGGTCCTGCAGGGTCTCGCTGATGAGGTGTGCCGGTCACTGCCTGCTCTGTTCCAGATTTTCGCCCGGCGACATGACCTAGCCGACCATTGGAATAGGGGTGAGGGACATGTATATAGTTTCCCCTCACTGCTGTGGGCGTCTGGGTGGAGGTCAGCAGCCGGCTCTTGACCCCAAAAACGGCAGCGCTCGGACTATTAAGCTACTTAAGTGGGAAGCAACTGGACCTCGGCTGCTTCAAAACTCTGAGTATCCGCTCACTCATGTCAGTCAGGGAGTTATATAGAACAAATATAATTGGCCTAGCATTGGCCCCCAAGGCTTCTGGCAGGTCCTCTAAACCCCCGGTCGAAAAACGGATGGCTGACCTCCAGTAGAGGATCGTACATGGAGCGCTGGCTATCAACAGGCACCAGGCTCACTTGGATCCACTTGCAGGGGAGTCTTGCTGGTTCTGCACTTAATCTGATAACGTGGGACATTTTCTGGTGGGTTGCCCAAGACCGGTGGTTCTCTATCTATCTCGGTAATGGTATCTATCTATCTATCTATCTATCTATCTATCTATCTATCTATCTATCTATCTATCTATCTATCTATCTATCTATCTATCTATCTATCTATCTATCTATCTATCTATCTATCTATCTATCTATCTATCTATCTATCTATCTATCTATCTATCTATCTATCTATCTATCTATCTATCTATCCATCCATCCATCCATCCATCCATCCATCCATCTATATTTCTGTCTAAAACCGAATCTGATATTATAAATTCTAAATGCATCCCTGCACAAGATGCAGGAGCCACACTTCTCACCAGAACCGGACCATAATCCCTCCGTTTCTGCCTACCTTCATCGGCTTCCGGTTACTTTAAGATTTGATTTTAATATTTTATTGTTAACTTTTAATGGTATTGACTCGCCCCTAAATACATCTGTGATGTCCAGATTCTTTACAGACCCTCTCCAAACCTAAGGTCCTCAGCCAAGGCTCTGTTATCGGTCTCCCAATCCAGACTAAGGACATGGGGTGATGGGTCCTTCTGGGTCAGGACACCTACTCTCTGGAAGAGACTGGCTCCTTATCCTCTTTGAAATCCCTTTTAAAGACACATTTTTAGCAGTGCACTTTTTCTGGGATTTGGGATTGAATTCTTTCTCTTCTTAAGATTTTTTAGGAATTTCCCATGTATTAGCACAGAAATAGTTCAATTTTATGTTTTTTAAATTGTTTATTTTATCAATTTTCCCACCGATTAACTCATTTGATCACTCTTGTATTATTTAATTTTCTTCAGAAAAAAACACTTTGTAACTTTATTGGAAAAGTATGTATAAATAAAGTTGATTATTATCTAGCGGCTTAAGGACCCACACATGAAGAAGGACCTACTATATAGCAGAAGCTGCATGAACTTCCTATCACTAAGATCCATGTTGAATTTAAGATCACTGCAGATACCTGGCTGTGAGGAGATATTGAACACTGATCAGATTCATTACATCATTTGATTTTAAGACATCTCTCCTCTTTGCCTCCTCAGAGATTAAAACACTCATAACCAAACCTTACGTGTAGAAGATGTTTCTCCGTGCTCTCAGGGGAACCCAGTAGGTCTGAGGTATGTGCACACAGAGCAAGTGTGCACTTGCTCTGTGTCAAAAGAAGAACTGTGAACTAGAGGAGGTGGAGGTCACGGGAATGTATCAGACTATTTGAGGAACCTCAGTGGCTGTTTAATGTCTCAATAGTGTTTATAATCCTTCAGAGGCCTTCAGAGGAGCTTCCTCACTGATACTGGTGCTGTGAGGATTAAGATCAGGATCTGGATCTGGACTGGTTCTTCAGCAGAAGGATTCAGAATGCTGATGTTTATAAATACTTAAAACCTTTCAGTCGAGACAATAAGCCGATCAGATGTTCTCCTCTGTAACTGAAAGTGAATGAGTTCCTCGGAAAGACTGCTGATGATGGGCTTCCTGTTGCCACCACTAGGTGGCACCCTGAGTCACTGCTCACTCTGCAGCTTTGAACCATGAGAGCTGCAGAGGTCCAAACGTCTGTTGGCTGAAACCAACCAAAAAAAATCTTGTTGTCGAACAAGAAAATTTTTTATTAAATTAAATACTATTTTAACAGCGTATTCAACAGAATAATGTTCTGCTTGGTCTTTTTTGACAGTGTTGGCAACAGTATGAAGTTCTGTTTGGTTGTTATTGGAAGTGTTGGCTGCAGAATGAGGTTCCATTCGAGTTTTTTTAAATAATCTGTGTAGCTTATTAGCACTGATTACTTTTTGGTCCAGGAGAGTCCGACCCAGTGGTGGACCTTTATATATATATATATATATATATATATATATATATATACATTTTTTTTTTTTTACAGTATATTGAGGATTTTTTACAACGTTGGCATCGGAATGAAGTTCTACTCAGGTCGTCTTATACAGTGTTAGAAGCAGAATGAGATACCATTCGGGGTTGTTGTTTTTTTATAGTGTTGGCAGCAGAGTGAGGTTCTGTTTGTTTTGTTTTTTTACAATCATAACAGGAATGATTTTTTTTCAGGTAAATCTTAGCAGTGTTTTTAACAGTGTTTTTAACAGTGTTTTAACAGAGTTAGCAGCTGAATGTGGTTTCTTTACAGAATTCTGGTCATGTTTTTACAGTGTTGGAAGCTGGTTGAGCTTCTATTCGGGTCTTTTTTTTATAGTGATGAGAGAAGAATGAGGTTCTGTTCGTGCTGTAGTTTCTTTACAGTGTTGACAGAATAAGGTTCTGGAGGGTCGAGTTTACTCCTCTAGATGAATTCTGTTTTGAACAAATCCAGTGAAAAGTCTGCTGGCTGAATTTTCCGGTTGATTGGATTCTATGGACCAGGTTGACCCAATAAAAATAATTTACTGACACAATCATTAATTACAGAAAAAACATAGTAAGATCAGATCTGCTTCAAAAAGATCTGAACCGGTTTAGAATTAAAGAAACTCTTCATAAGAAAACCTGGTCAGATTGAGACTGGAACAGGAACTAGTTCAGCAGTGGGGTTGTGATCTGATCTGGAGTCTGGGAAGTAGCCCTTTTGAGCAAAGATGTTGTTATTGGAAACGAACCTCTAAAATCCAGACAAATGAGACTGAGAGGAACCGTCAAAATGTGGACTGTAAAAAATGACTGCATCATAACACGGGCTCCACACGTCAGACAAGAAGCACATATGGATCACATGGATCACAAAAGCATATGGCGGAAAGCGGATCACAACCGTAGACCACCACATACAGAATCCTTAGACCTGGACCTGGGGAAAGACTGGACCCTTAGTCCTTACACTTGAGCCTGAGGCGGGACGGGATCCACTTCATCAGAGTTCAACTTGCCGCGGGTGGAAATTATCCTCTTCCTCATCCTTATCACCTGGATTTGTGTCTACGAACAATACCGCTACGTAATCTACTGGAACCGGACCAACCCCAGATAAGGAACCAGCTCCGGGACAGAGCAGCTCCGTTTTGCCGCACGAGACGGACTTTGGTTTCGGTGTCAGCCTGTCCCACATTTATAAATGTAAAATGTTCAAACGTAGAAAAACAGTCAAAATCTTCATCATCACATTCTTCATGTTGCTTTTAAACTCCTTTGAGTGAATCCATTTTCTGGTCCTTGGGTAAATTGTTCCAAACTCCTGGCAGAGAAAATGAAAGTGCAGTTTTTTTCCAGATCGGTCTGAAAACAGGGCTCATTAAAAACAGCAACAGTGAAGAGCGTAGATGGTAAATACGAGATCTGACACCGAGAGGGGTCATAGGTCAGCAGGGAGTTTACCCAGTATTACTTAAAGGTTAAAATGAAGCAGTGCTGCTGTCTGCTGGTGGTCAGTAGAGGACTTTATAGAGAATATTTCACTGAATCAAGTGATTCAGATCTGAATCTTCTCAGTCAGAAACTCTGCATACATCGATTTTCACCACCAGCAAATCTTCACCTTTATCACGTACCTTCTTCTTCATCACCAACCATCATGCACCGCTCCCGCTAAAGTCCAGTGTTTACAGGTTGAAAAAGAAATGCAAGGACCCATGTGTCACATGTGGAGGAGAAACGTTCTGATCTGCTGCGGATATAGTGCCGAGAATCCAGGATGATGATGATGGTGATGATGCCTTCAGAAGAATCGAACAGAGAGTCCTCTGGATGATTGACAGGTCAGAGATAATGAGGGTTAGTTTGGAGTAGTGACTGCTCATGTGGATGGATGATTGACAGGTTATGGTAGTGGTTGATGTTCTGGTGGACTATTAGGAATTTGTACTTTGAGTATTTCCATTTAGGTTTTATACTTTATACCTGTAATCCACTACATTTGTTCACAAATACATACAAGTAGTTAGATTACTTCAACCGTTAACATCCACAGCAGTAACACAGAGTTACTCATTATTGCTTTTACTTCGATCATTTTAAGTACATCTTGCTGATAAAACTTTCAAACTTCGACTTAAATAAAGTTTTTAAATACCGGTCTTCCTCTAGTCGGGAGTATTTTTGTAATGTGGTATTAGTACTTTTACTCCAGTAAAGGATATGAATACTTTACTTCGTTAAGTAAGAACGTTTTCAGTGTCACTCCAGAAGGAATCCCTCCTGGTTTTATTGAAATGCATTGTTTGTTCATAACATAATCTGTAAATGATTATGTTAATGAGGTGATGACATCACGAGCCCCTGGACATCCTGCTCCTTAGATGTCCCGCTCTGATTGCAGACTTCTGTCCCGCTCAGGCGGCACATTGTTTTTTTTCGTCCTTCTTGGCCTTCCACCGTTTTCTTGGTTGCTATGACGTCCAAGTGCTCCTTCCTCACTTTGATAAAAGGCGTTGTTTTGTAAACAATACAGAATTCAGATCGATAAGACTGAGAGGAACCAAAAGTTGCCTTTTTCCCAATTTTCGTATTTGCACACTTGTGCCCCTCAATTGTGTGCTCTCGCTAAAGGTTGCAAGACTGTAGGGTCTCCCAATTCTCTAGTTTTGGGATCAGGAGGAGATCAGTAGCGTCATCAGGTGCCAATAATACACCTCTACCATAAGTACAACCAAGAACAATTACCCAGAATCCCTATACTGTCGTGATGCAACAAACCAAGCTAACCATGCCAGGCTTTAAGACAAACAAGCAGGGATTAATTCTAGGCGTTATTTAGTAATGCGAATATTGTGACAGGGAAAAAGGGTACACTGTAAAAAATAACTCTGTGACAAACACGAGCTCCATACGTCAGACAGGATCCCACGTCACAGGCTACACCAACAGGTTCGTGGATCTCACAGGAACCAAGCTATGGATCATATCTGTGTGAGAACACTTAGAAAAAAACTGCACCACAATTTGGGGTTTCTGTCTCCAGGTGAAGTGATCTAAGGTGGAAAGGTTCTGTTGAACCTTTGACGTCACAGGTCGAACACGGTCAGGGTGATTTACCAAATTATCAATTTGATGTGAGGAGAAAAAAAGGTTCCACCAGATTGACTATCACAGCTGCAAATATTTTTTACAGTGTGCACCGGAGAGCGAGCGACAGAGAGAGAGAGAGAGAGAGAGAGAGGAGGGATCGGGGGAGTGGGGGGGTCGGAGGAGGGGGTTGGATCGGAGAGCATGGCTGCAGGAGACTCCGCGCTGCAGACTTGGTTTTGGTTTCTCCAGATATCAGCGAGTCTAGTGCCGCCGGTCCGGTGACATCTGATCCACCGAGCGGGATTTTTCTCGTGCCGACAGGTTTGGTTTCATTCGTGTTCGGTTGGTGACAGAGGACCTGAGGTCTGATCTGGACCTGAGAGTTGGTGATCAACAGTGAGAAGGAGGAGTGATCTCGGTAACACCGGGACTGTATCTTGGGAGAACATTTATTCTGTTTTTTTCAGCGGTCCCCCTTTTCTGAGATCGGATCCAGTTGGAGGAACTGGTCTGTGGTCTGCGCGGACTTGATCCGGACCCGACCAGTGTCTCTGGAATTAATCTGAGTAGCTTATTAGCACTGATTACTTTTTGGTCCAGGAGAGTCCGACCCAGTGTTGGACCCTAAAAGCCAGAAAACCTGAAACCCTAAAACTCGGACTGAGAGGACCAATCTTAATCTCCCGTTTTTTACAAACACTGGGGAGAGACACGCGCGCGCGAGTAAGTGGATCACAACCCCAGATCACCACATCCACAATCCTTAGACCTGAACCTAAGGCGGGACTGGATCACGACCACCACATCCAGAATCATTAGACCTTTACCTGGGGAAGGAGTGAATCTTGAATCCTTAGACTGAAAACTGAGTCGGGACCGGATCCAGAATCTGAACCTGTGGCGGGATTGGACCCCGATTCCGTAGACTTCAGCCTGTGGCGGGACTGGGTCCACTTCATCAGAGTTCAACATGCCGCAGGTGGAAATGATCCTTTTCCTCATCCTTATCATCGGGATCTGTGTCTACGGCCAGGATCCGGCTTCCAAAGTGGTCTCCGACCGCTACGCAGTCTACTGGAACCGGACCAACCCCAGGTAAGGAACCAGCTCCTGGACAGAGCGGTCCGTCTTCCCGCATGAGGCGGACGGGCTTCGGTCTCGTTGGTTGACTGCTGTTGGATGGATTTAAAGTAGTTTAAATGCTGAGAGAGTGGACGTCAAACCGAACCCCACGTTCTGCAACCCGTCCGGATCCCCAGTTTGGGAATCACAAAAATATAGATTATTAAAGTAATGCAGTTAGAGGAGGAAAAAATAAAGATTACTCATTTTCTTAACAACACACACAAACACACACGTTGACAAATAGGTTGATCCTCCACTGATGGATAATTGTGAAGTTTAATTATCCTCCATGTATAAGCATATTTTATGTATTTATTTTATCTAATTTAACCAAGAAGTACTGATGAGATAAAAAATATATTTTACAAGAGCGAGGTATCACACAGGGACGCATTTAGAAATGCAACAAATATAAAATGGAAAACACAAATTCACAGTAAAACAACCAAAGCTGTTCAAACATAGAAAAACAGTTCCACATCTTCGTCACCACGTTCTTTATGGTGCTTTTAAACTCCTTTGATTTGAGTGAATCAAATCTCAGACCCTTGAGTAAATTGTTCCAAGCCGCTGGCAGAGAGAAGGACAATTCAGTTTTTTTTCCAGATCCGGTTCATGAAAAGCTGCTACAGTGAAGAGCATAGCTGGTAACTACCAGAGGTGGCACCTAAAGGGGTCAGAGGTCAGCTGGGAGTTTACCCTGTATTACTTAAAGATTCGAGGCAGTGCTGTAGTCTGCTGGTGGTCAGTGAGGGACTTTATAGGGAATGTTTAAATGAATCAAGTGATTCAGATTAGAATTGTCATTGATCCTCACCAGCAGGACATATTCACCTTCATCACGTACCTTCGTCTTCATCACCTACCATCACGCACATCTACCCTTAATGTCCAGTGTTTGCAGGTTGAAAAGGAAATGCAGGGACCCATTTGAGGGACTCAAACTGAGACTCATGGATGATTGACAGGTCAGAGATAATGATGGTTAGTTTAGAGTAGTGACTGCTCATGTGACCAGATGATTGACAGGTTATGGTAGTGGTTGATGTTCGGATGGACCGTCATGGACCTGCTGCAGAAAGGGAAGACAAAGTTAATTTAGTGAAGTAGTTTACTGAATAATGCAGCAGTGGATTTATTTTTTATTTTTATCCAAAGATTATTCTCCTTTTAAGTCTAGTTCATATAGTAGAGTGACATTTTGCTCCTGGGTCTTTCTGTGTGGTTCTGGACTCTGTCCCTCAGTCCTGATCTAATGAATGTGTTTCATTTTAGCAGTGGTGGATAGTAATTGAGTACATTTACTCATGTGCTGTACTTTTAGGTATTTGTTGTTTATTTGAGTATTTCCATTTAGGTTTTATACTTTACACCTCTACCCCAAAACATTTGATTGACAGTTGTAGTTACTAGTTACTTCTCAAATTACATTTGTTCCTATTACTTCCTGTTTCTTCATTGAAGAATTAGAACGTGTTTATTTACTATTAGTGAAAATCTTGCTGCTTACTGAGCTCAATAAAGATTTTTAAGAAATCATCTTGGGTTATCTGGAAGATGTAACAAAGCTGAAAACCGGCTGATCTAATAAAAAGACAAACTTCTTAGAGGACGGTGCTTCTAAACAGGCTATGAGGTTCTTATAGGTAAAACTACTCAGCAGCATACAAGTAGTTAGATTACTTCAACCGTTAACATCCGCGGCAGTAACACAGAGCGTCTCATTAATGTAAAGAGAGGGACCATTCTACTGCTGTGCTTTTAATTTGAATATTTTCGATTCATCAAGCTGAAATATTAACATAAATAAAGTTTTAAATGCTTTAAATCCTTCTCTAGTGGTGGAGTATTTTTGTAACGTGGTATTAGTACTTTTACTCCAGAAAAGGATATGAATACTTTGCACCATACTGCATATTGGATTGTTAAGTGAGAACGGTTTCAGTCTCTCTCCAGAAGGAATCACTCTGGGTTTGTTGAAATGTAGTGCTAACAGTATCTGATTATGTAAATGACTTGATGACATCACAGGCCGCTGGACATCCTGCTCCTTAGATGTCCGGCTCTGATAGCCGTCTTCTGTCCCGCTCAGGCTGCACATTGTTTTTTTTTTCTCTCCCTTGGCCTTCCACCAGTTCCCAAGTTTGGTTTCTTGGTTGCCATGATGCCCCGTCCAAGTGCCCCCCTCCTTCACTCCCACCCTCTCCTCCCTCTCTCCTGGCCCACGCTGTGGCAAACAATAAGGGGGTACACAGGGATATTTCAGCTGTGGCCCAGTCTCAGCGTGGTTCCTGGTCCTGTGAGAGATCCACACATGTTGGGGTCACACACTCGGTAGTTACCAGGCGCGCCGCGGGTTAAGCAGCACAGAGGAGACTGTCGTCAGGGTCAAAACCAGGGCAGTACCGCTGGCCATGGGGCCCGATGATGGCCCGGGGCCCGGCACCCTGCTTGGGTTTTGTCTCTGCAGAATGGAGTTTAAAATAAATGAGTAACTCTAAATGACTGTCTCCTTTTCTCATTCATGACTTTAATCTAAACCTGACCCGGGCTGCAGAATGTAAGAGGGGTCCCTGCTCAAAGCCAGGGGCCCCCTGACCCTCAGCAGAACCTGACAGAACCCTGGACCCCTGTTGTTTAATCTAACCACATTAAACAGCACCACAGCACCAATTCCACAACACTAAGGAGTTGTTGAATTGAACTGGGAAGCGAATCGTGACAAATGGAAATATGACGACATTTTACTGCTTCTCTGAGACGCAGTTTAGATAAGCTGAATGTTTACTTTATCTGCGGGAAACATCTCCCAGTTCTGAAGCTCCTCGCCGGTTAGACTCGGATTAGCAGGACTCTCCAAGCTGGAGGAGGGGCTTGAAGCCCTGAGGAGGTTCCAGATACGTCTGGACTCTGTGAGGCTGCCTAAATGACGAAGAGGAGCGGTGGTTTAATGAAATTAAATGAAAGGCAGGATCAGTTCGTCCGCTTAGAGAGACCTGCAGAGATGAGGCTGATGTCATGACTCTCAGTTTTTTACATAACAGATCGCTGAGGGGGATCAAGTAACGGAGGACCTCTAGTCTTCCTCAGTCTGATGATGCTTGATTTCAATCCCAGTCAGCAGTGAGATATTCTAGACTGTTCGGCCTCTTCAGAGTCTTTTGGTTCTACAGGAGGTTTTTGGTTCAGAAGCCAGAAGCTTGTGGAGAATTAAGATTGGGACTCTCTTTAGTTGAAACCAGACGTTTTTATGATATTTACAGTGAAATGTAATATAATATAATGAGGATTTGAGTTTGACAGTTTCCTCCGCATGTTCTCAGGGATTGTTGGCAGTTTTCAACGAATTGTTTGGAGTTGAATAAAATGCAGGAAATTAAATTAAGCAAAATTTGACATGTGCAAAAAATACAAACTGAGGTTATTATAAGTTCAATGTAGTTTCTGATTTATATTAAATATAAGACCAGATACTACGTTAATTAGGGTTAATTAGCATTAGCTACTAATTCAAACGTCTGCTGTACAATTGATTTATTAACCATCATTCAATAGTGGTTAAATTTATTTCCCCTTTTTAAAAAGTACACTGTAAAAAATGTGCTTTCAAATTACAGTAAATATAGTGTATACATGGCAACAGCAAGAAAAGACGGTAAAAATCAAAACAATGGTAAAGTGAATTACTCTTTATCAAGAAACCATAAATAACTTTATTTTTAAGGTAAAGATATATGGAAAATATAATTTTACAGCGAAAACGCAAACTTTTGATTACATGACCGTAGAAATATATAAAAATATCATATCATGTCATTTGGAAGTAATTACATTTAAAATATTATTCTACCTAATTTACAGACCTTTTCTTTTATTTACATGAAAGAAAATCCCTTCGTTCCTACAAAAAAGAAACATTAAAAATACATTCTATGTTTGTGAAATGCTGTTGAGCTCAATGTAATTCTTATATAATTTACTTTTTTTTAATTCGGTGGTAATTTACGGTATTGTCTGGTAGGCCTGTAGGGTCATGGGAGTGAAATTCCGAATTTTACTGTAAATTATACGGATTTTTGTTTTACAGTATAAACATGAACAAAGAGTAGTTTTTAAATTTAATTTATTGTTTGTGATTATTAAAACACAATCTAAGATGTAGGAGACGTTATAAATTAGACTTGTAAATAACAAACAGGTGATCCCTAACTTTCTCCTCGGCCATGGGTGAGGTCATCGGAGGTTCTACAGTAAGAGTTGTGTGCTTTATTATGTGGCACAAAAACATGAAGAGACCAAAAGCTGGAGGGTGAAGCTGTTCTTGTAGAAGAAATGTACCCCAGATGTGGGCTGTCAGCCCGAATGTCTGCGCCGCTAACCTCTGATGGTGGGTTGCGGGGTCGGGGGTTGGGGTGGGGGGTGCGTTGTATTTACTGCTGCTCTGACAAGGCATTATTAGTGTAGTCTCAGCTCACCAGCTCTTTATCTACTCCATTAAAACCCACCCGGGTCCATATGGTCCGGCGCTGGCGTTGTCGTGGCCCGAAGGTGTTTATTTGTCGCTGATAGGTGGGATCAGGAGAGAATCAGGACCGAGTTCCGTCCCTAAGCTCCGGAGCTGTTTGTGTCTGCGACGCCATGGAAACTGATACCTCTGGTCATCAGAGAAGCTCTTTGGGTGGGACTAACAACCTGACAGCTGGAGAGAGAGGGATTCCTACCATTGGGGAGAGCACTATCACCCCTAGGGGCTCCTCTAATCCCTGATAATGCCGCCCAAAGCAACCCCCCCCCCCCCCCAGCATATTTTCTCCATAAGACAATCACAAACTTGTTTCAGAAGCTCGCTCGTACGTTTGATGGAAGTTTGGTTTTTGATTGGAAACCCCTCCAGAGATCTAAACGCCCTCTTCGCTCTCTGGACGTCCCGTTCCTGGACACACTTGATCATTTTTGGTTGAGGAAAAACCTCGATCAATCTGACACATTTCCTCTTCTCCTCTCTCATGGCCCAGAGAGCATAATACTCTCTTTTTAATCTCCACTTAAAGAAACAATACGCTGTTTTTCCCCTCAGTGGTTTGCTGATGTTGTGATAGTTTTCCCTCTGGCTTTGTGAATTACTCCGTCTGCATTGTTCCCAGTGTTTACCCTCGCTTTCCCCTCTCAGCCTTTCCCCGGCTCCCTGCCGCTTGGTTCCGCTCAGATTAA
This sequence comes from Lophius americanus, assembly GCA_037951165.1. Classification (NCBI taxonomy): domain Eukaryota; kingdom Metazoa; phylum Chordata; class Actinopteri; order Lophiiformes; family Lophiidae; genus Lophius; species Lophius americanus. The sequence continues at coordinate 3,271,175 of JBBDHG010000094.1, forward strand.
AAATGGACACAAAAAGGCAACCGCATGCAAATATTGACTGGGTCTGAGGACTGTGGCCCTCTCCCAGCATCAACCCAGAGCGCCTGAAAGTATCCATTGTTCCTCCCGTGGTGCTTGTAGTACTCTGCGTTAGCGGAGCAGACCGACCGACAGGAGGAGGAAATTGCCGAGGAGAGTCTGCAGAAGTTATTTGAGGTGGAGCGGGACAAACATCACGGTGGCGGGGGGTGAGAGAGACTTCCGCATACGAGGCCAGAGGCTATGACAGGGTGCGGGGCACTGGTTCCTTGGGTGGGGTTGGAACTAGTGCCTCCACCCTGAGGAAGTGTCAGCCTTAAAAGGCATCAAAGAGAGTGGCCTTAAGGGGATTTCCTGAGGATGCTCGAGAATCTATCAATAATCTGAGGAGAGGATGTTCACTTCTCCTTTTATTACAGCGCGAGAGCATTAGTGTCTTCTCTGCAGGACGGAGGGTCACGGGAAATCTCCATGTCTCCCCGCTCATGCCAGCATTTGACCCCAACGCCGACGCGCTCGACTTCAGTCCAACGTTCCTCACGGGATATATCAGATCTGAGTTTTCTGCAGAATGTTTTTCAGCAGGGGAACAGTTGTCCTATGGAGACTAAGTCAATTCTCATAGTCCTGTTGCCGCCTGCAAAGCGATGCAGCCCCCCCCCCCCCCCCCTTTCTGCTGTGACTAATGAGGCGGGGGCCTCAGGCTCTGCCGGGCCTGATTGACAGGAACCAGTGATGAGTGTTCTCTAATAAGTGTGGAGGTTTATTGCCTTACGGTTTCTATTGAGGTTCTGCCTCGACATGCAACACGGTCACGATACCCGAACGACAGGACCGGCCACGTCTGTCTCTCATTGATCTCATTCATCAAATATTTGTGTTCTTTTATCAATTCTAGTAGCGTCAACGTATAGGGTCATTAAAATGATTGTTTTTCTAAAATAAGAGCAAATATTTGTTGAATACATCAACGGAGAATTTAAGCCACAACAATTTTACAGGAATGAATTTCGGGTGCAAGAGGATGAAGATAGGATTCAAGAACCTTCTGGATCAGTTTCTGCTAGAACTGAATGTTTTTTTTTCTAGAGGAGCATCAGAGTCTTTACAAAAAACAGAAATTCGTCCAATTAATGAAAACCATCTGCTCATTTCGCACAAAAACATTCATGAACATACTAGTTGTTGTTTTCTTTCTTAATTTCTGTGCAGTGTGATCATCAGAAATAAAAATCAATAGCAGAAAATTTTCTACTAGTTTGAGGAAAGTCCGGCTTGTTTCTAGTGAGGGTCACCTCTCTGCGGTGAAAAATAAAATAAGATTGAAATGATAAAATTATAAAAAAAAATGATAAAATTTGTCTTTGCTCAGGAGGATCATCTCAGCCTCCAAACAGAGTCTCGTCCTCCTGAAGACTCAACTATTAGAATATGTTTTTTGACAGAGTGTAAGTTTGAGTGTTTCTTATAAGCGTAAGAAAAAAAGAGAAAAAAATTTAAACCTGTAAAACCTGTTTGACCAGTCTTTTAGAATCTCCCCTCTGCTGTCATAAGACGCAAAGGAAAAAGATAAATTAACACTTGAATGAAGAAAACTCGTGACACATGTGCGGATGACACTGAAATAGAAAGGAAATGAATCTTTTATTATTCAATAGATGCTAACTGACCCGATCGGTACCACTGTATCCGGATGAGAGGACCCTGTGTTTGATATGCGTGGCGGTCAGTGGATTAGGGGGTCCTGGTCTCGGTCCGCTGCTCAGAGGTTCACTTTTCTGCCGTTTTAATCTTGCGGGCTTTTTTTTGTGTGCTCTTTAGATGTGTGTGCTGAAACGGCATCCCCTGTGTCTTTGTAGCCACCGGTGAGGGTATTAGCAAAGAAGTTCTGAGGGGCTTAAGAGGTCATCCCTCCCTTTGTGTGGAGACACAAAACACTTCCTGTGGGACCCTTCACCCCTCTGTGTTCTGCCTCAGAGAGGCAGACCTGCCTGACCATTCACATTAATCAGCCTCAGCTCCTAATGATGCAGCAAAGCTTCTCGGAGCTGCTTCCAAAAGGACCAGAAGAGCCTCTTAGCTGCTGACCGACCGGCTGCTGCTGCTGTTGAAGCCAGCAAACCCGGCGGGCCCAGAGCGCGGCCGGCTCTCCAACCTTTAGGTTCTCCTTCACGCCAACAGATACTGGAACACGGGTTTATCATGTTTTAAATTACATAAAAGATTCTTCTGTTGTTGTTTGGTCCTTTTGATCACATGACGATAATATTTTAAGAGGTTTAAAATGGAATCTCTAAAAAATGGTTGCAGAGTGTTTTCTTCTTCTTTGTCTTTCGGTTGTTCCATTTTGGGGCTCGCCAGCCACAGTTTGGGCCTCTACCCTGCTGGCTAACAATACCACTGATGATAAATCTGTTACGAATATTGATTGGCATAGATTTTACTCTGGATGCACATCCTGACGCAACCCTCCCCATTCATCCGGGCTTGGACCGGCCCTACAAGTACATGGTTGAGTGTCATTTTTTTAGATAACGTTACTGCTACAGTCTAAATTGGTAAAGAAGAATTCTCTCGAGAAACGGTGACGACACGACCCAGTATCTCTGATGGACCGAACCACAACAACAACTATCTCTTTATTCTGTGGTGCTGGTAGGTTACGGTGCTCCCTACATGTCGGCCGTATGAACTACGGCTGTTTTCCTGACCCGTGTTCGCGAGGATAGAATTCTGTTTCTTTGCGTAAGAACACACATATATATATATATATATATATATATATATATATATATATATATATATATATATATATATATATATATATATATATATACACATAAATAAGTTTTGAACCTGCTCATTTCATATCTATTTATTTATATCAATTGTTTATTTATTAACCTTTTTTTTTATGACACCACGACCCGAGTTACTGCCTTTCATTATTATTCATGGGTTCACATTTCTAGAAGGACGAACCAAAAAACTTTATTGATTTAAACGATTTAAATTTTGCACATCATACTTTTTATTATAGCACACTAGCATTATAATATTTAGTTCAAATCAACTTGGTTTCTTCAGCCATCGGAGTGTTCTTGTTCTGTTGGAACTGATTGCCTGGTGTGATGGAAAGAAACTCTCGAAATTATTTATCAGTTTTGGAAAACAGCTTTTTTTTCTTGCAGACTTTTTATGATTCTATAGAGGCAAATATATTCTGCATTTGTATTATTGAAAAATAATAATTGTAAAAGTGTGTTTAAGGATGAGCCTCAGTCAGAGGAGAGTCAGCAGGTTTCTGCAGGTTCTTCTCTATTTGTCAAGTCTAAGCCTGTTCTTGGAGTAGAACCGATCCGTCTGTGATGATTTGATGGTTTTGGGTTTGTTGGCTGTGGTGTCAGAACCTTCATCACATACGTGATCTCGACAGGCTCTGCTCTCTGTGAGATGGATGAAGGTAAATCTTAGAGGATCACTGATGAAATCTATCCTTGATGAACAGCAGACGTGATTGTTCTGACAGGAGGGCAGAACCTCCAGCGGGCGGCTCTGTGTGGGTCATTGCGGCTCTGGAGCGAGGCCTGAAACATGAAGAATGTGCGACTCCTCATCAGCGTGATGTTTCCTGATTTCAAACGGCTGCTGACTGTGAGTTCTTGTGTTTGTTGGAAAGAGCCGAGGTGTGGGAGCATTTCCCGTCAGGATCCGTGAATCATCTGTGAGCGATGGAGTGAGCCGCTTCTCTTTCAGCCACAGAGCCCGATCCAAACCCGTCTACTAGATTCAGTTTCTGCGGACGTGGATCAGACTCTGCCTGCTGCTGGTTTTTGGCTTTTTCATGTCGTCTCTGCATGTTTTTAGGTTCCCAGGCTCCTGTGGGGAAAGTGATTGACGGACCCAAGTCATTTCTTCGGCGGTGTGGTTCTTGTGTGACTCAGCGGGACCATTTTGGTCCGCTGACACCAGAAAGTGTTTCCTCCTCGTGGAAACTTGGTGCTTTGGGACCCATAAAATATTTAAAACGGCGTTTGTGATCCGACGGTATAGTCTGGACAAACCTTCACACGCAATCAGGAGAAATCCAGGTCAGGACCGCCGTGGCTCTGATGGAGGGTCCTGGTCTCTCTCGGGCCCGCCGTCTGCCGTTGATGGATGAAAACAATTAAACTGTTTTCTCTAATTTTACCAACTTGACGTAATGGGCCTTTAATTAGAACCTCAAATGGCGATGGATCGGTAGAATTTCACTTCTCCTTTTCTTTGTCCCTACACGGCGTGAAGCGGAGAACAGGCAGCCATTTTCCGAAGTCGACTCCATTTTGATTCAAGGAACCAAAGTAGGTTAAGAACCTTGAGAGGTCACATGATCACTTTCTTTACTTTGTTATCTAGCAGAGCTAGGAGGTAATCACGTGTGTAAAAAGTCACGTTTGTCTGGTTATTGGTTCAAAATTTCATCAGGAATATTTATCAAAGCACGGATTATGTAGAATTTATCAAATATTCTTCCTCAAATTTAAACAAAAGAAGCTATCAGTTCAAAATACGGACAGCATTTTTTTTTTTTTTTTTCTAGAAGGTCTTTTATCTGATTTCTGATTATCCGAACTGATCAATTAATCCTTAAATTAGTGCAGATCAGCTATTTTAGTCTTTTCAAACATTTATCTTTTCTTTATTCTTGTACGGTGACAAGCTTGTCTTTCTTTTTTCATACTTTTAAATATTTTTTAGATGAGATTAAACCCTAAGATGACAGATTTCATTTAAGGGTCTGACTAGGGGTGCAAAGAGCTGGGAGGAGTTATTTACGATGTTGACCTCATTTGATCTATAGGCAGATTTATAAACATTGATTTGGGCAAACTAAGAAAATCTAGCTGTGACAAAAAGAGAAGTTATGAAGTTTGATGAAACTTTTGAGATCTGGGTTTTTCTCTAGTCTGTGCGAGACTGTTGTGGTTCCTGGGCGGAGTGAGGCCAAGGTGTTGTTTGGATGAATCAAATGTCACAGTCCTGGTGAAGATGAGGAGAAGCAGGGAGGCGGTTCTCCTGAGTTCCTGACGTCTCCAGCCTGATTGACCTACTAACATGAAGACGGCGATACACGTTGTAATCGCGGCGGCAGCAAGATGGGACCAAAGGAGCAGACTCGAAGGCCCTCTGGTTGATGATCCCCCTCCCCATCAGGCCAGAGTTATTCTAGTGCATAATTGATGCAGGAGTTAGAATAGCAGAAGTAATGCGATGAGAGGGTGCAGCCAGGCGGAGCGACGGATCGCGTGCTCGGGGCTGCAAACATTGCAGGGGACGAGAGGAGGGCATCTGGCGTAACAGGTCCCAACGCTGAATAACCACAACAGCCAATCAGAGTCCCCCCCCTCCCCACACACACACACACAGCCAATCAGAGGCCTCCTCTGTGGAGTACTACGCTCTCGTGAATCTGAGAGGAGGCTCGCTGAATTCAGATTTTTATCCTGCTCCTCCTTCCTGTCTAGCTGATGCTGATGATGAGCTGAAGTCGTTACCTTCAGGCTCCTCTGGGGAGGAGCACTGGGAGTCACCTCCTGGTGTTAAAGGCCTCAAAGGTCACTCCCTAGAGACCTCGATGGAGACCAATGGCCCGACACCTCCGCATTGTCTTTAAACAAAGGAGACAAGGCCAATGCTTCAGAGAAAACCCGTTGCTCCTCCACACCTCAGCCCGGCCTACAGTTCCTCCTTCTCACCTCACCTAGAGTTCCTCCTCCTCACCTTATCCTGAGTTTCTCATCCTCACCTTACCTACAGTTCCTCCACCTCACATCGCCCACACACTGAAGAACCGGCTCCTCTCATTCAGACACACTGAAGACATAAAAATGTGTGTGATGAATACGGGGAAGAGATAACATGACAACAAACAAAGATAAGAATTTTACTCAGGATTTAAATGTTTAATAAATACTGCTTTAATAAATAACATTATAAGGCTCAATCTAAAACATTGGGTCAGGGCTAATAAGACAGAAAATGCAAAAAAAAAACCTAAAAGGGTCACAGACTGAATTTCCGTACAAATTGAATTCAAGAATTTCTGACCAAAAAGGATAAAGACAGAAAGTCAAAGTAGTCTTTCTGAAAAAGGAAGTTGAGTGTTAGTTTAAAATAATGTACCATATAAGTTAAAGTAATGTTTTCTAATTATCTGTAGGGGGAAATCAATAAATAATCTTTTTTTCATTGAAGAAAATATGGTTTATAAGAAAGAAAATAGGTTTTTGACCTGTAGTCAACACATAATCATAATAATAATAAAAAGAATCATAATAATGATAGTAATAATAGATAGATTAGATTATTATGTTTTTGTATTATTACTTATCACACTACATTGTCTGATGTTCTCTGATCTTTTCTGATATGATGATGTAGATATTGGATCAGGTCCAAATTTATTTATTCAAAGTTTTCTGAAGGATTGGAGTTTTGTGGAGGTTGTGTGGATCTAATTTGACCTGATCCGGACCTGTTGTGGATATTTCGTGGACCTGTTGTGGAGGCTGTGTGGACCCGGTGTGGAAGAGCCGACGGTAGCGGTGGTGAGGCTCAGAGTGGTCCTGCAGAGCACTTAGAGTCTGGCGGGGCGGCTCTGAGCCTCTGAGGATCATAAAGTGAGGCTCATAAAGATGTTTTATTTGTTTCCTGAGAGCTGGTACAACTCAGGTTTCCATCAGGAACCTTTATGGCTCTGATCAGGTTTCAGGGCAAGGATGGAGGAAGCTCTTAAGTTTTAGTGGACTAGTGGCAGCAAAGGTCACTAATGATTATTTTCTTCTTCTTTGGAAATTCATTTCATTTATGTAGAAACTAATATCAGGGTTCTTTAGTGCATGACATCCCAGAGAGACAGATTTAAGCCAAAATAAAATTTTACCTGAACATTAAATACATTTATATTCAGTATGAAAAACCGATTATCTCTCATATTAATAAAGAGGAAATATAAAAATTACAATTTGATTTTATTGTTAGCTCAAAATTCATCTTAATTTAATTTGTCTTATTATCTATCACATTTTTATATACTATGTTTATATATATATGTATATATACACAGTATATAAAAATAAGAACTACGAAACACCTCTTCATAATTTGCAGTCTGTTTTTATTTAACACAGCATTTTAAAAATTATATAAAAATCCTACGGAAAGCTATGATTATGATTATGAATATATAATTTCATATATACTTTTATTGTTGATGCAGATCAGCTTAAACTAAGGAGTTAATAATTCCAATAGCTTAACATGATATTACAGTTTGAACTTACTTTAATTTATTTCGACCGGTAATCATTTATTTAGTAATTTAGGTTGTTTTTTTCAGTGATTGTAGTAAATGAATCTTATATTGTAGTAAATTAATCTTATATTGTAGTAAATTAATTTAAGATTGTAGTAAATTAATCTAAGATTGTAGTAAATTAATCTGAGTAGAATCAGTTTTTCGGGCGTTTCAACCTTTTAAGCGACCCGTGAGTTGTCCTCTCTGGGTTTCACTTCTGTCACTTTACTTCAGTTCCACTCATTTGAACCATGATAATGGAGTTAAAAGAGAAGAAGTGATTTTTAAAAAATGCTACCAAAGTGAGGTGGTGGGGGACCTGCGACTCCGATGGGACACATGGTCCTTCCAGGGGAGGTGATGGGGTCTAGACACGCGATGCTCAGGGGGGGGGGTTTGAGGAACGCTGCGCTGAGACGCCAAAAACACTGTAACCTCCGCCAATCAGGAGGCAGGCCATCCACCAATCCTCTCTTCCATGGTGGGGGACACGCAGGCCCGTTCCACAGTTTGCCCAGCAACCCGCCAGTCAGTGGGAGAAGTGGTGCAGCACCAGTTTTATCCAGTTCTTCATGCTTCATGCTTATGAACCAGAATCTCTTCATTTCCTGTTTCTTTCAGAGCAAAGTCTTTGAGTCTAGAGTTTGTGTGGAGATGATGTAAATACTTGTTACTGTGTTGAGTGAAGACTTTAAGAACCTCTGGAGGTTGAAGCTGTGAAAAGATGAAGGTCTGAAAGTGGAAGCTTTAAATGTTGAAGCTCCGGCCCAGAGGTCTGATTATGCATCGAGACTGAACACCAAATATTTGGTCAATTGTCATTCGGGCCCTGAAAAAAAAAAAGAAAAATTAGGTTACAAATCCTCCAGACTATAGTGAAAATGGACCAATATGCAAATCTACCCTCGCCCCTCGCATCCCCCCGTTCTGAAACGGGGCTACTCCATCGCATAAAGTCTCCAATCAGGATTAACCCTTCACCAGCCGGAGCCAATCAGCTGCAGAGCTCATGAGCTGCGCTCTCATTGGCCCGTTAATAACAAATAACCAAAACTGTGCCAGAGACACCAGGGCAGAATTACCCAGAATTCCTGTAGTCTGAAGGGAGCGAAGACTACAGGAGCAACCCGCTCTTAGTTCTGTGGTGGACCCAGAAATGAAGAGTGGGTCGCTCTTCACGCAGTGGGTTTAATTCACACACACACACACATACACACATACATACATGCACACACACACACACACACACACACACACACACACACACACACACACACACACACACACACACACACACACACACACACACACACACACACACACATACACACGTACACACACACATGTACACACACACACACACACACGTAAATAAAACAAATTCTATAAATGTGAAAAGGTTAGATGGAGCTGTGCTCTCAATCTCTCCCTGTCTCGCTCTGTGAAGGCATATAATAAAATAATATTTAATACTCAAATTTAAAAAAATGTTTAACATGTTTTTGCACAAACATGGAGCTCTTTCTAAATCTTTTATTCCAAAAAATGTGTTCGATGTACTTTAATTTTTCTAAACGATATTTCTCTCTCTTCAGATCCTCTGAATCGCTGAAGGTCTGCTGGGTTATTGTGTCGCACGGCTCACTCCTTCACTCCTTCACTCCTTCACTCCTTCACTCTCTGTCTCCATATGACTCTTCATCAGGGTTTTTCATCTTTATTTCAGAGATGCTCTGAGTTCCCTTTCTTTGCTGATTATGATCCCAGATTTCTTCCTGCTGGTTTTGGTCTGAAACCTGTCTGACTGCAAACACAAACAAATGTGACTTTCCTTTAATGAGAAATAAAAACTCGATCTATACGTACACGAATAAATTTATAAAAAAAAATGTTCTCCTCTTTTTCCACTCCCATCCATCTCTAACTAAGATAACAGATTCAGCAGATCTGAAGAACAAAACCTTAAAAATCAAGCACATGACCCCTGACCTGTCACTTTTTTGGTTTCTCATATATAAGCATAAAATTGCTTCGGGTCAGATGACACATGTACAGATTATCAAGAGACAAATGTATTTGTGCTGAAAACAGTTGGGCATTATTTCTTCTCGTTGTGTCTTCCACCTTTTCTTAGCTTTAGCCTCCCTGGTGACGGCGCGTTTGTAGCATCAAAGCTCATGCTGGTAAGGTGCGGGGTTCTTGTGACACGCTTTGAGTACAATTAAAACCATTGTGTAAACAGGTATGGAATGAACTGATCAGATGGTCACTGGTTAGGGAAAAAAAGAAACACCTCCTATTGCCAATCATTCACCCCAATGATTGATGATGAATCAATTAGTCATCGTGAAAAGGTTCACCTGCTGCACAGATGAAAGTCAGCACGTTAGTATCTTTAATTTGGTGATTGGCTCTTTGTGGACGGTGTGATTAGCAGATGCAGATGCAGACGCACTCATGCCCATGCATTCGTGCAGACTCATGCGGACGCAGACTCGATGACTCATTTAGACACAGATTCACTCAAGTAGACACATGGACACATGCACACTCGTGCAGGTGCTCTCACTCAGACTTACGCATTCATGCAGACAAACAAACACCTGCAGACTCGCGGAGACACATGCAGACACATGCAGACACATGCAGACACATGCAGACACAGAGTTACTTCTCGACTGATGGAATGTATAGAAGAGGCTTTTTCATTTCTCTCTCTGAGGCAGTTTGACATTTCTACACAACCTGAGTGTGTCATAAATCTTCTGTGTCTAAGTTTATAGTGTGAGAAGTTAAGGTCCAAAGGTCTGCAGCCAGCAGATCTAAATGTGAAGGAAATGATTCATGAAGTCTGCAAATCTGTCAAACCGATGCTCTTACCTTTAATTCTGTGTTGCTGCCATGTATTGCTAGTTGAACACTCTCACATTCAGGTCTGTCTGGCTCGTTTTGAATCTTTTTCTACTCTCCAGTCTATCCAGGCCATTAAAATGCACCAGGCTCTCCCTGCATGGCATGCCCTGGGCACACTGTTCCCTCCCCACCAATGTTTCTACTCCTGACCTTTTGTTTTGCTCCAGAATGGAACTGACACGTGTGAAACTGAACGTGATACCAGTTCATTATTCGCTGCTGTTCTCACGGGGCGAGTGAAAAATCACTCCTTTGTGCGGTGGAAGAAAGAGCCTTCCTTTGACCTCATGGTTGTGCAGTGTAATGTCAAAAGGCCCTGAGGTTTGTGCATTGTGGCCACACCCACTCTGTTGTGGAGACGCCGTGGAATTCTAGGAGGGTTCCTGTCCCGGAGAGAGAGCAGAGTGAAAAAGCGACGTCTTATAAACAAATGTTTGGATCCCACTCCGTAGACCACACTAATTGGACCTTGGCTCTCAGAGGATCTTTTTTTTATGGTGCATTTTCTGCATTCTATGTCAATCTCCTGTCCTGTGCCGACCACACTCTCTCTCCAATTAGACTCCTTCTCTAGTGGACATGTAAAAGCTTCCTCCTGGCCGCCACCGCTCTGCTGCGGCGCTCCGTCACAGAGAACTGAATTACAGGTTTGCTGACATGAGCTCAGTTGGGGTCTGGTCACATCTCTGTGAGAAATTATCAGCATCAAACATCTCTGTGTTCCTCAAAGCTGCAGCAGAAAGTGGTCCTTAAATGCAGATCAAGAACTATTAGATGCTCAGAGCTCCCTGCTGTATGCTCACAAATGAAATCCTGACGCAGAGGAGCCGCCGCCTCTCAGGTGTTAACGGAAGCTACGTGTGGTACTTGTTAGGCAATTGTGCGTTTTTGTCATAAATTCATTTCTATACACTCAAAGATCTCCCTCAATCTCCCCTTAATGTCCTGCTCTGCTGTTCCACTGTCCTTCATATTAAAGCATGTGAGGACTTACTTAACAAATTTATGTGACTTAATAAAAACCCAAAAATTTTAACAAGCGTCTAATTGTTTACAATAACCATGCTTTACCAAAAGGTAGTGCTAATTCATCCAAATGGAATATTCTACTTGGAATACAAAATTTCATAATGAAATAATTTTAGATGTCATATTTTCTTTTCTGTTTAAAAACAGGCGTGACAAAATTATTTGTCATTTTGTGGTAAATCTTGAGTGTCTATGATGTTAAATTAATAAATTCCCCCAAGAAATTAAATATTTATAGGAAATCTGTTTTCTATAGTTTTTCTTTTCTTTTCTTGGTAAAGACATTAAAGGGATACCCGTCTTTTGTCTGATTAAGACTTTAAAAAACATGTTTTCAGATCAGTTGAAAATCGATAATAGCTCTAATAATGTTACATGAAAATATAATGTTATAATTATGTGCCTAAGTGTGTAAGAAAAGGGTCTTTAAGGTAAATCACAATTCACTAAGATATAAATTATAGGACACGATGGAGGATTGATGATGCAGCAGTAAAAACCTTTGGTTCATTCTGTGTATAAAAAATACTTTTCTCTTCTGGAAAGAAGCTCACGTGAATCTCTAAATCATTTCTGACACAGCATGAAGACATGTGTGCGTTTGACATCAGGCAATCACGAAAGGGTTTTATCCACATCAGCATGGATGGACAAATCTTCCAGCGATCAAGCATTCTTTAAAACTCTGCTTTCTTTCACTGGTTTTTATACCAAACATGTTTGCCTTTGATTTTCCTACAGCAGCTGCTAAACTAAGACTTTGGTCCATTTTTAACCAGCTGATGGCGTTGGCAGTGTTGGGTTTTCACTGCTGATCCTGGTGAGAGTGGTGATACATGATCGTCTGCTCCGGCCTCATGATAATCTCGCCACTGACCCGAACCGCCACTCGCTTCTTGATTTTGGATGCGGGTCCGATGCTCCATCCAGCTCCTCTCCTGACAGCGCTGCTCTGTCAGCCAGGATTTGGAAAAACCACACATTTCTTCTGGACTGAACCTTCATGGGAAAACATTTCTTCTTCTGTGGTGGGGGAACTGTGAATGGATTAAGAGGCTGCTGTTTCCCACTGGAGGGCCAACCTTCAATCATGCACTGGTTTATTCCGGCTATACGTCTTCTCTTCATCGGTGCGGCGGCTCAGAGGCGAGCTCAGCTCGGCTTTAGGCCCTGGTTCTCTGCCATGAACTTTGCTTTCCTGCCCGTCTCCCCTCCCTTCCTTGTCAGCAGGTCCTGGCATACTTGTTGGGCTTTTTGAGTGCGTTCACTTTGGACGGTAATGAAAGGAGTCGAGGGAACATGGGATCTTAAATCACTTAATGAGGGGAGACAGGCAGAGCTTTTGTCCAGCGCACTCTGGAGCTGCATCCAGCCAAAGGCCTCTAACGGGCTCTGACACCCAGTTCTTCTGCAGACCAGAGAGTGTGTGTGTTGGTGCTCAGCCAGCTTTGCTTCAATCCGTCTGGTTTCAGCGTTCCTACAACTTTTGTCTTACCTCTGAACATTTCCTCAGCAGCTCAGCACCATTACCGTGCCTCGGCGTACTGCGTGTCTCTGGGTAGTGGGAAGCATATTTGAGTGTGTGGTGGGGGTTAAGTGGGAGGCAGAGAGCAGCGGTATGATGTGTGAGGCTGTGGTGCTGAGTACCGCGTCGCTCCCTGTGGGTGTTTGGCCTTGGCCTGCAGTGAGCATGTGCTGGCTGAACCAGAGCATGAAGGAAAAAAAAACCACAGCAGGAAATAAATAAACAAGTGGCAGCAGAAAGTTTCTGCTCTTTTTTTTTTTTTTAAGATTATCCAATGAACTAAACACACAAATATGTTAATGGTGGCTGCTGAAGTTCCTTAACTCTTTAATGAAGATGTTTATTCCCTCTCTGTTCATCCTGCTTTCTGCCATGATGGAATGAAATAGTGCTCAGAGAGACTTCGAACATGATTCCAGATGGTCACCATAATGAGCTGGTGTCACACCATGTGCACCAAAGGTTCCATTTCCTCGTAGCTGTTTGCTAAAGAGTTAAACCAGATGTCAAGCATTTAGATTTTACATCTACTGCGGCTGATTCATACGTTCAAATGTTGGTGGTCTCGGCTTTCTGCAGGCCTTCTCACACAAAGATCCTGCATCAGTTGTTGGGTTTACATGGACAGCCTAATTCCGAATAGATCCGTCTTATTGGACAAAAAATGTTGCATGTAAACACCCTGTAACACCCTTTCCGATTGAGATTTCATTCCTTCACAAAAAATGTAGTCTTAGTGGTTTCGGAAAGCCTTTCCGATAGCCAGTTGCTGCATGTAAACAGTTTCGGAAAGCTTTCTGTTTGAGTTGTATCTATGCATGCCCAGCATCCTGACGTAATGCTCTGGCAGCATTCCGACTCTACCAGTCTTCATCGGAGAGTCATCTACTCACTGTAACTTTGAAGGAGTTTAACATAGTTGGACGTTTAGATGGACGAAAAGACACTTCCATACACGTCCTCTATGTCGTATTCTTCTTCTGGGAGCTTGTTGGCGGTTGGCACCCGGTTCACCGTATTATTATCGCCTCCTTATGAACTGGAGTGTTGATCATCTGCACATTTCAGAACGCTGTTTCCGATTACATGAGTCCATGCATATAAACGCCGGGTTTGAAAAGATTCAGGTGATTGGTAATTCGAATAGGAGAAAAGTGTCCCATGTAAACCCACCTAGTGATTCAATAAGGACCCTTTGTTTTTTCACAACGAGAGAAAACAGCGGCACCCTTGCATCTAATTTAACAACTCAGACTGAGCTCCACTCGGTTGTCAGGTAGTTCAATCATTTCTAAGATGCTCACTCATCACGTTTTTTAAATTTCCTCATATTAAACGTTGAAATCTCACCGTCTTTCACATCCTCCTCACTGGTAGATTTTCCTCTACTTCCTAGGTCCTGGGTTATTGGTTCTGGTCACAACTGGATATTTATTCATTATCCGTAACTGCTTATTCGGTTCAGGGTTGCAGGGGCTGGAGCCAATCCAAGCTGACACTTGCGAGAGGCGAGTACATCCCCGATGAGTCGGCAGTTTATCACAGTGCTGATACATAGAGACAGACAGCCAATCACGCTCACATTCACTCCAACGGACACTTCAGAGACGCCCAAGCCACGGCTTACTCCTACATTGGACTGTGGGAGTAAGCCGGGCATGTCAGTATTTTTTTTTTTAATGTAGAACCCATTTTATTTCTGATCTCACTTTTCTGACTGATAATAAACTCAAACTGTTTTTATTATTCAGAATCTTCACGCAGTTTATTACATGATTTTTTAATATTTTTATTTCTTATCTCAGTTTTATTTCATGATGCCATAATTAAAGTTGAAGAGTGTGAATGAAGCAGCTGCTGCTCAAACTGTAGTCAAACTGAAACAGAACAGAACCACTGGTCTGATAAGTATCAGGAGACAGTCAGGGGTCAGCTTTGTAGTTTAGTTCTCCACCATCTGACATAAAAACCCAGGAAATCCCCTTAACCCCCCACCCGACTTCCACCATTCTCACATCAGCCACTCTCAATCTCTCTCTCTCTCTCCCTTCCACCTCAACCTGAGATGCTTTTAAGATGAAAAAGACCCCCCCCCCCCATCACCACCAGTTCTCTGACATTTCTGCCCGTGGTGTAGCGCTGGGATGACTTTAACACTTCTGCTCTCTCTCTCTCTCTCTCTCTCTCTCTCTCTCTCTCCCTCTCTCTCTCTCGCGCTAACCCGTCTGTCTATCTGTACCAGTCCATCATCTATTTCACACATGCTGCACACACACACTAACCAAGGTATCAGCTGTAAACAGACCTCGCTGCGGAGCTACTATGTGTTTGTGTGACTGCATGCCTGTTGGCTCTAAACAGCCTAGCTTAATACACTGTTCTCTCTGTAACTTCATGGCAGCAGCTTTTTGGCTGTTGGACCTTGCTTTTCTTCTCCTCTGGCTCCAATCCACCTCCTTTCACACTCCTTCAAAACAAGAAGAATGCCACAAAGTTCCCATGGTAAATCACATTCACATTTACATCTAGGCCTCATCCAGGATGCACAGTTACTATGGGAAAGGCGGAGCTCAGGGGCACAGTGACACTCCATTAAAAAGTCATAATGGCCTGCACCATTCAGCTCAGGGAGCAGAGCCTGAAGCACCAACACATTTTACTTCCTGCTCTGAGATGTGATCGTAATGGTCCGAAAATATTTGGAAAAAGTCATGTTTTTGGTCCTGGACTAGATCAGGTTCTTTGTTATTCGCCTGAACTCGTCAGGATGTTTACTGCACTGAATGAGAAGTTCATGTAAGGAAGAGTACATTCCAAACAGACCTTAGTCTACTCAGGCGGTGGCTGAAGAACCCATCCCAGATCCAGACTGTGTGTCGCTGCCAAACTGCCTCCTGCTCCATCTGTGCCCACTTACAGGCTTTTCCAGCTAAATTCCTCCAGAAATATGCAGATATGCTTTCAATCAGAGGATATGGAGCACAAAGACAGTCGGATCACAATGTTATCATTTCTCATTCTTTCCTTATCTCTACTAACTGGTCCACATCAGGTTCTTTTAGGCTCCCCTAAGGCTGGTTGGTTCTTTCTTCTGTTTGGGAAGAATAGCTTTTACTGGTTTGATTTTTCAGATCTACTGTTTGACGTATGTGAGGAACCTGGGAATATTTTCTCTAACTGAACGTCATTGACTCGGTTCAGTCGGGAATCAGACCCATGGAACCAGGCTACATTGTGAACTCTGAGCCTGAATGGGCGGTTAATAAACCATGAAACATGAAAGCCATCGTCTACACACCAAGGAAATTCGTCTGACACCTTATCACAAAAAGAGGGGAGTGAAGAAAAAAGGTGCTGGAGCCACAGCAACCCGATGGGTTATCCTGAGGGAGCGTAACCTTTGTGACACTGATAGGATTGAACCTAGCTGAAGCTGTGCACCAACACACCAACCTCCCGCAGAACCAACACACCAACGTCTAGCACCACTGACATACCAGCCTCCAGCAGTACCGACACACCAACCTGTAGATGTACTCACACACCAACCTGCAGCAGCACCTACTCCAGCGGCATCGACACAACAACCTCCAGCAGCACAGACACACCAACCTCCTCCTTTCTGTTATTCTCCTGGACTCGGAACCACACGGGGTCGGATCACACCGGGTGCGATCAACACCTACTACTTTACAGGCAGTAAAACCTCCCATAAAGATCTGCTTCTCTTTACCTCACCAAGCTGCTGAAACCCTGCTGAGCTAGAAGCTGAGGTGGAGCCGGAACCAGTCGTTCTTCTCCTCTCTCACATATTCCTCAACGTCTCACTTTCTCCTGGTCTGACAGAACCTTCTCATGTCAGGCCAAACATGTGATTCCCTTTAAGTGCTGCCTCAGAGCAGCTGGTAGCCCAGAAACCTTCTCACCAGCGTCAGCAGAGCAGGAGACACAGAAGCAACGCTTCACTCTGTCTTCTGTGTTAGAAGGCGTCCATTTCTGCAGGAGGCTGTTTAATATAGTTCATGGAAAACGGAGGTTATCTCCCTATGAACCAGATTTTAATGTTCTTAAAGGAGACTATATATATATATATACATATATACAGCTATCTAAAGTGCCCTGGGGGCTGATTGGGGTTCAGGGACTTGTTTAAGGACTTTTCGACATGTAAACTGCTGGGCCTTGAACCGCCGACCTTCCTATCTCCGATTTGGAGTCGACACACATAGCTAGAGCATTATAGTACATATAATTATATATATGCTGTATATATATATATATTTTTTACAGTTTTTACAGAAGAGTCAGTAGATGTTGAGTTGATGGGAGGAAATATGGCTGTTGGATGTAAAAAGATGGTTGACATGAGGTCATGAAGCCTCATGACCTCATGGATGGAAAAATAGTCAGAATTTATTCATTCTTCTCTCCTCAATTGATTTTGGTCCTCGGGGGTCACCAGAGGTCACATGACCTGCTGGCTGACCCTCTGTTTCACATCGGCGTCTCTCATATGAAAGTCGCAAGCAACCCCATTCTCCTGCAGGCATTGTCTAAATGTCGTCTGGGAAACAAAAGGCCCGTTCAGATGCAGCCGGAACCAAACGCAGCATCCTCCGTTCACACCGCCAGCGTCAAAATCTCCAACAAACGGCTGCAGAACGCCTGTCTGTTCTCCTTTTTGTCATCAGTGGAGGCCGGGAACTTCTCACCCCGGAACAAAGAGGGGATCAGAACAAACCGCTCTCAACGATCGCTCCCAACCCGATCCTCATCCATACGTGTGTGAGAGAGTGCCCGTTGCCCAAAGCCCATTGTGTTGTCCAGAGTGTACCTAATTAGTGTGAACACGGCTCCCCCAGCCGTCCTGTGATCTCTGGTTCCACTGTCTGTGGAACTCCATGGTGAACCCAGTGGGACTGATGGAGGACATGCAGAGGTCTTGGCTGTTACCAGTGGCTCACATCAGTGGTCCCGACTGTCTGCTTTGGGTCTGGCCTTTGTCTCACCCGGAACTCAGAGTCTCAGATGCCTCTTGAATTATGGTGGCGAGGCCCCACGCCTCCAGTATCAGGTATCTGGGCTGCACAGTGGGCAGTCGTGGGCCCGAGGAGTCATGTTCAGCCGGGCCTTTACTTTGTGTCCTTTAACTTCCAGTTTATGGCATTATCCCTTTGATTTATTATCAGGCTAGAGTTCCAAAAAGCACGTAGGTTGTCTATAATTATTAAATCAGGAAGGGTTGAGTTACTGTGATAACTCTGATTTTACTAACATACTTAAAAAAAAAAAAAAACACAGCCACTACTTCTTTCATCACCGTGGGATTAAAGATAATTGCTGCCCAGAAAACTATATTTTCTTTACCTATTCAGAATAAAGAATTCATTAAGTTATCATTAAGAGGAATTCAATTTCCTGTTTGTTACAAAGATCTGCCAACATATTAACAAACGACGGAAGGGTTTCTGTGGGGTCCGGTTAGGGGGGAGTCTAATGATAATCATCTCACTCTTCATTATCACGATTATGAAACAGGACAATCTAGAGGGTGCGTTCTCTGCTTTCCACCCATTCTCTGAGGAGCAGCCATTTTTAGCATAAATTAAATCAAGTCCTTTTTCTTTTCCTGTTATCTTCTCCTACATGTTGGTTTGACAAGAATAAAACTTGATTTTAAATTCAAAGATAAATTTGAAGGGCTTTTCAGTGTACGATGATGTTAGAGCCGTTGTGTCTATTAATGCCGCCACTGAATTATAAAATAGAGTAAATCCTGTCGTCTGTGTCCATCCATAATAAATAAAGACTTTTAGGAGTTACACACAAATATAAGCAGAAACTAAGTGGAGTAATTTCATGCTTTTTTCACCTTTAATCCTTTTCTCAGGGGTTTGAAGATACTTAGGTTAAAGTTTGGTTTCTTTAGTTTTTTATACAAAACTTCTGAGTTTAAGATTTTCAGCAGCAGCCACTAAATACTTTGACCTTGCTGACAGATCCTGAACCACTCTGGGTCACAGACAGCGGGGGATCTTCACTGCTGATGCTGCTGAGTATGGCCGTTTCTGTGCCGGTTACATACAAGCACCCCCTGATGGTTCATGTCACATGCACACACACCAAGCATGAGCTACCACGGCTAACTTACTAGGTTTCAAGAAGCTAATGTTAGCAGAACAGCTAAAGTAAGCGAGAGCTTAGAGCCAGCCACGCGCCCACTGTATGCTGTCAATGATGGTTTTAAAACTTGCATGAAAAAAATCCGTATCGGCCACTTAATCTTTATCTGAATCGGAAATCAGAATCAGCCGAGAAAATAGCAATCAGTACTTCTATATTTGGATGCCGGTCCGATGCTCCATCCAGGTTCTCCCCTGACAGCGCCGCTCTTTCAGCCAGGAAAATGGAAACCACAAATTTCTACGGGACTGGACTGGATGGCTTTATTAATAATGACTTATTACTTCTTCTGTGTTGGAAATCTCACACTGCCTCTAGGAGCCTGACGGTGTTCATATTTTAGTTATTTTATTTTTTTGCACTCTTTGGAACTAATTGTCAGTTTGCTCACGTTCACCTGAGACAGGTACGTCCTTCCAGGTGTCTCTCAGTGGCCGGGACGTCTTCTTCTAGTTAAAAAAATGAATTATTATTCACGCAGGGACTTTTATTAAGGAAAGAAAACAATTGTGTAGAAGACAAAATAATTATCCCCTGATATCAACTTGCACTGATTCACAGTAAAAATCGAAGGACAGACGTCTCTGTTCTTGTGGGAGTCTGGGATGGCATCCTCAGACCGATTGTCTGAACAAAGAGCTGGCTGAACCCAAACCGCTGAAGATTAACTCTGGCTCGATCAAATGTTCTCTGTTCTCCTGCCTGTTTGCTCCGATGAAAGAGCCGACTGAAGGTCTTTGTGCCTGATGAGGGATCACACTATTGTCGGTCTCAGCTTTTGTCAGTTTACCTTGTTGCTGTTTGAGTTGCTGGGTTTCAACTTTGGAGCCAAACAGTCTGAGATTTTCTTCTCAGCCTCAGGTCTGAATCACAGGAGGCCTTTAAAGCATCCAGAGGCTCCAAACAGCATTGCTGGTATTTTTCTCCGAGTTTGAAAGACTTGTGGGTTTAACCTTTAAATAAATCTCACAGCATGAGATTCTGCTGATCTCAGCAGAAAAGAAATAGATCAGGAGGAAAGAGTTCAACTAAAATTTATTCATAAGCACATTTAAAGAGAACAGAGTTGACACAAGTGCTGTTCAGTCAATAACCAGTGGAGAAACACATAGCAATTAATTAAAGTACGTTTTATGTTGGGATGTAAAAACTGTTGATAATCCGTTTTTTTTTCTTTAGAATAAATTATATTTGATGTAAACATGTTGGACCTGAAGCTCCACACTTTGGTTTAACAGGGAGATGAAGCTGCTAGAGGATAACCCTCAGCTGTGGGATCAGTCTCTGATGCTGGATGTCAGAGTGTGTGTTTGTGTGTGACTGTCTGTGTGTGTGTGGGTGTGTGTGTGTGTCCTGCTTTATCAGCACGATTAGATGTGAGGGGGTCTGACCTTATCATGGTGTCTCTGTCTCATCCTGCATCCCATCCTCCCACCATCAATACAATCACTCACACAAGCACAAACACTCCCATACACACACAAAGCAGATCAGAGGAAATGCCACAAAACAGTTCAATACATCCGTCCGTGTGGTTCCGGGTGGTCACATGACTAGACGGCTGATGTCGATGTATGATGGTTCAATATGGTGGAGGGGTAGAGGATGCCATCATTGACAAGTGTGCTGTTAATCTGTAAAGATCCGTAGTGTACTGCAAAAGACCCTAGGTTTTGGACGGGTTAACTCACAGTGTGTAGTGTACTGTGAGACTCTTGACGGGTCTGGACCGGTCTGCAGTGTACTCTGGGAGTCCTGAGGTTCTGCACTGGTCTCTAGTGCACTGTGACAGAGATGCAGAGCAGAATGATGATATCATCTCAGTTACCCATAAACCAGGATGGATTTTAAGTACTGCTGATTTGAAGGAAACATCTTTCCAGCCTTGGAAAAATGTTTGTCGTATTGATAAAAAAACACCAACACTTTATTGATTTTTAATCAGCTACGTTTAAGGTCTGTAAACCTCTGCAGGTTTCCTTGTCTGTCCTCAGTCTAATTTTTAAGACAGAAAGATGGAATATGACTGCTCGTTTATGGTTATTCCAGCTGTAAAAAACAAATCTGTAATTTATGGTAAAATTCCGACATCGGTGGTTCCACATGACATCACTGTAATTACCATGAACAAATATACATATGTATATAAATATAGATTGTCTCAGTATCATCTCATATATAATGTAAACCTGATTACTCTTCACATGGACGGTACATAAAATGAAAGGAAAATTACAATAAATTCAGACTTTTTATTTTTTCCTGGAAATCGACATTACTTCTCCTGGTCCAGGTCCAGATCTTTGATCTCGGTTCTTTTGGTCCATCCTTTCCCAGCCCAGGTCTCTGGTAGTTGAGGACTTTGGAACTCTTGTTTCCAAAGCTGTATGAAGGCTAGTTTCATTTCAGGCTGTTATTTTATTCTGTCTTTGCTGGAGGAGGAGGTATTAGTTGATGTCAAGTTTTTACGGTGTGACTGTGTGGTCAAAGAACTGCATCTGTTTTAAAGCAGGGGGGAAGTCGCTCAGTAACCTCCACACACGTGTGACTCATTAGCTAACAGGCTATTAGCCCCACTGAGGGAGTGTCTCTCTGCTGAGGGCCGACGGAGGCACATATGAATATGTTCAGTGGAAAACTAAAAGGAAAGACACGTGACTCTGATCACTTCCTGACCTCCAACTGATGAGCTGAGCTCTCTGTGGTCATGAAGAAGTCCTTGACATTCCTCGAGGCCACTGGTGTCGTGTGGCCGTGGGGAGGAGGGATAGTCCCGGGTGTCACTTTGTCCTGATGAGCCTGAGATTTACAGCGACCTGACCCGAGGAAGGCCAAGCTGGGTTGTCTTGAATTATCCCAGTTTGACTCCTCCAGGGAGCTCCTGCTGGAGGTCAGCCTGGAGGTCAGGGTGAAGGATGTAGATTTATATAGCCAGAGCTTCATACTCTGCGAGCTCCATCTCCATTTAGCTAATGGTCCTGCTGTCAGAGGAACTCTCCTTCCATGGAAGGAGAGTTATGCCCTCATTGTCTTCCTCCTGAAAAGATTTGTGTTTGCTTCTTAGAAAGCTGCTGGAGCAGCCGATCTGCTGACTGAAGCAGAGGTTTAGCAATGTCATGTCTTGTGGTCTAACTCTTGCTAGAGCGACTTAGAGTCAAGTATCTTCCAGAAGGACATGAAGAACCCATGGCCGATTCACTGGCTGAAAGAATCCTTTATGAAATATGAGCATGTCTTTGAGGGATAAGCAGAAAGTCCCACCAGCTTTCCACGCTAACCAGCATCTGCAGAGAAAATGTAGCCCGTTTGACTGGTTTCCTTCAGTTCTATTCTGGCTTCAACAAATGACATACCTTTTCGTTTCCCCCTAGAAACAGTTCTCATGATGTTTTCACAGCATCCCAGCAGATAGGGACAGAACAGACATACCGTCTGATGTGACCATACACTCAGGGCTCATCACGTGGGTCAAACAGAGAGACGTCATCACGCTTTGGCAGCAGGATCAAAAACTGGGATAAAATTCTAGAATCTGTGTGCGGAGCATCCAGTGACATTATCATGCGGGGCATAGTGGCTTCATTTAAGCTCTTTATTAAAAATCGATCCTGATACATGCAGAGTGTTACATTTTCTCAAAAAACTATGGATGAAAGGCTGCGAGAGAACAGAAAATCATTGTTTGGCATTCAGTAACCGCTTACCTGGTCAGAGTTAAGGCTGGAGCCCATCCCAGCTCCCATTGGGCGAGAGGCGGTGTACATCCTGGACGTACAGACGCCCGTTCACAGTCACGTTCTCTCCTGCACACTATTTAAGAGTCGCCAATTCATAAATATTGCATGTTCAATCCATCAATCCATATCATAAATTCTCCTTTATATTTTCAGTACAGATGTGTAGTTCTGGTTCTAGATGGAGGCGGGCCATGGTTGGTTCTGGATTGAGGTGGAGGTGGGCTGTGGGCCAGCAGCAGCAAAAGCTGGGGAACCTGACCCCCCCTGAGAGCCTTTGGCTCTGGCGCTGTGGATCACATTAGTTGGAACATAAAACTTTTTTATTTTATTTTTTTTGTCTTTGATGAGATTTTAACACAGTTTCACTTCAGCTCTAAGCCCAGAATTGATGTTGACCTCTGGACCGGGACCCAGTTGATGCACCACTTCAGTTTCCACGGAGACCAATTCTAATGACATTATCTCAGGGGTTGTGACGTCTGATAGACCGCTAAATGCTCCGGTGGCTGGAGTGTATGCAGGTTTTCTGCCAGGGGATATTTCATCTGACAGAATCATAGCACTGAACCTGAGTCATCGGGTCTGTACGGACACAAAGCCTGCATGAGACATCGCTCCAAATCCTAAATCTAGTTTGTAAAGCTCATCGGGTCCTGCATGTATCTGAGCCAGTATAAGTTTCCATCCACTGAATCCAAATCTGCTTATTGAATCTGATTATCTCCATCCAGGAGGTTCTGTTTTCACCCAGGTCCTTTTGCATGTAGGAAAAAACCCCTGAACTGAGGTCCATGAAACCTGGTGGGAGGATGGTTCTTGGGCCATAGTAGATCCCATCATATTTTGGTGATCTGGTTTGGTGCCGGTTCAGACCAAGGCACAGAACCAGGGTTTTGTCTTTTTGCATTTTGAGACCGGGCTTTACTTTAAATTCTCAGGGAATTAATCAGGTAAAAGTCGAGGGTCATTGTCTGAGAGTGGATCCATTGAAAACCAGAACCCACCAGATTTAAATATGTTTCCATGGAGGACAGTCTGCCTTTAGATGGTTTGAGTCTGGCTGGAGGTGAAAGCTGGGATCATTTAGAGGCAGACACTGCTTAAATTGAAGGATCTGAAGGGACACAGGTTAAAGTAACGACTCACAGAACAGACAGACTCTGTAACGGTGCAGATCAGCGTGCCACACATTACAACAGGAATCAAATCCAGCCAGAATTTACTGCTTCAATTTATTTTCCATGCCTGTATGTGTGTGTGTATGAGAGAGAGCGAGAGAGCAAGAGAGAGAGAGAGAGAGAGCGAGAGAGCGAGAGAGAGAGAGCGAGAGGGGTGTTTATTTAGGCAGTAAATCCATTGCAGCAGCTCTGTGGTCATGTGTCAGGACTCTCATCGGTGTTTGGTGCAGAGGATTATGAAGGATGATATACCTCTATCATCACAAACTGGAGCGAGCTGTCGTCCCTCCTCATGTCTCCCCCTGTGTCCTCCTGTCTCCTCAAAAGGTAGTTGGCGGCACCTGTACAAGCTGCCAATTGAAAAACGGTAAACAGACCCCGGTGGCGGATTGTGCTTTGGGTAATAGCCACAAACAGATACAGAAAACACCTGGATCCAGAGGTGGGAGATGAAAGTACTTTCTGTTCTCAGACTGAAACAAGGGAACTTTGTTACAGTTTCCTCGTTTGTCCTCTCTGTTTGAGCTCCAGGCTCTTGGGGACAATTTTTTCTTTTAACTTAACCTGTTCATACAATGGTCAACTTTTTATCAGGCCCTGTGAAGTTGACCATTTGGGTCAATTGGTGCAGTTTTGGAACAACTTTGGAATTCCAGTCTGAGAGTAAAACATGCATATTATCACATGATGGACAATACACGGGACTTCAGTCACACGGGCACTTGCTGCAAAACTTCTGAGTTTTCTTTTTTTTTTACAGTCAAGTTTTAATCTGACTGTGATTAGGATTTACCTTGCAACGGTCCAATAAAGGGATTGTGTTACCTCCTCCCTCCTCTTCTCCCCTCTTGTGTTCTCTGCTCTTTTACCTCCTGCGCCACCACGAGAAACCTTTAACCCACAGTTCCTCACCGTACCATGTGTGCATGTTTAGTATTGGTTGGTCCCACGTGACCACCTCCTCTTACCACCACCGTTGAGGCCGTGCCATGCGGTGGAGGCCGTGCCATGCCCTGCTAGTCCGGGTCTGCAGGACCACACACTCTTTCCTCCTCATTAGTCCTTCTCTGATGACCTCCTGTAGGTTATTAGAGGAGCTGCTGCCGTAGGACCACATGTCCCTGAGTGTGAGGACTGTTCAAACCGTGTGAAAAACCTTTATCTGTATATTCAGAGACAACATTTTCTGAGACAACACCAGATCAAGGTGCTTCCTCTTATGGTCCGTTTACACGAGCTCAGTTTCTGCATGATCCGCTGATGTGCCATTCACACGATGAAGCAGCGAAACGCAGCGCTGCTTCATGCATTGCTCAAAAGGTTTTCAGTCCAGTGGCTGAACACAGACAGAACCTAAAAAAAGCAGTGGACTATCTGGTTGGTACGTGGAGAGGTTGTCTTATTATGAGGTGTTAATTTGGAAGGTTTCACAACCAACTACTGACCTGAGTAGTATTCCAAATTCAATGTTTTGTGTGGATCTGTGTTCATTTTCACTACATTATTGGGGAGCAAAGAAAACACTCTTTTTTGCAGAATGAGAAACTGGCTGCCTAACAGATCCAGACAGATTTTAGTCTGGAAAGGAAGAGTCTGTCACACTCTTTATTACTATCATATGTTTTTATTCGATGGGGCGATCGGACCGGAAAGGGGGCTCGGGGTGGGGGGCGGTTTCAACAAAAACAACAATAACATCAACTATATATACATATTTACATATGCATACATGTATATGTAAATACATACCCATATACAGATACACATCATTACATTCATAACTACACCACTATGTGTTCACCTTATTGAGTTTGTGTGTGTGTGTTATGTGTGTGTGTGCGTGTTTGTGTGCGCGTGTGTGTGTGCGTGTGTACCTCATGACATAGATAATTTGCACCAGTATAGAGGACGTGGAGAGTCTCAAAAATAAAGAGTAAATGTTTGTCCATAAATATAACAGATTATTAATTTTCCATTGCCTATGAGCAAAGTATGGAAAACGAAATGCATGGTATCCTGTTTCCTCCTCCATCACTCTGTGACAGTGGTCCAGCACTCACCCCGAGCTGTCAGGGCCTAATCAGGGGAACCGATGAGAAACAAATGGCTTCTGTCCAGCACACATGAGGGAGGGAGATTCGCTTATCAGGCCCTCAGTGGTTGGCTTTACCCAGCATGCCACAGCTGCCACTTTAACTCTCCTCGTTCCTAGCCCTCCTTCATACCTGCCATTTTATCTGAGGAATGTGGCGAAGCTGGAAGGCCCCTGATGGCTGTGCAGAGCGCGACGGATGAAAGGAGCATAAGGAAAGCAGGGAGTGGATGAAATCCCGTCTGCCGAAAGGTCTGCCCTCCACAACGACACCTTCTTCTGAACCCAGTAGGATTACAGCCTCGTGAAGGGCCAGGATCCCCACCCATCATCCTCACCAACCCCCCTCTTCTTCTGTGTTGGAGCAGCCACCTTCTTCCTCAGAGGGAACGAAGGACGTTCAGCAGCTGTTGCTAATAAAAAACCTTCAGCCTTGCATTTCGTGGGTTTTCAGATGAGTGGAAACGAAGGTGTGGCTTCCATTAAAGACGGTTCAGCAAGTTTCCTGCCTTTTGATGTGGCTTAAGTTAGATTCTATAACATACAAATACATCCCACAAAGGTAATGAAGTTAGGAAAAACTACAACAATCAACATGTTTATTAAGTTTGTTTACTAGAGATGTGGTTGTTTGGATGAATGGAGGGGTAGAGCGGACTGAGAGGTGGTGGTGGCGGTATAGTAATAGTCTTGTCTCTCATCCTTGATGCTTACTTCTCTGCAGATTACAATGGTCATCGGCTCAGTGGATTATACATGATTCGGTGAAAAATATATGAAATGCCTTACCTATAATATTAAAGAATCTAAGAACCTCTTCTGGTATCATCCTAGTGTTTTGGTATTTGGATCTACAGCTGAAGTTAATGGACTCTTTTGGAGAGGTACGCCCCTCTTTTTTTCCATGTATTTTTGGTCAAACAGGTGAAAAAAACCTGATGAAACAGTGAAGATGAGCAGCCTCATCCTTCAGCAGGACTGACAAGTCTTTTCCAAACTCAAAGTCGTCAATCTCAAGCACCGCGCCCCAGTTTGGTTGGAGCAGCCTTGGAAGGAACACTTCTGCTCTGGGCTGAGAAATCCACTCGGGGGCCATTTAAAAACTCATCGTATGTAATATCATCCTATCGTACTGCGTTCACTGTCAACACCGTCCACTTACTCCCGCCGTATATCCACATATCAACACCAAATCGGTGACAGGACATGTGTGGGCTGGTCCATCTGACTACAGGGCCACCCTGATACCTTCATCCATTTACAGCGAGGCAGTGAGAGCATCAGTCGTGACAGAGAGCCGGAGATGAAGCTGGTAGAGACCAGCAGGTTAGTGACGGATTGAATGCAGCCCTCTGAGACGTGTGTGGCAGGACCAGAGGATACCGGCCGATGTGCTGACTCCGATGAAAGGGGTGTCCTCTGCCATTTGTATGCTTTCATGGAGTGTGTGTGTGTGTGTGTGTGTGTGTGTGTGTGTGTGTTTGTCTGTGTGTGTGTGTTTGTCTGTGTGTGTGTGTGTTGTGGGCGCGTGTGTGCATACATCTGTGATCTTCACTGCAATGTTAATGAAAAGCACCCTGAAGATTTGTGTGTGTGTGTGTGTGCGCGCGTGTGTTTGTGTGTGTGTGCATACATCTGTGATCTTCACTTCAATGTCAATGAAAAGCACCCTTAAGGTGTGTGTGTGTGTGTTTGTGTGTGTCTGTCTGAGAGTTCTCCTCTCTGGTGTCGGATCATCGCCTCACACGGAGAGGAAGCAGGGAGGTGAAGATTTCTGACAAACGGCGGAAATTCCTCGTTATTAAGACAAATACACACCAAGTCGATGCCAGGAAAATTCCAGAGTCAGAGCCGGTCTCGGAGATTCATTAGCAGTTGCTAGTTTTCCTGCTTAAATAATCTGTCATTTTGAGGGCAAACAATCTGTCTCAGTGTCTGATAGTCCAGACATTAATCAATCACCAGGAAACATTAAACTTGTCAGGAATCTGTGGTGACGGCGCCATCGGATCTTCTGACAGCAGTTTATACAGAAACACGTGGTGAGATGTAAACAGAGTAGCAGACACAGATACAGTCCACACAGCTGTCATACTAGAGCAGATGTAGTGAACCGTCAAAGTAGAGCAGAACTAGTGAGCCGTTATGGTAGAGCAGATCTCCAGAGTCATACTAGAGCCGATCTCTAGAGCAGTCACACTAGAGCAGATCTACAGAGAATCAAATTAGAGCAGATCTACAGAGCTGTCATACTAGAACAGATCTACAGAGTCGTCATACTAGAACAGATCTACAGAGTCGTCATACTAGAACAGATCTACAGAGCTTTCATAGAGCAGATCTACAGAGCTGTCATACTAGAACAGATCTACAGAGTCGTCATACTAGAACAGATCTACAGAGCTTTCATAGAGCAGATCTACAGAGTCGTCAGACCAGAGATCAGTCAGTACTGAAACCCAAATATTTTTGATGTCATAGTTTCAAGAAGATAATCCTGCTGTTATTATTATTTTTATTATTATCGCTTTTTTTACTATTCTCTAAAACGATTCTCCACGAATAAGACGTGGAGGCAGAGATCTCAGTCTGAGTGGCGGAAAGGTCAGAGGTCATTTACATCCATGTGGTCCGTCTCAAACCTGTTGCATATCATTTGCTGAGCTAAAGGTTGCTCTACCAACTTGACCCCTGTCTGTCTGTCTGTCTTTCTGCCTGTCTGCCTGCCAGGCTGCCTGTCGGTCTGCCTGTCTGTCGGTCAGTTCATAGTAAAAACACATCCCTGATCCCTGATAAAATTCTGTATTCTGCTTATCATCCGTTTCACCACTGTGAGGCATATATAATCTAATTGTAGTATGTAGTATTGAGTCTTACCTCTGCTAAGGAGGTGAGGTGATTGTTTGTTTGTTTTTATATAGCACTTATGTCAAACTACTTGATATAATTCCATGAATAATGGTTGGAATGATGGAGTAACACTGTGAAGGGAGTCTTTTCTCTCGAAAGTTGGGAGAAGGGTTTGGGTTGGTGAGGAAGAAGAACCTGCAACGGATGGATTCAGAAAACCTTCCTCCTTTCTTGAACATCATGACTATTTCATATTTCTCTTTCATTTAATCTACTGGACAGGTTCGTATCAAAAATCATTATGCCGAAGAAGAAGTCTTTGCATTTTGGAGGAGATTCAGATTGAAAGGTGGATCCAGATATTTGTTTTTTCTTTCTTAAGAGTAACTTTGTCATAGAACAACGTCAGTTATGTGATTGGGTTATTACTACTTGGGAAGAGTCCAACCATTGGGTCAGGAAGTTCTGATTCCTCTGGGGCAGCTGTTTCCCCTAAGACAAACCTTATGGAAGCATCCGTGTTCTTGGTAAACATATGTTCTCATGGTGAAAGAATCTAAATACAGGTGTTGCACATAAGTAGGAATGTAGGGGGTGGGGAAAGAGGCGTCTTCGGAGGGCGAGCTCCACCTGGGTGGAGGTTTGTGAACTCGATATCCTTATGGTGATTGAATTCCTGGTTCTTTTATCTCTGAAGGTATAAAATATTGTTCAAAGCCCATTCATTAGATGTAAACATTTAATTACATTAGATAGAATATAGAATGAATGATTTTTTGTCATTCATTTATTGAACTCTTTTAACTGCTTCAGCTGTAAATTTTAGTCTTCACACTTCAGTGAGCAAATTTATGGGTCCATCTTAAAGATGTACAAATTTCAAAGTAAAGAAAAACCCAACTTTTTGTTAAATATCTGCCGGTTTTACTTCAATAAATGTAAAGTAAAAGTAATCTGTAACTTTCCACCTGCTGTAGTTTATTACTCCTCACAGCTGTGGTCAAGGACTTGATCTGATGCTAATCCCATTTTTTGATTATCCCAGGATAAAATCGGGAAATTTCTAAAAATGTGGAAATAACCTCCACTTTTCAGTGACAAAGTGAAAATGGGTTGTCAAGGTTAAAGGTTACAATGACCTCATAAAACATGTTTGTGGACATATTCAAGACTTCATACACTATTAATGACAAAATTTCAAAGAAACCTCTGAGAGGATATAATGATGGTGATGAATTGGTGATGTTTTATATCCTAAAGGTCAAGGGTCAACTTCACTGATTCATCATAATGTTCTCCAAAAGCCCAGCCCTTAATCAGAACCATGAGTCTGGAAAACAGGAACGGGAGAGATTAAGTCTGAGGTCTAAGTCTAATCAGTGTCCACCTTCAAATGTAGCTCATAGTTCGGAGCTGCTGGGATGGATGTGTGAGAAGATTATATCTCCGGTATCATGGGACAAAGTTCTCCATCATTCGTAGGTTAAATAGTCAGGTACTTGTAAGTATGATGATATTAAGACTCACCGAAATGTTCTAAAATCCTTTATTTTATAGCGTCCTCTTCACATATGAGACTATAGACCGACATGGGTGTAAATTGTCTGGAGAAGGTAGCTAACCCTGAGGAGTTGATTCTTTTTGTCTTTAAGCTTTAATTTTTAAAAACTGACCTGTGTTTAGAACATTTATTTCAGGTATTTTTGTTAGGGTTAATTAATTCACATATCTGCCGCCTGAATATTAAGACTTAAGGATTCAAGTCGGGTTTTAGGGCAGGACTGCCCAAATCAATCACAGAGGGTGCCCGAACTAAAAAGGGGGACCACATCGAGGGCCAAAAAGCACACATATTGGCCATGCTTAATCTGAGGTATTATCACAATTTCATTCTTATTTATTTACTAATTTTACAGAATTCTGAACAAACAAACAGAATAGGAAATAGTCAAATTACAGATTAAATTCCCAATAGATCCTGTCACTACTTTTAATGTCTCCCGCTCTATCACTTTCAAAGAATAATTTCCAATGAACATTTTTCATTCACAGGCGTCGACAACCAGAAAACTGTATTTCTCAAGTTAGAAATTACATCTAAAATCAATTGGTTTTTGATTACCAATATCCACAAAAAGGAACTTTGAATGACCCTTGGTAAAGGCTGGGATTCTGAAACCATTTCTATCTTTTGTCACATTAAAACAGCAAAAGTAGACTGTCACTCCTCATGTCTATTTCTGCATTCAGGAGCAGCTGCTTCTCAGAAAAAAAGTAAGGTATATGAACAGCCTCCTGGTGAATTTGACATTAAATGTAAGGAATTAACGTAACAGCATTGACACTTGTTGAGCGGCTGGAAGAGGTGAACGCACATCGTCCGTGGATTAATACATCCGTTCTATTTACTTATACATACGTGCGACTTACCTATACGTAGGGGCCTTGTTTTTGACACAAGTGGTTTAGGGTGTCTAGACGTTGGGGTGTTTGGATGTTGGAGGCTGAGTTGAGACATGTCCCTCATGATGTTGATATTGCTGTTTATATATTGGTACAGGGTATTTTGGTAAGCCGTGAGGCAGCAGCAAAGAACCTCAGTCTGTGTTCTGCAGCGCAGGCGCTTGTCACCTGACACCATCAACACACTAACAGGCCTGAGAACCTCTTAAGGCCGACCTGGATCACACTTGCTGGGTCCGGCTGCTCTACTCTGTGACATGTGTGGAGGGACGAGAGCCAGAGGCCTACAGGCATGCAGCGGAGTGTGTGCTTTTTGTGTGAGAGTATGTGTGATTCCCAGTAGGGGTTAAGAACAGAAGAACTGCTCTCAGCAGCTTGTTGAAGGCTTTAGATGTTGTTTATTTGCTTCTGACTGACCGATGTCTCTTAGAGACCCTCAACGAAAATGCTGAAAACAAGAAGCCTTTCAATTCCTGTTAACATCTCAACAGTTTAGTTGAGATGTTGACAGGAAGTGGAATAATTATTATTTATTGTGGAGGCATTTTATCAGAAACTTGTTATTTACTGTCCCTCTTGTTTAAGTCAACATCACTAAATATAAACTATGTAAAAAGCAGAAAAAAACTAGGAAATATAGACTCTCAGCTGGTCTATTCATATGTATCACATTTAAAATGCAATACACTACAGACCAGTATACTGCCGACATGTCACAAATAAAAAAAGAATGGAATTAAAAAAAAAATGAATGCAAACAGAAAAAATGTACACTAGATAATAAATATAAGCAAATAATAAACATAGGTTATAAATAAACCTCTGCTTTTCCTGAGCTGGAGCAGATAGCCGGTGTAATTTGACCAGCTGTTCACAACTTATGATAGATAACCTGTTAGGAACCCCGAAGCTCCAGTTTGGAGCAAAATAAAGGTCATTAAATCAAACTCATTAACGTCTCTACTTTGGACCAAACATGTATGGAGGAACATGCAGGTAAAGAACCCATCAGTTCTTTCTAGAGCTGAAGAAACTCCAATACTGTAAATTATTCATAAACAATATCAGTTTAACAGTAAGACCTGAACTGATCAGTCATAATATTAAACTACTGACAGAAGGAGTCATAAGGACAGTATTATGTGGTTACCATGGTTGCTTTTCACAGTGGCAGGTTATGGATTTTCCACCTGGGCCTCAGTGCTATAGTGCCATAATTTGGTTACCCTCAATTAAGTTTAACGTGACTCTACAGGCTGTTTTTACGCTGCGTAACAAGCAGATATTCCAAGAGTCAGTAACATTTATCTAGTGGAATAAAGTGGTTAAAACGAGGTTCAACACCTATGAGGGATATACACAACCTGCATATATAGACACTTAAACCATCCAGAATCCAGCACTATTACGCGGAACGACTCATTACTGCACTATATGTTGCATATCTTGACTAAATATTATTACGAAATAATAAACTCACAACAACCAGTCACATTTACTCAAACGACCATCAAGAAAGCTAGGTAAGTTAGGCGTGTCAGGCCGCAGGCGTGTTCTGGTGTGTCAAATATGAACTAATTTCATATCTGATTGGTAAAAAAAAAGAAAAGACAATTAACAAAAATTGTCTCATTTGTTTAACAGAAGAGGGATTGACTTGAATTTATATATCCCCCTTCATGGATTTGTTTTATTACAGCAGTAGAATAATCTCATTCAATAAAACAAAACTCTAGTTTCCAGGACGTCACTGTTAAACAGCAGGGAGAGAAGGAGTGACATGGCATTATTAGACTGATAGGAAACATACTATTAAAATGCATGTAGTCTCAAATTTAAATTTTTAGTAAATTATGAAATTATCAACTTTCTCTGACGATGTCAGACTGATGGTCCTCCACTGCCTGTCAGTGGGTGGGACATATTAGGAAGCAAGTGAACATGGATATTGGTGGAGGTTTTAATGTTATGGCTTCTCCTTCTATGTTATTGTCCTAAGTCTCATAGCTCACTGTCTAATCCCCATTCTTTCATTAATGCAAACACACAGTGTTTATTAGTTTATAATGATGTGCCAGAACATTAATTAAAAAATGAAAATGAATGTGCCGTTTTATTTCTATTCTTTAAGCGCTATAGTGTAAAGCTTTCATTGATTCTTCTTTTGATTAAAGAACTGCTCATCTCATCGTCATTATAAGCACACCTTGTAAGTGTGGTCTTTTCCTTGGATTTGTTCAAACTGTTTTGATGGTCAGTTGAAGACGGAGGTAGTTTAGGTTCACCTGAGACTGGAGGTGAGGTCTGGAGCCTGAGTTTAAATCTGCAGATTAATGTATTCCTCTTAGTTAAGTTATTGACAGGATTCTAACAGATCCATGAGACCCGACACATCACAGGGTCAGAAGTTTCTGGCTACAGGTAGATTCTGGACACGTCCATTACCCACCGTATGAATGAGCTGTCCCAGTGTGCGGCGTCTCTTCTGACCTGTGTTTCACTATTTGAGGGATTATGGGAGTTTGAGTCTTTACGGAAGAGAAAGGGACCAGATCAGTCTCTCTTTGTCGTATGAAACCTAACAGGTCCAGACATGAATCACACACACACGCTCACACTCAGGCAGGGACACACTGTTTGTCAATCACACGATCATACACACACCTACTCA
The DNA here is from genome assembly GCA_037951165.1 of Lophius americanus. Lineage (NCBI taxonomy): Eukaryota > Metazoa > Chordata > Actinopteri > Lophiiformes > Lophiidae > Lophius > Lophius americanus. Next base: position 3,305,173 of record JBBDHG010000094.1, read on the forward strand.
AACAGACCCATAAAGCCACCTATGTGTTCAGTGGTTCACTTCACCTGACGGATGGTGGCTCAGCCTGTCAGAAGGGATTAGATGCCAACAGGCCGGAGAACCGCTCGGGTTACTCCCAGGGTCCATCTCAGCCAGCACCCAGTGACAGGGATAAGGTGTTCGCTGTGACCCATTGGTGCCAAACTGAGATCTCTTTTCCCCTATGACGACCTGCCTCTTTTGTGGGACAGGTTGAGTGTGTGAGACGACGTCTTAACTCTAAACGGTTTTCCATGTGAACGAGCTGCAAATCTGAAATCAGGAGATAGACAATATAAAGAGTTTTATTTAAAATGAACCAGATCTAAAGGTGAAGCTGAACATACGTGGAATTACACAAGCTTTAAAGACTGTTGTGAACAAATCTGATTTGGTGAAAACATTGTTGATGGACAGTAAAAAGGGATGAAATGAAGACAATGATGTCATTAACTTCACTAAGTTCTCACAGTTAGTATCTATGTCTGACTGTCAGGAACTGTACGGAAACTGATTCAAAGGTTCTCATGAAACCTAGTTGGAGGAATATGACACTAGGTGGCTTTACATGGGACACTTTTCTCCTATTCTTATTAAACCTTTCTTAATTGTAAAGTCGGTCGCCTGTTTGCATGTCCTGCCATATTTTCCAACCCGGTGTTTACATCGACTCATCTAATTGGAAACACCTTTGTCAGGGAGTGGGAGTGTGCTGAGTGACGATCTATAGGGTCTTGAACAGACCTTACAGTACGGTAACCATAACAGTGATTCCTAGAATAACATTCAAAATGTCTCGATATTTGTGTGGTTATGCTGTCGGCTGGAGACGCTCAGTGTCCTTCTCATTGGCTGCTGCTGAGCATGAACAGTATTTGAGAAAAACTGAGCCTGTCGAGTGGTCTGTGTGTGTGTGTGTGTGTGTGTTTGTGTGTGTGCGTGTGCGTGTGAATGTGTTTACAGTGGTGGTTGTAGTTGTGGTGCTCGACCAATCAGGCTCCACGGGCAGGCTGTTCTCTTTAAGATTACTGCTGACTTTTGGACCAGCAGAGGACTCCGCATGTTTGAGTCTTCTCCTGAACCGCATATTTCAGCACAAGGCACCCACCTGAAATAAATTTGGATTTCATAAAGGCTTCGGGGATCAGACTCATGTTTGGAAACAAAACAGTGCCTGCATGGATCTTCATCAACATCTGTCAAATGTTTTTACTTAGAGGAGACAGTGTGACGTCCAAGGAACTCCTCCCCCTCTGACCTGGGGAGGAGATCAGCCGCCATGTAACAATGGAGATAAATTATTGTTTTGAACCATTTTAATCCATTGTTTGGAAAGATGTCCCCCAGATGGTGGCGCTGTAATGCTTGAAGTGACGTCATCTCTTTTACCAACAGAATCCGGTATTAAAAATGCCACCCTGTTGTTGCTCTTCTGTTGTTTTGTTTGGTGTAAACAACCAAATATGTGCGATGTATCTTTGTAGTGGTGATGTAGGACCTTCTCTGTTTTAAAAGGTTTATAACGTGGACACAGAAAAAAAAACTGACAAACAGACAAACAAACTGATGGTCTGTGGAGGCTCGGGGTTCATCACAGAAGGAGACCTTCAGTTGGAGTTCTGCTTTAGAGCTGGGCAGCAGATGAAGAAAAAAACAAACTTATTTCTTCATCATCCAGTTTTCTCTGAAAACCAGCCTCCTTGAAGAGCATCACTGTGTGAGCTTCATGTTAGCAAGATGAATACAGAAGCACCTGAACGACAGTCAGTACTTTGAGTCTGTTGAAGGATGATGCATGTTGAAACGTTAGCAACGGTCCTCCATCATCAAGTGACTCTTCTCAGACATGACCGCCATCACTTCTTCATCATCAGTTGACTCTTCTCAGACATGACCGCCATCACTTCTTCATCATCAGGTGACTCCCCTGAAACATGACCGCCATCACCATGAGACTCCTCTGAAACATGACCGCCGTCACTATTCCATCATCATGTGACTCGTCTGAGGCCTCACCCTCGATCAAATAACACCAACATGGGCGCAGCTATAAAACAGAACTCCGCTAATTGCTCAGATCGAATCTGTGGCTGTTTTGATAACCAAATGGACCCTCCCTTACCTCCTCCCCACACGCACGCACACACACACACATACACACACACACACACCCTCTTCTAGCTGGAACACTGTAGGGCAGGAAGAATGCACATTAAGGGCCAGAGTACTCGGGGTCGTAAAAAGTAATGGCGGGTTCTGCTGATGCTGGCCAGCAGCTCCAGCTCCACCGGGTTCCTCCGGTCCATTATTTGAAGACGCTGTGAGAGCGGTCGTATCTTTTTACAACAGTTTTAATGGTAATGGATGAAAATGATGGCACACATGATGACGCTGCTCTTTCCACAAGGCGATAATAGCAGTCACACACCATTTAGGGCGAAGGGTGGGGTTAGTAATGGCATTGGAAGGACAGAGAGAGCCGCATTAAAGCTATTAGAAATGCAGGGTTAAGATGAAGAGAAGGAAGGACGGACGGAGGGATGGAGAGAGGGATGTACTGTAAAACCAGCGTAGAGGGGGCGTTAAGATGGCAGGTTTCCCCAGGGGGTAGACGAGACATGAGAATGTCTGTCATTCAGTGGAGTGGAGTATATTTATCCAACCCTCACCCACTACACAGACCCCCACTCAATCTTTTTCTATCCCTCCTTTACACTTCTCTCCTCTTTTTTTAATCTCCATATCTCCATTGTCAGAGCAAACTAAAGTTTGATATGATCTAAAAGTAATTATGACATGAAACAGGAGATTACAGTCAGGAAATAACTTTGAGAGGAATTTTATTTTTTTGATTTTGATGTGTGGGCACCCAGAGGGTTCTCCTCTTTCTTCACTAGTCCACACAAAGGGCTCTTCACGTTCTTCTTCAGGGCAGGCAGATGAATCTTCTCCTTCTCCATGAGGGCCACGTAGAAGGATCTTCATGTTCCTCATTAGGGCAGGCAGAGGGTTCTACTCGTTCTTCATGAGGGCAGGCAGAGGGTTCTACTCGTTCTTCATGAGGGCAGGCAGAGGGTTCTACTCGTTCTTCCTTTTGTGTATGTTGGTAATTTGTTGTCCTCAAACTTTTGATGACATCCCAGGCAACCTGGGGCAACAGGAGAGAAGAATTCCCTCTTCCATGCGGATCTGGTGTCCTATCCCTTAAGAGCCGCTAAAACTGAAACGTTGACTGACTGTCGTTTATATTACTGGCCGAAATCAGTTGGTCCAAACTCACCTGACTGATCCTGGATATAGACGTATGATTTTTTAGCTTTGTGATATGATTTTTACGATGTGTACTTGTGTTTATGTAATGTATTTTTGTATAGTATTTATAGTATATATTTATAGTATTTTAGTTTTTTTTGGGATCGCTGCTACTGCGCGGCCCGGCCCTGGAGAAGCAGAAGAAAGTGGATTAGCATAGTCTTAATCTTAAAGGAAATTTCAACAGCAGCTACGCGTCTTTCGGTAAAATCATGTCAGGTTTAATTTCCTGTTAACCCCTTGTTCACGGTCAATCCGAATGTACAGCCTTGTCTTCCCACTCCCTTCATTCACTCTAAAATCATCAAATTTAGATGTTTGTTGGTCCAATCTGATGAGTCTGTCCCATAGATGAGATCATCAGTCACCAGTGAAGCTGCTGAGGTCAGAACACATTACATTGATCCATGAAATTGGCTCATTTCATGTTTCATTACGACAAACTGCTGCTTCAGTAAGATCTCAGAAAGTACATCCCATTTTCTTTCAGCATCTAAACCTCCATCTAGTACGATGACATCACCACTGGTAACCCCGGAACATGTGTCCAACATTTATTTAGAGCCTCCTCCCATTTAAATAAAATGGTCTTTTAAATGCTGTTTAAACAACTATTTAACCTACGTGGAAGAAATTAGTTATTTGTGCTGGTATCTCTCTCACTGTCTCTCTCTCTCTCTCTCTCTCTCTATCTCTCTCTCTCTCTCTCTCTCTCTCTCTCTCTCTGCCTCCTCATGTGTTTCACTTAACAGATGTTCTTGACCTTTAGAACTTGAGCTTGAGATGTGGAGAGGTGTTTAGCGTTGCCGTGTGAACAGCCGGTTTGTATCTCCACCCCATTAACAATTACCTCCAGTGGTTTGCTAAATGAGGTGGTCCACGGTTCAGCGGCAGCACTTGGGAGGGGGGCTATTCGCTGTAGTCTGAATCGCCGCCAAAATGACGAGCAGACGGGAGATCCTAAATGCTTAATGTGTCCCAGACTTGTACTGTAAACTGTAAAAACACGTAGAAATACTCAGAGCGGCGGAGAGGAGGAAGTCTGTGACTCTGTGCCACGTGTCTCAGGTCTGTGGAGGAAATAATCATGTACAAGGAGAGGTGATCGATCATCAGATGACCCCCACCCCTTCCTTCCCCCAAAATCATCAGCCCAGCACTAAATCCTTCCTCAAACCGACCTGCTGCTGCTGACATGTGGCTCCTATCGAGTGGTTTCACAACTGGCCGTCGAAACACTGTGAGCTGATCTCGGGTCAGAGGATGAACCAGAGGAAAAGGACGCCTCCTTGGTTTTTGCTGGGTGTCAGATAATTCTAACATTTGAAGGTATGGTTTGGTCTGTGACACAGCAATCCATCCCTTCAGACTTGTCCGCTGTGTCATCAAGTCCTTCACAGTTCTGCTTAACCTCTCAGAGTTTTCCTCAATCTCCGGCCCAGTTCTTCGATCTGAGATTTGGGATTGATCCAGATCCGATTGATTATTCTGATCTATGAACCTCATTCTAACCGGAACAATTCACCTTTCGTGTTCTGTAGTTGGCTATATTTTAAATTAATTAGTTTTTTTATATAGCCATCTGACTGCCGCCACAGCAAAACAAAGGATTTCATTTCATAATTTTTAGAACATTTTGTTTGAAAACCTAAAAGGCCAGACACAAAAATTTGTCAGTACAAATTAACATAAACTCTGGATTATCCTCAGAATACATTGTAAAAAATGAAAATATCCCCCTTGAATAATCCTTGGAGACATCAGCCATAGAGGTCACTGACAATCAAATACTTTTGTATTGTGATAGGGCAGAAATTTAAATTCCTCTTTTCTTGTGGTATCCAAATTTATAATCTTTATGTAAAAACTGAAAAACTCTGCCACCATCTCCTCTGCCATCATTAAAATAATACAAAAGTAAGAACAATGAGACCATTTCTATACTTTTGCAGCAATGAAGAGATACGTTTTTTCGTATAGTTGTTTTTATTTACACAGAAGTGACACAACAGCCAGACCAAAAAAAATTATTAACACAACAGGTTGGTTTTAATTATGTCAGAGCAGCAGGTCATTTCTCTGTGACGGCGTAGGAAACAAGTCTTTTTGAATGTCATATAACTAGGAATCATGATTTACTGGATTTATGTTTTCTTAAGTCAAGACTTTGATTTTTCATGATTTTCTGAAGAGGAGGTATGATTTCTTTCCTCCTTGATTAATTAATAAGTCCATTTTTATAATTGGAGTCCAATGAAAACAGATTTAATTCCCTTTTTTTTAATCTTTATATAAAAGTCAAAAACTTTTGTGACTTTAAACATTTGAAACCATGAAATCCTTCTGAGTTTATTTACAGGAAGACGATTATGAATCCCGCCTCTGAGGTTGATGGACGAAGGCTAACTGTAATTCAATATGAATTACTTTTCATTCATGGATCCACTGACCATTCTTTTGGTGGTGTGTGTGTGTGTGTGTGTGTTTTTCTGTGTGTGTGTGTGTGTGTGTGTGTGTGTGTGTGTATGTGTGATTCTGCAGTTCATACTAAAGATTCACATTTGCTTTTTACCGTTTTCGGAGATTTTTTTAGGACCTCTCAGGTCAATTTCTGCTGCGTCGTCATGGGAAACCGTTCTATATGCATTGAATTTGTCCGGTGGAAGAGGACAGGTTATTATCTCGCTGACACCCCCCGCCTCGTACACTGTGCTGAAAATATGAATGTGGAACCTGGCGCTGACACTGGAATGCTGCACCGGGTGTGAGTATGAAATACAGCCTCTTGAGGTGGAGCTGGTGAACCTGAGCCCCGGACTTCTAAAGGCGGCTTGTGAATCCGAGCCGGGCCTCTCTGGAGGCGGCATGTGCAGATCTGAGATGGTCTCCGGTTTGCAGGCTGATGGACGAGACTTTGACAGGCATTCAGTGTCAGGGGGACGCGGCGCGGATATGATGGGGCCCCGCAGGGTAGATTGAGCGGACCAGGTGGTTCGGCTCGGCAGTGGCATGCTGGGCACTCAGAGGGCTCTTCTAAGTTTAGCCCTTACATGATGTTACATGTGCTGTTTTTTCTGGGACTATGATGGGATGTTGGGGGGTAGGGGGTGTGGGGGGGGGGGGGGGGGGGGGGGGGGGGGGGGGGTGAGCCTCTGAGGTGCTTCTTGTGCTGTTTTCATTTACACCAGACATTTCAGATTTATTGCACTCAGAACTTCCAAAAAAAATCATCCACATATTCAAAATCACTTAAATGCAGCTATTAACGCCTCCCATTAAATCCTCCCGTTAACACTTTGTGATAAGTTATGTGAAACTGATTCATCCTCATTTGCACCCGAGTTCAAGGATGATCAAGTCTTTTGACTTGATGTAAATCATGGAATGAAAACGCTGCTGAGTGGTCAGTGAACTCATCCCATATTCCACTGTCTGAAAGTTAAAACTGATATAATGCTTAAAGGTCATATTAATTTTCTTAAATGTAAATACAGAAAATGAAAGTTGGTATTCCCTTCAGGCCACGCCCCCCACAAAGACCTGAAAACTTTTGACCTCATGTGATGGTTCTGTTCCGTCTGTAGAGTCGGCTCCTCGTTATAAAACTGTAACGTCTGAGAATTTAACGCTGGGGAATCTGGAGGAGGAGATTTAACCCAAACGTTATTTTCTCAGGTTTAGTGAATTTAGCTCGGTTGGGTTTCATTTTCACAACCCTGAATTTATTGCTTAGCTTTAAAGTGAAATTACACCCCAGTGTGTGATTTTTTATTTGTTTGCATTCCACCAGCTGAAGAGGCGTAACATCTGACCTTGGAGAGTCTAATGTGACGTTTCACATATGCCTCGAGCAGAACTTTTCAACCTGTTTTTATTCCATCAAGAAAATAGCTTAAAAAAAATCCTCATCATTGACCTTCTCTCTTAAATGGAGGATCAACTCGTCCCTTTCAGATGTGAAGACCTCCTGGTCCTCAGGCTGGCTCCACCAACGCATTCTTGGTTGACCATCTGTGATTGCCTTGCTAAATCTCCAGACTATTGGCCGCAAACATTGAACACGTCATCAAAACATTTACCCGCCGCCACATATGGAGCATTTCCAGGACCCATCCAAGCCTGCATGTAAAGGACCCACAGGAAAGGAAAGTAAAACTATTAAGGACCGAAGCCAGCATGAGTGAAAGGAATCTAAAAAAAAAAGTATTGTAGTGTACTTTCTTCTTTATCATATAGGCTGTTATTTCAGCTTATATGACAGAACAGTCTCCAGAAGCCTGGAGGAGAAGGTGAGCTGATCACCAACTGGAGAATGCTGGAACACTCTGTGAAGGTCAAGTCCCCCTGATAAAAACTTCTCGTACCAAGGCTACATTCATTCCTAACAGCGTCTTTGATGTAATTAAACTCATTCAATTGTTAAATCGGCTCTGGTAAAATCTCCACTGCCAGAGCGCGTCAGTCCTGCTTTGATCAGGCTTTGTGAAAGCGTGGTTATATCAAACGGTAGTCCATCATTCATGTCAGTGTGAGCTGTGGGTGGGCTCTAGAAGGTGGGGTTATGTCACCTGACTGCTGCAACGCCACGGCATGAACAGAACCACTCACCAAGGTGTGATACAGATGTCAGGAGTGTTACAGTAGGTTTTCTCTGATCGGTTACTCTCATTATCAGGAGGTCGGCATCACATCTCCTGAAAGGCTTAGAAGACTCCGCCTCTCTGAGCGAGCGTCTGTCATTAACGGTTTAGTTTAAGAGGTTGTGCTGCGTGAGAAGCTGCTGGTGTTGGAGGGCTCTACGCATCCAGTTTTAGAAGCAATACACACACATACAAACACGCACACACACACAGACCTCCTAACTGTTACACTGGACCTTGGGGACATTTAAATCATAGACGTGCTTGTTCCCCCCCTTTATCTCCTACATTCTCTCACATCATTTGGCATCTTCTTCTAACGCCCACTTTATTTTGAAGCTGGACTATAATCTTCTCACACCCCTTCACTCGCTACTCCTCTTTTCTCCAAACCCTGAACACAACAAACCCACGCCTGACTTTTAGTAATTTCACCATGTCCCTGAGGAACGCCTATTACTCAGCCCCGTCAGTTCTACCGCACTCTGATGTGTGTAGGATCTCACTGATGGAAATGTCTTGGTGTGAGTGTGTGTGCGTATGTGTGTGTGTGTGTGTGTGTGTGTTTGTTGTGTGTGTGTGTGTGTGTGTGCATGTGTGTGTGTGTGTGCTCTGGAGGTGTGTGTGAGAGCTTTCCAGACTTGTCACGGGTGGGTGATTGAGTCCAGACGCGGTGAGTTCCTCTCTTCAATGTAACCCCCCATTGGTTGTGGGTTCAGAGTGTGTTGGGCCCTAGGTGGGTGGGGGCGGTTCCCTTGGGTGCAGTAAAGTGATAGGGCAGCACTGGGGGCACAGATCCCCCCCTGGGGAGCAAGGTCAGAGGTCCGACTCTTGGCCCCTCCAGGATCAGGGCCATGTTAGTCTAGAGCACTTCAGGTGGGTCCAGCTCACATCTAACCGAATCGTCTGTAGGGATTGTTTTATTGCTTTTCATTCATCTTTTATCGCCTGATGAGAGACATTATGATTCTTAGGTTTTTAACTCTAAAAGTGCTTTGTGCAAACTGTGTGAGGCAATAGTGAACTTTAAACTAGTTGTTAAACTCTTATTTACACGGTGAGTAATTTTTTCACACACAGAATGTGTGTGTGTGTGTGTGTTATTTTTATTTTACTCTTGCCTCTACAATGAAAGTAAAACACCTTTTTAAAACTCGATTGCCATTCTCCTTCATGCTGACCGCTGTGAGGAAACAGTTCCATTATAATTGGATGTCAGTCAGTCTTAACTATTGATTACTGTTGTTTTGTTAATAAATATATAGTCTATACATAGTCGTAGAATTCTAGCAGTCACCTTTTTCTCCTCTACCTGGACTTCAGTGTCTGGAGGACATCCGTCCTACTGATGTAGATTAGATCTAAATCAAAGCTCACATTTTACCATAAATATGGGTTATTTTATTGTTTTTATGTATGAACTGTGAACTCTTACGAAAAGTCTGCATTAAGTGGAATTTAAAGGCTTTCTGCTTGAAATACTTTTATTTTTTACTTTTATTGTTGAATCCTCAGTAGACCTTCCACTGGTAGTGAGCCAGAAGCTCCTCTTTACAACTATTTTACCTTCCTACTATTCAAGATGTCAGAATGGCTTCATTTTAGTCTCATCACTCTTAATGTGTTCTACAGTGGTTGAAGCTTTTTTTTTCTTTATTTGGCCCACCATCACGGAGGGTCTTGTGAAGTCCACTTTAAAGAACCGCACACGTGCGCACACTACACAAAGTCTAGTTGAACAAAAACCACACACATGTCTGCGATTACTCTCCATTCTGCAGGCCATTACTGCATTATATTTAAATGCAGCGTAAACAATAAAACAGAACCGCTGGATCCAACTACACTCCGTCTGCTCAAGAGAACACGACAACAGCCAGGAGCTACACTGTTAAAAATCATCAGTAGAAAGTTCAAAACATAGTCAATACGGGGATTTACCCTCAATCAAGAAACCGTAACTTTATTATTTACGGCCAGAATATTTGGCAAACACAGATTTTTAAAGTGAAAACGTAAAATATTGGCAGAATTACCAGAAATATGCCATACAAGCTAGTAATTACTTCATATGTTACAGTACTATTTAGTTTAGATTACACTTGAATGTACTGAATTTTTTTTTAAAAACTATTAAGCGAGAGCGTTTGTTAATTTCTACAAAAATAAAATACTCAAAGTATATATTTTAAAATAATGTTGGTTTAGAGGTAAAAAAAAAAAAAAGGAGATTTTTTTGGGCCATTTATTGTCATTTAAATTTCTTATGCGTTTTATCCATAATTCTGGGTATGAAATGTAATTTAAACTATTTTAATCCATTTCAAAGAAACATTATAAGCAAAAGGTGAGACATTTGCGTGAGGGAGACAGAAGAGACAGGACAAGTGAGATAGACAGGTGAGATGGACAAGTGAGACAGGAAACTATAGAGGGGAATTTGAGACTTTTTTTAAGACACTCCATGAACTTCACCTCTTGTCCATCCGTAGCTCCGACTCTCATCCATTAGCTTACTTCAGCGAATTCACTCTGTCACCTTGGATCAAACACTGACCAATCCCAGCGTTGCTGCTGAATAATGGGGGCTGTCACTGACCTTTGACCTCTCCTCGGAGTCTGAGGTGTCATAATGAAGGGAGCCGTGGGCAGCCCCTCTCAGTGACTGTGACTGATGCTCGCCTCTTCTGGCCTCCTGGAGGGGTTCAGAGTGTCCGTGTCTAAGCATGCACGGACTCACCTGCTCACAGGAGAACCAGGTGTTTTTCTAACACACAGATGATGTGGTGGAAACATGGTGCTTTTGTAAATGGGTGTCATGGTAACAGGAACAACCATGTTTGGCCCAGTGGGGGTTTATGAGGCGACCTGCCGGTTTAACACTGACTGAATGACAGAGCCCTGCTGCGTTTGTGTGTGTGTCTGGGTGTGTGTGTTTGTGTGTTGTGTCTGTGTGCGTGTGTTTGTGTGTTTGTGTCTGTGCATGCGTGTGCATGTGTGTGTGTGAGTGTGAGATACTAACCCCATGTCGCTGTTGCTGATTTGACCTCCATGGCACTAGAAAAGTGTTGGCAGTAATTACCAAACCTCATTTATGAGAGTCAGAACCTCCTGTCTCCCTCAGAAATATTAACTGATCATTCATCTGTTAGTGTGAAATACACACCTGGGTCAGAATGATCTCTATCCGACAGAAACCAGCAGCTTGGGGGTTTTAAATTGTACATTAAGTCTGTTTTTGAGAGAATGTTTGTTGTTTTAAAGTGAAAGAGCTGGAAAGTCATGAACCAAGGTTCAGATGGTTACGTTCTTCATGTTTGAACAAAGTAAAGCACATTTCATGGCAGACTTCCCTCCTGTCGTCACCATCTTCATCTTGTGTACCTGATGATTGATCGGCGTGTAGACCAGCGTGGGTTCTCTCCTCTCATCACAGAAAATAAATACAAGTTTCTGTCTTTATGTTTTTTCTAGTTGACACTTGATTTCTTTGTCAGTTAACTATTTGAGGTCAGAGGTCATGTTGGCATGATCCCTGACCCTAAGCCTTTATATAACATAGTAACTAATGTTATATATGCTGCCATCTTTTGTTTCAGCACTGCGTGACCTTCATGGCCCGATAATTATTTCCTCACTTTAACAAACTATATTAATAAACCAAACCTTTAACAAAATACCAGAGAGGGGTGAGAGGTCAGGCCAGAGCGATCTCAGACACCAGGGGATTAAAGACCCCGTCTCTCCATATTCTACCGCAGCTCCATTTCAAACGTTTTCAACGTCTTCCTCAAATTATTTTCTTATTAATTGGAGACGGTATTCTTCTGCAACTTCCTGTGATTAGTCTGAAAGTCCAAACATTCCGATGAAGCACAGTCACAGTGTAATCGAATTTAATCTTGTTTCGTTGACTGATACCACCTTTGCCCATCAGAACATAGTCTGACTATTGAATCTGGATCTTGGTTTAACAGAGGTATCACGCCTGCAATTTTTGCCCCGATCAAACTTTAAAAGCCCAAAAGTCTGACTCCAATGAAGTCGTTCTGAAATCCCCTGAAGAGTTTTCAGCTACATCCAGTTGTATTCAATGAACACAAGGTTAGAGGCACAAATGTAATATGTCTGAAATTTCCAAGGTTAATTTATAATGATAATTATTTTTCCTTTTAAAGTATAGTTAACAAATTGTGGAAGATTTCAATTTTCAATCTACAGTAAAATCTAGTTAACTCATAGTGAAAAACACAGTTTTATGACGTCTGATCCTGCTGGAGCCTTGTAGACCCTTATGATGTCATAGTGATGTCATCTGGGTCATTAGATTATATATTAGGAGCATGGACGCTGACCTACATCTTAAAAAAGACATACGTACTGATTTGCATCATTGGACATACAGAAGAGAGCCTTTTTTTTGGAGTTTGACCCACACTAAAAATTATAAGTTAGGACTTCTTGTTAGGTGCTGGTTTTGATTGTCTTTTAAGCGCTGAATCTTTTGAGTACCTTTAATACAGTCTTGCCTTATTTGTTCTTCAATGTTAAATTATATAGATTCATTCCTTTCAGGAAATGTAATGATTCACAGATTATACATCTAATAAAATAAAACCTCACACTATACTCGAGATAAAGTTTGGTTTAAGCCTGACTTTAGGCAGTTAAATGTGAAGCCACTGAGTCTCAATCTAACAGACCTGAGAACCCACCTGAAGCCCACTAGAAGACGTCCTATGTCCGTGAGGACCGGCCCAGAGAGCGACTACAGCCATTGTGTCAGTCGGGACCACCACGGTCCACAAACAGATCGTCCACTCTTGTTCTTCCTGTCTCTGCCTGCCCCCCCAGCCCTCCTAAAGCCTCCGTTTTTAGTATTTAACTATGCGAGGTGCCTTCCCGCAAGCACCAATGTGTTTTCAATCTGAGGCCAATTACTCACCTCCTCTGGTTTTTGTTCCCAGCAGGAAAAAAACAGAAACAGAGAACTGTCTATACTTTACAGGCTCCATTTTCCCATCTCTGCCCTGTCAACGCCCGGTCGGACCGGGGACCCCAGCAGACGCATTAGGCCTTCAGATCCACTCTGTGTGTTTCTGTGGACCCACAGATGTGTGTATATAATTAGGCAACTAAGCAATAACGGCTTTTAACTTCCCAGCGGCCAAAACACTATGAATGATGGGACAGGTGGAGAGAGGGGGAGCGAGACCTCCCAATCTTGAGGGTACAGGGATGGACAGACCACATCTGGTGACATCATGTCATATGACCAAGGGCATATGGTCCGCTCATTTTGCCCCCTGAATAGTCCCCCCTAGAGGCAGCGATCACAAACTGCGGGCTGTGTTGGCGATGAGGGGGGAGGAATCGGGGCACGTCAGCAGCAGCATGAAATTTGGGGGGGGGCTGGAGCTGGGTATGGCAGCAGCATGAGGTCAGCAGGCTGTGGTTTGTGTCTCTCAGTGAAGAAATTATCTGTTCCTGTTTGTTGAGCCAGAACTTCACGTGTTTCTGCGGGCAGAGAGCAGCTCCACTTCACCCTACGTGGTGGAACCCTGGGAGGCTGACCCCTTTGTGACCCCGCAGTTTTCATGAAGAAAACAATATAAGTGGTTTAACCTCTTCCCCCTCTTCCTCCTCCTCACAACTATTTTTGGGGATTTTTTTTGTCCCTCCATTTCTTATTTTTTTACTTCTTCTCCTCCTCCTCCTCCTCCTCCTCCTCCTCCTCCTCCTCCTCCTCCTCCTCATATGTTGGTTAGTACATGCTTCTCTTCCCCCTTTCTTCCCCTCCCTTCATCTTTTCTGGGTTTCTTCTTAGTTCTTCTTTCATCTTACATTATTTTATTTATTTTTTTGTCATCTCGGCACATCCTTCCTTTCTTCTCTTTTCTTTTTTCTTGATCCAGTTGTCTCTCTTTCCCGTTCTTTACCCTCTTATCCTCTACAGTAAATCCATTTATATTATTTTTCTCTTTCTCACAGTCTCTCCTCTCATTATACACTCTTTTGGTCTTCAGCTCCTCTCAAACATCTCCACCGTCTGTGTTTTCATCTTTATGCTCTTTTTACCTGTCTTGTTTTTCCTTCTCTTCTCTTGTCTTCCTTCTATTTCTCTCTCTCTCTCTGACCCCAAATCCCAGAAAATATTTGTTTTCATTATCTCTAATTTTCGGAGAAGGACCACATCCTTTTCAACTTGAAAGCTCAATTTTCTCCACCTCTACTGAAAGCGACAGACGAGAACTCTGAGGTCATGTCCTCCATGTTTTCTGGAAACTTTTGTGGTATGAGCAAAACTTTGGACAATTTACATTCTACAGTTTCGAACCAAACTTAAATATTTTTCACTGATTCCAAATCTTCATTGCCAAAAAAACATTTGAAAGAATGTCAACACTTAAAACTGAACCACAGTTTCTCCAAGAGCTTCATCAAATCCGACTTAGGATGGAGAGAGTTCATGCGCTGATGGTCTGACTCTTATTCATGCTTACAAAATAAGTAAAAGGAAAAATGAAGAATTCATTACTTGGACTTCATCATCTGAGTTTCTCATTATGTGTTGTGAAACAGCATTTCGACCTTAAAGACGGCCTTTGACCCTCAGGAGTCTGAGGTCATGTCTGTTTCACCCCCCCCCCCCCCCCCCCCCCCCCCCCCCCCCCCCACCCTTAACCCTGTATGTTTTTGGAGCCAGTCTGTAAATGTGGCGATATAACAGTCCGGTCATAAACATAATACTGTTCTCAAAAAAAGGGTGGGGTTCACGCTGGCGAGACCCCAGACTCTTAAGGGTTAAGGGTAATTTTTGTTCGACGTTAAAGGCAGGATACATTCCATCCGTACTCTGCACTCAGTTTGTTTTTCTATATGGACTTTTCCAGCGAGCTGATGTATACGGATAATACAGAGCAGAACCAGTAGAAATACATCACAATGGTGTCATAAACCATAAACGAGCACATGGCTGCCTCGTCCCATCCTCCTCTACCTTCAGTGTGGTTGTTGTTGTTTGCACTTTATACTTAGTCTTAATCGCCACCTTGTGGTTTTATCAATGTCACTGTAACTGATGGATGGAATTATCTTAGTCGCTGACGGACACACCTCTGACAAACATACTTAGATGGAGTATAAATCATGTTTCGTGTAGGGCTTTTCTCAACATTCCTCTCTTTCTTTTACTTTTCCACCTTCTGATGATCTGCATTTTTCTCTTCCTCTGTTTCCCTCCTCTCTCCTGCCCATTATCTCCCTTTATTCAGTCATTCATTCTGTGGATCCGTCATACTTCACCTGTGCAGACCATAGGGACAATAGCACAACAGAAGGGGATTAAGAAAGCAAACAAGTGGGGGGTCTCACTGAAAGCAGGGATTATCCATAGATGTGTGCTTTGTTAAGAGCTCCAGTTACTGATTCATTGATAAGCCCCTCCAACTGGCTGTGAGTCTTTCAGCCTATCGGGAATCATTAATCCCCAGGACAAAAGCATGTAGATGCTTTTATTTTGCTAATGGCTCATTATGACACATTTATAAGTCACTCTGAACTCCTGAACCAAGGGTTTTTTTCATTGATTACACTTTCTGCCTCCTGCTAATAAAACCCTTGAACCTCAATCAGCCTTCACCACACCCTGCTGCTCAGAGCGACGCCAAAATGAAAACACAACTGTTGAAAGAGCCTCAATCAGCCCCGCCAAGCTTCATGACTGACTAAACAGCCTACAACAATAAAGCCATTTCCACAAACAGATGAATAAATCTCACTGGTAATGAACATGAAGGAGCCATCATGATGAAGATTGTGTTGACAGTTTATAGCTAAGTAAATAGATGTTTCTCACACTCGAGTCCTACCCATGGTGGGAGTGATGCATGCTCTCACAGCCTCAGGGTGGAGACAGGAGAGATTTGGGTTGAGATCAGACGCAGAAAATCTCTGGTCAGCCTCCTCCAAACAACAAACCAGTCGGCGGTGTGGTTCTGTGTCCCATCAATATTTCATTTTCTGCCACTCAGAAACCTCCTCGTAGCCTTCGTCTGGCAAACATCTGGATCATCTGCTGGCGCTAGTTCCACTCTTACAGAGCCTTTTATCTCCTTCTGTACTAAAACCTACAGTCCACATTTTGGACTTTAGTTGTTCACAGCCTCCTTCCTGCATATGTTTGCCATCCAAATCCAGTTTGATCATAAATGGATAGATAAAAAAAGCTTAATGCTCAGGCAGCTGTGGGAAACCGATGGCACTAACAGGTTGCAGGGGATCCTGGTCGGGATAGTTGCTGTGGAGGAACTCAATGACATGTCCTCCAATGCCACAGTATAATATCATAATTTGTCTATTTTGACTTTTTGTGGCACAAGGGTTTGGACCGAATGTAGATTTGCTTTCCAGTATGACCTAAATGCAGCTTTTAACTGACATCTACACTTAAACATCTGCTCATGTCACGAGTGGGGACTTAATATGGTTATCACAATGACTGGCCTAATGTCCTATCAGTGAGATCTGAGGTGCCACTGGAGACTGATCGTATGTTCTTGATGATGCCAGGAGTTAATGTTGTTCCTACTATAGACACAATCGGGGTGCATCTGAGAACAAGAAACCAGGTCATCATCACTTTCACAAACTTCTCCCCACATCACTCTCTCACTAGAACTCCTCTTAATCCTGACTAATCCTAACTGTTAGTCTTGGCTCAGGTTTGATTGACAGCTGCTGACACTTGCAAAGTTGAAGCTAACATTTAACTCTTTGTTAAGACATAGAAGTACAAAGCAGGATATCTAGCAGGGCCTTTGGCTGAGGACATGATACCGCAGTGGCGCTTGACCCATGGCAGTCATAATATCAGCCAGCAGTTCTGAAGCAGGGGCTGAAGGAGGCCACGCTGTGGCTGCCTGGAGCCAAGCTGCTCCGCTGGTGTTGAAGGAGAAAAAAAAAACAGTTGGGGTGAAAACAAAGGATTTGGTTTCAGGTTGGACCAAACTATAATTAGAGGGAGAGAAAGATTAGAATATGGCTGCTGATGCCATAAGACACCCACGCACGACGTTATCACGCACGCACACACATCTGCTCAGTGTTGGCCTGAGCAAACCCGGTAGGACGACCACTAATCCTGCAGCACATTTCCAATCTGTGTAAAGTCAACCTGATACCCCCAGCAGAACAGCATAAACTTCCTTCTGAGCTAACTCATGCCTCCTGCAGCCCCAACATGTACGTGTCAACGGCGACAGCTGTGCCCCATTTCACCTGCTGCTCCCTCTCCCTCGGCAGGCAGCAGAACCGGCTGTAATGTCTGATCTACGGGCAGCAGAGCCCAGTGAAACGTCAGGGTAAAACCCCCTGCAGTGCTCTGGCGAGTTCATCCGTATCGTATCATCGGGCTGCTTCATGCTGCAACACGGTCTCTGGCCTTTCTCTCCTGGCAGCCCTCGCTGTGTCAATGAACAGAGGAGGAGCATTGAAGACATCCACAGTATGTCAGCGATACTCGACCGCGGGCCATTAGCAGCTACAGAGACACAAGCAGCCGGCTGTCCCGGCCTAATCTCTCTCAGCTAAAAGCCTAAAAAATGCAACCTTATATGGCGCCTGTGGGAATATGTGTTTCCAATCACTTTCCTCAGGAATGAATACTTGGCCTAGCGCTCCACCACTTTTTTTCCTTTTCTCTTGTCCTCTCCGTTTGCACGAAACACCAGCCCAAAAATCCTGGAGCTTTTTCAAGGGTAGGCTTGAGCACAGGTCCCATTTTCCCAGACTCGGAGATGCCACAAGGGGCTCCTACATCAAGCTGTCATTTTGGTCAATGAAAATCTCATTCCACAGAGAGATCCTCTTAATGCTGCTAAAGGCACATGCTAACCAAAGGATTAGCCATGTAACGCCAAGGAGACTTTAATTTCAGCAGCAGCATTAGTCATCGCTAACACTGATGTATGTCTGAAGAGGACAGTCTAGCGTGTCATAAGAGGTTCCCGCCCGTACGGATGTGTTCCAGGGTGTTCGGTTAAGTCTCACTAGGGACTCGGACTGATGAACACTGACATGATGAGATCCTGTAAACTAAACCAGACGAGCTGCGGCCCTGATGTGTCTTTCACATGCAGCTCAGAGTGTAACTTTTCTTCAGCTGCATTTTATGAAGATAACTAACGTATCATCTCCTGTCATCAGGTTTTGGGAGAACTCATAATTCTGTGGAGAATGCATGATCAGGGACCGTTAAAGCTAAAGACGGTCTTCCTCCCACCAAGATCCGGAGAATCACTTCAGGGGATCTGGATGCTAATCTGTAGAAAACACAGAATTGAATGCTGCAGAGAAAACCTGCACGCTTAGCACATTTTCATTTCTCATAAAGGTCAAGATTAGTGATCAAAGTTTCTCTATGATGCTCTTATTGGAATAATCAATGTATGCAAGCTGTAACATAATCACCTAACTGATTAATCATTTTGTGCTGACGTACAGGAAACCGGCCCCACAGCCTTGTTCAGTCGTGTAAACACAAGTGGTCACATGGTTTTAGTGTAAATGCTAACGTGATTATATCAATGCGTCTCTCCGGGCTGTAGTTATAAAAGGCTTCCTGTTTGTTTTCAGCCTTTCTCACTAACATGCTTGAGGTCAAACTTGTTAATCCATCTCTTCCCACTCAACAATAGCAAAACTTTCTGGAGCCCTTTGAGAGTTGAGCTGTTTACATTTTTCTTGTGAACAAGCAGGTTTCTTCCTGGTGTGTCACATATTCACGCTGCCATGCTGCTGTACGTCTCAACCAGACACTAAACCTTTCTAACACATGTTTGACATCAAATTGCAATTTCTGTTAAGTTTTGGTGTAAAGTCTGGTTTAGTTTTTGGACTCTAAAGTTTGTCGCGTGTTTACTTTCACTCAGGATCTCCGGTTTCACCCACATCAGTTACGGATGTTGGGTGTGTTAATGCCTGTTGCATCACATGTGGATGAGAGGTTTGTCAGATTCTCTGGTATCTGATATCCTGGCACAGAGAATGAGACAGGAGGGTATTGGTGCATTACCTCCACCTGTCAATCAAAGGAATCCAGTGAAACCCCTCGCAGGAATGTGTATCGTGTCCCCAAAACATTCCTTCATAGTGTTACCAGACAAAACTTCACACTGATCTCTGTGAAAGAAGATGAGGTATAGATATACTTGAGTGTATTTATATTTTTGTCTCTCCTCCATGTCCTCCAGGTTCTACCGGGGTGATTACCATATTGACGTATGCATCAACGACTACCTGGACGTCTACTGTCCGCACTACCCCAGCCCGATGTCTGATGAGCGAGCCGAGCGCTACATCCTCTACATGGTGAACTACGATGGCTACAGCTCCTGCGACCACACCGCAAAGGGGTTCAAACGATGGGAGTGCAACAGACCCCTCTCGCCCAATGGACCGCTCAAGTTCTCCGAGAAGTTCCAGCTCTTCACTCCCTTCTCCTTAGGCTTTGAGTTCCGGCCCGGCAGAGAGTACTATTACATCTGTGAGTACACCTGTACCTGTAATCATACCTGTTTGTCAGTCCAAACTGCAAAACAGATTAGTGTCTTTGATTTGATCAGTTGGTTTGAAATCAATATTTAGCCCTTGTTCACCTTTTATTGTGGTGAAGTTCTTACACGGCTGAATGTGTTGAAACTAAATGTATAAAGTGATAAATGTTTATTCTTTAGTTAAAGAAAAAAGATTTTTCTAGAAGTAAATTTGAGTTAACTGGACTTTTTGGTGTTGGTGGAAGATTGATGTGAAGTTCAGCCCGCAGAAATGGAGCAGTATGTTCAGGTTTTGTTTTGAAAGTCCTTGAAATGAGGGCCAAGCCAAAATATGAGCCAGGGGGAGAAAACATCTCTGCTGTCGAAGTCTGGTCTGAAGTGTCTGTAGCTGCCGGCTGGCTGAGCTCAGCTTTCTGCTCCTCGTGAGAAGACAAACAGCTGGGAAGCCATGTTTTCTTAAGCAAAGTCCATACCCTGCAGTGCCAGAAGGGACGGACTAAACCATGTACTGAGTGCTCCATGGTAGATTGCTGCTATTTAACGGACATTGGTCAGAGGAACCGACCCACTACTCAGAACTGTAGGAGTCTGGGGAAAAGAGATGAGTAGGTAGCCGTTCAATCAAAGTCCATAATAAAGACATCCAGTCCAGACAGGTGACAGGGCAGGAGAAGAATTATCTTCATGCTTCTCCCACAGAGTAGGTGCAGCTACTCAGCCTCCAGACTGAAGCAGGGCTTCCAGAAGAGCTGCACGAAACTCAGAAATGATTATGCCTCCTTTAAAAGAAAGGTTTTTTTTTTTGGTCTGTGCGTACGTTAGTAACAGGGAATAGTCCAGTCCAGGACTAATGGTCCCTCCACCTCCACAAAAGCCGCTACTTAAACGTCCCTCAGTAGTTTGGAGCAGCACAAAATGGGTCTCTTTGACTCTCTTTTGGTTGCTGTCACAATTCATGTCTGATTGCTCTCAATAGCCTTTCATAGATTGTATTATGGTCTGTCCTATGCAGCACGCATTGATTTTTCTCCGGTATCGGGGGCATCTGTGTCCTTTTTCTCAAATGTTCCATTTTCTGTTTGAAAGAAAATCAGGATTTTGTTCCGTTGGTTGTTTACTGATTTAAGTGTTTAATCCTTAAATCCATTCGACACATTTTCTATCTTTGAAAAGTTTGCAAGAATGGAGTTTTTGTTGTAAAGAGCATCCAGATTCAAACTGGGAGGGTGGTTTGATTTAGTTTCATAAAAAAGTTCTTTATGTGAATATGAGTCAGTGGAGAATTTTTTCTTGTGTCTTTGAAGACGTTTATCTGTGACACACTGATTTCAGACGCATAACGGATAACAACATCGTCACGAGGGTCCTCATATGAGTTCAACCAGATCTACAGATTTAATTTTGGAGTGTTTATTGTGATGTTTGACCCTCCACTGAAGGTTTCTGTACCTGCACTTGGGTAGTCTCCTGGACTAAACCAGAGGATTGTTGGTGACTTTGTGATTCCTTTGCTCTCAGAGAGAGAAGTCTTAAATGCCGATCCATTTGTTCATTTAGCTCTGGTAGATGTGAAACTCAGTGAAGATGATATTCTGTAGTCCACGATGATGATTGATCATCTAAAGAGAGACAGTCCATAATGCTCCAAGCAGTTTGAGGCCATATGGTCTATCTCTCACTGACTCAAGTTCATGACTCATTCATCAAATCCGTGTCTACGCTTTTTCACTTCTGAGAACACAAGATCTGAGCATGATGAAATAAAAGACGACAGATCCACCTCAGGGGAAATAATCAGACATTTTATGCAATGCTAATATTTGTCCCACACTGTAGAGAGACTTTTGAATTATGTATAACATGTTTTATCCCAGTGTTCCCTCACTGACCACACCTGGCTCAACCACCTCAGCCAGGAATGGCATTGAATACCCGACAGCCTCAGCCGCTGCTACTGGGGACAAGGGACCTATCAGAACCGGCTGGAACACTTTACACAACAATGTTTTTACTGATTTTGCCGGCTAATTCAGCCACCCAGAGACAACTTAATATTTATTCATAGTCCCCTGTCACCCTTCCCTTAACTCTATTGTAATTTTCAGTCCAGGGCTAGATATTGCATCTTAATGATACTCTCGGTATTAGCCATTGGATTCTGCTGCTCAGATTCAGAAGAGCTTGGACGTGTCCTGTCTGAAAACAGAAGTGGGCTGGGTAGAGCTGAGTCATACTGAGGAACCGATGTTGGTTGGTTGAGTAATGTTTAGCACTATTCCCTCAGAGCAAGATGGTTGTAGGATCAAATGCATCTGTGGCCTTTCTGCGTGGAGCTTTAATGTTCTTCTCGTGTCTCTATAGGTAAATGTTTGCGACTCTTGAATCCCTGTACATGTGAGCGTGAATGGATTTGTATCTGGATATGGCCCTGCGATGAAGTGGAATCCTGTCCAAGGTGCCCCCAACCTTGGGTTGGTTGTTATGTTATAGGCTCCAGCCCCCTCTGAAACTGCACTGATCAGAGCTTACAGAGACTGTGGAGTCCTCCTCTGTAGCTCACTGGTGGTAGAGCACCAGAAGAACTCTCGGGATTGCAAAAATGTATTTTTTTATGTCAGCAAGTTCATCATATTTACCTTTTTTAAGTTAACTTAAGCAAAAATTTGAATTATAAACTGACAGAGCCTGCGTTCCTGCAGGAAAAGTTATTTTGTTGGTTTATTGGAATCTTACAGAGAAGAATAGTGTACTCACTCTCAGTGTAAGATTGTCTGCCATCTCTAACAAAGACCAACAATGGTTGAATATCCGGGCTGTAAATATAATCTGGTCTCACTAACTGTCGACTGTTTGTATTCATGGCATACTGAAGGGGGGCACGGTCATGTCTGCTTGTTTCAGTGAAGACAGACACCCCTTTGTCGTCCTCGGTGGTGATTGTCACTCGCCTCAGGCAAGGTGGAAGAGAGGGTGGGGCCACGTCAAATAGATGACACCTGCAGATGGCTGAGGCCATGGCCGGCTGGCAGGGAGCACACACAGGATAGCCGCCTGGGTGTGGGATCAGTACTGAGGCTGGTCCTAGAAAGTCAAAGGTCATGGAGATGATGACAGGGTCTTTGCTGGGAGCTTCTCGTAGCCTCAGAGGGCGGCATGTTTTTCTAATAGAGCCTCAGTGGAGCGGGGAAAGCCTGATCCTAATCTCAGGGGATAGAAATCCAATTTTCAGAGGAGACAGTTGAGAGTCTGGCTCTCCCTGTGTGAGAGAGACGCCTGTCTCCCTGCAAAGCTCCAGCGCTTCAAACGTCCGGCTCTCTCTCTGTACAGTCAGAGCAGATCTATATCTATAATGACACGAACGCTAGCCCCAACACAGCGACCAGGCAGCCTCCTCTGGCATCTCATGGCTGAAAAAAAGGCAAAAGCCTTTGTCCCCCAAAATAAACAGATAATCTAAAGAAGAACATCTGATGCCAAGGTATCAAGTCAGGATCTGTCTGATTCACCACGTCGTCACAGCACAGCCTGGTCTTCACAGGGAAATCAGGCCTCCTCGCTGATCTGTGATATGGGTTTCTAGTCTGGAGGCGCGATCGCGTTGATCACAAGTCCCTAAGCACATGACTGAACACGGAGCATGTGCCTGAGCGTGTGACCAGGTGGTTCACGGCCGTCCCGTTGTCATGGTGAGGTGGCGGCCGGTTGACCTGAGTGAGGCTGGTCTAGAGTTGCAGACAGAGCTGGAGTTACAGTCATGGTAGAACTCAGCTCTGTTGCTGGAGGATAAAGAACCCAGACTCTGACCTCAGAGGCAGACGTGAGAGAAAGAAGAGAGACAGTCGGGTAATTGTGATGTGGAGGAGACGTGAGAGAGCGAGAGGAGAGAAGAGCATGTGACACAATGTCAGACAAAGATCAAGGTAGAAAAGCACAGTTAGAGGGAAGAAAAGATTCTGAATAGAGTTCAGTTAGAGAGATTGAGATGTTTCTAAAAACATTCTTTTCTATAGAACATCTCCTACCTTATAATGAAGACCACACATTTAAAACACCGCATCAGAGCATTATGTGGCCATCATGTTCAATATATACTGTGTATGTGTGTAGCTCTGCTTAACCCACGCTCACTTACCAAAGAACAGCAGGAGCGGCTGGGTTCCATTTCGTTTCCACAGTGGTTTTACACTTTTTATTAGATCTTCCATATAGCGGAGCTGCAGAATCTGGTCCTGCAGCTTCTCTTTCTGCAGATTCTGGTCCTGCAGCTTCTCTTTCTGCAGATTCTGGTCCTGCAGCTTCTCTTTCTGCAGAATCTGGTCCTGCAGCTTCTCTTTCTGCAGATTCTGGTCCTGCAGCTTCTCTTTCTGCAGATTCTGGTCCTGCAGCTTCTCTTCCTACAGCTTCTGGTCTTGCTAATGCATCACTGCTCCTATTGCAGAACAGACTTTTCTATTCATGGATTTCCTCTGCTTATTGGCCGGCTTCAACAGCTTCCTGCTCCATATATGAACATTTTTGGAATCCGACTCTTCGGACAACTTAGGGATGTGTTTTTGTTGGTGATAACTCTGAAGGTTGAGCTCAGTGAAAAGAAAAACACACAGTGAAGATACTTCTGAGCAGCAGCTCTGTTATGACAGATGAGAACTGGGATCGCAGCGAGTTGCTATCAAAAACACGGCAGACTGTTTCATCTGTGCTGATATTAGATGTGGTTTCTCTGTGTAGTTAAGTACGAGACATGTCTAATGTTGCTATGGTTACATGCAGTTTAATACATCCTCATCACTGATTTTATGGCCGGATGCTTATTTAATAGCAGGTTCTTATAGTAGAAAGGAAAAGATAGTCACAAGTAGAGATTCAGATCGTATTTCTGATCTATCAATCTATTTTTTCCTAATCATTAAATATTCTACATTCTTCAGTGTTACATATTGTTATTCATCTTTGGCATAGATGCCATTGGTCAGATAAATGCCATTTGGTGGCATAGGTGATGTCCAGATGTCACCTGGACATGGACAATTTTCGATATTTTCTTTGCTTAATTTTCATAGTTTCTGCCATATTCCGAATCCTTTTATCAAATGACTAAAACATCCGTGATGGATTCTTTCTTTTCACCTTTACTGTTATTCCTGTCATTCCCACTTGAACCTTTGTGTGAGACTCTTAAACGAGTCAGACAGAAAGATAATGGCAGCCACAGTCTGAGGCATGAAGGGAAAGCCAGTGTTCTTATGAGGCAGAGAATCAGAGTCTGAGTTCTCTGGTCTGAGGAAGTCTCCGTCGGGGTTTGAGGTAAGTTACTCGATACCCGCTGACACAGACAGGGGCGACGTGATCGACACCATTTCTCACTGCTTTATTTCCTCCCTTCCTCGTAGTCCTCTCATGGTGAGCCTTAAAGATGATTTCTATCTGCTCTCAGCCTCACGCTGTCTGATAAAGTGGCTTTTGAAATCAGAGCCAGGGGCGTCGGCGACAGTGGAAAAACTGACAGGCTTTACTTTTATCAGGAATTCACCGCCGGGCCAGAATCCATCAGAGGAACGTCTGAGAGCAGTGAGGAGTGTCTGTCGACAAACTATGGTCACGTCCGTGCACAGATGCACATAGTGGAGAAACCACATGCAGCCAGCACGCAAATATCCTCCGAGCAGTGGGTGTGAGTGTGTGAGTGTGTGTGTGTATGTGTGTGTGCGTGTGAGAGAAAGAGAGACAGAGAGCTGACAGTCAGCAGGAAATGATAGAGGTCAGCGTCTCAAATGTTTGAACAAACATACACTCCAAAAAAGTGAACTCTGTGAGTAATTTGAGCCAATAAATGTAAAAAGAAAAAAAGTTTTGAGTGAATCTTACAGTCAGAGCAGTACATTAAGTTAAGTCAAGTTTGTCCCAGATTAGTCCCAGAACAGAGTAAACACAGACAAGTAAAGCCAACTTTGATTAAAAAATTTTTTGTTCAGGTTAGTTACATTGTAAAAAATAAAAAAAAGGTCTGTATAATTTACAGTAAAATACCAGAAGCTGTGGTTACAAGAATTTCCCCATAGAAATAGGGTGACCATGTACAAAACATGACTGCATGTTACCACTAAAAACAGATATAATGTTAAATTAATTCAATTAAATAAATGATTCAGATTTGATCTAAATAGAATGTATTATTATTATTATTATTATGAATTCAGATTTTTTTAATTTTACCTCAAAATCAGCATAGTCTCATACATATTTACCATATTTCTGCTAAATGGTTAAAGTTGTTTCTTATTTTTATACCAATAAAATCTGTCATTGAGACAGAATATTACTTTTTTGGTAATGACTTGCTTGTAACATTATGTTACTTTGCCGTTAATTTTACTAATAGATTGTATTTCTGCTGTAGAATTCAACTTTTTCAACACAATCTGATCATAAATAACAGTTAGTGTTTCTTTTTAAGATGAACTGTCTCTTAATGTTGCCACCCTCATGATACATCCGCTATTTTTCATCTTCTGTTGAAAAATCTGTTATGTCTGTTGTTTTAAGATAGATAGATAGATAGATAGATAGATAGATAGATAGATAGATAGATAGATAGATAGAAGCTTTATAAATCCATTAGAGGGAAAATGTAGTTGTAACAGCAGCTCCACAGAAATTCTAAACATTCAAAAGGTGACAAAAAGTAATTAAGACGTATTATACAATAGGAAATCTTATAAACTTGTATGGATAAATATAAAGACCTAGATAAATAACACCACATATATATATAGAAATATATACTCACACATATATATATATATATGTATATATATATATATATATGTAAGCACATACATACACACATGTACATTTACATATATACACACATACATATACATACACATATATACACATGCCATATAAATATGTATATAAACATACATACACAGGATAGAAATGAAGATAGTGAATAAATAACACTATACACACATTTATATCGAGACAAAACAAATGAAAACATTCCTGTAAACTTGTTCAGTTTTGTTTTTTTAGCTTCTTCAAAATCATCACAGCAAAATAAGTGCATGGTGGTCTGCTATAATCAGGGCACAGAGAATAGCCTGTATAGCTGAGAATAACAATGTGACACACATCCCAGCCCTTCTGGCCAAAATGGACCAGGGGTGTGATGATGGGGACATAGAGACGTTTGTTTGGCATAAACACGGAGCATCAGGAGGAAAGAGAAGCTCAGACGGTGAGATAAAACGCTTCAGACTGTATTTATAGGAGGAACGTGTGGAGAAGCTCCGATGAAGAAATAATCGACCTTGACGGAGATGCTTCGATTTTACGGCCGGGCCAATGTTTATGAATGAAGATAGATTTTAGAGAGTCTGGAGGTCCGAGGTGAAGCTGTAGAATTAATGGAGAACGCTGAGTAGAGCCAGAAAACCCACGGAGGAGTCAGACAGGGCAATATTTTTACTCCCCCACTAAAGAAGAGGGGGGGGGGGGGGGGGGGGGGATTTAGGGCCACCTTGCTCCGTCTGTCTGTCTGTACTTAACGGGGACAAATCTGTCCGTATGTCTCCTCACAAAATCCTGCAGAGGGTTCAGTTATTGGTACGTCTATATGATTGAATAATAACATTTTGATGTTTGTTGTGGTATAGAGAATCATAAAATCCTATCTTGATGTCATTTTTGAGCCAGTTCAGTTCGTTTACAACAATAATTATTAAAGAATTCCTTAAGTATAGTATCGTCTGGACCATACATTTCCATCTCATAGTTTTTATAATAACTTGACCGATACTACGGATCCCAGAATAAAACTTTGCATTGCAAGTCTAATTTGTCTCTTTTTTCCATAGCCTTGTTTTTTACTGAATTCAATAAGATGTCTTGGGTGCCGTTAAGTTCATATTACGGTATGAATAATTTGTCACAATACCTCTGATTCAAACTTTGTCAATGGAAGTATGTTTTTGGATTAATATTGACCCAGTTTGGCACTGTACTATACTGTACTGTACTATACTACACTCTACTGTACAATACTATACTGTACTATACTATGCTATGCTATACTATACTATACTGTACTGTATATAAGAGTTCAGTTCAGCCTGCTGATGTTCTGATGTTTCCTCAGCCTCCGTCAACGATGACAAGGGAAAAAGAAGCTGCCTCCGACTCAAAGTCTTCGTCAGGCCTCAGAGTGAGTCTCAGATTGTTTTGTCTCCTCGCTCTGCTTTGGACCAGTTCATGATCCGGCTGTGTACCAGCTGGTGATCAAGCTGCAGATCAGCTCATGATCCTCCTATGAACCAGAGACATTCTTCTCTAATCTTCATCTTCTCTTTTTGTTTTTGCCAGACAACTGTGTGAAAAACTCTGGGAGCGTTCAGGAAGGCGTCGATTTTGACGACAACAGTCACAACTCCCTCGAGCCTAGAGGTCAGTGGGAATAAACACGTGTGTGTGTGTGTGTGTGTGTGTGTGTGTGCGTGTGTGTGTGCGTGTGTATGTGTGTGTGTGTCTGAGGATGTGTGTGTGTGTGTGTGTGCGCGCGTGCGTGTGAGTGTCTGACATTGTGTGAGTGTCTGAGCATGTGTGTGTGTGTGTATACGTGTGTGTGAGCGTGCGTGTGACTGTGTGTGTGAGCATGTCCACGTGAGTGTATGTTTGTGTGAGTGTGTGAATGTTGGTGTGCTTTTGTGTGAGCATGCTTGCGTGAGAGTGTGTTTGTGTGAGTGTGTGTGTATGCTAGTGTGCGTGTTTGTGTTAGTGTGTCTGAGTGTATGGTGAGTTTGTTTGTAAGTGTGTGAGCGTATGTGTGTGTGAGTATTAGTGTGTGTATGTGGGTGAGTGTGAGTGTGAGTGTGTGTTTGTTTTTGAGACACAACTTGTTTTAACCAGAACTTCTCGTCTACTTTGGTAAGTAACTAGTTACTAATACGTAGATACCTGTATTGAGCGTGTGCATTAGATCAGGTATCATGGTGGAGGTCTTCATTCTCCCTGAATGAGAAACTTCTCACAGGACTTCCTCTTGTATCCGCTTCATTTGGAAATAGAGAATAGACTTTCTTGAAACCTTTCGGATCCTGATCGTTTTTATCTCTTCCCCCTCAGACGACATTGGTCACGAGTCACCAGAACCAGTGCGGCACGACGTGAACTCAGTGGGTCGACGCCAGACCTCAGTGCTCCTGCTCAGCTCCGCCCTCATCCTCCTGGCTGCAATCTTGTCTTTATAGCGCCCAGTCTGGTTGATCCCAGATGAACAGACTGTCCTCAGTGGACTACAGGCTTACGGTACCCAGAAACCCCTCCCCTCATGGAGCACTTTTTGAAAAAGAGAAAAAAAAACATTGATGACCTAATGAAGAGGAAGAGGTGAGGACTTCAGCAGTGAAGCGGTTTTGACCCACCATCTGGTGTGATTCTTGACTCTCTGATGGGTGCTGATGGTGGAGGCGCCCTGAGGAGAAAGAGGCGGTCTCTCTGACCAGTTTGCCTCAATACCGTCACAGTATGCTGATATTAAACTTTTTATTTGTGTTAAAGACAAGCACACACACACACATGCTTTGAAACACACACACGCACACCATCAGCGCTCCCTTTGCTGCAACGGCAAAAAATAATCCGTCAGAAGTTTACAGATTTTCAACTTTTTTTTTGTTTTTGAAGAAAAACATCTCATAATACCCAGCCATAACAGGATAAAGATTACTTGAAAGTTGAAGTTTTAAGTGGAAGAAGATTCAGGAGCGAGATAAAACACACGCGCCTACAGAAGACTGATGTGGACTGATGAGGCGTGAGGGGCCAGGTGACTTCTTCTCGGGTTCCACAGGAATCGAATGCTTCGTCTCAGACTGTGGAGGACCCTGATGGCGAATTTTAAAAAGAGAAAAGAGAAATAGAAGCGCTTGAGTTTTGGACGATTTGATGATCAGTTAATGTATTTGTTTTTTTTAATAAAGCCTGTAGGAGCTGGAGCAGGTGTACAGTAAATATTTGAATAGATACGGTATTTTGCAAGGCAAAAATGTATTTCCCTATTTATTGTGAAGTCCTCACGCCTTTGTCTGTTCTGGTTCAGTCCAGTAGAAGGGCAATAAAACCGCTCCACTGACCCGTTAGTTCACCTCACAGTCCCACACATGCATCTGCCCGGATCACTGATGATGTAACACAAAGAGTCCACAGAAGAAACAGGGTTAGAGATCAGTAGAGATTATTCGTGTCTTGAATTTTGTCATGAAACATGCCACCGATGTAGTTTTACTATTTCACCATTGTTTTGTGGATCACTGTCAGAACACCACTTTTGTATATAGAAGCACGTTGCCTACAAAGTTCATGGTCAAGTCCGAGCCTGACGTAAGATTTAAAAAAAAAGAAAAAGAAAAGGTAATAGTCACCGAGAAGGATTCCTGGTCTTCGAATGAAACGTCTCTCTGTGGTTGGAGGCGGGACTCTGTGGTTGGAGGCGGGACTCTGTGGTTGAAGGCTGATGGTGTTGGTGAGGGGTCCTTGTATCTGTTGGTTAGATTTTTGTTCCAGAAACGGATATTGAAAAACAAAAGACAAAAGTGGTTATTTGATTTTACATTTTAAGTTCCAAAAAAAAACTAAATTTCCTTTTCATGATCAAAAAGGGATGGGAGACATTTTAAATAAATTGTTTCATTTCCATGCTCTCATTTGATATGAAAAAAGAAAATATAATTGTCCATTTTTCCATTTTCTGAGACCAGAAGTAATTGTTTTGGAGGCACCAAAGAGAAGAGTGGTGCATTACGAGCTGCCAATCATCCCTTTATTCTAGCTGTTTATTTGAAAACAATATAAAGAGGATGAGAGGTGGATTCTCAACTCTACTTGTTTTTTCTTGTCTACATATTTTCTAGGCTCTTTTAATAGCTGCTCAGAATTCTCATGAATCTGATTCTAACCACAGACACAAATAACAATAAGCCACAACATTAACACCAGTTGATGTTAATGTTGTGGCTGATTGTTGTATTTTCTACACAGCTGGAAAATGACATAATTCAACAGAGGGTTTGAAGAAAAGCATGTGCATGTCGATTGGTTTAGCTGACTGTAGTCCATCGTACATAGCTACGGTCGCTACCTACCGCTACTGATTGACAGCTCACGATCATCTGCTCCCCGGTGTCTGGAACACAAAAAAACTATATTTTCATTTCTGTTTTCAAGTGATTTTATTTTCTCATTCAGATTCAAATGAAATCCAAGCCATTTTTCATTTCTTTTCTCTGACCTAATTTTTGCCATGAAAGAAAAATGCTTTGTCATCTAATTTCAAGTTTTTTTGTGTAATAAAATGAAAAATGAGAAAAAAAAAGTTTTTTTTTTCAATATCCATTTTTGAAACAAAAATCAAATTACCAAAATGGACAAGGACTGTGAGGCAGGAGGCTTCCGGTGATATACTGACCCGCTCCTGTGTCATGAAACTGTGTCTGTAGAGAAAGGTGTGCAGGAATCCTCAAACGGTTATTCCTGGCCCGCCGCAGTGGGTCACAGAGAGGTGTGATGTTCTCTCAGAGGAGGGCATTATCATCACCATCAAGGTAGTCTTTAGGACTGGTTGAACAAGGTTTTCCAGAACATCGAACACATTTACTCTCACGGGACATTTGTAGTTCTACCTGAGCTCTAAGTTAGAACCGATGCCCAGTATCCCTTTATCCTCTCAGTTAATGCATAATCTGGTCAAAAGCCCTAATTCTGGATTATTTCTTGTGCCAGTTACATCCTTTATTTCCTCCAACTTCATTTTCGACTTATGTCTGTCTTGCAGAAAAAAGCGTAAAAGATAGTCAATTATCCACAATCCATATTCTGGTCAGTTCGGGGGTACGATCCAGGTCTGGTTTCAGGAAGTCATTCTTATGCATCCGCTAAGGGGGGCATGAAAACGACTCCAATGTAATTTGTTCATCCGGGCCAGAGTTCCACATCTCCTGAAGAGAGACGTTGGTATTCTTTTAATTTAAAAGAACAAATTACTGCTAAATGAAGTCTCAACCTCCTCCAACACACCAGCCTTGCAGATGTCTCGAGTCCAGCCCTAGAGTCGGGTGGGCGCAACCAACCACAGCATGATGAGAGAAACCGGTCCGTCAGTCTGTGGATACTATGTATCCAGGAAATAGTCAGTTACAGTGTTAGAAATTGTCTCTTTATCTTCACAGCTCTTTTTAAAGGATTTAACTCACATTAATGTTCTTAATACAAAAAACAAGTTCACTCTTTGATATTCTAGCAAAAGCTCCATTACATCTTAAATGTTTTTTATATGAAACAGACAGAAACCCTCATTCAGCGTCTGAGTGTGAATGTGCGTCAGCTTCCAGCCCCAGGAAGCAGCAGATGGATCTCTGAGAGCTTTTCTCAAATTGCTGTTGTTCATTGTTTCATCTGAAGTGCCCTGAAGGTGCAGGATGTTCTCTCTGTTTGTGTTCTCACTAGCCTTCACCTCCGACTGCTTCCCAGTCAACCTGCGCTGAAGATCACCATGACATCATTGCAGGATTTGGGATGGACTTTTATTGGTGTATGAATTGAATCTGTTTGTTTGGGGCAGCAGGAAAAAGAAATGTTTCACAGTTTATGGAGCAAACGGCGTTACAAGAAGGGCAGGTCTTCTGAGGACTTCTTCACCTGAGTTGGAACTATGTAGCCTGAAGCTAACACCACTGTTGCTGCTTTACATCATTCTCCTCCATCCTCTGTCTCTTAAAAACTGATATGCAGTGCATTATGAAGGTTTTTACTACTTTTGACATGATTCACAGCAAACTGGACATTTCATCTCAAGGGGTTAACCCCTTGGAGTCTGGGGTCACGGTGTATTTAGGGTTCAATGGATCAGCGGGAAAAAACTGGTCAGATGATGAAGGTTATTGGGGAGATGAAGTTACCAAACATTGGCATGTTTTAGATTATTAGGGCTTGAGCATTAAGAGTGTGTGGACCCTACTGTTCTTGTAAGGACAATAATATAGAATGCCTTGCCTTAAATAGGGACCTTGCATGCCTTCGTGCTCAGGCCCTAATTACTGTAATACAAAGCAGTTTAAATTTTCTTTTTTCTTACAAATTAACTGCGTTATTGGAGGCTTTATTATCAGACAGTGTCAAAAAACATTTTTTATGAGTCAAAGCAGAAGGCTTGGCAAAAGGGCTGAACGGTGCCACCTCAATTTTACAAAATGCCATCCACTTTGGACTTATGTTCCCCTAGTTCTATGAAACTTGGTACACACTCATCATATTCTCACAACTCAAGTGTTTTAAGCTTTAAAATCTGCCCATAAATTCACATGCTGGGCAGATGCATAAATTCAGCTTTTAGTAGGTGAATTTTGATTTCAGAAAGTGTTCCAGATTCACCATTGATTATTTGCTTCTATAGCCACGTTTACATTGCTTATGGGGAGCCGCTGTGCGCTGTGTACTTCTGTATTGTGATACAGAAACAGGGTGATATCGAATTTGTTAGTTCTGGTTATCTGTCAAGTCAACTTGATGATGACTCTGTAACATGCATACAATGTCAAAAGAAAGAGACGTGTCATTCATTCAGTCCGGCTCTTCTCAAGGTGTCAAGAAAACGTTCTAGATGCCCAGACATCACTCTAGCCTCCCCACATGTAGATGACCAGGATGAATAGGATCATATGAGAGTTCTACCACTGGGCGACCGTAAAAGTAGCTAGTAGCAGTTAGCAGATAATTCTTAAAGAATAATAAAATCAAACAGAAATCTCTTCATATTGACACCAGCTCCTGCTGTTTTGGGCTCTGAACAAACAACCACATCTGATCATGTAGCCTAATATGGATGATAAAGCACTTTGAGATTTGATCCAAATGTAAAGTGCATTACAAATAAAATGTATTATTATTATTAATATTATCAGAAATTATTGGTTTAAGCCATCCATCGTTAAGACGTGTTACTCAAAGTATCTGCAAAGACTGATATATACTCCATCTCCCCCTTCCTGACATGCATCCCTTATATTGATATCAGTGCATGAATGAGATGGCAGGGAAGAGGCAAAAGTTTACATTTAAATAAAACGGCAACGACAGATGAACGTTTTTATAATGTACATAGGGAGTAAAAGCAGAAATGCAAATACAAGTGTGAGTATGGCTCAATAATAAGTAGCTCCATTTTTTAAAATCTATTTTCCTTTTTGCTTTTTCTTTTCAGTCGTGTCCGCAGACATTTGTCGTATCATGCTTGGGTCATGGACGTCACGGCTCTATTTTGTCCACATCCGTGATCTCTATGAAAATGTGCACACGCCTTACATATCCACATACATGATTAATATTGAGCCTTTAGGATCAGAGTTCATGACCTCAGACTCCAGAGGGTTAACCCTGTATAATCAGCACATTGTGCCGCTTAGCCTCATCCATTTCCTGCACCCAGTTAAACTCTTCTAATGTTGCTTTCCTGCTGGAGCCCTCGGCAGGATTTTCTACAGAGGTCTTTGTAAATACACATGCTGGAGCAGCTTCGACTAACAAAACAAAAACCAGAAAAAAGATTTAATAAATATTTCTTGTCGTTGTACTCATGGTGTCTGGTGGGTTTTATTAGTCTCTATGCAGATGAGTGGCAGGCCGTGAAATGGGGAGAACATCATAAAAGGCTGAAGGCATTAAGAGGAGGTTCATGTTTGTCTCGGTCGTCACTGAATGCAGGATCACAGCGGCTGCAACGCGGGAAGATGCTGAACAGCTGCTTCTCTACAATCTGGAGGTATTTCACAGAATGAAAAAAATAAATGTGCCTCAATTAATTTAGTGGGAATGTGCGGCGCTTCAGGGGAGGTTTTCCGAAAGAACTGGATCACGCTGCCTTTTTTCTCCTCGACTGGCTCTACCTCTCCTTCTGTTGGTCCTGCTTCAGTTTCCCCCTCTGTCTCTCCCGAGGATTTACCTGCTTTTGTTCACCTGCTGCAGAAACTTGAAGACGTGCGATCACAGGAGATCTCACAGGCACGATGAGTGATTTCCAGGAAAAGGTCACGAGCGGTGGAAGAACCTGTTTTATCTACAACAGTAGAGGTTCAGTCGAAGCAGAGAGGCCTCAGGTGAAAAAAATGTGTTTCCTGCCCTGGATGTCTCCGAGTAGCGGACTCCAATAAGGCCTCTCCTCTCCAAGTAGGTCCTCCAGTAATATTGAATTTTTTGCTCTCATAATGTAGAGCCTCCAGAGACAGAACGATAGAACAATGGTCATTGTGTGCTAGAGGCTGACATGAGTGAGTCTCAGCTCCAGGAGACTGCAGCCGTCCATTACCATCATTATATCCCCAAAAAGTCTGGGATATTATGGAATCATCACCGCAGCCGCAGCAAAAGCCACAACCCAGACCCTCTGCACTAAAGCTATAAGTCAGAAACTGTTTCTTGGATCATTTAAAACATTTTTAAACCCACATCGACCTTAGAGCCAGGAAGAACTGGACTGACTTCATGAAATCTGTTCTATATTTCAGACACTAGTGGGAGCTTTATCTTCAAAAGCTTTTGCGGAAATAGTTTCTCAATCGTTGGTCTGATTTAGTCCAAAAATATATATATATATATATATATATATATATATATATATATATATATATATAAATAAATAAATAAATATATATATATATGTATATGTAATTTTCTTTTCTTTCAAGTATAAACATTTCATTTGAGGAGTTCAATCCCAGACCCTTTGCTGTGGGGGCCTCAGCAAAGGCCTCGTTAAACCAAAAGAATCAAGGAACATAGTTCCACAGTATATACTTTAACTCTTAGGCCAGTAGCATAATCTCAACTCATACAGTCTGTCTATTTTAGATCACGTCTAAAATAAGTGCTCCTTAAACCACCTGAAGAGGAAACATAAAATAATGGGAGGATGAGTATTTCAAATGTCAGTAAAACACAGATTTATCTAACCAGGATGACAAGCGGGAGCATGAGACCAGGAGATGAGATCTCGGGTTCAGGAGGCTTCATTTGACCAGCTCATCTAGAGAGTCTATGTTTTGATGTTTCGGACAAAGACATAATATCTGTGGCTGCTTTTTCTTCGTTGAATTCGAGAAGCTCCATGCTAAAAATAATGCTGTCCAGGAGAAATGGAAGAATGAAACCTTTTTGTTGACCCTGTTTTCCTTAAAGTCTTCATTAGAAGTTGCCAGCACAAGGTTTATTTTTATGCCCGCATTAAATACACACAGATCAGCCATAACATTAAAACCACCCGCTTATAACAGCTTAGTGATGTCATTGTGACGTCACTGTGTGTTCTGACTTCTTTCTATCAGAACCAGCATGAACTTCTTCAGCGCCTTGCGCTAGATCTTCTGTGGGCTCAGGGCAACATGGGCCTTCACTCTCCATGGCCATCAATGACCTTGGTGGTCCTTCCTGAGACCATTAGGGTATGGTTCTAACCGCTGCAGGCCAGGCTAACCCAACAAGACCAGCAGTTCTGGAGATATTCTGACTCAGTCCACTAGCCATCAAAATCTCAAACTCTCTCGGAGTCTCATTTTTCCTTTTTCCGACATATCAACAATGTAGTAACGATCAGGATTGTCCATCACTTTCATTTTTCTCCATAGGACCAGGCACAGTTGAGTGCAGCAGCTGGTTCTAGGATGTTGTGATGGAAACATAACTCTGTGGACATGTTGGACAAGTTCCCTCGGATTTTTCATAGCTTGGCCAGCCTCAATCCTCAGTCCCGTTTCAACCAGCTCATATTCCTCTGAACATTAGCTACTAGCAGGACTACATGACTCCCATCCTGCATCTCTTTCTTCTCCTTCCACTGGGCCTCTGCCGGTCTATTTAAATGAAAGGAAAGGTGCTGTGGTCCAGGATTGCACCATAAAAAATCCCTCAGTGGCCAACAGCCACTGAAACTGCAGCCGTTACCGTGGTGAACAACAAAACAGTAATAATCAGTTATCGCTAATGAAACGGAAAAAATCTACACATCAGGTTTGTTTCCTTGATCTTAATCTTCAAGTTGGGGAGACTCTGATGACTTTTTTGTTTCCATCAGGTTTTTGATATTTTGGTTTCCTGCAGTCAAAACAGTACTCAGTCAGGGACATTAAGTAAAGTTTTTTTTTAAGTAAAGAGACACACAGAGGCCACTTCAATAATAAATGGTGATGCCTAAATCCAGTCCCACCCTCCTCCACTGTGGTCCTGAAGGGTCCATGTCTCTTCTCTGACAGCCCTTCATTCAGCTGAAGTCTGATGAAAGGTTTATTCTCAGTCAGTTGAAGAAAAGCAGCCTTAGTGATTAAAGAGACTTCAGTTGTTCGATGTTTGGAGAGCCATGTCATTTATAAACCCCGCCCATCTACCTCCGATCAGGCCGCCCAGCAGCATCACACACAGAAACGCATCGTGTCTCAGATAATAGGAGAAAACAAGAAAGACCAAAACAAACACTTTCAT
Organism: Lophius americanus; assembly: GCA_037951165.1. NCBI lineage: Eukaryota > Metazoa > Chordata > Actinopteri > Lophiiformes > Lophiidae > Lophius > Lophius americanus. Next base: position 3,342,218 of record JBBDHG010000094.1, read on the forward strand.
TAATGTTCATGTCGGCTGTAACATCATAGCTAATCCCAGAACCTGAAGCATTCAGACCACATCAGAAGCTCATCGTACACAAAGATGGAGAAAGATTGGATCGGTTTGGTTATTAATCGACAAATGAGGCAAGGCTCCGTCTTTCTGCTCTGGGCAAATAAACTGTTTGGGCGTGCGGAGTGACTCCTGTCCCTCCGCACAGTACAAGACCATCCAATTCAAAACAGTTTATCACCGTTACGTGGAATTATATATATAAATAGTAAATAGTAAATGCGTTTATTATTTCTGGTCAGAATCTTTGCAAAACACAGTATTTAACTATGAAAATACAAACGTTTTGTAAAATTAATGAAAAAATACCATTATTGTATTATTATAACATAATAACAGCTTCAAAACCGAAGCTATTTTAATTGGCACCCCACATCAGACCCAGTCTTCCTCCATAACCAGTATTACCTTCTCTGGTCATGACATTCCCCTCTCTTCATCAGTCACCAACCTCGGTGTAAGATTTGACCCTCAACTCACTTTTGAATCCCACATCAAACACATCTGCAAGATGTCCTTTCACCATCTTAGAAATATTTCGAAACTCCGTTCTTCACTCACCTTGAGTGATGCTGAAAAGCTGGTCCACGCGTTCGTCTCCTCCCGACTGGATTACTGTAACTCACTTCTCATCGGGATCCCTGATAAAAGTCTTCAAAGACCTCAGTATGTTTAAAACAGTGCTGCAAGGATCCTGATGAGAGTTCGTAAACACGAACACATCACCCCTGTTCCTCATTCCCTTCATTGGCTTCCCATCTCCACCAGGATTGATTATAAGATCTCTCTCCTCACTCACCAGTTTATCCATGGTAACGCACCCCCCTACCTGAAAGAACTACTCACCCCACTGACCTCGACACGATTCCTCCGTTCTACCCAGTCATACCGCCTCCTCCTTCCCCGGACTAAACTCAGCACCATGGGTGATCGGGCCTTCTGTTCTGCTGCCCCTCGTCTGTGGAATGCACTCCCTGACCATCTCAGGGCTCCACAGATGACTGACACATTTAAAAAAGGACTTAAAACTTTCCTTTTTAGCAGAACCTATAACTGTAATTAACATTAATGCTTTTGGTCATGTTTTTATATAGTATATTGGTCATGTTTTTAAATATATTATTTTATTTTTTTATTGATGCTTTTATCTGCTTTTGCTTTGTAACACTTTGAGATTTGATCCAAATGTAAAGTGCATTATAAATTAAATGTATTATTATTATTAATTATATTATTTTGTATAATTTGGTCTAAAAGACTGACTGCTGGCATAAACATTTTTATTTTCCGTTAAAAACCATTCAGTACAACAACATACCGCTGTTTTCTACAGTAACAAGATCCTAACAACATGGTATGTATTTGTGACATAATGTTGAATTCAAAGTATAATAAAAAGTCTGAATTTCTTATCATTTACTGTCATTTTATGTAATTAACTCTGTAATTGTAAATAAATGGCTTAAGTGTATTTTGTATAGCGCCTTTCTAGTCTGTTCATCCACTCAAAGTGCTTTTCAACACAAGCCGCGATTCAGCCCTTCATCCATTAACAAGAACACTCCTACATGCAGGCCGCCACCTGCTCATCAGGATCGATAACTATCCATCCCATTATTCCTTTACAAATGGAACAGCCATCCTGAGCAACGGCTTGCTCAAGGACAAACATGGGGATCGAACCATCGAGCTTCAGATTAGTGGACGACAACTCTGACTTTTTTTTTCTGGTATCCATGGACTCTTGTATTTTACCGGGAATTCCAAAGATAAAAAAAAACAATTTTGTTTTTGCAATGCAAGGCAAAAGTATATGCCTAATGTAACGTCAACTGGTCATCATAAACACAAGAGTTATAGACCTAAGGATGTAACGATCAAATGAGGGCTACAGTTAAACCGGATCCCTTTCAGAACATCGTTATCCATACTCTTTGTAAAATAAAGTCCGGGCGTGGTAATGGGTATGGTCACCAATTCACTCATATTCATGTTATGTACCTTTGGAGGAAGCTGGAGAACCTTTAGAGAACCCAAACACACACAAGGAGAACATGCAAACTGCACAGAAAGGATCGGGCAAAGATGGATATCAACCTAGAACCTTGTTGCTGTGATTAAACTACGGCTTATATACATCATCCTATACATGCATCCTGGAGATCAAGTGTTGCTCTAACATGGAGATCCCCACCAATAACATCTTTAAGTAAAAAGATATGAGTCACATGGTCATCTCCCTTTTCAACAATAAAACTAATCTACTGAAGTCATGGGTCTGTTTTGAAAAATCTAAAGGGAAAGTTCCAATAAATGTGGTCAAATGTAGGGAGTAAAAGACAAAAGAAAGTTCAGAGTAATGAATATTCAGCATAAGTGCTTGAAAACTAACATTTCTGACTCAGTCTAGTCCCACAAAAAAGACTTTACTGGAATCGAATGTGGATCGGAAACCAGGCGCAGGGCTCAGGAGTGAAATACATCCAACGATATTAAGCCATAACATAATGACCATAACAATCATTAGTGTAGCGATAAACCATTGCATAATAACCATAACAATAATAACAGTGGCGATTAAGCATAACCTGATGACCACACCAATAATTAGTGTAGGGATTAACAATAATGAGCTGTTAGTTGATGATACACAGGAAGATAGATGACATGATATCATCTCCACGCACATTATAACCAACCCACAGGAAACTACAACAAAAAACCCAAATTCACCCCCAAAACAACTAGATGGATGGAAGTTTAATTTTCAACAGAAAATGTGCAGAGAAATGAGAGATGTGCAGATGGAGGATGGAAACTTCTCCTTTTGAGAGACGTTGAACTGTGGGAATGTCTCACACTGAGCGGCAGTGATAACCAGTCCAGCCTCAGAACAAGTCCAGCCTTATCTCTGTTTGGGTTCTGATGGAGGAATCATGTCAGTAACTTCCACTTCCTGCTTATCTGTGGTCATGTGATCATTTAGATTGTTCATGAACCTTTATGAGGATATTTTTAAAGTGGAGTCATGCAGCGAAAAAAAGTAACAACTCAAAATTTCAAGGGAACCGGCTTGATTTTTAATTTTGTAGACGAACTCAAACGTCTGCATTTTGAAGTCAACTCATTACGGTTTCTTCTGGTGATTATCTTTTCTGTTCCAAAACCTGAAAATTGGTTCCTTGTAACAAAAGTTCTAGAGGAGCTGCTGTCGTCCCTGACAGCGAGCGTACATCCCCAAATGGTCCCCAATCCCCTTTCATTGTTCACAGTTATTTCTATAGTATGTTTAAAAAAGAAGCTATCCAAAGTGAGATACCCAAAAGTAGCTGAAAAAAATGTTTCTCTCTGATTGACCCAAGGTGCAGAGAGTAAAAGGTGTAGCAGAGTAAAGACCTAAAAGCCAATGCAAAAATCACAATGTGCTTGATTGTGGAGCAGCCCGGAGGATCCAGTATCTTCTCCCCAACTATAGGAGGCAGAGGAGGTTGTGTGAGTGGTGGCTGGGGTCACCAACTATGCCGAGTGCTTTACGGGTGAGGTGGGACATTGAGACATTTAATTGAATTACATTATTGAATTACATATTATTATTTAATTTCATTTACACAAAAATAATTGACTGCGTCATCACTCATGGTTGTTGGTTGGTCCGTTATTACATGAATCTCTGCAGTCCCTCCTAAAGAAGGTTCTCCAGGAGAAAGTTGTTGCACGTCTCTGAGGTCCATTGGTGATCATTGTTCTCTGAATAAACCGTTTTGTAACAGACAAACCAGGAATACTGTGAACTTTACTTTACCTCCAACAGTAGAGTTCTCCTCATCCACCATCGTGAGAGTTTACAGTAGAATTAAAGCCTGTTGTATTTTAAATAAATATTGTTTTAACGCTGAGCTTTTGGAAGAATCGTCGTTCCATTACATTCATCCTGCTGAAGGGCTTCTGAACAGATTTGGAAGGAAACTTTTATTTTTCCTGAGGTTTCTCCAAGTTTGGCACGCAAAAATCACTTAATTCATGTTTTCACTGTAAACATTCACACCATTTATGGACTAATATGAAAATAGATGGAAATGTGAAAATAGGTACTAATATTCAACTAATGTTTTTAATGTAATGTAATACGCTGTTTTTCCCTGGACTGGATAATAATATCAAATCCATAATTCATTTCTTCATCTGGTCTGTGGTCTGGATCCTCACACTCCAACAGATTCACTGCTAAACTTTAAAAATAATAAATATAATACTTTGATACATGCATGACTTTGACTAAATACATGCATTTTATAAATCTAAATTAGCTTTATTTCATTTGAAAAGGTATATTTAATTAATAAAACATGTATTCTTTATAATGATGATGATTGCAATGTTTTAATCTGATCTGTATGCACGCTCCTTTTACCGCCTCTTTAACTGGTAATAAACGTTACCTAAACACATGGATGATCGTTTGTCTGATGTAATGGACCATCGGTGAGAGTAAAGGAGAGGAGATCGGGCCGAACGGGTTCAGACTCCTGAGGGGGGAGTCTCCTCAATCAAGTTAGTGATGAAGAAACCTGCCACCTTGAGAAAATGTCAGCAGCAGGAAGTGGAGTCTTCTGGTTCCTCTTGTTTGGTCTGAGAGACCAGAACATAAGGCCAGGTGAAGGCATGATAAGGTGAAGGCTGACAGCAGTTTTCCAGCTTTATCTCCCAGAATCTCAGGAACCGGTCCACTGAGACTTTGGTTTGGAACTATTTTTCTGTGTTAGATCCACTGAAGGAAAAACCCAAATCCTCCAGCCTGCAATGAAGCTTTTACGGTGTTTCCTACATGGTGTCAACTGTTTGACCTCCTGTCACCGTAGACCCAGCATATAATGGATTTCTCAGTTTGCTGTGGAAGAGCTGGACTGGTCTTCACATAGTTCTGGTCTTAGCCCCAACAAGCAAAATTTGGGTTGAGCTGCCAAACCTCCGTGATGGATCTGACGGAGGTAAATCCCTGCAGGAATGGACTTCATTTAAATGTAACCACACATCACAAAATAAAACAAAATAAAAATAGGATCAAATTAACTTTCACGCATAAATTACAAAACAATTATAAAAATTTTGTGAGAGTCGACTTTAGACCTATCAGCCCGCTTATGATCGCTAATCAAAGGATGGAGTCATAATTTCATTATATTTCACACAGTTTAAAAGTTTTTTTTTTTATTTTCAAACTATGAAAAGCAAAGAACAGTGATCTATTCCTCATATCTACGAAGTTCCTTCTGTCTTAGTGCTCTGACCCGCCTGCTGAGCGCTCAGGAGAAATTGGAGGAGCAGACGAGGGATGTTGGTCATTCCATCGACTCACATGGTGGAAGATCAGCCAGACCTGTTACGTGTCTTTAAATGTCATCATTATAATTTACGGCTCTATTATTCTCTGATCTGACACAGAGGAGATTTTGGGGTGATATTAAGTATGTTCTTAGGATGAGGGGACATAAATTAATGCATGGCTGATAGATGTGGATTTGCAGAGTTTGTGTGAGCAGTGATGGAAGGAGAAGAGACGCACTGACGTCGGAAAGAGACTGATCTCCCGGGCAAATGAGTGTCTTACCACTCGGCCACCTCCTGACTCATAATCCTTCAGTTCCTGATTAATTTTCTGTCATCTTGGACTTAAGAACTTCTCAAGTGGCTCAAGTTAATTTGATCTCCTGGGGAGAGTCCTCCCTAATATCTCCCCTTTCAATCCTCCAACTTTAATCCATGTCCTGTTTGATTAGTTGAGGGCTGGAGCCGACGGAGAGGAGCTACGTCCTTCAGTAAATGGATCATTTAGGAATATCAGCCACCCAAACAACGGCAGCCTATCCTCAGAAGCTCCGACTCTCCACTGCTTTACAGCACAGGCACAAAACGTGAGGTTAAACCCAATTCAGAATTCATCGCAGAGAGTCACGTTGGCCATCTGAGTGGATGAGCGGAGTTGGGACTGCGGTCCTAAACACTCCAGTATTCCCACAATAGAGACCACACAATGACGTGCCGGCCAATCCTCTGCCCTGCCATTAAAAAGAAGCTCTATTCAGTTTTATGTAGGCCATCTGTGAGTCTACTCAGAGCTAAAAATAAAGACTGAGAGGAAGAGAACACATTCATGGCTCCGAGCTGAATGGGATCTCTGAAAGGAAAGAGCCAAGAGAAAACACGCTGCCGTCATCGACTCATCGAGGCCTCTGAGACGGAAGGAATCTATTATACAGGCTCAGGCAAGATCGCACCTTAGCCTGAAAAAAAATAATTTAGAGAACGAGATCTATTTATTGGGGCTGCTCAGACTCATCGTTAGTGTTTCATCTTTTCTACAGAACCACAGAATAAATTCAAAGCTCCTTCAGAGTCATTAATAGGTTTTATATCATCTTAGAATAACATATAATTGTTGTCCAACGCTGCAGAAACGTAGACATATTGGCAAAAAATGGTTTGGGATCAGATAATCTGTCTCAGAACATGAAGTCATCTGATTGTTTAAAATGTCCTGAACCCAGATCAAAAGTTCTTTATTATCAACAATCAAAACCCCTTTATTGTGTGATGAAAATACATATAAAATATGTATAAAAAATTATTAAATAAACACACAATTTACTCAACATGCAGATAATTCTTAATTTTTCAGTCTATAGTAGATGTAATGAACAACAAAATAGTTTACATAAAAGAAACTAAACGGCAAATAATTTCAAAACAGTTGATGAAGTTTACTCAGGGAAAAGAAGGATAAAAAAAAAAGGTTTTTAACAATGAGCGAAAATAAGCGTCACGACCTCCAACCAGAAAATAATCCTTAACTATGCAAATATATAGCATTTAATAAAAGTAGATGAAATCAATCAATCTTTAGTCCTTCTCTGCACTCCAAAAGCTCAGTTTGCACCAACACATCACAAGAAAAGTAGCCGGCTTATACTGGTGCCAACTTTTTGGTTCTTCTTCTCCAATGATGGATCTTCCTGATCTTTGCAAGTTTCTCCCACACCAGCAGTGGAAAGCCTTTAACTGACACTCCAGCACACTTCATTGCTTTTTCTGGTCAGTTTGTCTGATTGTTCTGTAAATAAATAAAATAGAGAAATGGTAAATGGACTGTACTTATATAGCACTTTTCCAGTCTGCTCCACCACTCAAAGCACTTTTACAACACCAGTCAGCGTTCATCCATTCTCACAAACATTCATACAGTGATGATAGAGGCTGCCATGAAAGGTGCCAAATGCAAATCGGTAGCGGTAACCATTCACGCCATCATTCACACACCAATAAAGCAACCATTGGCAGCAACTAGGGGTTCAGTATTTTGCTCAAGGACACTTACACATGACCGAAGCTGCCGGGGATCGAACCACCAACCCTTAGATAAGTGGACCATCCACTCTACAAATGGAGCCACCAGCGCACAACTTTATTGCCCGATGACTTGTTGTTCTGTATTTTTGTTCTGATCCATTGTTTGGTTTGACAATTTTACAGCAGATACCAGACAGACTGAGAACAAAACACATCAATTGTGGAAATGAAAGCATATGATCAATAGCTGCCATCAAGCTTTTTTTTTGGATTTTCTGATTCAGAATATCTAAATGCTGGTCCGTGTGCTCCATGGAACACTTTTCATGATGCATCACATCTTAAAACATTATTATTAGATGAAAAATCAAACACTATAGGAGGATATTTACCGTGTCTTGCTGAGCTTACTCTGACCAGGATCGTAATAACCCTTTAATAAAGTCATCCTTCTAGTACAGCTCATAGCATCAGTAGTAATAATAATTTGTTGTGTATCTGTGTACTGTGTGGGTATGTTGTGTACTAGTTCTGAGAGGTGTGACGTTTCTATAAGCAGCCGGTTACTGTAACTGTTACTCAACAACAACATGAGGCTGTAACGCAAGGGACCATAAAGACCTGCAGGCGGAAAAGAGACAGGTGTTCTACCGGCCCTCAGGAGTCCCACTGGTACACAGGTACACACAAACACACAAACGCACACACATATACACTTACATACATACATACACACACACACATACGCACGCACACACACACACACACACACATACATTTACACACAAACCCACATACAAACAGCTACATACACACCGCCATACACTTACATACATACATACACACACACACACTTATATACACACACACCTGCACAGATGCATGCATATGCACACACACTCAAGTATACACACATAAACACACACCCACACACACACACTCAAGTGTACACACATAAACACACACACACACACACACACGCTCACACACACACACACATATGTATAAACACCCACATAAACACATACATACGTACAAACAAGTACAAACACGCACACACATTCACACACACACACACACATACGTACAAACACGCACACACATACACGCACAAACAAACATACACGCACTCACACATACATACATACGTGCAAACAACAACATATAATTATAAACATATAATCAATAAACCACTATAAACCACTTGTTTGAGTTCATTTTTCTAAATACTTAAAGACTCGCTTCATGCAGCCGATTCAAAAAAATAGAACTCATTATTTTTTCTAATTTTATTTTGGTTTCAGTATCACATTGAAATCCTGATGATCCCTACCTCACTGACTCTAACAGGGTCAAATATAAGAAGCATGAAGTCTGTTAGCAGGGCCACACGAGACTCAAACAAACAACCACAGAAGCAAAACCCTGCTTAACTAGAAGCGGCGTCAGACGCTGCTTCAGATCTACAGACCTGCGGACCGGAGCTCAGAGACCTGATAGTATAGTGGGTATGAATAGACGAAGGGTGAGAGATGATTTTACCTGCTGCTGTGGATGAAGAGATTGTCTCCTGTCAGATTTCAGTCACTGCTTGTCAGAGAAAACCTTAAAGGGAATCGATTGAAGAATATCTTTACTTTTGCTTTAAGTTTACCGACAGAAATACATCGGTGTGTTTTCTGATTCTTTGATTTAAGAATATTTTCTAAAAACGGTTCCTGTTTTTGATGTTGCTCCTCTTCAGACAAAACCTTTGCTCAAATGTTTTGACCTTTGACCTGTAGTCTCCTCTGTCGGCTGCTGTTCTTCATCCTCCTGTTCCTGTGAATTTTTCCACGTGGGAGTCTAATCCCAGGACTCTTCTTGTTTTTCCTTCTCTAGAGTCTGTTTCACTGATGCTGCTGGTTGATACGGGTCGCTTCTAAAACACAATCATAGAATCAGCAGAACTGGCTGTTAAAACCTGTTTATGGTCTCGGAGCTGCGGGACAGAAGATCTGCTCTGTTATCTGTGTAGATATAACTGATTGTTCCTCTCCTGACTTCGGAAATTAAAAGTCTTTGATGAACTAAAAGGTCTGTTTTGGATTTACCTTAAAGGAGTTGATGATATTGTACAGTTTTTTTTTTTTTTTATGTAAATCTGTTTTTAGTTACTGTCCTCAGCAGAGGGGAAAAGCATACAGGCTCACATTAACAACTATGGAAAATTTAGAGCCTCCAATTCACCTACGGAGTCACACTTCAGTATTATTTACAGTCAAATTTTACTTTATGTTATGGTAGGCCTACGCTAACCTGTTTGTTAGCTCATGGCATTTTTCTGATTTTGTTTGTTATTTTAGCGAATGTTTGTATTTCCACGCTAAAATACCATTAATGACAAATATATACCGAAAAAATTTTTTTTATAAGTACATTACATATAAAACGACAGTATTTTCATATTATATATAAAAAAATTATACAAGAATTATATATCAAATATTATTTTAAATATAATAAACTCAAATTGTTAACATGTTGTTGCAGTCCACTGTAAAAACAGTGCTTTGGAATTACAGTAATAAATAAATTAAAAATTAAAAAAATAAACTGTCGATAGCAAAAAAAAAAGTCAAATTCTTGGAATCCTTGGAAGTAGTTGTACAGCATATCTTTTTTTTCTGTACGGCAAAATTATCTCAATGAAGTGGTATACAACTTCATTTTTCACGTTCAAAATTTGGATTTAACTGTGAAAATAGAAGTTTTAGTATAATGCAATGTATATTTAAATTTATGCTATGTTCAAAATCTGACCCAGGTCTAATTTTTTGCTCATACAGTATGTGTCTTTATCTGGGCAGCGTTAACAGAACAAGCCACATGGAACCTGATCTTTTCCTGTTTGCATTTGGGCCACCTCCATTTGTGGCCCTAAATCAGACACAGGCCGAATATTTGCAATGCAACTTATGTCTGAACCGTCAGATCGGAATTCATGCGACTTTGACGTAACAAAGCTGCGCCGCTTTTCACACATCACTATAAACCTGCAAACATCCACGCTTTCATAATAAACGCCGAGAGTGTTCCAACTTACTTCAGTGGTTCCATCTTGCTTCTGTGGGGAGAGTGTGTCGAGTGTGCGTATGTTGTCTTTGTTGTTGTTTTTTTCAGCAAGCAAAGTTCATTATTTCATGCTGGAGTCAGATAGAGGATACATTTTCAGATTAATGTGAATAGCAGCACAAAAAAATCAAATCTAAGAAAAAATTAGAATTGAGCACTAAGACTGGAAGGTAGCCTTAGAGTAAGAAACACATTTAGCAACAGCATACCATTGTTTTTATAGTAACAGGATGCCTAAGACATTTGTGAAATAATCTTGATTTGAATGTAAAACAAGACGTTTACACTGTAATTTACTGATACTCATTTTACCCTGCTGTCCTTGTGAACTGTAAACAGGTGCACATCATTTTCATGGTATATTTTAATAATTTATTTCTCATGATAATATCCTAGCATCCACAGCTGCAGGTATTTTACCATAAATTATACAGATTTTTTTTTTTAGTGTACTTCAATAATATCTGGAATTTTTGTTTCCTTCTTTGGTCAAATTTAAGTTATCCATATTAAGTTATTAATATCCACTTTTAGGCACTATTAAAAATTGGAAGTTCGCTGTGGGAACACTGGATCTTAAATAAGCACAGAAAAAAAAGTCATCAAAACAAAGAGGAGAGGTCCATCAGTGCAGTTCTATCTCTGCTGATTTATATCCCAGCATTTTGACTTTAATGGTTATTCTTCTTATTATGATTTAATATCTGTTCTGGTTAACATCTTGTATCTATGTTTCCTCTCTTTTAACTTATATATTCTAAGTTTTCGGCCCATAGTGTCTCACAGATTTATGAATGAGACAATTTTTGATATTTATGCAGAAAGTTAAAAATCTGCCTGACCTGGCAGTAATTAAAAAAACAGACCCCAGAAAGACGGAGAAACAGGATATTGAGGGACATTTTGACCCCTGCCTGGTATACATAAACACACACTCACACAAACACACACACATCCACACACACACACACATGGACACACACACACACACACACACACACACGCACACACACACACACACACATTCACACATACATAAACACATCCACACACACATACACACATCCACATCCACATCCACATACACACACAAACACACGTAAATAAGAACACACACACACGTACACACACACACACACACGCTCCACACACACACACACACACACACACACACACACACACACAGACAGACACACACACACATCCACACAGACACACACACACACACACACACACACACACATATACACACACCCTCGGCTGTTCTTTGTTCTCCTACATTCCTTTCTTTTGTTGGTTTCCCCTCCTCCTCCTCCTCCTCCTCCTCCTCCTCCTCCTCCTCATCTCTTTCATGTATTTTCTCTGTTAGTTAGCCTGAATGTTTTCGTTGCTGACTAATTAGCATAGTTTCAGAGTGAGGCGACACGTGGTTCTGGTTCCAAGTTACAGTACCGGGCCACGCAGCCCAGGGATCAGGAGTGTTAGGGTTCAAGAGAGGACTGGAGACGCCTAAGCATATGGTTTGATGGATGACCATTAGTGGAACATTAGTCATGCAGCACCTCTCACAGGGCTGAACGGGTCACCCACAGACACCTCATTATCACCCATGAAAAATTAACCTGCACCCATGTTTCCTGTAGACCTCAGTCTGGGTGTTTGTCTCCTCCCCTTTCCTCCTTTGTCTGATCTGTTATCGTTATAAATCTGTCTGGAGATGCAACAAGTAGAGTGGGAGGAAGAGGAGCTCTGTGAGGCACTGAGCTGAAGTCACAAGGAGTCACGTGCATTTTTTCAAAGGAGACTTTATTTCACACCAAATTAGACAACTTACTTTGGTTAAGTAAGTCACAAAGTTATGGGTTCATAAAAGAGGTCAGACACACAGAACAAAGCTCTGGCCGATCCGACAGAGACAGACTGATTAGGCGGGATACTCAAGGTGGCAAATCAGACAAAATGATCAAAATCAAAAAATAAAATACCAACACATTAACTAACGCCAAAGAGAATCACTTTTGTTTTGATTATTAACCCTTTTATGTTATGACTGAAAAATGTAATTGGTAAAATCCTTCCTTTGCATATTTAATTTCTTTGGGACATTTTTTAGTTTAATATCTAAGAAACTAATTTTACCACAAAATAACAAATTGTTTGGTCAAACATGTTTATGGAAAAAAAAAATTTTTTAAACAGATTAGCTCCCAGTTACTAACTTCATTGCAAATAGCAATCTATCAAGTCTTTTGGTAAAACATGTTTCAGGAAACTATTTGATGCTTATAGATGATTTAAGGAGAATGATTATTTATTGTTTCACTTCTCCTCTGCTTCCCAATAAATGTTTAAATCTGCAGAAGGCTCCCTCTTAGAATAATAAAAAGCACATCTCAATACATTGTAGTGAAGCAGCTAAATAAATATAGGCCTAAATCAGAGTAAGAATGTTCCGTTCTGCTGGTCAGAGGTTGAATCTGGAGGAGAGCTACGCCTCCAGATGTTTCTGCGTCTGGATTCTGACTGTTGGAGAGGGAATGTTTCAAGTCTGAATCAGACTCTATAACTCGGACATGCCTGCGTCTCCCATGTCAAACCAGAGTCAACTTAATGTCAAAACCAATCCTGTACCTCCTCTGCTGAGTGTCAGCAGTCAACCGCAGTGGCAGAATTTTCAGGACAATCCGGGAGAATATTTCTTTCGGCTTCTGGCATGTATTAGCCAGAAACCGGTGGACTAAAAACGCTGCTGTAATTCACAGACATCCTCCTCCATAGTGGTTTGATAGTAACCCATCAAACCTTCAACCCCCCACCCAGGGTCAAAGGTCAAACCCGTCCTCAGACCAATACTTCTACCTGCTGGGCAGAGACTTACCTACCTAGAACTACATGGAAAAAGATCTCAGGTGAAGGAGATCCTCTGACATCAGAGTGAGATCAGAGTGAGAGTAAAACCAGCTCCTCCTAAACATTCTATAGACAGATTTTAAATAAAATATATTCAAGCTTTTTGTTGTTTTAATGTTTTTAATTTTATAATTTGTTATATTTTTCACATGGAGGAAAAATACCTTTGACTTGCTTTCAAATCTAGGTTCTATTGAGCAGCCATAACATTTTATGGCCTCACAGAAGGAGAGATAATGACTTTGACTGTCTGGCTACCATAGTTACCAGCAGCCAAAGTACCGATTTTCTATTATTTCCAGTGTCAGGGGAGAATAATGACGTTATATTATTTATATGTTAAATTGATGATTGAGTCCCTTTCATGCACAACCTCTCAGCTGAACACATTATATTCATCTGGCTGAAAAAATTCAAAAACTTACGTGAGAAAATATTTTTACAGGTTTCAGCTCAAAAACTTACTTCAAGAGTCACCCTGCATGAATGTCACACGGAACATCTATAATGGGTCAATTTATTGTCCAAAAATTATTAAATATTAATGTTTTTTGTCCTAGAGATCAAAAATGCATGTCCTAGTGGCTTACACTGATCAGCCATAACATTATGACCACTGACAGTTGAAGTCAGATAACAGATTACTAGTAGCAGCAGAAAACAGTCTGTCTGGGAAACAAACCCCTGGTTTCCTCAATTCAATATGATCCCACTGATAGTTCTGTATGATGGAGCTGACTGAGTGTAATACCAGAGCTTGGATCGGTACCAGAATGTTGAAGGTCATGGTTCACAGTGAGTGAAATGGTGTATTAATCATACATTTAAACTGTATTCCCATTCTGTGTTTCTGTGCTCACAGGAGAGACGCCAATGATCTGTGAAGCTGTTGAAAGGAGAACCTCTGGAAAAGACTTGATCTGTGTTAGAGTGGTGATTACAGTCAATGGGATTTAAGATAAATACAAAATTGTTTTCTTAGCAGTTAATCGTGGTTCTGTCATCCACTCCTTTATGTTCATGTGTAGAAACATCGCAGCATGAGGCCATGACATGGAAAAGACTCTCCGATCCATTAGAGGACAGTCTTTAGCCTCTCGTAGGCGTTCATGAATGCGGGGGTGGGATTCTGCTTATTTATAAATATAGAGTAAAGAGTCTACAGAGGGTAGAGGCTGGAGAGTAAGATATGTCCAAACACAGACCTGATACACAGAAGACTAGGGGTTCACTTCCTGTGTGAAACCAACAGTCATCCTCATTTTTTTCTGTAAGCATTTATGCAGTTGAAGGTCATGGCAGGCTGGAGCACATACCCATCCCACACAAGTTGATCGTTCATCACAGGACCAACACATAGACAGACAAACATTCACACCTTCAGGGCAATGTAGCAGCCACAGCGCCGCCCACTGAGCCTCCGGGCTGCCTGACATTTAACCGAACGTAGACCGCGAAGCTTTGCTACACGTTCCTGCTCCCCGGCTGTTTAGGTATTTCACATATCTAAATAATTAGTGGCCTCCTTTTTTCTCCTGAGTCTCAGGTGCATGTAGGATCCTATTGGTGGGGGCAGGGCAGGACTTCTGGTGCTCTGTCCCTCTCCTCCTCCTGGGTAACTCCTGTCTCCAGTTTACTATTCAATGTTTGACCTGATGGGTTTTATTTTCTTATTGGCCTATCCCAGCTGACATCGGGCGAGGGTACACCCTGGACAAGATGCCATTTCATTGCAGGGCATTGTATTGTTTTTATATAAATTCCTTTCCTTGCACAAATCAGTTTATTAAGTGCCTGATTCGACATTAGGATGTTGTGTAAAGTGCAAAAAAGAGACGGTAAAAGAATGAAATGAAATGCACACAGTGTTTATTTCCTTTATACCTGTGGAATGGCCCAACCGGATGTTCATGTTTATGTCATAAGCATTTATATATTTTTCTATTAGTTTGTACTTGGAATACAATTTTGATTGAAAGGCTTTTTTTCCAGAAATGAGCCAAATAATCTTAATCTATTCAAAATGAGCAAAAAAAACTTCCACTTAGAGACAGACACTCATTCATGCTGAAAGGACGTGTAGAACCAACATTGCTGCCTACGATTTAACCAGATATTTTATATTTATCCAGTCACACACCTTTGAAAAACCAAAATGACAGGGTTAAAGTTCTGTTTATTTGAGGATATAAGAATCTAAACTTGATTACAATCTGAGTTTTATCAGAGCTCCACCTTTGGGATCATAATAAATTATATATCATTTATAAATGCATTTATAAATATTGCTCTTTGGGGGGTTCTGGCCTCCGGTCAGGGCCAGGGGTCTTTTGGGTATTTGTCTGCATATGTGTGGATGCATGTTCATGTATGCATGGCCTATATATATATATATATATATATATATATATATATATATATATATATATATATATATATATATATATATATATATATATATAGTTGCTGTTCGTGTTGTATTTTTTTTTCTTCTTGTTGATGTTGTTTGTTCCGCTATTCTATGGCTGTTTTCCTTGTTCCCCCAATCTCCTTCCTATTATTCAATTTCCTTCCCATTCCCTTTCTCCCAACCCCCCAAACCGCTTTCTGTTAGGGTTGCCTCATCGAACAATAACATATAATAATAATAATAAATGAAATGCAGTTATTGAAGTGGAGTAGTATGGCAGAATATAATAGTCTACACCAGTGGTGGCTGGTGAGTTTAAATATTGGGGAGGATGTAGAGATTCTTTTAATAAGCCAGAAATTAAGCTTTCCTTAAATACATGAGACATTTATTGCCTAAGTCAATGCACTAAGGGATTTTATGTTTCCTGTTACCAAGCTGCAGTTTATGTTAAGTGCTTTTGATTTGAAGGAGTAAAGCTATAGATATATTTGAAACTAGTTTACAATGAACCAGTCTCCCCATTACCATCAGTATTATAAATTCTCTGTTCGTAAAAGTCCACAGTTCGTTCCGATGTTATTTATTTTCTTCAGAAAAATCATGGAACATCTTGAAAACTAAAAGACAGACAAACAAAGCAATCTTAATCTTAACGTAATAATAATTTTACTCCAACGCAAAATGAATTGAATAAATCTCATGTGGTCATGTGACTTAGAATAAAACTTAAATCAACAATATAACAAATAAAAGTTTATAATGACCTCAACAAATACGGTTCCCAAACTACGATCAACAAAGTGTGCTGTACCTTCTTCAGAAAAACTTTTTTCCACACATTGTCTTCCGATTTTGCAATTGCAACGTGTAAACGACGGCCATCACATCTTCAGCCACACGTATGTCAGACTCAAGTGCCTTTCAACACTCAAGAAGTAGTGTGGAAATTCTTATTGGACAACAAGATGTCAACATTGTTCTGTGGTTGGTGGTTAGCTGAAGGAGGATCCTCCCTGGGAACATTATTTTTGTGTTCTGGCCAATAGCGGATCAGCATGAAAACAAAGAAGCACATTGAAATGTAGTAAATTAATGGGGTAGCTTCCAACGCCAAAGGAGGACAAAAAATTCTGTCCTCCTCAGCTCTCCACTAAACGCAGGCCTTCTTTTTCGGCCTCACTGATGAATCATAACCTGAATTTCAGTCAATGATTTTTTTTCTCAAGAAGATATTTGAAGAAATCATAAATGATGTTGAGATTTGGTAATGGTTTATTTCAAATCAATTAATCCCTTTATATTTTGATCTCCCTCTTGCCTCGTGAGGAGGACCATCCTCCTCTGCCTCGATGGACCATTCTCCTCTGTTATAAACATGAACTGTATACAGACACACACATGCTCTCCAACATTGCTGCGTGGCAGATAGGCCAAATGATGTCATCATAATGGTACTGAGCCAAAGATTTTTTCTTCTAGTGGGTAAGACAATTTAGCTATGCTTAAAATTATAATGGGTCTGAAAAATTGACAAAAATACAGAAATTTAAACAAGCTGTTGTAATTGCAAGCAAAAGAAACACAGGTTTTTAATATAGCTGACTTTTATGAGTTAGACCCTTCTGACCGGTTGGACGCAGTTCATTGTTATCTCAAACGAGACAGAGTTAAATATGTTTTCATAAAATATAAAATTCTAATGCAGAACAGGCTTCAGTAGTTTTCTTCTACAGACAAAACTAAAACTAATCTCTCAGAAACCAGGCTTCTTTTTTCTTTTTCTTGTCGTGCATAAACATTATTTATGTTAGCAGCGTTAGAATCCTCGTATCCGCCGTCATCCTGTTGGTTCATGTGTTTTTGTTTTAACAACACAAAGAGGCGCAGCGAGTCGTCTCAGCATGAGACACCAGACACAGCTTTTATTAATACTGGATGGCGGAGCAGCACTTCCTGCTGACAAAGATGAAAACCCTCCACCACCCGCTTTATGTCCAAACGTCCTGAATCAGGGTCCATCATGTCCCATAAGAAAAAATAAATGCTAATGTGAAACAGTTGCACATGAATGTCATCTAATGGCGAGACAGTCTTACAAAAAGTCATGCCAAGAATATTAGTCACAATATCTGATTGCACTTGAAAGCAACAAGTCCAATTTCACTGAGATGCGTTTCGCAAATATCTCAATATGATTAGTTCCAGCTAACTTGACACTTTTAACTTAAAATGCTTCATTGTCACTTTCTCATCTTAGTTCAAGATCGTGATGGTCATAAATTAAGAAGTGTTGACATGCACAATAATAAAAGTAAAAAGCAACTTTGGGGGGAAAGTAGTACTTATTGTTGATCAGTACCACCTGAAACAATTCCCAATAACCGCTCTAAATTAGATTTTTCTGCTAATTTCCAAATCTTCTTTAACGAAAAATCACGTCTCATTTCAAGCAACCTAACCGAGCACATTATTTTATTTATTATTTTGTCATTTTATTTTAAAAGAAGTATTTTTTCCAGTCTGGGGCAGGTCCTGACTTCAGGTGAATCTTTAGACAGTCAGGATTCAAGCAGCATCAGAGGTTCGGAGTCACTCTTTCATGAGGCCACACAGAACCAGGTGGTGTTTCTGAGAGCAGGTCTCCCCCCGTCAGAGATGCTGCTGGCTCTTTGTCAGGACGAAGACGTAATGAGATCCTTAGCTGCTGTGACTCAGCCTCGGAGAGTTCTCCTGCCAAATGTCTGAGGCCAGCTGTGGGTCAAAGCTCTCTCTGTGATTTATGTTCTCCTTTATCAGCCATAATGAATGTTCTCACAATTAGCAGGAGACACGCTATCAAGGTCCAGCTCCATGTCAGCGCTGACCCTCACAGACGCAGCTGCCTTCTAACGATGGCAGGGCGTAACCTGGGTTTTAATGGGCGGAAATCGTAGCTCAGCCCTCTGCTTGTTAAGCGTCCTCAGGAGAGCAGCTCTCACCTCGTCACTGCAGAGCAGCGGCTCCATCCGCTCCACCCAAGTCCTGCTCAGACCTTCTGAGGGTTTTAGGTAGCCAGTAAAACGGGGTGAGCGCTCACTGCTTCTAGGTGTTAGTGATGATGATCAGAGAGGAAGGAGACATGGTACAGGTTCTGGGTGTCAGAGTGAATAGTTAGGAGTTCTGAAGAGAAAAGGGCAGGTGTGAGGAGTATGAGGAGGTGTGGGAGGTGTGAGAGGTGTGAGGACGTGTATGGAGTGTGAGGAGGTGTGAGGTGGTGTAGGGACTGTGAGGAGGTGCAGGGAGTGTGAGGATGTGTGAGGAGGTGTAGGGAGTGGAAGAGGAGTGAACAGGTCTGAGGAGGTATGAGGGGGTGTAGGGAGTGTGAGGAGGTGTGAGGGGGTGTAGGGAGTGTGAGTAGGTGCAGGGAGTGTGAGGGTGTGTGAGGAGGTGTAGGGAGTGGGAGAGGAGTGAACAGGTGTGAGGAGGTATGGGGGCATGTAGGGAGTGTGAGGAGGTTCAGGGAGTGTGAGGAGGTGTGTGGGGGTGTAGGGAGTGTGAGGAGATGTAGGGAATGTGAAAGATGTGAGTAGGTGTAGGGAGTGTGAGAGGTGTGAGGAGGTGTCAGGATGTGTGAGGAGGTGTAGGGAATGTGGGAGGTGTGAGGAGGTGCAGGGAGTGAGGAGGTGCAGGGAGTGTGAGGATGTGTGAGGAGGTGTAGGGAGTGGGAGAAGAGTCAACAGGTTTGAGGAGGTATGAGGGGGTGTAGGGAGTGTGAGGAGCTGTGAGGGGGTGTAGGGAGTGTGAGTAGGTGCAGGGAGTGTGAGGATGTGTGAGGAGGTGTAGGGAGTGGGAGAGGAGTGAACAGGTGTGAGGAGGTGTGAGGGGGTGTAGGGAGTGTGAGGAGGTGCAGGGAATGTGAGGAGGTGTAAGGGGGTGTAGGGAGTGTGAGGAGGTGTAGGGAGTATGAGAGGTGTGAGGAGGTGTAAGGGGGTGTAGGGAGTGTGAGGAGGTGTAGGGAGTATGAGAGGTGTGAGGAGGTGCAGGGAATGTGAGGAGGTGTAGGGAATGTGAGAGGTGTGAGGAGGTTTAGGGAGTATGAGAGGTGTGAGGAGGTTTAGGGAGTATGAGAGGTGTAAGGAGGTGTCAGGATGTGTGAGGAGTTGTGAGGGGCGTTTAGGAGCTCCTCAGGCCTTGTTACTTCAATCCAATACACTGGATAATCAGCTGGAACAAAATAAATGTTATGTTACTGAAAGCTTTATTTTTTTTTGCAGACTTTATGAGAACCCGTGGAAAAATCAAAAACTTCTCGTTACACTGTAAAAGTTTGATGTAGTGAACATTGAGCAGTGTTTTACTGCATGAATGTTTTGCATTGCTGTAAACTGCAATGCAGTCTGGGAAAAATAATACATGATTGCACCACTTAAATAGAGAACAGCATAATTTTCAGGAATGCTGTAAACTCAACTTTAATCAGTAAAACATCATGGAAGGGTGAAACCAAAGTGTGGGAAAAAAAACATTTGAAAACTAAATGAGACCGTAAAACCTGCTGAGCCTGTAGGGTCACATGACCAGAGCTACATTACTAACGCAACCTTCGCCATCTATATCTCTGCAAAGATCAGTAGACAAATACGATTCAGTAAAATGTAATCATCTCTTGATACTGGTATAATAGTTTGATTATATTTACATTTTCTTTTTCTGCCATGAAAGAGAACATGGATCCGGTGGTTTCCCAGTTGTTCCATCTGTAAGATTGGACACAAACTCCCTGATCTGTTTTTTATCAGGTGCAACAGATGGAATCGTTTGTGTTGTTAAGTGTCGGAGGAAACATTTTAATTATTTCTTTACACATTTAGTTTGAATTAATTTGATATCTTGAAAACTCTAAAGTGTGCCTTTAAACAGTAAAATAAATAAATCAACATAAATCAGACTCAGAAGATGATTTCACGTCAGTCAGTTTTATATAGATTTCTTCAACCTTCTGGTAAAGCATGTTTTTAGAAAACAATAAGAGCCTAGATTTGTTTTGCGTGTATGAAGTCACATGATTCTGTCCTCTCATTTGCTAATATGTAATAAAATAAATCCTGCTTATCAAATAGGACCTTCTCACTAGCCATGGTTAATGCCTCCTCCTTGGTGTCCCATTTGACATATGGTGCCCCCCAGGGCTTCATCCTTGGCCCCTTACTCTTCAGCATAACCAATGCTGACAGGGGGACTTATTATAAACAGGTTCAGGCAAGTGGCCCACAGTTTTCAAATAAGAAATAGTGAATCAAAATCAAAATGTGCTCAACCGTTAACAGTTGAGCATCAAATGGTTAGTCTGTAAATTTATAGTAATTTTACTGTCATCATTTTTATCTTGCAAGTTTACAAAAATAGTTTAAGGAACTACATACAACTTCAACCATTATTTACCGACACTCTAAATTATAGTGAAAAACCATGAAAGGATGAAGCTTTTTAATTACATTGCATTTCGAGCTGCAGCCAATCAATAAAGGTCAACGTAAAGTTTTACTTCTATTATGATGATAATAGATTAAATCTGTACATCAGCAATTATTAGGGACTTTTGGGGCACTTTAGGGGCACATGAGACTTCAAATAAATTTAAAAGTTAGTTTGAAAAATATGGGTCGTACATCATTCCTTAAGTCATTTTACTATAATAAATTGAAATAAAAATAAATAAACAATGGAAGTAAACCCTACTTTACAGTCAGGATACTTCTATTATATGTCGTCATTAACAGCTCTCAATTAAATTACAACCACACCACACGTTATTCATATTGCTTGAAGACCAGATAAGGTTTGCCAAGTTTCTGGTTTCTCGATTGATTGTGTACATTTGATTCCTATCATGAGGGTGTTTGTCAGTAACAAGATCGATGTTTAACCTGACCTACAGTGTCCTTCCCAACGGCAAGAGTACATCGCTGAAAAAGTGTTCAATCGGCGGCGGTGTACAAGTAATCCCTCTGACTGATGGATAGATGGATGGATGGATGGATGGACGGCCGGACGGACGGACAGACAGACAGACAGACAGACAGACAGACAGACAGACAGACAGACAGACAGACAGATAGATAGATATAAACTTTATCAATTCCCAAAAAGGAAAATGTATTCGTTGCAGCAGCTCCAGCATACAGGTATTGAATGAAAATTAAATGAAGATATACTATATAATAATAATAATAATAATAATAATAATAATAATAATAATAATAATAATAATAATACATTTAATTTATAATGCTCTTTACATTTGGATCAAATCTCAAAGTGCTACAAAGTAAAAGCAGATAAAAGCATCAATAAAAAATAAATAATGACTACATAAAAACCTGAACAAAAATCAGAAATGTTAATTAAAGTTATAGGTTCTGCTAAAAAGAAAAGTTTTAAGTCATTTTTTAAATGTGTCAATCGTCTGTGGAGCCCTCAGATGGTCAGGGAGGGCATTCCACAGACGAGGGGCAGCAGAACAGAAGGCCCGATCACCCATGGTGCTGAGCTTGGTCCGGGAAAGGAGGAGGCGGTGTGAGTGGGTAGAACGGAGGGATTGTGTGAGTTGGGTGAGTAGTTCTTTTAGGTAGGGGGTGCATGGCCATGGATGTACTGGTGAGGGAGGTCTTATAATCAAATAATAGGACATCTTATAGATATGTTTAGATAAACATCATATATAAACAATATATATATATGTATATATATATATATATATATATATATATATATATATATATATATATATGCATACATACACCTACATATATACAGATACATTTCACTCAATCTAAAATTAAGAAATAAAAAAAATACACATGTAAGCTAAAATACTGGAATAAAGTGCATGCAGATATTATGAAAAAGGAAATAGTCCGATCTCCAATGGCATATACCTGTATATATAATGTAAATTAAAATAGTCCAGTTAGAGATGTTCAAAAGTTGTCCAGGTGCAGATGTGCAGTAGTGCACGTGGTTGTGCAGTCAGTTGATTATTATCAGATACACACAATGGTGTTAATGGAGGTAGCAGATTCTTGGTTTCAGACACAACACAGTCTCACAGGAATTTGTTGTAAAGTCTGACTGCATTCGGGACAAAGGACCTGCGGTAGCGCTCTTTCTTACACTTGGGTTGTTGCAGTCTAGCGCTGAAGGAGCTACTCAGTGCAATATTATCGTACAGTACAATATTTAAGATAGATCTGCTCGAGTCCTTTCATACTGAAGCATAGTAACAATTAACCTTTCATCTGACTGCGTGGGGAGATAGGAGGGGAAATGAATCAGGCCCACCTGACCAGTTTGCTAACCAGAATAGATACATAAATGACACACCTAAGGAATGCATAATTTATAACCGTCTAATACAAAAATACAGTAAAAGCAGCAGCTACAAGAGAACTGTCCTATTTTTAAAAAAAAAGTGTAATCAGTGCGAGAGTTAAAATGAGGCATAAAAACATCAAATGCTGCATAGAAATGATTAAAAGGCGGTAATTATGTGCTCCTAGTTCAGGAGCAGAGAACAAATGGTTCATCAGTCTTATGGCCTTTGGAAGAAGCTGTTACACATTCTCTTATTCTTCTTAGTCTTATTTTTAACTGATTGGTTTCTCCTTTCAGACGGCAGGAGATCAAACAGGCCATTAACAGGGTGAGAAGGTCCAGGATGGAGGGGAGAGAAACCCTGATGACCTTTTCAGCCATCTTCACCTCACGCTGCAAATAATTCTGTCGAGGGAACTGCTTGCCGTACCAGGATGCTGTCCACAGCGGCCCGATAGAAGGTGGTGAGGATGGGAGAAGGGACCCTTAGTCTCTTCAACCTCCTGAGGAAGCGCACCCACTGCTATTTTAATGTGTTCAGAGTAATTTATAACGCACTTTACATTTGGATCAAATCTCAAAGTGCTACAAAGTAAAAGCAGATAAAAGCATCAATAAAAAGCAGCAATGTTAATTAAAGTTATAGGTTCTGCTAAAAAGGAAAGTTTTAAGTCCTTTTTTATATGTGTTAGTCGTCTGTGGAGCCCTCAGATGGTCAGGGAGGGCATTCCACAGACGAGGGGCAGCAGAATGTTGCCAATTAATGAATGTTGTTGAACTAATGCATGTTAAATGGATTAATGCATGTTAAATGGATTAATGCATGTTACTGGATTAATGCATGTTACTAACTTGACTTCTTCCCTGGAGTCTTTGTGTTTTCTCGCCCTGTAAGGTCACATGGTTGGCGATTGCGTCTGCTGCTGTGGACCTGCTGGATGTCCAATGATCACAAGATACTCATGATGGTGATTATTGTTGTTAGCATTATTATTATTATTATTATTGTATGTATTTCCCCATAAGTTATCACTTTATGTTACATTAATATTAATGTTATTATCAACCTGGGATCCCTGCTGCCGCGGCCTGACCATGGAGCGGTTGAGGAAAGTGGATTATAGCTGATATCTTTGCTGCTTTTTCCCCAGTTTGTATCTCTCCTCACCCGTGTCTCTCACTCTTTCTCTCTCTCTCACTTTCTCTTTGTCTTTCTCTTTTTTTCCAAACCTGACCGGTCATGGCAGTAGGCTGTCCACACTGAGTCTTGGATCTGCTCGAAGTTTCTGCCCGTTAAAGGGCAGGTTTTCTCGCCATTGTCACCAAGTGCTTGCTCAAGGAGGAATTTGTTTGGTCCTGTAGATAATTATATAAAGAGTTTGGTCTAGACCTGCTCTTTCTGGAAAGCACCTCGAGACAATTGGCGCTATATAAATAAAGATTGATTGATTGATTGATTGATTGATTGATTGATTGATTGATTGATTGATTGATTGATTGATTGATTGATTGATTGATTGATTGATTGATTGATTGACTGATTGATATGTATTTTGTACTCCAACTTTTAAAATTATTTGTGTTATTGTTTAAATTGACCCTTGATATATAATTTAATAGACAGGTGTGTTATTGAATTTTTTCCTTTATTCTCCTGTCTGGCCCCCAACACATTAAATTCAAGTTACATTATGCAACATATTTGGACTAAATCGGACCAACGGCGCTATTATTCATAAAAACGCTCCCCCTTGTGACCCCTCTGCTCTACGTCTTAATGAAGGGATTCTTCCTGCCAGAAATGTTCTACCCTGATAGGGAGGTGCTTGGCTGAAAAACTTTAAAAAGAGTAATTGTTGAAAAGCAGGTTGAGAGTTTGAATGACAGGTTACAGTTTTTCATCCTGCTGACTGAAAACCAAACCTCTCCAGATGTTTTCACAGTGAATGTTTGTCACGAACTGAAGGGAGAGGATGAGATGTTCTTTTAAAAATTTGAAATGGCTGTGAAATATGTCGTCATATAGTTAAATACAGAAAAGTTTTTCTGAGCTCATGAGAGAAATATGTGATTTTAACAGGAGAGCCAGGAGACACAGGCATTACGGCCCAATAGAGTATGACGAATCCTATTTATACAGCACAGAATCGTAACAGTAGTCGTCTAAAGGTACTTTCCAGTAAGAGCTGTATCAGACAAAACTTTTCATCGCTGCTCATTTAACTAACCAACTATATAAATCAATGTGCTCAATCGTCCATATCTGCAGCAGCAACACGCAGAAAACACACAAGTGCAGCAGAAAGAACAAAACACAATATGCAACAACTTTAACATTTATAAGTGTTTTCAGTGTAAGACTTGTGCATTGATGATTTTACTGTACTCTTAATTTTATTGTATTTTTACCCTTCCCCTTCTCTTTCTTCTTTTGTTTCTAACGATAACTTTTAGAAGCGTCTTGTAGACAGGCTTGAGAATTCGCATTTTGCTATGAACGCTGAAGGCATTGCATCATCAGAACCAATGTAACTTTATGTTCAAATCGAATACACTACACTAAAATTGACATTACTATTGAAACTAGTAGTACCACACAGTATATTGCACATGCAGTAATACCATGTCAGATGGTGTGTGTGGGGGCAGTCAGGATTTATGAGGTGAGTGTAATCCATTTTCAGTACCATTAAATATTGATAAAATCAAATATATTCTGAAATGGAAGAATCACTTGATCATTAAAGCAGGTTTGCTCAGAGGACGGGTTAGATCAGAGGTTGGATGAGAGAAGCGATGGTTTCTATAGATGCTCCAGAAGTTTCCATGGTGGTGTTTGTGGCACAACAAGTCACGTGTAAGTGACTGAATATAATAATTTCTCGAATTGAATATATAGGAAGTCTTTTATATATATGTTTGCTCTGTATTTGTTGACAAAAAGGATGTTCACATTGATTACAGTTATTGCAGTGTCATTCCTCACGAGGTTTGTAGTTCAGCTGTTGTAGCAACAAATGGTCAGCGGGTGTCATTGTGGGTACATGAGCGGCTATGCCACCGTTAAATCTTGCGTGAGTTCGCCAGACAATGTGGGTTTGTTTACGGGAGGAAATAACAGGAAGCTGTGTAGCGAAAAAATTACTAAAAAAGAAATATTTTTGCTACTTTGCAGGTAAACTAGTGATGTGAAATGAATATATTGAGATAAAAAATTAAAAACTACTTCTATGAAATTTGTTCATTTCTATAAGTGTTCGTAAGTGACTATTGGTACAGTGAGAAAGATTAGCTAGCTAGTCACCATTACAGCAGTCATTTTGGCGCAGGGTAGTAGCCGTGACCATGATTATTGGTGAACATGATATTATTTTCTATAGCTGCTAACTATGAAAATGTAATACTGAGTGAATCAGTCGTATGGAATATGAGACATATGTACCCATCTGATAGTCTAGGAGGTGGTGTGATATTTCATGTTCAAGCATATTTGATATGTTCTGTTATTATGGTTCATTTTGGTTCTGTTGATTCTGGATTAGTCTGACAATGTGAGTTTGAGCAGGAGAAAATTTCAGAATGCTGTTTAGCGATAAAATGACTAAAAAATAAATATTTATGCTACTTTGCAGAAATTCAACCATAAATCTGTGGCATCAGTCTGATCCTATTGTTCATCAATCTGCACCCCGCTACATATTCCACAGACCGAGCTCTCCGTCGCTGCAGTTCTCTGCCCGAGCCGAGGAGGAGGCTCTAGCAGAGAACGTCCTGGTCAGGAGACCTTACGATAGAGCCACAGAGGGAGGAGGTCAGGCTGGATGGAAGGGTGAAGGCACAGAAGGCCGTTGTTCGTTTCCTGTTTTCTGATGTCAGGTTTCCCTAAACCCTAAATTTAGTCTCTCATGATCGTCAGCCAACATTTAATGGTTTAAGATCTCCTAATCTTAACCATGTAGTTATTCTAATTCAAAACATGATCTTTCTTCACCCTCTCCAAACTGTTGCTGTGCCAGAACCTAACCAGATCTTCACCAGAGCTGCCCAGGAACCAGAAGATAAACTTGGATTTGTATGTTTCTGCTCAGAATGAGGAATGTTTGTGGTTATGATGACCTTCATAGTTCCACTCATTACTTCCACTTTATTCCTCTACTTTTGTTTCATATGATTTAAAAAGATTTTAGTACCTACAGCCCTGTGACCTGAAGGGATTTACTCAATGCTACGGGGACCAGCTTTGAGATTATGGCCTGCTGTACCTTGAATGATAAATAGACCAGGTCTCTGACTCCAGATGAAGCAGAATGGGGCTGCGGGAGGAAGGAGCTGTTTCACAGCAGGTATCAGACCGTACCTAGAAATACGTTCATGTTAGATAAGATGCATGCTGTTGTTACCTTCAGCCAAGAGAGAAGGCTTTCTGGGGAGAGCGAGCGATACTAAAAGTTAGAGTAACAGAATCAATACATTTATTATAAAGGATTGAAGAACTATTAGTTATTATCAAAGGCTAACACCCACAAAACCCCAGATAGGCCGAGGTTTTCTGAGTATATCATTGGAATGAACGAACTGCTTTTTAGTTTACCACCTATGGAGAAAAACTGGATGAAACAGGATCTGGTATCATCGTCATCATCATCATCATCCTCATGCGTCATCAGTGTGAGCAGTGATGGCTGTTCATGGTGGTACCCCCTTTGTGCCTCATGTTTCTCAGAGTTAATGCTATATGAGAACACACAATGAATAAATGTACCCTTGGGTTCTGCCGGGTTGAAATCAAATTAGTTGTCCATTTATACAGATGATATAAATGTTTAACAGTCCTGTTAAGAAATAAAGATTTTCTTTCCACTGGTGTGGAAATATCAGAGACGTTGTGTTCAAACGGATCCAACCTTTGTCTGGAGGAGAGTTCAACGTGGGTCCATCCAACGCTGATGGACTCATTCGACCCTTATCCACCGACCCTCTCGAAGTGACGAGTCATCATTGGTGGTCAGATCCTAGCCGCTCTCCGGTTCCAGCTTGGTCCCTGTCCCAGATGATAAATAGTTTATCAGGTCCATCTCCATCACAAAGAAGATGATTACTAATACAGCTGTCACTTTTACAATTTGATATCGTCGTTGCTGGCTTTGCTCTCTTTGATCTTTTTTTGTTGTTACTTCCTTTAATTGATTTGGTGTCTTTCTTTCCTCACCAGCTTGTTTGCCAGCATCGCCAGAGCTGATAGAGGCATCTTTTGTGGAGACCTCCTGTGTCTCATTAGACTAAAACTCTGTGCTTCTGAGATCGTGGTGGGCTGTTACTTAGATGGATACAGGTTTGCAAGTGTTAATTCAGTGTCAGCCGTTATGATGGTCGTATTTGTCTGTTATAGTTCATGGAAAGCTGTGTCATAAAGCAAAGCTCTAAATTTACCGCTCCATCTAAGTTGCAACTCTCATCCATGGTCATAAACTCTGGGTTAAAAACCCAAAGAATGAGGTCACGGATAAAAAGGGTTGAGATGAGCTTCGTTCCTAAGGTGGCCGGAGGAGCTCAGACTTCAGGAAGGAGCTCGGAAACTTTCGCTCCTTCACGTCGAAAGAAGCCGGTAGAGGTGGTTCAGGTATCGGATCAGAATTCGTCCATATGGAGGTTTTCCAGGTAGAAGCTATTTGGTTGTGAGATGTCGGGGTTGACCACGGGCTTTCTGGAAGGGCTGTGTGTCTCATCTGGTCTGCGAACATCTCAGGATGATCCGGAGAGTGGTGCTGAGGAGAGGGAGGTCTGGAATGCCCTTCTCGGTCTGCTGCTACTGCAATCACATTGTCGCCAAGTTCTTGCTCAAGGAGGAATTTGTTGGGTCCTGTAGATAATTATATAAAGAGTTTGGTCTAGACCTGCTCTTTCTGGAAAGCACCTTGAGACAACTGTTGTTGTGAATTGGCGCTATATAAATAAAGATTGAAAATTGAAACCCGACCCCGGATAAGAGGAAGAAAATGAATGAGTGAAAGAACAGGAAGTGTTGAGCTTGTAAAAACAGCATAAAGCACTGATTTACGAACAGGAGCAAATCAAATCCGGTTTTATACTAAAATCAAAGCCTGTCTCTAACAGAAGGTTTCAAACTACGGGCTTCTGAGGAGGCTCCACCCATTCATTGCTAAACCCCTAACTTTCAACACTCAATGCTTCAACTATCAGGGGCTTATGTTACCTAGACACCCCAAACTCACCAGCCAAACAGTTGAGCAGATAGCTCCCCTCCTTTCTCAGAGCTGTGGTGAAAAACTGCTTTTGGTTGAGGTGCATAAAACATCTTGTCAGGATTTGAGGTCATGTGGTTTACTGATGCGATGTGGTGGAAAGAAATACATAACGTTTGATTTAATTAACATCTAAAGTTGACGATGTCGTTAGTCTATGAAACGGAGGGTTTTACTGGAATAAAAGGATAGAACATTATTTTTATCATGGCAAATGTTACACAATAATAAAAATGGAACCATAAATAAAGCCTCTGGGAGAAGTTCTGCTTCATGTTTCTCTCATTAATCTCCTGAGAGCCGATGTCACGTTCAGGACAGGATGAGTAACATCGCATTAGACGGAACCAGAAGATGTTTACTTGATGTACTCCTGTGTCTCAGCGCCTCCCAGCTCACATTTCCTCCGTTTCCAGGCTTGCATTACCCACAGTGAAGAAAGTGCTCTTTATGGATCAGCCTGGGCTTAACCAGAGCCATCAATTATCGGACCGTCAGACATATTTGGTCATAAGTCAGAGGAACAGGCAGGCAGGCAGCATTTAGCCGGCTAATAATGATTTAATGGACGGGCTTTGACAAAGATAAACAGTAACCTCATTCTTGACAGGAGAAGCTACTAATTACATTACAGAGGACGGGCAGAGAGGCCGCCTGTCTCTGCACGGCAAATAATATGTCTTCCATATGGAGGACCAAGCCCCCGGGCTGCGGCTCTGCAACCCCCGCCCCTCTTCGTCCTCCACCCCCCCAAACCCCCCAGGAGACAAGACCAGCAAACCACAAGATGGAGAACTTCCCAGAGAGATACGTTTGAGCGGATCATTCTGAGCTAAACAAAACAACGCCAGTATCAACATGGACTCATTCTAATGAGCTCTGATCATCTCTGATACTCCTCACAGCAGGCCCAGTGAGAACATTCAGAACAGGCTCCGCGTCGCTGTGAGGAGCAGACGTCTGAACACATCGATTCTCATTGTTTGCGACTTAATTTCTCCAATTCTGTAATGAAGCGTTTAAAAACTGGCAGAGGGAGGAGATGCTATGGTGGAGGGTGGAGATGTTCAAAGTTATATTACTGCTGAACTTTAATGATTATGAATCTGGAATGATGACTGTATTATTCAGCTGATATCTCTGGAGAACTAATCGTTTTCATCTCTGTGTGCCTGCGGAGGAATCATTCTAATCTGGGCAGAAGATGACGAGGATGATGATGATGGTAATGATGGTGATGTGTGAAGTGAATGTCATCATTCTCAGCTTCCGTCGAGTTTCTCTAAATGAATGGTACTTAACATGGGGAAGGCACCGCTGAAAGGTCACATGATTGAAAAGACGGTTTTGGAATGATTTTAAAGACACAAAATGGAAGACGTGTTTGTTAGAGTGGTACAGGATATGTAGGGGAGCAGTATGATGGCGGTGAGGTGTGAAGTAGGAGTGGATGGACTCAAGGCAGATGTGGAAGCTCATCAAGGGTGACAAATGAGGTCGGGTATGGAGTCTGTGTGGACTATGAAGTTGGTGGATGACATTGAGATCTGTAGTGAGAGCAGGGAGCAGGTTGAGGAAAAACCAGGAGAGGTGGAGATATTCACTGGAGAGATGAGGAATGAAGTTCAGTCGCAGCAGGACGGTTTACATGTGTTTCAATGAAAGGGAGGCAGGTGGAACGGTGGAAAAGCAAAGAGTTGAGGTGGAGAAGGTAGAGAAGTTGCACGAGTTTAAGTACTTGGAGTCAACTATTCAGAGCAACGGGGAGTATGAAGTGAGACAAGAGGTGATACAGCTTTTTGTGTGTGTGCATATTCTTAAAAATAGGACCAGAAATATTACAGTATGTTTTCCGTTTGACTTACTGTCTCTGGTCGGAGGTCGGCGCTGTGAGACTTGAAGCTTGGGGGGAAGATTTGAAGCTCAGTGCCATGTTTTAAATTTCCACTGGATTCTGGTTCCTCTGCTCTTTGATTGATCTGATGTCCGACCACCATCCAACCATCAGACTGACAGATTCTAGAACAGACTGACTGTGTGTTTTTATCTGTGTGGATTATTTCTTGCACATTTATTTTTCCCCTTTGCCTTCAAATAATGCCTTCAAAAATTCTCGTCAATTATTTTTTTTAATAATAATAATAATACATTTAATTTATAATGCACAATGCACATTTGGATCAAATCCCAAAGTTCTAAATTTGTATTTGTAATTTGTAATTTAATTTGTATTTGTAATTTGTATTTGTAATTTGTTTCTCTGAAATCTTTCATCTTCCTTCTGCGTTTCAGTATTTTAAGTAATTAATAATAATAATAATACATTTAATTTTTAACAGTATTTTTCCTTTACGTCTTTGGTTAGGTTTTGTAGTTAATTTTGTAAATGTTTAACTAGATTCTCCCCGACAGTAAAAAATATTTAGGGTATTAAATGTTCAAACTTGTTTTTTTGCAAATAGCCTCTGATTATCAATTTTCTGCATATAACCTATTCCAAACAAAGTTCTGGCCCATATATATTTGATGATATATTCAAACTTTTTATTGTTGAAGTTTATATTTAATACAAGGATTAATTTTCTGAACACACGTGGATCTGTGTGGTCTTTCACATTTTAAAGTCTTAGTTAGTCTGGTCTTAAACGGACCAGTCTTAAACTTGTATTCTTTCAGCCTCTGTTTTAAACACACACACACGTTCATATTGCAAAATTAAACCATTTAAAAAATGAGGGACAAAAAACTAATCTGCTCAGTGATATCATTGGTGCTGGTCTAGTGGCACTGCTCCGGTCCAGCTTGGACCAGTTTGATTTTATGAGATTGAAGCTCGTTGTTTTTTAAGAACTGGGGCAGGAGCAAAGCCTGGACCCACATGCAGACCCAATGGAGGCAGAGACTGAGAAGGTGCAGTTTGGTGATTTAATGAAAAAATCAAAAGCCAAAGTCCGTAATCCAAAATCACATGTCTATATACAATCAGGGGCCAAAACCAGTAGAACAGTCCAATCTTACAAACAATCCAAAACTACAGGCAGAGGCAAAAATCCAAGAGTTCAATATTCAGAAAATCCAAACACAATCATTTTGCTGATGAGTTATTGACCCGGGATGTTTGAATGGATGAAATGGCCACAGTAAATGTACTGTGGTCACCTGACTTATTATCAGACGAGAAACTTGTAGTTTTTGTCTCAATGTCAAACAACTTTTAAATTTGTTTTTTGAAATATAACTTGATATCAAACCTCAACATCATTGAACGTTTGAACATATTGTGGTTCCTTATAGTTCATGCCAACATGCGCCAAAGTCTTATTTCTGTCATTTTGACGACTTGCAGGTATTTTCTATGTACCAACAGCAGACTTTCCGGTTGATAGTCCCGGTGTTGCCCCCTGATAGAAGGCGTCCTCTCTGTTTGGCTCCTCAGGTTCCTCCCCATAGGCTGACATGGTCCTTGTAGACGGTCCCTGACAGAGACATCCTCTGTGTGGCAACATCATAGGCTGTAAGTCCGTAGAGGCAGTTTTAGCTTAGCGGGTAGTTCTCAATCAGAGGATTTGGGGTTTGATCCCAGCCCTTGATGCTACATGCTATGGGGTCTTTGAGCTGGACCATGAAACCCAGTTATCACAGTGGCTCCCTCAGGATGGCGTCAGATGCAGAGAGGAAACTTCACAATGTTATACATAAAGTATATATTATAAAAATATGTAGCACTCAGTATTAATGTAGCCTTCACGGTTCTCATGCTGAGGGCCCTATCCATTAATCTACGCACACACACTCACACACGCACACATCTTCCCCCAGACAATCACAGATGCTGAGATCAACAACTCTGGGGACACTTTCTTGATTTTCCAACTCTTGTTGGAACATTGACTCGTCAGATTACAGAACTTTGCCTCATCAGGTTGATTCTGAACTCAGAGAAGTAAACTGTGTTTTTGGATGTTAGTGATAGAGGAATGAATGAATGATTTATGGCTTCAGATTCTCCAGTTCATTTTGTGTTTTTGTAGATGCAGATACAACAGAAGGTTCTCACGCCCATGTTGAAACATCCTTCCTTCAATCACATCGGTTTTTAATGCAGGGCTGCTTGAGGGCTCAAAGGTTGCAGGTGTTCCTCTCCAGCCTCGCCCTGCTCATGCAGAAATTTCTCAGCATTGCTTAAATGTTTTAGGGAAACTTTGAATATGTGGATGATGAAATTACAAAATCCATGACAAATCCTCAACGTTCAAGTCTGTAGTTTCTCAGAAGAAATATGTCTAAAAACATCTATGAGGTCCATGAAGTTAAGGCCCAAATGTACTTTAAACTGGCTCCAACAGATTTGTATTACAAAAAGTGTCATTATAGTCTTTTCATATATATTTTACAGTTTTATCCAATCTACTTGTGGAATCAGGATTGTTTTACGGTCCATCAGCTTCTGATTGAAGCCTCTGGTTCTTCGACTGCTCCTCCGTTTTCACTAAGCTCCTACTCGCATCTTCTGATCAGTGGGTTCATTAGAAAAGGTTCCACTGAAGAGAACCACTTGTTGCATCTGGAGAAGAGGTAGACCCTTGCCCAGATAGAGATCAAAAAGCTGTGACTCATAAAAAAAAGATGACGGAGAAGATGCTGCAGAATCAGTTCTGTATAAATAGATATAAAAAATAAAATAAAATATAAAATAATAATAATAATAATATAGAAATAATTATAAAAAACAACAACATGTTAACTTAAATAGCTCATACTGTACAGTACTGTGAGGATTTTAATCCTTAATCTCTCTGCTACTATTCTATCCCCAGCCATCTGTCTTCCCTGACGCATATTTCCAAATAAAATCATTCAGATGTCGTCCCTTTGGTCTGTTTTGGTTGAAAAATTACACCTTGGTTTCAGCTGAAAGTGCAATCAGCTGTGTTTGGAATGATTATTATTTCATCTCATTGAAAATGTTCTGCTAAGAATGTCTATGTGCTTGCTGAAGATATGCAAGAATGCATCATTCAGTTTTCAGTATTCAGATGTGTTTCTATCTAAAAATGTACTACAAACAAATATTGCTTTGCAGTAGACTTCAGTTTTGACCAGTGTTTGCAATAAAAAAATCCCTTTAATGCACCCTAAATATTAATACAAATAAACAGTAAGATTATTTTGCTGGTAATATTGATTATATTTTACTTTAATTTTGTATGCAGGACTAGTTTCTCCTTCTACCTCAGTGGATCTCATGAGTTTGTGGTTTCCAGACTCCTCAGACCTCTGAGGACACAAATTCCTGCCCTGAACCTCTGAGCAGATCATCAGATCGCTGATGCCCTCCTCTGAACTCTGACCACCCGAAGAGCCAACAAACAGACTCTGTTTTTCAGATTTTTCTTGGTTTAAACAAAGGACCCAATTCTTTCTTCTCTTGTTAGCAACGATGCTGACAACAATTCTTCTCACTGTCTGCCAGAAGGATCAGGTTCCCTGAGTCGGAAACAGGCTTTGGTTCAAACTTCCTGATTCTTGATTCCTTATGGCGGCCAATTTACATTTTTCTCCCGACCAACCCCAGACATTCCTATGGCTGAGTGTCCTGGTGTCGCTCCATGATAGAGGATCCGCTCTCTTTTGGCTTAATACAGCTACCCATCTATCTCACTGTGAAGTCCTCCTCATCTTCACAACTCACACTAGAGATGATGGAAACCGTTTTAACCAAAAGAGATGTCCCCCACACACGGTCCGTTTTTAGGAAACAGATACTACTTATAATGACTGCTACAGAACCGCTAACAGAAGTTCTTGTGGATGTTCCAGATGACCTCATCCTTAGGATCTACCATAACTCTATGTGATGACAGATGATGTAGAAGGACTGTTTGTTGGAGAAGTGTGTGTGACAGTTTTTAATTGGACAAGAATATCTAGATCTAATAGAGCATTAAATAAAAAAGAATAATGATAATAAGCTTTCCTTTATTTATCACATGTTACACTGTACATACATACATACAGGAAAATGTCCTGAAATTTATCTCCGCGTTTAACCCAACCCTGAGGGAGCGGTGGACGGTTCCTGTGTAGCGCCTGGCGAGCTGAAGTTTCGGAGTCTTGCTCAAGGACTCACGGCCTGTTGCGTCAGCGGCTGGGCTTGAACCAGTAACATGACTCCTAACTGCTAAACAACACTTCCTTCCAATTCCATTGTTCTCACTCATATACAACAACCTGATTAAAAGTTAGTCTCACTCGTGTTTCACCTGTGTACACACGACTGGAAGAACACTTCATTCATGTGTTTTTTTTGGGTGACATTTTACGTTTGGGCGACACTGGTCCACGACTGGTTCGCCAACAACCCACATTTTTTAGCGCGATACCTTCTACCATATTCCTCATTTCTGAATCCAGTCGAGTTCTTTTCAGCATGGGGGTGGAAAGTTTATGAACGCAGACCAAATGAGCGTGTTGCACTACGAGGAGGCATGTGATGACATCAGAGACAGATGAATGCCAGAGATGGATCTGCCATGCGTTTGCTCGACGAAGGATAACATCACAGCTGATGGCTGACCGGGTTCGGAGACGGCCTGTAGAGTGATCCGTTTTCTTGTATTTTTGCATTTTTGTTGTCAGTTCAGCTGAACACGTTGTATTGCAATAACGAATACTGTAAACATTTCTTTTGTTCCCTTTTTGTATCTTTGCACTGATTGTCTTTGTAATGTTTCTCTTTCTTCTTACGTCTGTAAAAAAAAACAAGTTTTCGTACATACTGGGTCAAATATGTAACATATGTGTAGCATATGCATACTAGTAATATTAATGCTATGTTGGGACCAAAATCCCCAGTATTCATCAAAACGAGAAAAAGGAAACTCATTTCCACACACTTGTATGTATCTGAATATTAGAATTGGCCTCATGAAGCCAAACATTATGAACACGTCCGATGGATGTGTTTTGAATTTATCCCACCAGTATTAATTTGATGCTCTGTAAGACATAAGCATAAACTGTAACAGTTGCGAGTATCGTTTTGGTAGAAGGAATCGATTTTGAGAAGAGAGAACATGGTTTTGAGAGTGTTTCATTTTGCGAAAGATATGTGGAGTTTTGCCAAGTAGTTAACGATTTTCAGTTTGTTTCTGGGAACCTGTCTGATAGATAGATAGATAGATAGACAGACAGACAGACAGACAGACATACAGACAGACAGACAGACAGACAGACAGACAGACAGATAGATAGATAGATAGATAGATAGATAGATAGATAGATAGATAGATAGATAGATAGATAGATAGATAGATAGATAGATAGATAGATAGATAGATAGATAGATAGATAGATAGATAGATTGAATGTATGTTATCTAGAAGACAATGATGCAGCTGACATTATTGTCCATTCGTCATTTAATTGTTTACGTACTTAAATGATTTGTCTTGAGGCATGAATTCTTAAGTAAGTACATCATCATATCCTGTCAGTCACTTCTTGATGGGTAACATTATAAAATGACATCTACAAATACAGGCAGGATGAGCTAATAATTGAATCAAATTTTGACTGACAGAAATATCAAACAAAAGAATCAAACTTCTTTATTGTCATTGTATAATGTAAACAAAATGAGTGCAGAATGAACACGAGGGAGTGATTACTAGAGCTGTTACAAAAAATCTCCTGCAGTGGAAGAAACATGAAATCACTGATGAATAAAATAAACCATTGAAAGATTTTTCGAATGATTCATTATCTCTTCTATTAAAAACTTTAATCTGTGGAAAGTGGATTAACATGTTGTTAAAGCAGATATTGATGTTTATTGTGTTCAAATCTTGTGTTAATTCTGGTTGAATTCAGTCACATATCTGTTGTCTCACCCGGTGGAGCTTCAGTGATGATGACAGGCTGTGGATAATTTCTATCCTGCAGCATCGGCTGCGGGATAGAAGTTGTCTCAGCCGCTTCTCTGCTCTTATTATCACAATGCAGGTTCCACGTCCACTCAGGAAATGTTGCAGCTTCAACATGATCCAAACGAACACAGACATCCAGAACCATATTAGTCCACTGCTAGTGATTATGATGGACCGTTGATGAGTGTCTCCTCTGAAAAGACAAACACACCTAGTGTCTACATCAGAGGAGAGCACATGAGGAACCTTCCTGAGAACCAATACTGCTTAGATCCTGTCATGATACCGCACATATCAACACCGGTAAAGTGAGCTCAGAGGACCCACAGAGAGAACAATAAATCATGCAGGAAACACCCCAAGACTCAGGACAGGAGGGCCCTGTATGGGTGAGAGGTTTTCTCGAAGACCAAAAGATTCCTAATCACAGAAACCACCTCAGTCCGTTGACACAGCTGTCATCCTGCAATCCAGACTAATCTGCTGCTGGACCATCAGACCAGTATTCATTCATTCATTCTTTTAGAGAACTTTTCCCTGCGATTTAAGTACTTTGACATGAAAGTCATCAAGACATCAAGTTGCACTGAAACACACTGGAGTTTGTGTAGCACAAGTCATGAAGACCACCCTGTGAAAATAAAGGCTTTTTAGCTGTTATAGAAAGAGAGAGCATCGGGGTTTGAGGACCCTGATCATAGTAGGGTCTAGGTTCATCTGTTTGGATTCCCTTTTTCATCACGGAGCAGAAAACAAATGGGTGGGCTCCACTTTTAGAACATCTCAGAGGAAGTCAGTAGGAGCAGGTCAAAGAAACGGTCTGGGTTTTTGGAGGCTCATTGGAGACTGATGGAAATCCCCGGTGGGTAGGTCCACCGATAATCTATGCAATCAACCCACAAACAACCAATCAATCGCCCTGCATCCTGCATCACCCACTCCATGCACCACCATGAGTGATAGTGACACCTGTAATTGGATTCACTCTGTGAAATAACAGGAGAGAAGAGCAATCCAGAAAGAATGAGACAATTATAAACAGCGGTACCGCTCAGCGCGGCAGATTTAGACAAAGTCATATTTATTCCGAGAGCTGGAGAGATTCAGTGGGCTCTTCAGAGTTTTATTGAATTTGCCAGGCTGTTTCCTTCTCTGCAGCCCAATTCTTTTCTCTATCTGTTCTATCCATCACACACAAACACACACACACATACGAACACACATAAACACTCGCACACACGCACACACACATACAACACACACACACACATAAACAAGCACACACACTAACACTCAGAATGATGGGTTTCTCCCTGCTCCTCGGGGCTCGGTTGACCCCAGCACCAGATTAAATCTGACACTCATGACCAACTCTGACAGAATGGGAAATACCTCAGGTGAGGAAGGGGGGTGATGTGGGGACGGATGGAGTTTGGAGTGACAGATTAATTAGGCGTTTCCTCCGTGCAGCTTTATTTTCATATTTACTCCAGAGCATCAGAAGGCCAAACATCTCACTGAGCAGACCAGTTTAGATTACACACCCACACACACACACACACACACACACGCACACACACACACACACACACACACACACACACTGACGCACACACGGTGTGTGAACAATACCATAGCTGTCACACAGAGCTGGCAGAAGTTTGTGTTTATGTTAAAACCAATCAAAGAAACTTG
This sequence comes from Lophius americanus, assembly GCA_037951165.1. NCBI lineage: Eukaryota > Metazoa > Chordata > Actinopteri > Lophiiformes > Lophiidae > Lophius > Lophius americanus. The sequence continues at coordinate 3,381,292 of JBBDHG010000094.1, forward strand.
ATATAATCAAACTGATGAATTTTGGCGCTCCCTGCTGGTCAAAGGAAAAACGAACACGTGAGAACACATTGAAATGTGAAAAAATATATATTATATATTAGATACTTTATATTACAAACTTTCCAATAGCAAATACGTTTCCTAGAATCAAAGAATCAGAGTCAGAAAAGCTGTCGGATGAGTGTTTGGTCTATTCGACATACTATACATCATAATTTTGTGACAGTCTCCCTGTCAGTGCCAGATTGGAGACAGGTCAGCTGTCTCCCTACCTCCTCTGATTCAAGAGCTCACCGGAGAGCTTGTTTCTGACTGTGGGGTGTTAGGAAAGACTTAGCTTACCTTTTACATCTCTTAGTCACAAAAAAGCTGTTTTAATATCTGAATCTCCAAATCTATGCTGTACGATCCACCCTCATGTCAGACTGAGACACGGAAAATAAAAGCGAAGATAAAAATACCGATCCATCAATTTTGTGATGGATCAAACCTGTGTCGTCTGCGTGAGCTGCTCATTTATGTTTTTATTAGAAGTCCATTGGATTTCTGTTACTGTAAATGCAGTAAATCCATAAGATTTAAATGATTCTAAAAGGTTTTATCAAGTTTTGTACTCTATAAATCCCTGGGCAGCTAAATGTTATTAAGGTAATAGGCATAACAGTAACTAAAACCAGATGTTATAAGCTTAAACATTACTTAACCTGAGTGTAGAAAAGAGTGATTTTATTTCTAATTTTCATTTAAGCCTGTTTTTTTAAATTAATTTGTGTCTATTTTTCATTTGATAGATGTCCCTTAAATAAATGAAAAGCTGTAGTTTGTAGAAATTTGATGTAATTAATTTCATTAGACGCATTAGAGTATTTTAATGATCTTATAAATAAAAACACAAATTAAAGAAAATAAAATATTTAACACAGACTAATTCTTAACCACAATCCAGGAACCACAAATAAAAAAAAACGATTCTATCACACAAAGAGAGCGTTATGTGTGATAGCTCTCTCAATCTGGTGTATTTAAGAGATTATCCTGAATCATGCTCTCTCCTGGCATTAAGTGGAGAATACATTTTGACTCAAATAGATCGATAGATAGATAGATAGATAGATAGATAGATAGATAGATAGATAGATAGATAGATAGATAGATAGATAGATAGATAGATAGATAGATAGATAGATAGATAGATAGATAGATAGATAGATAGATAGATAGATAGATAGATAGATAGATGTAAGACATAATATATAATATGACATATTATTGAAATATATATATATATATATATATCGCCAATGTCATATATAAATATCAATTTAAATAATCCAGTTGAAGATGTGCAATAGTAGTACAGTCTGGTACTGCATTTAAAACACTTTGTTATGATACATAACATTGTACACATAATAGTTTCAATTTTATTCTTTTTTATATGTTAATAGCGATCGAAACAACCAACAGTTGCAGTAAAAACATGAGATTTGTTAAAATTTACTCATATGACCCAGTCTAATTGAGACTAGGTTGGATAAATGGTAAAAGACTAGAAGACAAATTATTATTAATTTAATATTTATTTTTTTGTGTGACATCATTCAAGTATGTTGAATTTACAAAATACTAATTTATAGCAATAACAATTTATTCATAGTACATAACGTGAATAATTCAGATAAATCTCAGTTTAATCTCCTGATTTTATAAAAAAAATACGATCAAGTCATTCAGACACACAGAAACCAAACCTAATGACCCACATTATCACATCCAAGGATTTGAAATGATCCATTTACCAAAACTATATCAAAAATATAGAATAAATACTTTAAATGTCTTATCTGTCAATAAAATTGTCTAAATTTGAGCCCTTCCAATGACCTATGGCAGCTTCCAAAAACTTTGAAGGAACAGTTTTTTTTCTCCAAAATATTCTTCCGATGACCCTTGAGAACCCCGAGAACAACATGGGCCCAAAAACATCCCCACTTATGAAGCTGAATGTTTACTGACTGTTTTGAACAACCTTGTACAATGTAACTTATTCCCAGTATACAAATAAACGTGTAACGAAAACACGATTTTCTGCTTCGCTCGCACAATGGAGGAAAACCTTGAGGTGAGGTTGCTGCTCCGCCGTCTCTTCAGGAAACTGAAGGATGACCATGGACTGAAGAGAAAGCTTTCAGACATTATTCTGTATTCAGCTCAAGGCCTGCATCCAAATATCTGGAATACATAGATCCTAATCAGCACAATTGCGTAACAGCAAAATCCTTTACTGTTATATAAATTAAATGAAACTATCCTTTAAAACGGTCAGAGATGAAACTATTAAGTATCTTCACCGTAAAAACTCTTGTAATGGGAACAACATCCATGTCTTATGTCTCAGAGTGCAAGGCATTTTGTAAAAAAAGAAAAAAAAAAAGAAAAAGCAAACACAGTGGTCGTATCATAGAACTCTTGGGACGGCTGTAAAAGCTCTGGGATATTGAATACCTGCAGTCAGGTGACCTCAGTATCCACCATCAGGTTTTTATTTCCAGTTTCCCCCGAAAAACATAGTGATATTATTTTACAGTGCCGGCTGAAACACATGAAGCAAAAAAAATCTATACAAGTAATAATACGGGCAGCAGAGGCACAATATGCAGTAGATCATTTTGTTGTTTACCTCCTAACATTCTATATGTGTATGACCCGCAGCTCGGCTGCAGCTGCACAGGAAACAACGGTGGTGAGTGAACGACGGTGTGCTGCTCCCAGGAATGAGATGAGGTCATAACAAAATCGCGTGAAGGTGGTATCAGTGCCAGAGACCGAATGAACAACATGTTACTTTACTGTGAATCATGATCCCTCCACTTCCTGTGTTGTAGTTTGGTACTGATCTCTCCCTGAGGATAATTACAGCCTCTACAGTTCAGCTTTTCTCCACTGATTTCCTGCCCCATGAAATTAGGCCTCGCCGAGTCCATTTATCATCCTATTACCACAGTCCTGCTCCCTAAATATAGATCCAGATCTGGAAGGAGTGGAGAAGGAGAGCAAACGCTGCCAACACCAACAACACCAGCCATCACACAACCGCTCACTGCTGCCTGATTACAGCAACAACAACAACAACAACAAAACCAGCAATCACACAACCGCTCACTGCTGCCTGATTACAGCAACAACAACAACAACAACAAAACCAGCAATCACACAATCGCTCACTGCTGCCTGATTACACCAACAACAACAACAACAACAACAACACCAGCAATAACACAATCACTCACTGCTGCCTGATTACAGCATCAACAACAACAACAACACCAGCAATCACACAATCGCTCACTACTGCCTGATTATACGAACAACAACAACATCAGCAATCACACAATCGCTCCCTGCTGCCTGATTACACCAACAACAACAACAACATCAGTAATCAAACAATCGCTCACTGCTGCCTGATTATACGAACAACAACAACATCAGCAATCACACAATCGCTCACTGCTGCCTGATTACACCAACAACAACAACAACATCAGTAATCAAACAATCGCTCCCTGCTGCCTGATTACACCAACAACAACAACAACATCAGTAATCAAACAATCGCTCACTGCTGCCTGATTACAGCATCAACAACAACAACAGCAATCACACAATCGCTCACTGCTGCCTGATTACACCAACAACAACAACAACAACAATCAAGCAATCGCTCACTGCTGCCTGATTACAGCATCAACATCAACAAAAACACCAGCAATCACACAATCGCTCACTGCTGCCTGATTACAGCTTCAACAACAACAACAACAACAACAGCAATCACACAATCGCTCACTCCTGCCTGATTACAGCATCAACATCAACAAAAACACCAGCAATCACACAATCGCTCACTGCTGCCTGATTACAGCTTCAACAACAACAACAACAACAGCAATCACACAATCGCTCACTGCAGCCTGATTACAACAACAACAAAAACAGCACCAGCCATCACACAATCGCTCACTGCTGCCTGGTTACAGCAACAACAACAACAACAACAACAACGCCAGCAATAACACAATCACTCACTGCTGCCTGATTACAGCATCAACAACAACACCAGCAATCACACAATCGATCACTACTGCCTGATTATACGAACAACAACAACAACATCAGCAATCGAACAATCGCTCACTGCTGCCTGATTAAACCAACAACAACAACATCAACAATCACACAATCGCTCACTGCTTCCTGATTACACCAACAACAACAACAACATCAGCAGTCATACAATCACTCACCGTCACCTGGGTACAGCAACAACAACAACACCAGCAATAACACAATCTCTCACCACCACTCGAGTACAGTGACAACAACAACAACAACATCAACAACAAGAGCAGTCAGACAATCTTTCACCACCACCTGGGTACAGCAACAACAACAACAACAACAACAACAACAACAGCGCCTGCAATCACATTGTTACTCACCGCCAACTGCTTACAGCACAACAGTAACATCAGCAGTCACACAATAACACACTGCTGCCTTATTACAGCAACAACAACAAAAACATCACCACCATTAATCACCAATGACTCATCACCACCTCAAAGCAACTACAGCAACAGCAGCAGCAATCACAGTCACTCACACCTGATTAAGTCCTTGTACTTGTCACATTGTTGTGTTCCCACACTCCCAGACTGGGAAGTAAACACTGTAAAACAACAATCCTACAAAACACTAGTCCTACAGGAACATTTTCTTTACATTCAGACGTCATTTGTCGCCGAGTGTTTCCAGAATCCCTGTTGTGCAGCTGGGAGGACACGGGTATCTGATTACTGAACATTATAGTGACAGATTAGGAAAGGAAAAGAAAGTATGAAGAAATGACGTTAATGCTAAATGCATTAAAGGGATATTTCCTCTGGAGAAATCACAGTGCACATGTTGAAACATTATATCCACCAAAACTTTACCACAGTAGGAACGGTCTGTATGTTGGTTATGAATCAGGGTTCTCTGCAGGATGTTCCTCAGGAAGGAACCTGCAGTTCTTCTACCAGAGGAGGTACCAGGTTCCTGAGGAGGCGGAAGTCGCTGCGTTCAGGCTGAAAAATGCAAAACTATGGTGAGAGAGAGGAGGCAAAAAAAACAGCTCTGAGATTCTCGGGTGTCTCAGTTCTGGACGCTAGTGCGGACAAGGCCAAAATTATTGTACCTGTGTGTGGACAGATAATTCTGTGATTCCAGGCACGGTGTGATATTCAATAATACACATAGATAATAATGTTATGGTTGATTAGAGTTAACGTTGCCGATATAAGTCATGCTTGTGGAAACTTTACGGCAACATCCATGTGTAATGGATGAGTAAAAGACAGCGAGCACAGTCACATGAAAACTGGTGTCACATCTGATGTGAATAGACTCTTACGAAAGTTTCTACTGCGTGCTGAAGATCATGGACCACTGAAGCCACCAGAACCCTATTTTGTGTGGTTCTGTAATATGGGCTTTTCTGCACCAAAATTCATGTTTAGTCCATCGGTGGCTCACGCTGAGGTGGTGGAATGAACCAACAGCACCATCGATGGGAGTCTGGGGAGAGGGACATATCGTCTCTGCGTAACCCTGAAAAGACGCAGGAAACAGAATGAGATCATTTGTGATAATGTCTACAGGATCTGTTCTGTTTTTATTCCATAATGACCCGACTGTTATGAATAATGCAGTGGGGCAATAAATGCAGTGAGCGGAGATGGTCCTCGGTGTGGAGATGATGAACCCTGCGGAGGCAGGACATTACTCACAGACGCCTGATGGACCTAAATGCTTATCTAGGGAGATGTTACCTCCATCTCCTGGGCTTTCTTCTCTGTGCTTTATGGTTAAAGATGGGATTATTCACCGCTTCATTAAAGCAATGCTCTTATTCAGCCTTTTTTTTTTTCTTCCACAGCATATGTTTAGAGTGGAGTCATTAAAATTCAGTAAAACATGTGCGACAAACTCTCCAGGGAGGAAGCAGGCTACAGTAGTGGGATGATCTATGACCAGGAATTGTTTGACTTCAATGAGGAAATGAGTGAAGGAGCGCCAACACTTAGCGTGATGTTTATTTGACAAGGTTGTCAATCCAGACAGAACCTCTGAACCGCCCAATAAACACACTTCACCTGCTTTTAAACAGTGTCTGTGCTGTTCCACTCCATCAGAATGTGAGAACAAACCTTCCTTTTTTATTCTCACTACAACAACGATGCCGCAGGAAGGAGTTTATTTTGAAAATGACTAAAAGGAAAACAGATTTGGAATGACTTTGACCCGTGGGTCTCTGTGGAGTTTAAAGTGAAGAAGGTGACAGGTCGTATCAGAAAGGCCTCCCAGGTCATCAGGAGTCCATTATTCCGTCGGTGGGAAAATGCAAAGCGGGAAGTGAGAAGGGATGGGGGTCACAGCGGGGTCATGGCTCGAGGATTGGGGCCGATTGAGTGAGAGGACCCGAGGGGCTTCAGCTCATGCATGGACCTCCTCCATTAAATCAAATATTTCAACTGTGTATCTAAAGACTTCTGTTCCAAAAACATAATCATAGATTCAACATGTAAACATGTAAATCACTCAGCGCCGTGGAAACATTCAGTGTTAGTGAAAGATGTTTTTATCCAAAAACCAAACAACTGAAAGACAGATTGTTTTACCGTCACGGAATACAGAACTAAAGATTTGGAGAGCAGAAGGCCACTTAACTCTCTGCATGAAAAGATAGATCGAGTCCCAACATGCAAGTTTTCCATTTTTCGATAAATTCTATACGACTTGATTTTTAAACGATGTTTGTTGTGCTACAAATTTTATTTACATAGTTGTAAAATGGATAATTGTAAAATCCTGTGACCTGAATCTGATTTTTGTGACCTCATTATCCTAATTTGATTGGCTGTGTGCATGCTGAGAGGCGGGACTTCAGCTTGAACCAGCATGTCGCGCTTTTTTTAATGCACGGATGACTTTGACCATGGTCTGGATCTGGTCTTCAAGGTGAAAAGTAGTGTAGAGTGTACTTTATAGTTCAAAGTGTTTTAGAGTTTACTAAAAACATAGCCTGGCTAAACGGGGGCGAAGTTTCCATCCTAGAGTTCAGGCAGATAACTGGAGTTCACTGCTGCAGACACAAATACACACATTTACATGCTCCTCAGTAGCCATCGAGCTCACCTGTTTCGTAAGTATTTTTATGCTGTGAAAATTTCCGATGTCTACCTTTGCCTGCTGCTCTACACATGTATCGCTGCCTTAATTTCAGATCCACCACCACACAAGCATCCACCTGTAGGCTCTGTTAAAGGGGATCCATTAGTTTAATAATTACTCCCTCAAACATTCTCCATCTTAAAAATATCTGATACGTGTGATGAGGAAGCCAAACTCCAAAACTTGTTTCTCTGCCTAAATATAATCGTAAAGATTTCAAAATCAGATTTTTGAAAGAAAATCCAAAAAAACTAAACTCTGATTTTGGACTCAAATGCAGAAGAACAGGTGGGGGCTGACCAGGTGCAGTTCAGTTATTTAATTACGAAAAGTCAAAATTCCAAGATAAATAGTTCATAACGAAGGTCAAATCCGGGGAGCTGTCCACTAAGGAAAGGCCGTTTAAAAAAAAGATATAACAAAAACAACAAGGAGCAAGACAAAAAATCCAGAGAGAGTCGACATGGGAGCAGAAATGATTTGTACCGCTTTACGTCGTGAAAGATTGATCAGACCCAGAGTAGATGTTCTTTCTTTCCCCAATGACTATTTGTCAGAAAAATACCAGCTTTCATCACTAACCCGAACAACTTATTACAGCCAAACATCTCCAACAATCACACACAGTGGACTTGCTCTCACATCCGAGCAAATACTTTTGGTTGCGCTCCGGAGTCTTTTGCCAACGGGAGCTTCCCGCAGAGAAAATCAGAAAAGCGGTGATTAGAGTGAAAAGAAGGAGCTCACTTACTCTCAAACGCCTGCTCCACAGGTTTGTCGTGTTTTCCTGTGTCATGGTTCTGTTGATCCATTTTATTTTGTAGTTTGAGCAGTGTTAGTTGAGGTTTTGTTTCCTTTTTAATGTTGAAGCTTTAGTTCTATGTTAATTTACTTGCACTTCTCTTTTTTTGAATCTGTTTTATTCCCGACATCCTTTTTTCTCTTTTCCATATCCTTCTCTTCTGTCTGAGTGAATTTATGTACCTGTGAATCGTGCTTCCCAGTGTCTCCACCCTGATTGTTGAACGTTCTCAACTGTTCCCTATGTCCTCGTTACTCTACTGCATTTACGTCTGTCTCTTCCTCTCTGTCTGTACCTCTGTTACCTGTCTGTGCTATCACCTGGGCGAGAAACTCTGTTTTACGCCGTCCTGCTCCGTTTGGTCCACCTTCAGTATTTACAGCATACGTTTAGATTCTCTAACGATTCTTTATTTTGTACTTCTTATTGTTTGGATTTTCAACTGTTTTGCCTCTGTTTATAGATATATTTAACTTTCTTTTTGTAGATCTTGCGACTTAAATTAAACCTTATTCTTTTGATCTCATTACTAATACGTCATGTGTTTGCAACTGGGCGCTGTGTTTGAACTGAACCCTAACTGGCACCAGACGCAAAAACACCATGGACAATAAAAGCTGACAAACTACAGGACCTCAGGTGGCTGACGTAGAAATCATCTGACTGAAGAGAACGACAAAACTTTTATATGTTAATTAAGCCTACATTGTGTTCCGACATCAGAATGTGATTTTATTTTGTAGCGTTTCCGAATGTGATGGTCTGCATCAATAGGACACAAATTCCTATCACTACTCCTTCATAAAGAAGGAGATTATGTAAATATTAAGTCTTCCACAAAATTAATGTCCGCATGCATATCGTTTGTGGATTTATAAATGTATATCTTATATACACATTCACACACATTCACCGATAAATGGGCCAATGTGTGTATCTGATTTGTCTTTTAATGTGTGTCATATCACTTGACCCCTAGCGCTGACCCTGACCCAGGGCCTAAGCAGCAGTTTCGATGTGGCTCACTGCAGGACTAGAACCCGGTTTGAGACGACCATAGGACTATTCAAAGCCCGGTTCCAGTGCCTGAAGAAACTCCGGAGAGAGCATGTGACATTATTGTGGAATGTGATGGTCGTCATAATATTGCAGTTATTCATTCGGATTGGGCACCTTTTACGAATCTATTCGGAATTAGGCTGTCCATGTAAACCCACCTAATGAGAGGTGGGGAGAATCAAAGAGGGAGATACAGGTGAGCAGGTAAACGATCAAGGAGGAGAAACATTGGAGAGACGAGCAGAGAGAAGGAGATAAATTGAGACAGGATGTCTGGCCTCACTCCTCATCTCTCTATGAATTGATTGTTGAGCAGCTCCCTGCTGATTATTATTATTATTATTATTAATAATAATAATAATAATAATAATAATAATAATAATAATAATAATATATTATTTTTTAATAATATAATAATATATTATCAGATGTATCACTTATTTTATATTATATTATATATTTTGGAATATTATGTTGTAGTATTATATGGTATATAAGGATGACAAGGACAGTTGGGATGGCTGCTTATTACTGTCCTACCTAAACACAAGCTAACTCACTCACTCACACCTTACCCAGTTGTGTATATGTAATTACAACTTATTAATTATATAAATATTAATATAATTAATTCATTACAAATTAATAACTTGTAGTTTCCAAAATTTCTGAGATTAAAACGGGAGGCAGAGCCTTCAATTATCAACCTCCTCTCCTTTGGAAGCAGCTCCCAGTGTTGGTTCGATGGCAGACGCCCTCTCCACCTTTAAGACTAGACTTAAAACCTTCCTTTCTGTTAAATCCTATAGTTAGGTTCTGGCTCAGGTCACACCAGAACCGCCCCTTAGTTATGCTGCTATAGGCCTAAACTGCTGGGGGAATCCCCTTGATCCACTGCATTCTCTCTCTTTTATCTGTCTCTCTTTCTCTCTCCATGCATTGACATCACATCACTGCATGCGCCTTTTTCACAAAGCGTATAGTGAGGGCGGGCTCATGCTGGTTCTGGACCAGCTCTTAGTTCTGCTACCTCAGGCTTAGACTACCTCTATTTCTATATAATTTATTGCTAAATTCATGGCCCATAAATGCACTACTGACTCTATTCCCTCCCCGGAGTCTTTGTGGCCAGGAGTCTTTGTGTTCTATCGCCCCACAGAGTCCCAGGAATTATGTTTTTTCTAGTGTTTCTGGTCCTTGTTCCTGGCTGTATTGAGCCCCGGATCTTGGCAGCATCTAGTGCTGAGGCCCTTCTGGATGCCATATTTTACTGCTATCACTATTTATCATCTATCCAATACTTATTTCCACTACTACTATTGTATATATATATTGTAGTACCACTACTACTATTGTATATATATATTGTAATACCACTACTACTATTGTATATGTATATTGTAGTACCACTACTACTATTGTATATGTATATTGTAGTACCACTACTACTATTGTATATGTATATTGTAGTACCACTACTACTATTGTATATATATATTGTAATACCACTACTACTATTGTATATGTATATTGTAGTACCACTACTACTATTGTATATGTATATTGTAGTACCACTACTACTATTGTATATGTATATTGTAGTACCACTACTACTATTGTATATGTGTATTGTAGTACCACTACTACTATTGTATATGTATATTGTAGTACCACTACTACTATTGTATATATATATTGTAGTACCACTACTATTATTGTATATATCTATTGTAGTACCACTACTACTATTGTATATGTATATTGTAGTACCACTACTACTATTGTATATGTGTATTGTAGTACCACTACTACTATTGTATATGTATATTGTAGTACCACTACTACTATTGTATATGTGTATTGTAGTACCACTACTACTATTGTATATGTGTATTGTAGTACCACTACTACTATTGTATATGTGTATTGTAGTACCACTACTACTATTGTATATGTATATTGTAGTACCACTACTACTGTATGTACTGTAATACATCACCAAATACCATCATCATTGCTAGAACTTTATACCATGTTTAAATTTAACACTCCAACATCTATTGGACGTCTCTCCGTCCCTCCTCAGTGTCTCTTCCTGAGGGTTCTTCTCTTTTTCTCCTGTTAAAAGGGTTTTGGGGAGTTGTTTTCTATCCGGACCGAGGGTCTAAGGATGGAGGATGTTGCATCATGTACAGATAGTAAATCCCATCCAAGCAAATTGTGATTAATGAATTTGGGCTATACAAATAAAATTTACTTGACTAGACTTAATTGTATGTCTGTTTATAATGTATCATTTGTGTCACTCTTTGTTTTTGTCATGCATATTTCACCGATTAAAAAAAAGACCAAAAAAGTCACAATAGTTTCAGTCCGAATGGAAGAACGTGTCCATGTGACATCAGCTGGTGACAATCCGAGTTCTTATAGGGTAGATTAGTTTCTGGTGTTTGGGTTCTTCTATGGGTTTTTTCTCGCCATCTCCTCCCGCTCCCTGTCCAGTTTGATTTCACATCAGATACAAACCCTTCACTGATACTCCGATGTTCTCCTCTCTCTGGATGTTATTGCGGCTCTCATCCTGTCTCATGGCTCTATCCATGTGACGTCTTCCTGCTGAGAACTAACTGAAAACATGTTTGCTGTGATCCGGTGTGTTGGGCCAAACCGCTATTTATTCATTAAACAGTGCCTTAGTTTGTGCTGGGAAGAAAATCTGAATGGTTACTGGATAGGATCAGGTATCGGTCATCCCGTGGGGGACAGACGAGAATCTCAGGGTTTCAAGGAGGTAAAAATTCCTGAGAGGAAAATAAGGTGATTCAGTGAATGACAGCTGATAAGAGAGAGCATGTTTTCAGCAAAAGTAGACATAATAAATGAAGATTAAAGGTCGAACAACAATCTAAGAATGTGAATTTAACTTTAACCGTTCTGACTGCAGCCTGCAGGGATCATTTGGTACGACACTGACTCCGCAGTAAAACTATGGTAACACATTATGTCTAATGAGAACATTAAATCTGCCATTAATCAGGGATTATGACTCTGGATGACCTCATAAAAAGGAAGAGACGCTTAGACAGCTTCTTACTGCTAAAGATGGAAATACTCCCTGTGTGAACGAGACGTTGATGTCGTCTGCCCCAAATTAAACTATTTAAAAAGTTTGACCATCAGTTTGACCATCAGTATTCAGTTTTAACCCTGCACTGTAAAATAATTCATAAATATATTTTTAAAAATAATTTACGTTAGCAGCTGTGGTTGCCATAATTTAGCCCTTAAAAATACGGTCACCGTGTACATTACGGTAAATTATCATAAAAAGAGATATAGTGTCAAGTGCTTTAAGTTTCCAAACCTAAAGCACATAAAATAAGAATAAATTACAATAAAAACATTTTATATTTTTTACCTTGAAATCAACATTACCCATAATATTAGCCTGTTGTAGCAGGAGGAACAATGCTAAGCTCTAGCTAAATGGTTAAAAAGTATTTTTACTGTAAATCTAAATATACATACCAGCACAATCGATAATTTAGACAGTATAATACTTTTGTGGACATGCTTGCGAAATTACGTTTCCATTAAGTGTGTGTGGCGTGTGTATATGTGTGTGTGTGTGGTGTATGGATAGTCTGAGGAGATGTAAGGTGATCCGTTATTGAATAAGAGATTTGACCTTTTTCAGATATAAACTGACAGAAAAAGGTAAACATTAAAAACTCTGTGGAAAACAACTTGAATGTGAATCACTATTGTAATATTGAATTTACTCAATCGCTAGCAGAGAAAGGAATCAAATCTCCTCTACACAGAAAATGAAATGTCATGACCCGCTCCTGCTGTCTGCTGGGCTGGCTGTTTGTGTCTGTGTGTTCCAACTACGACTTGAAAGGTCCTCAGCTATTGGAGGCTCCTGGGCCCAGTGTTCCCGGTATAAAATCACATCTCAACCGATCCATGTGGGAGAGAGTCGGGGGAGAGTGCTTAGAATTCACCATGATGCTCCCCGGCATTGACTTTGGTTTCCTTCTTACTCTACACCATCTTTCACACACGCCAACAGGCCCACACCACTGATTTACTGAATACCACACTCCATGGTACTAGTAAGATATTCTTTAAGTTTAAGTATTTGTTCTGTTATTTTCTTGCTTTACGATCTTGTGTCAACTCAACTTATCTGTCATGGCTTTGAGTTGGTCGTGACAATTAAGATATCAGGAAAACATGCGACTGAACTCTCTCGTCACCAGATCATCAGGTTTCTGAGCCCCTGTGGTCTACATGTCGAGGTACCCTTGAGCTAGATACTCTCCATTGGTGACTAATGATGGCCTGAATCGTTATAGCTCCTGATGAGCAGCTGGAGCCTTGCATGGCAGCCTCTGACACCTCTGCACAAATGTTTGTTTGCTTGAACAACTTAATGCTGGCCCTTGATGTTCTCTAGAGCTGATAAAAAAGTACTGTCAATTTACATTCAGAATATTTGTCATCAGGTATCAGCAATAAATGAGGCACTTTTAATAGAATGTGGAAGAGGTGGTTACAGGACTGGGTCAGAACATCTTTAGTATTACTAAGTGTTCCTGGTCTACAGTGGTTAGAACCTACCGAAATGGTCTACGGAAGGACAACCGAGGTCATTGATGTCATGGGGCGTGAAGGTTAACCTGTGTTTTCTGATCAGGATCATGCTGGTTCTGATAGAAAGGAGCCTGAATGCACAGTGACATCACAGGGCTGTTTTGGAGTCGGTTTTGGAGACCTGGACTTTACTTACATGCAATAAATATATCAAATATAGCCATATTTGAGTCTTTCAGTATCTACAGACCACTCAGGTATCACACACACCACAGCCTGTTCAGACTCAGCTCTCTGATACAGTTTATGACCCACACCTCACGTCAGAACAATAATTTGCAATCCTTGCACAGAGTTGTTAACCTTTCGCAATTTTGGAGGAATTTGGAAGTGATACCAGAATCCTTTATCAAGTGTATCTTCCAAGGAGGAAAACACTCACCGCTCCAGAACTCTACAACTCCATCACTGTGAGACAGAGAAAAGTAAATTCAATCACTTATATTTATGTGTGCATGCACATCCATCAGAGGTCAGAGCATCACTGGATCTGGATGAATTCTTAGAACCAGAGCTTATATTAAATTAAGAGTCATTTGGGAGCTTCAATAAAAATGCGCCAGATTCCAAACCGCCGTACAGAGCCATCGCCATGGCAACCTCAGGGTTATTTTAAATAAAATTAAGAAGCTCTCCTTCTAAGGCCACAGAAGAAAAACGGTTCTCGGGAGCTGCTGAGACAGATGACGGTGATGAAGAAACCAACAACTAACAACCAACCACAATCACTGAAGAGTCTCTCCTGAAGAGATGACAGACGATCTGACATTCTAACTGTGACACAAATTTAAAAAAGACTGTTGGGGAGGAGTAACTCGCTGAGAAAACGAAGCCGAGCTAAAATGAATTAAGATTTGATTTGAGATTTGATCTAAATCTAAAGTGTGTTATAAATTAAATGTATTATTATTATTATTATTAGGCTGATTATAATAAGGACGAAGGTGATGACGACTCAGAAGTAATCAAGAGGAAAAGGAGAGTAAAACTGTGGTAATGAATATAAATGTTCACCATTATTATTTATCCATGAAGATCCAGAAGAACTTTATTCTGTCAGTCTGTTATTCTATCAGTTCTGACTACACACAACCAGGCTCATTTACGATTATTTATTATAACTAAATAATTATAATAAAACAACTTTCCTTAAAAGTTCTAGTTCTACAAGTGTTTACACAATTGGAAAAAAAATGAAAAGAAGTAGAACTTTTGTCATAGTTATGTTCTTGAGCTGTTATTTATTTTGTAATCATATTAACATTGTCAGTTAAAGGTTGTGGTTCCTGTTTTATTTTGAAAACGTTGTTTCCTTTTACTTTCTCCTTTCCTTTGTTACAGTCCCAATTCAGAATATGACTCAGAGGAATCCATAACATATAAGGAGACCACAAATTCTGCAGTTTGACATAGCTCTACAAATTCTACTCACAAACCAAAGTACAAGGAGAGATGGGAGGGCTGGCCAAAACAAACAAAGGAGGGATAAGGCTACAAACCAACCACGCAGCGGGCCGTCGGATCTGAGATTCTTCCTTCATATAAATAAACGGTCTTACCTAAAATGTAAACCAAACAGTAAGTAGGAATGCCAGGAACACTCAACTCAACTTAACAATGGATCCAACAATGATTGTAAGGAGAATAAAAGGTCTTCCTGTTGGAGGATGAGAGCGAGTCTCCGGCTCCGCCTCCTCAGCCTTTATGCACAGAAGGGTTCACCTCCAGCCAGTGACGCCTAAGTGAGGAGTGGAGCAAGCAGACTCCTTATTTCTCCATCTTTAAGTTTCTCAAAGTTGCACTTCCTCCTCCTGTCATAACGCCTCGTCTAAATTGTCGCATTTTCGCACCTCTAGCCTTCAACTGTGTGCTCTTGCTAAGGGGTGCTCCAAATTGCTCAGTAGCGCCATCATGGACCAATAATGCACCCTTGCTGCAAGTCCGCACAGGGGTCAGACCCCACCTCACATAAAGCTATTACCCAGTATCTTTACTGTCCTGACATTCCAAATAACTATCCAATGCCGGCTGTTCAGACAGGAAAACCGGGAGAAGCAACATCTGACATCGGAGCGATGGAGAAGAAATATCTCTTTAAGTGTAATGGTAAAATTATTTTGATCAGAATTTGACGTTTATGAAACCGTGTTGATTTTCCAGCTTAATTAACGTTAACTTAATGTAATGAGTGAGTTTACATACGAATGATGAAACAAATATCCTATATAACAGTACACAGAGATGGTTAATATCAGCATACATGAACATTTTCCTTTCGGGACATACTAGATGACTTTCGAATTTATAAAGTTCAGGGCAGCAGATGTAGTTCGAAAAGCACAGATGCTATGGCCAGCGCCATTTTTCCTTTCTAAGTGATCCAAACAGAAATTACCTGCGTGCATGACGTATACAGACTTTTTTTTTGTTTACTTTATTCAAACAAAGAACTTTGCATGACAATTACAATCCGAAAGGTCAATATATTTGCCAAAAAACCCCCAAAATCTTAAAATCAACACTGTCCAAATACTTTAAATGAGATACAAAATGAAAGTAAAAGTTAAACCGAGAACAAAAAAAGTCAGTTACGGTGGCCGACAGGGACAAAAGCACAACAACTTAGATATAGCAATAAAGAAAGCTTTTTCATCAAGCTTTGGGTAGTTTGCATGTTACGGTCATTAGTAGGTTTATCTGTAGTTTTCACAATCTTGATATACGTTTTATCGTCAGCTTTGGTTCATTCTCCCATCAGGAAACCCGACCCAAACCAGCCGCTGAAGAGGATCGTGGAGTCACTAGGGACTCAAGTGTTTTTTTTTGGCTAGTTTGTTTGTCTAGTTTGTGTTTTTGCTTTTTTTCACAAAAAAAGTAGAGTCATAAATTTGCTCAAAAATGTTTCTGCTGACGGGTGCAGAAGTATCTGGGTCCTGCTGCAGTAAGATATATGGAAATATAATCCATGAGATCCTCGGGTTGGTGCAGGTAGTGAGTATAAACACACTACAGTATCCTTGTAGAACTCACTTTGACTGCAGTCGGTTCATCAGCTGAAGGAGGGAGGAGGCGGTCGGTCATGTGACCTCAATATGTCCTCAGACAGTGCACTGTGATGCTTGAGAATAGCACTGACTCAGTGAAGAAATGGATCACTGTCATGCAGGACTTTACTACCATGTTACAGGAGCTGTCAGGCAGGAAATCTGGTTCTGCGGGGCAGAGGCCCAACTCTGCACCTCCAGTCCCTGAGGACATTCATTACGTCTGATTCTATCTGTCAAAGTCCAATAAGGCTGCTCAGAAACATTATACAGCAGTTCTCTTAGTATGGTCGCTGACGTTGGTGGAATTATTCAGCTATCTCTTTAGCGCGCAGGAAACTTTTTAACAATTTGATGTTAATAATAATAATAATAATAATAATAATAATAATAATAATAATAATAATAATAATAATAAATTGGACTTACATAGCGCCTTTCTATGAACCCAAGGACGCTTAACAAAGAGGGTAGTCAAAAACATACTTATAAATAAACAGTAAAAGGAGGCACGTGTAGAGGGGATATTGAGAATGTAGGCCTTTAGGAACAGGTGGTGCTTGAGGAGTTTTTTGTCCAGGGTTGCAGAATTCCTGATTTCAGGGGGGAGAGAGTTCCAGAGGGCGGGGGCTTCGATGCTGAAGACTCTGTCGCCGAATGTTGAGGGCAGACCAGTGTAGGTGGAGCAAAGCCTCAGAGAAGGAGAGTAGGGGTGGAGAAGGTTGGTGAGGTACTGGGGGGCAAGGGGATGGAGGGATTTGTAAGTGAGCAGGAGGAGTTTATACTTGATGCGTGATTTGGTAGGAAGCCAGTGGAGCTGGATGAGAGTGGGGGGGTGTGATGCCACGGCCTGGTCCTGGTTCCAGGACCCTGGCAGCTGAGTTTCGGACATACTAGAGCCGGTCCAGGGCTTTGATGGGTACCCCAGACAGGACTCCATTACAGTAGTCCAGATGGGAGGCGATGAAGGCGTGGATGAGGGACACTGCAACAGGGTCGGAGAGTGATGGCCGGAGGCGAGGGATGTTCTTGAGGTGTTAGAAGGCAGATTTTGTGATGGATTTGATGTGTGATTGAAATGAAAGGATGGTGTCCAGGATGACGCCTAGGTTTCGGACCTCGGAACATGGGCAGATGGCGCAACCACTCAGGTCTAGGAGGAGATCTCAACCTTCCGGAGCAGTGCCTTAGGGGCCACAACCATGAGCTCTGTTTTGCTGCTGTTTAGTTTGAGAAGGCTAGATGACATCCAGATTTTTATTTCCTGTGGGCATTTGACTAGGGAATGGGGAGGGAGGTGGGATGTGGGTGGATGGCTTTGTGCCTAGGTAGAGCTATTTGTAGTCAGTTTAGGAGCGGAAAAACTGAGACCGTTATGCCGGATAATCTGACCAAGGGGGAGCATGTAAATGGTGAAGAGGAGGGGTCCAAGCACAGAACCTTGAGGGACGCCCTCGTTGACTGGAGCTGGGGAGGAGCTGGAATCACTTGTGGCGATGAATTGTTCTCTGTTGGAATGATAAGATTAAAACCAGAAGAGGGCATTTCCGGTGAGTCCTAAGTGGTCCGTTATGTAGTTAAGGAGGATTGAGTGGGAGAATATCAAAAGCTGCCGAGATGTCAAGAAGGATGAGGATGGAGATGTGGCCGGAATCTGCTGCTATGAGGAGGTCGTTGGGGATTTTGATGAGTGCAGTCTCTGTGCTGTGGTGAGGTCTGAATCCAGATTGTAGGGGTTCATAGAGCTCATTGTTGGATATATGCTGATGGAGTTGGGCGGCAACTACTCTTTCCAGGATTTTATTAAGGAAAGGAATGTTGGAGATCGGCCGGTAGCTGTGTAGTTTCTCCGGGTCCGAACCTGACTTTTAAAGAATGGGGGTGATAGATGCTGTTTTGAAGCTGGAGGGGACTGTCCTGGATTCCAGGGAGGAGTTAATGAAGGTGACTATGCTAGGGCACAGGGCGGGCAGAAAGACCTTGATCAGGGCTGTGGGCATTAGGTCCAGGGAGCAGGTTGAGGCCTTAGCCTTAGTGACAAACTTCGTCACATGGAAGGCATCCACAGGGACGAAGGAGGATAGCCAGGGATGAGGCAGGCCTGCGGTGTGGGGCAGCAGTATCTACATGTTAGGTGCATGTGGAAGGGTGGAGGTAGGCGCTAGGAGCTGGAGGTAGATGGAATCCACTTTGGCCTGTAAGAAATCCCTAACCGTTTGACAGGGCTGGTGTGCTCACTGCCTTGATATTCCTGAAGGTGCATGAGCATTTAGTGCGCTGCCTGGGCTGAGGTACAGGAATAGTGAAGAGGACGGCATGATGTGATGGTCAGAGATGGCAAGGTCCAGGCAATGCAGGTGTGAGTGGAGCAAACCAGGTCCAACTTGTGACCTTAAGCATGGTCGGGACCTTGGACCATGCATTGAAAAAATATTGCTGGATCACAACCTCAGCTACCAGACCTCAAACAGGTAGCAGAGAGTGCTACCAGCTAGCAGACAGTACTGCTTGAAGGTATTCAAGATCCCCTGTCACACATTAGTACATCAGAACCTCACACATCTACAAACGTCACTTTTGCCACCTTACCTTTTGCTGCCAGCTTAAAGGAGGAACAACAGTAAAGATATAGAAATACCTCGACTTAAGACATGAGGTATTTATTAACTAATGAAAGACAGATGAGGGAAAAGACGGAAGCTGGAACGAAAACAAAACATTACACTGTTTTCCTGTTCAAAATAAAACAGCCAAATGATTTCATGTCACATTTTAAAGAGAAACAATCCGTTTAGAAAGGGATGTGTTCAATCGGAGAGTATCCTGGGGATCTGGAAGAGGAATTCAGATTGCGACTACATTAATAATCCCACCAGGATGCCATCAGTTTAGCAGTCTGTAAAAATGAGAAGAACAAGGAGAAACACATAAATAAAGTTAGAAATGCCCTCAGAGAGCACAAACCTCCGCCAAGGCACAACAGTAGCCAGGGTTACGGAAAAATCACGAAGACTCCTCCAATAATGTCTGAATAACTTCCAGCCTCTAAATCTACCGACAACTCCAAGAAAAGTTCTCTCAAATTATTTCTAGCCGTTCGTCTCTTGTGCCTTTCCATTTCAGTGTCTTTGTTCACCCCACTGAGCCCCCAGCTCCATTCCCAAAGGAACATAGAAGGAATGAAAGGCTTCAATAGCCACAACTGAAATTTAATCATCAATAGGATAACAAACAGACAAACAGACAAACACCCAGGAATGAAAACTCGACCTCCTTGGAGCGTAACAAATAAGTAGGAAGCTACATGGAATAATGATAAAACATCGAGAATATATAAGTAACTGATCGAATCCATGAAATCACTATTAGAACTGAGCAATCGATCCATTAACATATACAAAACATTGCCTGCAGATCACTTAACGAATGAATAGCAGGTTTCATAGATTAAAATAAATGGTTAATTTGCATCTCTGGAATGTGAGGGAGAGAGTCTGAAGTTAGAGGATTTTCCAGTCTGTCTCAGAGGAACAGAGACAGTAGACCTCTGTACCTCTGAGACACCAGAATGACACCGCTGAGGTCCAGGAGGTTCTTATGGAGGCACACTGTACACTGAATCCTTGGAGTTAAACTACCCGGCTTCAGTCAGCCTCTTCTGCTCATTGGTTATTTTAAGTTATGCCTTACCACCTGTGTCCACTAGATGGAGTCGTATTTGCATATTACATCCTTTGGCTGTGATATAACTTAGTGTTTTATTAAATTCCAGCATTGTGCACATTAAAAAAAAAAAAGAGCCTTATATGGGCCTGTTGTGTTCAACAGGTTTTATCTGAGCTGTAAAAGAACATCTGGAGATGGTTAACAGTTCAGTGAGGAATCTATACTCCTCAAGGTCTCCTCGCTTTTCTTCTGTATGTCTAGTTTTTAAAGTGGTTAGAGCTCTTGAGATTTCTGTAAGTGCTGTCATATAAAAAAATGTTACCTCTTTTTTTGAGAAACTTCACAATACTTGAATTTTGAAATGCGATGCAGTACTCTTCACGTTTTCCTTTATCTTGATCTGACCGACTTTTGACCTCCAGAGTCGAACCAGCAGAATGCCTTCAGGCCTTCTAAGGAGGCGTCGGCACCTTGAGCCTCGGTGTTTCGGTTCCTGATTGAACGAAAAGCCGCGGCTGGTACTTTGGGTAATTGTGGTATTTGTCAGCTGAGAAGCGAGGCATTGAGAGGCATTGAGAGAGTGTGAGCACCTTCTGTTATCTAATTGGAAGGAGTTATC
Organism: Lophius americanus; assembly: GCA_037951165.1. NCBI lineage: Eukaryota > Metazoa > Chordata > Actinopteri > Lophiiformes > Lophiidae > Lophius > Lophius americanus. The sequence goes on from JBBDHG010000094.1 coordinate 3,402,416, forward strand.
AGACTGTGAACAGCAGCGGCAGAGCAGCAAACGGCGCTGATCCATATCCTGCACCAGACGAGAACGAGGAGTCGTTAAGGGAGACAGAGAGACATTATGAGCATCACAGTCAAGCATCAATACACACACACACACACACACACACACATACATCATGCCGATTTTAATGCCAATATTATTTATTTAACCAGAACTGGCTTAAAATCATCTCATGGGTTTTTATCCTGAAACTCAAACAAAACTCTCAACCTGGACTTAAGCATTCATCGATTAGTCTTGATGACCATATTTTTTTAAATCCGTGCCTCATCTCTAAATAACATTAGTTGCTGGTATTATTCAGCAACACACACATCAGAAATGATCGCGTAAAGCCCACAGAACTGATGATGCCATGTTTCTCCAGGGAGGGGCCCAGGAGGGCTTCATACTTTGAGATGAAACTGTATTCAGTCATTTACACCTCTAAAACGTTGTCTAAAAATTGTGACTTTGCTTGGGTTTTTTTTTTCTACATTGTCAAATGTATTTTTTAACATCTGTGCATCATGGTGCTCAGTGTCGATAGTTACCATGACGACGTGGCTCCAGCTGTGGATGTTGCACAGAGCCATGACATCACATCGGAGGCCGTAATGTCAGTACATTAAAGTATAATAGTGAAACAGAGACATCTTATGTGAGATACTGTTATGTGCTATGATATGAGCTCCACAGGTAAAATCAGTCTCATGCTTGTACGGCTTCAAACTCCATTTATGTCAACTAATAATTTTAAGTAAAGACTGCCATTGGAAACCTAACGATGCCGTCTACAACCATTTAAGGTTCTATATTAAAGCAATTTATCTTTTCATTTGTTGAAACTAAGGTGGTGTTAAGGATACATTTAACATGTACTTAAAACTTATTGGAAACAGCTTTTGGTTGACAGTTTAAGGACAGGTAGGCTGGGAGACTCTAGAAAACTCAAGTAGGATGGAATGACTACACAGATTCATTGAACCTCAGGAGATGAAAAAAGTAGTTGTTATGGCACCATGTATTTCTAGAAAACAACAAAAAAAAAACCCAAACGTGATATATCAGCACAATTCAAATAGGTCCAACGAATCGTTGCTCCAGCACCAGGGAATGTCCATTAAAGTCCAAAAGTCAGGCAAAGTAAAGTCAGCCTAAGGGGAAAGTCCATCACCAGGTGACAGGTGATAGTCATACAACTGATCCACATCAGGTTCTCTTCCTCGGCTGATTGAACTTTAGCCTCACCTATCGTCTAGGCTCAGAAACCGGAGCAAACTTTGATGTTTTGAGTACATTTAAGATACAGTACATTTTCACCTCAGTAAATAAGTTGAATTTCTTCAGTTGAAATGTCTTAAAATTCATGCAGAAAAATGAATTCCTCCATTAATGCCTGAATAATTATCAGCCTCTAAATCTATACTGACATCTCCATCCAATTCTGTGATTATCTTTCAAATACTCTGAAGCTGCTTGTTTCCTGCGCCTTCCACTTCAGCATCTCTGTTCAGCCCACTTAGCTGTTAGCTCCACCCCCAAATAAACATCAAAGGAACAAAGGCAGCAATAGCCACATTTTGATGTCATTACTCCGAATGGTTTATTATTCCATTTTATTTTAAATATTGCAAAACAAGTAACGTCACCAAAACATAATCACTTCTGGAATATGCCAAAACTAACCTTTTGGTAAAATTTCATGCAAGTATGTCCTGTAGTTTTTCATAAGCTTGGTCAAAAACCAACTAACAAACAAACAGAAAAATGAACAGTAGTGAAAACATAACCTCCTTCCTTGGCAGAGGAAATGATACAATGATACAGAGTCAACAGAGTTAACGATAAATGTTGTTATATTATAGTTTTTTATAGTTTTTCAATTAATAAAAGATGCACAGCAATATCTTTAGAACATTGTTGAAAGTTAATCTACTGTTGGTGTATCCTCAACATATTGTACCGAAATTGAAAGAAGAGGCGTGATATACTTCACTGACTTTCACATTTCCCTGCCAGAAGAGCTGACATCACTGGGTGGAGGTCACATGATTCATATGAGAGCTTTTTAACAGGTTTTTAAGTGGTTTTGTAAGAGATATACAAGACTTGACCAGAACTAGGGGAACTTAAACTTACTGAAATTGCATATAATACAGAAAACTGACATTGAATTAATTCAATGCACATCTTTTTGTGACAGCACAGCTAGATATCGCCAAAACTCTGACCAGTTTTAAATTAACGGTTAATAGATTAACCAAGGTCACTTATGTGTAAGGCGGGAGTCTTTTAATTAAATGAATTTATTTGTGAATTGTACTTAAAATATAAAGATAATATTACTTTTAGAGTTTTTTTTCCCATTTTAATAGAAAAACAAGAGGATTATCTGCGAGGCGTGAAATGTAGCCCCAACCTTAGACTGACAAATATACAGTACAAGGAAGATTTACAGAATGGAGGGAGGAGGACGGGCGGTGGTCTTCTCAGAAACATGCAGGAGAGGAGGAGGCCTGCTTGTTTGAGAATTTGTGATGAAAGAGTTGAACTAATGTGCGCGTGTCTTCTGTGATAATTGATGATTCCCTGCAGCTGTGCAAACACCACTGCTGCGCAACATTCCTCACAGCAAACGATGGCAGCAGCTCCAGTTCTACAATGATGGATCCGAGCTGGATAATTCATCTGAGGGCCCTAAAATATGCAATTACTCTGCAGTTGCTCCGGATCTATCCATCACAGCACTCAACCACTCGTCTTGAAAAGGTAGCGCCGTTATCAACACTGCAGTACATGATGGAGGGTTCTGGAGCCCGGCGTTCTGTTGGAGTCTGGTCTTCTGTTTCTGCTGTTTTTTCATTCTAATCACAGAAAACACATTAGACACAACAGGAAAAGCAACACAGAAGCAGGAAAGTCTCTCTGGTTCAATAAAAAAAAATCCCCCGCAGTGAGGAGCCAAGTGTTTTGACTTCTGATGTCAACAACGAGGGGCCAAGGAGAGAACATTTTCCAAAATACAATCAATCCGTCCTTTAAAATCGAGGAATCATTCCCTGCTGAAATCTAATGTCCAGGCCTCTTAATGTCTCATTATTCTGTCAGCACTAGCCCCTCGGCTTCTGAAGTCCCGAAAAACCTCCAGGATCTGTTTTCACTTTGACTGTTAGGAGTCCAAGAGAGATCCTCAGATGTTTGCAGGCTTTGAACATGAGAAGAAAAGATTAGAAGTGCACCGATTGTAATTTTCCTGGCCGATTTCGATCACAGATCTTTGTGAAGTTTGAACGGCCGATCTTATTTGGGCGATGCCGAATTCTTTTTCCTGAGTGTTTTAAAACCAATATGCACACATACATACAGCGGGCTCGTGTCTAGCTATTTGTTCTCGTTAGCTATAGCCCTCTGCCAACATTAGCCTCCTGAAACTTGGAAATCATTGAGGCTCAAAGCTTATTTGAGCCTTAATGGTGTAAGAAATTGAGATTTTTGTGTTCTGTCTTCATTCCCAGTGAAAGATTTCCAGGCTGGTGGAATTTTTGTTGTCATGGTAGCTCTTTGGCGTTTATGTGCACGCCGTGCACACATGAGCTTGCGTGTAATTGGGTACGGATTAGCCCATACTGAGAAAAAACTTTTTGATTTGATCGGCCCCAAGAAAAGATCCTCCTGAAGACTTATAGAGGTATCAATCGCACACATTTGTTTACTCCTCATCTGCTGAAAGTAATGTGGGTTTTTAGAGCAACAGGTTTCCTAATGATTATCTACTAAAGTCAGCTTATTCAGGATAAGAGTGCAGAAGAAACCCACTATTCTAATGGTCAGAGATAATAAGTTTAACGCAGTTATTCATTCAGAAAAGAAGAGGGAAGTCAGGCACTCAACAAAACGATGTATTTCACATTTATTTGACTTAAGAGGAGGCTCTTGGACTGACGTGTCTCTGAGTCTTCGAGGGATTAGAGTTAGTGAGGCGCCTGGAACATGAAGGATAAAAGCAGCTCAGCAGCGTCTCTCCCACTCAGATGTTCATGATGCCACTTTTATGTTCTATTCTGAAAATAACGAGTCTATGAAGACAATAAATAAAACTGATTAACTGTTAAAAGAAAACTAGAAACATTTTACATTACTAGTATTATGTCCTTAATTATTTTACCTACAGCTGAATTTTCTACTTCAACATAAAATAAAATTTTAATGCTGACATTTAAATGCTCTAATCTTATTTTATAGAGTGATTTTAAATACAATAAAGATGCTTCAATGACTAAAGTGCTATAATTCATAATACCACTGAAAAAACTCAAAATCTCACAGAGTATATTTGTCTAATTTCTAGTTCAAATATCTCATTGCACTTGATACCCTAATACAATGACAAAACAAACTAAAAGTATGTAAATACAATCAGAAAAATATTATTTAAGTAACAAATATAAAATTATTCAATGTGCATATATGAAAAACCATGACCGACGCTTTATTACTTTATTTTCTATCTGAAAAATTCAGTGATGCATTACCTAACAGTGTTCAATAAATGCACTTTAGTCGATTAGTACAACATCTGCCTCTGGGAGGTACAAGTAATCTAAAATTGTATTAATTAAGTACAGTACAATTAGCTTTAATTGGTATTTAGGAACAGAACATTTTCCGTTGCAGGGACAGCATGTAATTGTTTATGTATGCATAAACAAAGAAATGACAAATCCTGCATTGTGAATAGTGGCGTAAATGTACTGCTCTGGTGACCAAATAATACTTTTAGTATCTTCATGATGGTGCAATTGACAGGGAGATGGTGAAAAAGGACAAAAATTATGACATGAGAAGGTTTGGCTGACCTCCAACCTTCAGCTCACCAGCTTTAAACAGTTTGTCACATTATAGGGTTCAGAGAGTCCCATAAATCTAGAAGCAGCCCAGCAGGAAGGTGGGTGTGTTCTTCAGAACTTTATTTAATGAATACTGATCTCTTCTGACCTGAGGCTGAGGGTGAGGAGACTTAAGTGTTGGACCTGTTACTACTGAACCCAGAGTCCAAACCTGCTCCAAGGCCCTTCATGACGTCATTACACACAAAAACTGTGTTCCCATTACAGTCTGACCCTCATCATGTGACTCCATGGACCATGAGAACCTGCCACTAGAATGTGGACTCACAAAGTCTCATTATTAGTTTGATATTCAAGAAAAACTCTGTTTCTCTTATGTTGCGTTTAATCAGGATCTAGATCGGTAACTTTTGAAAATGCATCCACTTTGACTGCAAACTGAATCAGCAGAATTTCAACTACAATTTGGTCTCACATCCCTTTAATCGTTATTTATTATCGAACAGTTCATTCAGGAGAAAAAAGGATTAAAGTAAAAGATAAAATTTCTTGACTTGTTAGAACTCTTTGGGTCTTAACTCTACAGGGAGATTTTGTTTTCAAAGGTTGACCCAAGTTGCCCTGACTGGCAGCAAGATGAAGCCTCCAAAAAATGACGGGCACAAGCCCTCCTTTCAAGAAGATTATTTACCGAGCAGGATGAAACAAGCCGCAATTAACAATGAATATCATTAGCCAGCAATGGTTAAGATAAAATAATGTCCTGCCCACAATGAATGGTGTTAGCCAGCAATGGCTAGGGCAGAGGACATTGGTGTCCCGTTTGCACTGTATATATTTTAGCAAGGATGGAAAGTGTTCCAGGAATGACCTACATACGAATTAAGCTGAGGCAATAACATTTCCATAAGCGACCACATTATAAATTCATTCATATTAACCATTGAAAGCCTGAAATTCAGCCATGAATGATTGACCAAGAAGTCAGTGACCTGAGAATTATTAAATAGGGAGTACAGCAAATAAAAGGAGAGAAAACCCCAAAACCACTGACCACCAGTCATGCAATTCTTACCATAAGCTGTTAAGGCTTTAGAGACTTTTGAGCTTCAATGATTACTGAGACATTGAGACGCAAGTAGCAAGCATGAGCAGAGGATGACTAATGGCCCATTTGTTGAAGGGAAGCTGGTGACAAATCTTGCATGGCTCCAGAGGTTGCAGCACCTATTTGAATGAATGACCTGAATAATACTTTTGGATTAAGTTACAACTAGGATCTGGACGTGGATTTTTAATCTGGGGTCAGACAGAGAGGGGCTCCAGTGTCCCGGGGAGGCCTGTTTTTTTTTTTTTTTTTTTAATACTTTTAAATTGATTTAAAAGAACAGAATTAGAGTCAGTGTGAGAAAGGAAAATACTTAAGAAATCAGGATGAAAAGTTAAATTTGAAAATGTAATATCATTAGATCGAATGAATCAATTTGAAAAAGAGGTAAATTCACGACTCCTTAAGAACCAATAAAAAGCTTACAAATGAGAACAATCCGACGACATACAGAGATAAACAACCAGTTCTCAAGACAAGATTCTGTTACCAGGATTAAAGGATGGGAACTTTGAAAAGCCTTTAAATAACAGATTTATGGGTGGATTGGAAAAAAGACTGGGGAATGATGGATCAGAACATCGAACATTGAAGTGAATACCAACAAAGAATACAGAACAGAGCAAATATTTTCCAAGTAATAATAACATAGGATTTTAGGTAACGATAGCTAGACCTATCTCATATAGAACCTGGCAGATTCTTAATATGAGTGCAAAGTAGGCGGGATTAATAGAGAGCAATTGACGCTAGAGGTGGAGCTGCTATGGACATTGAGCTGGTTTTCAGGGCAAAGACTCTTGAATACCTAGAAATTAAAATTGCATAAAGGGACAGCAATGACATTACCATGATCTTGGACATCACGGGCTGTGAGTTTGAACGCACTGTTCCACTGATCCAGAAAGGGAGACCAGAATCTTAAATTGGAGTGGGAACCTTCCATTAATGAAACATTGTCATGCAAAGTAGGCACAGACGAGGCCTTTCAGATGAAGCAGTATGGAAATAAACTAAACATGTGAAACAACACGCATCACAAAATTTAGATGGCCCAGGAGAGCAGTTGCTGTTTTGTTACTTCTTTTGATTCAAAAAACACTGAGTTAAATCACGTATTTCAACTTTAAGCGAAGCTTTCATTTCCACAATGTCCTGTGAAATACCCAGGAACTCAAGGTGAGCAGCCAACCGTTTTTCTTGAGAGAAGGGAACGCCTAAATGGTTGAACAGATGTTTCAATTCAAACAGTGAGGAACCTCATGCGGAGGATCGATCAGTAGAATGTAATCAAGAAGGTTTAGAAGAGAGGGAACTTGGACTCTGTTTTAATGAATTCAGCACAGAGCCTCAAAATGGAAGGACTGCTTATATAGCCAAACCTGAGTCGCACTGCAAAGTACAGTTTGGATTCCCATTTCAAACCTAAAAGATACCACTTCAAAGGGTGTATTAGAACTATTTTGAAGGTAAATTGACTGTACTTAAATGGACTGTACTTTTTTTGTCTGCTCAACCAAAAAGCTTTAGATTGTGAGCCATCATTCAACCATTCACACAAACATTCATACAGTGATCATGGAGGCTGCCATGCAAGGCTCCACCTGCTCATTAGGGGGCAGTAACCATTCACACCATCATTCACACTCCCAATTGAACAGCCATTGATAAGTGGACGACCGCTCTAAGTACTAAGTCACCGTCGCCCTGAGATACAAGCCTAAGAAAGTCCTGCACCCTGACCAGCTAGCTTAAGGAGCTCGATAGCATTATGGATTGTGTAATAATGAATAGCAAAAGCTTGGGTGGGATAAGACTGTTAACGCTAGGGAATGTCCAGGAGTGAGGTGAAAAATGATCAAATATGAGCTTCTTCTCAGAAATATTTTCTTGTTGCTATTCTTGTGGGATTGGTGTGGGGCACAGAAATGGCAGAAAGTCTAATGTGCCAATAAATAACCATCAACAAGTTGTTTTTTGAGTGGCTGTGAAACTAGGACTGGCTCTTTAAAGGCCGACTAGAGATTTTTTGACACGTGTAGGGTTACCGGAGAGAGGACAACCGCTATATACCCAAAATGTGCAATATTCCATTTTCATAAATACAATATTTATGATGTCCACTTACGCAAACCAGTGCTTTTATTGACTTTTTTCAAAATTATGTATTGTATAGTCTTATTCATTGGTTTTATTTGCATCATTGTCTATTTTTTTTTATGTCTTTTAAATTGCACTGATAAAATAGCACTCTTAATTTCCACTGTTTGTAGAATGAAAATAAAGGCTTGAACTTGAAACCCCTTCAGAAAAAACAGTCGCTAAATGATCAACAAACACAAGCAAACAGGATGAGAGGGAAGTTCTGATGCAACAGCTGGTACTAGGATTTATTGGAGAAGATGGTAGGTCTTTGCGACACAGCGTTTCTGCTGAAGGCAAAACCTGCGTTGTCACATTCATTTCAGATGAGCATCTTTGCAGTAGCTGTGGATGTGGAGATTGGGGTAAGTGCACACATTTACGTTGAAATAATTGCATATGGGCTGATTGTGGAAAATATGTAACTTGCCGCTGCAGCTGTTGATCTTCTCTGTCTCTAGGAGAGGAGAATCATTTGTAAAAATAGGCCGGGCCCCGTGCTGTTGGGGGGGAAATGGTACCTGCAGAGAGCAGAGAGATGATGAATACACAAGCATTGCGTAACATAACTTGGGAAATGCCCACTAGCAACACCTTCAATTTAGTTACCAAGACAGAACAGTTCTCAAGTTCAAGTTCAACGATCAGAGCCAAATATGTGTCTAGTTGTCTGCGCTCTAGGTATACGGAGCACATCACATGCCAATCAATGCCAAAACCTTCAACAAATTCTCAAACTGCCATATCTCTTTGCAATCTGGGGTCAACCGATTTAATTACAGCTGGGAATTGTCCCCCTTTAGAAACTTTGTTTTTACAGTCAGGGAATAGGAGGATTAGACAAATGAGGTTAATGTCTTTCCCTTGTAAAACCTCTCACCTACGGGGAGGAGAAATGTTTACCCCAGAAGGAACCTACGACCTATCTTGCAACGTAGCACTTACCGCAGAGGCCAGGGGAGGCTGTAGGATGTCTGGGGCACTTGAGGTGGAAGTGGATGCCTGAGGTGCAGTTGTTTGAGCTGGTGCCTGAATCAGCGGTATTTGAGAGGTAGTAAGCGTTGCCGAGGAAGACGATGAGACTTTGGTGGTCTCCAGAGCCTGGATGGAATTTGCCAGAGACCGTAGAGTTGATGTGAAGGAATTTTTTTTGACGGATTGAAGGCGGCACCAGGTTTAGCTTGAGGAGCTGAATGATAATTTTGGTGTTTTCTTGGTGCACCAGGAGCTTTTTCCGGGCCAGAGGGTGCGGTAGTTTTATGCCAGACAGGAGTGTAACTAACCACATTTTCAAGTACGGACATGAAGGTTGCAACAGCAGTACCATGCTGAGATGAAATATGTCAGAACACGCTCTACAACAAATCTGAAGAACACTGAGGATGCTGGTTGGCAGGGATTCTTGTTTAAGTTTCATCACAAAGTGCAGTCTCTCACGGTGTTCTTCGACCAGGTGAGGTCATAGGAGATTTTCCCTCGAAGGAACAAGATGTTGTCTTCACTGTACTACCACTGATGCTCTCCACATTGGGCACCAGATTGTTGTTCCTGCTACCTTAAAACCCTGCTCACACCCTGATGTCTTTTTTTCTCTGATCTGTTGCGTTTCAGCACTGATTTGTCAGCATAACAGATGTGTGGTCAGAGAACGTAGATGGGGGGAGGGGACTTGCTTTATATGCCTGTGGGGTGTTTGTGTAAACCGAGTCCAGTGAGTCCGCTCCTCTGGTTTCAAATAATACATAGTATTTGAACTTGGGGAACAAGTTTTTTATGCTGTTGTTAAAATATCCAGCAACAACTATGAATCTATCTGGTTGTTCAGTTGGAAGCTCACTGACTGTGTCAGGATGCCTCCCTGAGTGCTCTGTTAGCATTAGCTTTAGCATAAGCCCTAGGAGGTATGTAAAAAGCAGCTACAATAAGGGTGGTGAATTCTCTCTTCAGATACAATGACCGACATTTACAAATGAGAAATCCTACCAATGGCTTTCTCTTACCGTAACTGACTGCCTTTTGATCGATGTCATCCCTGCCAGCTGTAAGGATTGATTCCGTGCAAACAAACACACATCAGTCTTTAATTTCATCAGCATACTTTGAAAACAATACTCAAAACAGTCACTCTCACTGATCCCAAGTGGAGCCGCTGCTTACTTCTTGCATCAATAAAATAATAAAACATAATATCACAATACCACTTAATCATCCAATCAGAACAGGAAAATAACATGAGCAAAAGAAAATGTGTGTTAGTGAACCTGTAGTCACATTTCTTACACTCTCTTATGTGTGTGAGGGTTTCCCTGACCCCTGTGCTTTAGTAATCTGTGCAAAGACATCAGTCTCTCAGGAGCACTAAACTGTTCCACCGCCTCTCCCTCCACCTCCTCCTCCTCCTCTCCAATCCAAGAGCATATTATTCTTCACTAATATCCCTCCCAGCATTATGGCTGTAATTATGGCTGCCATTCAAGCCACGCTTTAAACATAATGGAGTCATAGGAAATTAGCATAAGGGCTAATTTGTTTGATTATGCATAAATTTGAGCAATTAGGGGGCTGAATAATGGCGCTGAGCGATGGCGGCTGAATGATGGCGGCTAAATGATGGCGGTGGTGCCACAGGTTTAAAATGGGCTGTGGTGAAACATTTTTAAGGAGTTTGAAGAACAGCGATGATCATCATGTTCCCATAATGCCTGTAGATCCATCCCCTCGCTCTGACTTCCACCGTCCAATGTTTGACTTTCAGGGTCTACATCAGCAGAAGGTTCAGGCGCTACTCTCCACTTCCTGCTGCTGGTAACATGGAGACCCGTTGAGGGTCAGCAGCAAATACACACGATTATTAACCAGGTCAAAGCAAACTGATCCTCACACACAAGATAGGTCACTTCTTGATCATAACACAAACATTATAGAAGCCTGTGAGGCTTATAGGTTTAAATTTTGTTATATAAACCTGCGATTTTCTTCATATTAAATAGTTTTCTATAGTAAAGGCTGATGTAAGCCACGAACGGCCATGTTGGCAATTTTTTTAAATCTTCTTTTTCCATCTGTCTGCACATATATTTATGGTTTGTGCCAAGATTGGTAAATATAATTTCTTAGAAATACATGCACCTTTGTCTGTACGTGTGCATGTGTGACCTGCGCCATTCCTCTTTGGGAGTCTAGCCTATTGTTTTTTTTTTGGAACTAATACATATTTCATCGAAGAGGGCGTGATCCCCTTTAGGTGAAACAAAGAGACGAGAAAAGAGAAACAAAGAAGGAAGGACAGTCAGTAAGATCTAGGAGCAGTGTAGTGGTTTATGTTCCATGCATCCCCAGTCAGCACAGATTCTAAAGTGTCCTGAGAACCAAACACAGAGCGGTGATGCTGACCTCAAACCCCGGTTCAGCAGGCACTGGTGGCCTCAATCGTCATTGAAGATCAGGTCTGAGTAGATGTGTTGTGTTGTGTGTGATGTTGGGTCAGAGAAAAACAAGCAATCATTTTCTCGAGATAACAAGTTGATTGTCATGGCTGTTTTCTTGCGTTAAAGAGAAAACAACAGGTCATTTACTGTTATTTTCTGAATGTTCATCAGGGACCAGGAGTCTGATTTGTGATCGAAATCATCCGCCATTCCTCAAGTTTTCTCACGCTTTGCTTAACTTGTGGGATAAACATCGTGAATACAACAAATTGTACTTAATAATAACGAAGGCGTTGCCATTGCTAATAGATGCATCAGATGCTACTTCAATCGGAGTTTAAGCTGTTTTACATAAAGTGTTTACACATTGCCATGGCGACACCAGAAGTCAATACGAGTGATTTTCCTTTTATGTATAAAAGTTTTCTGAAGTAAGTATAATACATCTGTAGCTGGTACTGTGAGTGTTTAGGTCATTATTAGGTTCATTGTTGTTTTCATCAGTGCTTTCCACTGTTCTCATATATTTTTGGTGCCTTGCTTTACATTGGGGTTGTTCTTACGGTGTTGCCATGACAACAGCAATATAGGTGCTTGTTTTCCTGTGATAATTTAATTTAGTTGTTATCAGGAAACGGAAACGGCCAAAAAAAAATTGCTGCCACCATGGCAAACCGTGACCGTGGCTTCTCATCTACCATAAGGATCAATACACTCATGTCTAAAACATCTGGGACTTCTTGTGTAAACCTGTAATCACAATCCCGATCACCAAAAGAGACGGAGCTGAAACACGTCTTTATCTATTTTCATTTCACAGACAGAACTCTTAGTGTGGGTCTGCAGCACCTGAGAACAATCCTGGTAAATATCATTCAAAGTTTGAATCAGACCCCCGTGTCTCTCAGCACATGCTGCCAGATGCCTTTAATACAATCCCTCAAAGGTTTGGTAAATTTAAAATGATTTAGAAAAAAAAGTGTACTGCCCTTAGTGCGATGATGCTGCTCTGTAAAAGATGGAAATAGAAAAAGATATAATACATTAAACTCAAAATCTAAGCAACTGGAATCTTCCAGCTATCACCACTCTTCAGGGCTACGAGATGGAACCGGTGTCCCAATACAAATATCTGGGTTTTGTAATTGATGACTCTCTCTCTTTTGCAACTCACATTCAGCAACTGATGAAAGACTTAAAAATGAAATCGAGTTTTTAGGTTTGAGGCTAAAATTTGACTTGTTGGCACCACCTTTATGTCTCTGCTGGGCTAAGTTGATGTCTTATATATGCATTCATTTTTGCAATGGTTGCACATTGATGAAAAAAAACCTTGTCTTCTGATCATTTGGAGACAGGAATTAACTAGAGGAATCTCAGCTGTCTTACTCAAATATATGGGTTTATTACAAACAGATCTGTTATAACAGACAAGATCCCGGCACGCTCAGGTGAAAGTCTCATCCCAGAAACTTACCCTCCGGATCCAGCAGAATCATTAAATACTAACAATGTCGATTGATGGCAAACCAGGTCAGGCTATCTGGTCCTCCATAGAGAACACTGCGCTCTTTAGGTCTTTATTTTCATTTTGTAAGTTGTTATTTTTCCATCTGTATGCTGTTTGTTTGCAACTGCGTGTGTTGCTGCCTGTCTTGGCCGTGCTTTTTTTTAAAAATGTTTACCAGAAAAAAAAATTCTGGTAAAATGAGGGGTAAATAAATAAATAAACATTGCTTTTTATCTTCAATTAACAGCAAGACTAAAAGTCGCAGTCCATCTTTACCTCCTTGTCGTCACTTTAAACCAGTAAATTATACTGTCATCCATATTCAATCAGGCATTTCGTTCTTCAGATCGTAAGGCAGCTAAAGATGTATGTCATAAAGATATTTCCTGATCATTATAAGACCTCCTGGGGTTGTTTCAAGAAACGGGCTTAAGAGAAACTTCAAGTTGGTTAAGCCTGAGAAGCCTGGGACTCTTGGTTTTCCTTTTCAGAAAGCGAGATAAGTTGAGCTCAGACTCAGTTACCGGGCTAACCTATTCTGTGAACATAATCTGCTTGCGGGCAGGTTTACTTCTGGGAAACCCGAGCTTGCTCCCGACGCTTCTCTCCTGCTGAGTTTGAATGCAAACGGTTGCTTCCTCTACAAAATCGGTGACGATGTGGAAATTTGTAAAGCTACCATGAGAAGATACAATCAAAGACAAGTTCTCCAAGATTGCAGGTGACCTATGTAGAAGTCATCTAATTGAAGAGTATGATAATAATATTTTCTGTTAATTAGCCATACATTGTGTTCCAATCTCAGACTGATTTTATTTATATATAAATTATATATATATATATATATATATATATATATATATATAATATATATATATATATAAAGCTTTGTACAGATTGACCTTGACAAAAAACACACAAAATCTATCCACTCTATAATTTCCAGAGAATTAGGTGGCCACCTTCTTGGTGACAGAGGGAACTCATGCCCTCCTCAAGACCCTCATGACCACCAAAGCACTTCTGAAATAAATACAAAACAATGTTGATTTGCTCTTCTTTATTTCCTACAAATACAAATCTAACAAATGGTATTTTTACATTGTTCCTATATTATCATGATCCACATGTGACCATGAAACCAACTCTGTTTGTCTTCCTCTTCTCCCTCACGTGTTTAACATCCTCCTCAGCCTTTGTTATCTTCTTAATTAGATATTGTTTATAAAGTTTGTTCACTGGCAACTAGAAAATTGGATGATAATAAGACTCTACAGTTCCATGTGCAGAATTAACCGGGTATTTACTGAACATCTCACTGTGTTAAGGTTAATGATGTCCAGGGACCCTCTTCCTGGAGCTCAGCCATGCTCTGTTAAAAAAAATAAGCATGTTCAAGTGGTTTCCATAAATTCTCATCTTCCTTTCATGGGGTGTGTATATTTCAATTTGATTCAAATGTGTATCAAATGAAAAATGGATGCAAATAAAAAGTAAGTTGAATAAATAATGTTATTATGTATTCTCTACAGGCACCTTAGAGTTATTCTCTGTGTCCAACAATGTGACATCATCATCATCATCATCATAGGAGGATTCTGTTGAGTATACTTAAGGTGTAATTGGTTAAATCTCTGGAGTATTCAGTACATACAGGAGGAGTAGGAGCAGCAGTTGTTGAAGGAGGTTCTACGAGATGGAGAACATCAGCTGTGACTGTTGGGAGAGATGAAAATGTGTATTTAATATGAAGAATTATTTTTTAGAAAACAATTCTTCATATTATATATAAATAAACACACATACACACAGACAAACACACACTTACATGTTACATAGTAAGTTGTGTCGTGGGGGGGCGCCACAATTGAGCTCCCACTAGGGATGCCTTCCGCCATTGGTTATTCAGTATTCTGGTTCAAGGGCATCTCTTCTGCTTCTGTTAGAGGTTGGTGGTGGTGGCCCTCCACTGTTTTGCAGGTATCTGCCATCTTTTTATATTCTGCACGCACACGTTCAACTCTTTTTTTTACCAACTCTAAGTTGATTGGACCCTTTCATATGAGCTGGTCATTAACCAAATATCCCAAGTTTTTGATCTCAGGATTGGTCAAGCTGGAGCTCAGTCAGTAACTACGAGTATGTTAAGCCCGCTTCTTAAGACATGCAGTTTGGTCCGGCAGCAGATAAATATTATTTCTGTGTGTGTGCGTGAGTGCATGTGACCTCCAACCTCTCTGAAAGAATAGCATATATGAGATTAATTTTGAACCCATTTTTCATCAAAGAGGATAAGATCCATCTTGTGTGAAACACAGAGATGAGGAAAGACAAACAAGGACGAAAAGACAGACAGTGACATTAATCAGCAGCGAAGTGGTATATGTCCCATCCCCCCAAGTCAGCCCAGAGCCTAAGGAGTCCCGAGAACTGAAAACATAACAATGATGTAGACCTCAAACACTGGCTCAGCAGCCGCTAGTGACCCCTTTCAACATTGAAGATCGGAGGATAGAGGATAGAGGTCATACTCTGCCTCTAGAGGTTTATGGCCACCACCTGCTGTCATCGATGACTAACCAACCATCACCATCTCAGGACCCAGTGGAAGAGTTCACAACACTGCTGATGGTCCTTAGGGCAACATGTCAGAATGGCTCTGACTCACCCACCCGTTTCCCAGAGACCCTGGGTGGTGCTATGTAGTACTACCACCACCATGAGACTGTGTAACACTATCTGCAAGACCATACCAAGGTTAACATTGCTCTAGAAAATCTTTGATTGAAGTACCAGATCCTGGGGAGGCATCTGAAATATGAGAAGGTACTGCAGATCGGAGGTGTTGGGCCAGCTTGGAGACTAAGGACAGACTGAAAGCTGTGGACAAGGCTGTCCAAAATCTCAGATCACCGGATAAGGTTACTCTTCTTTCTCCCAACTTTGCCAAACTTTGGTGGTGTGTCAGAGAACAAAGTGACATTTGTGAAACCTGTCCTGTACACTATTGCCCAAAAGGACTTTCTGAGGACTTTGTAAAGTGAAGTGAATCTCACATCAAATCCATCACCAAATCCACCTTCTTCCACCTTAAAAACATTTCCAGACTACGGCAATCACTTTCCGACTCTGATGCAGAGACCCTCATCCATGCCTTCATAACCTCCCGCTTGGACTACTGAAATGGAGTCCTGTCCTGGGTACCAAGCAAGGCCCTGGACAGGCTTCAGTACATCCAGAACACAGGGTTCTCACCCAAACCCTCATCCATCTTCACTGGCTCTCTATAAAATAGTGCACCAATTACAAAGTCCTCCTTCTCACCTACAAGTCCTTTCATGCCCCCCGGTGCCTCTCCGACCTTCTCCACCCACACACACATTCCCAGAATATCCGGTCCTCAGACACTGGGCTTTTCTCCATTTCCCACACCAGACTCCGAACCTTCGAGAGACCGAGCCATCAGTTGCACAGTCCCCACCCCCTGGAAAGCTCTCCTGGCCAACATCCACAATGCTACATCCCTGGACATGTTTAAAATCTCCTCAAACACCACCTGTTTACCATGGCCTACAACATCACCTAACTCTGTCATCTGACAAACACGGTCCATTTAGTTAAATTGTTTGTCTTAATTGTTCTCCTCTATGTAAAGTGTCCTTGGGTCTCATGAAAGGCACTATATAAATCTAAGTTATTATTATTATTATTATTATTATTATTACTATTTAGTACAGAATATCCAAACCAATGGATTATGTATGAACAGATCAAGTTTTTGGGGAACCCCAACTTGGTCTTCTTAGGTTGTTCAAGCCCTCACTCCAACTGATAGACGGATCTGTTTTGGACTCACTTTATTTCTTTCCTACCCAAAACTCTTCATACTTCAGACCAGCTTCAAGTGGTACAATCCTGAATAGCAATGACCTGGGGACTGAACCCAACAGCCAAGGCTTCATTTTCACCACACTCATCCCAGGTAGAGCTAGAACACTATTAGTCCATCTTAACGAGGTACATTTTGGATTAACACCAGTTGTCATCACTCTTCTCTTATAGTTTATACATTATGATAGCAGATCCTGTGACATGCGGGGAGAATGTGTGTAAGGCACACACATACAACACATGTTAACGATAAGCGTTGCAGCAGGCAGTGAGAATAAGCCTTGATGCGTCAAAGGTCAGGGTGGTAGCCTCAATAATCTCTTTTCTTTTTTTTATCAATATATATCATTCAACTGTTTGGGATTCATTCAATATTTTACATGCCACTCTCTCTGCTCTGTTTATTACAAAGAAACAGTGACGAGTTATCGTAAAAATATACCTGAAAGTTTTTATTTGCTTTTTTCCTGACTTTAAATTCTTTTTTAAAATGGTCTAGGTTAGGTACAGTAAGGGATCATGTTACTATGACCTCAGCGTCCAAATAAAATATGAAAAATTCATGTCCAAAAAATGAAACGTTATCATTTTCAAATGGAATATTACCAAAACTAATATCTTTCCCCGACAAACTAAAAATATGTTTTCTTGAACTTCAGTTCGCTGTCCATTCGTCAATCCCTCTGATTTAATTTGATCCTGAATGAGCAGCAGTCATTCAATCTGTTCCACTATGAGCTTGTTAGTAAGTCACTGACCGTCCCTCTGATGTTAATCATGATGACTGATTATGTGATGTGATCAGTCAGTGGTTCAGGTGCTACAAGAAGCCACAGCTGTGAATATCAGTCATGTGTGTGTGTGTGTTGGAGGAGGCATGACGGGCAGCTAACCCCTCAATGTGCAAACAGGTGTTTACGTCTGTTATAACCCTGTATAATGTCAAGGAATACAGAGAAGCAACAATGATGGGATGATGTTAAAAGCATAGCCGTTTATTACAGCCGATGATTGCTATAGAAACAGATTAATCTGACAAAAAGCTTCTGTTAAATGACAAGGCTGTGCAAAATCATAAATTAACCAGAACAGAAAAGGGAATTAAGAGTGGGTTTTTTCATTACCGGATGGTAATGAAAAAACCCACTCTTAATTCCTTATACTAATAATGGTTTTAATAATTTTAATTTCTATAGTGCCGTTCAAGAGATACAAGGGCGCTTCATGTAGTTTGACACAAAAGAAAAAATAATAACACCGACAAGAGCTGAAAAAATAAAGGCAGGGGATGGGAGAGATTTAGCTGAGGTTATAGGTCTTTGTGAACAGGTGATGTTTGAGGTGTTTTTTTGTAAATGTCCAGAGTTGAAGCATTGCAAATTGCAAAGGGGGGAGAGTTTCGTAGGGGGGGGGGGGGGGGTGTTGCAGCACTGAAAGCTTTATCTCCAAGAGAGCAGACCCATATCTGCCATTTAATAATAATAATAATAATAATACATTTAATTTATAATGCACTTTACATTTGGATCAAATCTCAAATCTCTGCTGCCAGGTACAGTAAAGATATCACTAAGAAACAAAAACGAACCTGTACAGCTCTTAATTACTAAATAGAAAATACAGTCCAGCACCAAAATAATTAAAAACCTCACTAAGTAGTTCAGAAACTGCTTATAATCTGAAAAAATAACCACAAAACAAAAGGCGATTTCAAAAGGAAAAATTCAAGAAGGCCTTCATTATAATTTTAACAGACTTAATGCAATTCACACAACTAGAGACAACCGAAACGCACTGAAGTCCTGTTCTTAGCCTGCTCTGCTAAGCTCTATTGTATCCGCAAGTGCCCCACTTCCACCAGGATAGAGGTTTCATATGAATCTGATGAAGATCCGTCCGTGTATGTGGACACAGTTTTAGGAGTGAATCTAATCAGTGTTTCGTGCATTTGGTCCTTGACTGAACCCTGACTTCAATCTCGTCAAAACCCTTTGGGATAAAATGGAACTGTGACATCCCATCAACCACCATGAGTGTTAATGCTTTAAAGTCAGGATGGGAGCAGGTCCTGCAGAAAGGTTCTAACATCTGATGGAAGACCTCTTGTGAAAATCCAGTAAGTATATACCCCTAATGTTCAGTTGTGCACATCAGGTGACATAGAGAATGAGCGAGCTGCAGGAGACTTTGTTTCCTGCTCCTTGCTGATACTCATAGGCAGTCAAGCGCACACATCCAATTTGCTGTTTGGGAACATGAGAGAATTAGTCTCCTGAAAAAAAAAATAAAGGGGAAAAAAAAGAAGTTTGAGCAAATTAGCTAAAATCATAATAAATATTTCTTGAGCTTCACAGCAAAATAGGATTCTCTGGTAAAACTGAAGAAGTTGGGGATTTATAGTAAAACATGAACAATAATAGTAAGCAAATCTAGAATGACTCCATACATCTCAGATGGAATAATACATGCTACATTTGCATTACAGTGCCAAGTCACCTGCCAGTCAGATTAAGATGGGAGGATCTCAATCTTTCTATGACCAATACAGACATAACAGAATCCACTCTACAGACATGCCAGAGTCCACCTTAGGACTAAGATGAGTCTTCCTTGACTATACTCTTGGTTACAAGCAACAACTTAGAAATTATGATATTGTTGGGTGTTTTGGCTCATGTTACCTATCTTTCTCCGGTCATGTCAATGCATGACCTCATGCCATGTCATGCATTTGTCATTCTTGATCCACTTACACGTACTCACCTCTCACGGTTGCTGGAGAGACCTGTGTCAGCACCTATGTGGCAGTGCTATGGAGTTTACTAGAAGAAACTCTTGGAGATATGTCGATTCAGCGAGGAGCAGTCAGACTGCGACATCAAGACTTAGCTACATCTAGCTAAGTCGGACTTTAGACCTGAGCCCGTATGGCTCTCAAAGTAAGCTGGTGGAAGTAACAGTGCAAGAATTACTTGGGGAAGTAACTCTTCCTCTCAACGACAAATGATCCCCCCCAATGCTGAAGACTACTGCCAATCTGAGCGGGTAGCAAACTACCCATTTCAAGAGGGTGCAAATGGTTAGTTTCCACAGATGTGCACATTCTTGAAAGCTGGTAAGCAGGTCACAGGAAGTAGTCCAATTCTTGCTTTGTGTCTAGAGTTGGATGACGGTGGAAAATGTATCCGTGTGGGATGGCAACTCCATAGAGTTGCACTGACTGCCGACGATGGGAGTGCTAAACCCACTGTACCACAAATGGCAGATCTAATTTCTCTATTTCCTCTTTATCTATTCAAGCCTGCCTTTTTTCCACAGGGATGGATTGCTCTGGCAATTTGAGGTCAAAATGGGAGAGAACGATTTGCTCAGTTAAAACTGCATTATACGTCACAGATGGTGCACAAGCTGTCCCTAAAGCCGTGCTCCACACTGTACTCATTGAGGTGGAAGGCACTCTGAACAGCAATCCATTACCTTATGTATCATCAATTGCCAGGGACCCAGATCCAGTAACTCCCAATATTCTTCTGATGGCTGCGGCCTGATGGTTCATTGCCCAAGGGTTGTATGCACTGAGAATGAGCTCCTTAGTGGCTAACTTGAAGCACTCCCAAAGTTTTCTAACTCATGAGAAATGGCAGACTGCACCTGACGACATAGTAGAAGACTGGTGACGATTTAACAACATTCATTTATTCAACAAACTACCTCTCATGTGTCACACAAATTTAAAACGTATGAATCACCATGCTCAATGTCCAGATTCCCTCAGGCTATGGAAACTATATGAAGTAGCTTTGGTGACATCAGGCCTGCAACAGAGACTGACATGAAAAGGAGAGGGAATCAGACAAAAGAAAAGAGAAAATTTGAGAAATAAGATATTGTGAGGGAAATGAAAATATTACCTTTGCCCTATTTGTTTCTGAAGTCTTTCGTCCTCTTATGAATGGCGAATGATGGCCGTAGTGTTCTGTCTGAAGGACCCAAGGACCGAAGCCTGACCCGGAAGATTGGCCCTGACATTGTAAGCTTATGATGATCCTACTGGATCTGAGTGGCGAGATTCCGGGATGAGACTCCCACCTGAGCATGCCGGGAGCGTCTCTGTTATAACAGAGCTGTCTATAATATAGCCATATATATAAGAAAGAAAACTGAGACTCCTCGAATTACTTGCTTTTCCTCAAATAATCAGATGACAAGATTTGTTTTCTTTATCCGAAATGCAGTTGACTATAACGTTGCAGTTGGCTGCAGTATCTGTAGCAACAGGCGTTGCTATAACAACAGGCTTTTGGCTGCTATCAGAGGCATTAATGTTTGCTTGCTGCTCCCGACCAGCATTTTGTGGCGCAGTTGTATTTCACTGTTGGATACCTGTGCTGTCATCCGACTCTGTTCCAGTTTACGTTTTCTTTGTGCCTTTCTGGAGCCAGGCCAACATTACTGTCCTGCTTTTATTCATCTGCTTTTCTGCAGAAAAGCGATAATGTGACGTTACGTTGTCCTAAGAACAAGTGAGTGAGCCTCTCCAACCTTGTCATTGACACTCTGGATCATTTGGGCTCGAGTAATAAACTTGAAATTAAAACCAGAACCAGCACTTTTGTCAGTTTTGTATTACCACCACTGCACAGACACTTTGACACATGGTAACAGTTTTTTTGAGGCACTGGCACCGCTGTGCAGGAGTTTTTCTACGTCCTCGTTCTTTGTGCAATGTTTAATATTAGATGTAATGTATTAGAGGGACATCTTTATGTTTCTCACACACTGGTGGGGAGGTATATGTTTGGGTAGAGGAGGCCTGTTTTCTTTGCGTTATTGAGTTTTTAAATGTAGGTCAAGAATGTTTTGATTCAAGTGTAAAAGCCCATGTATTTTCCTAGAGCTGATATTCTGGTGAAAGATGAGTAGCTGTATGTCTGATGGAGGAGAAATATGGAGAAATCGGCACCGCTTCAGTTAGAACTATGTTTCTCCAGCGAAGAAAAACATGGCTATAAGTCAGTGGTCCGTCACGGTACTGTGAGCTCACTCATCGGGCCTCGCTGCAGCGGCAGATGAATTCAAGCGCTTAAACATGTTAATTTTTTTTAGGTTTGTTGCTATATAACAGCAGATCCATCATGGATCAGTCTGTTACAGGCTCCTCTGACCACACACACAACCTGTATTGTCTCACTAAACACTGTGAGTGGACTGATGTCTCCTCACCTCAGTATCCTTTGGGTGGTCTCGTAGTTTGGCAGCGGAGAGACGCTGGTTTGACAGCTTTCTATAGCTGCTGACATCTCTCCTCTCGGGGATCAGAATCCAGATTTATAGAAAGACATTCATTTTATACTCCATATCAATATATCTGTTTAAAACGGTGTGTCCATCAACACCTACACACTTTTAGTTGTGCTCCATGTTGACGCTGATAACCAAATGATGGCTGTGAGAGGTCAACATAGAGGTTGTAGCTGACATTTCCACATGTTGCCGTGGTAACATCTGAAGTCAATATGCGTGATTTTCTAAAGTTTCTTAAGCAAGTATATTACATTTGTTTACTGAAAGTTTGGGAATTGTGTATGTTAAGGTCATTTTTAACTTTCATTTGTTATATTAAACAGTATATAACCATGGAAGAAATCTGAGGTTTGTGTGTTTTGGCTCCCCAGTGCTTTCAACAGAATCCAGCCATCGCTGCTGAGATGGAAGCTTTGAGGAGCAGGAGGAGTTGTGAACCACCAGCTACCTCACCAACAGACCACATTATGTGAGGCTGAGAGACTGTTTGTAGTAACTGGTGGTCTGCAGCATGGGAGCTCAACAGAGGTCAGTGCTTTCCCCTTTCCTGTTTACAGTATACATGTTAGACTTCAGACACAACACTGCCACCTTCAGCTGTTCTCCGGGGATTAGCGAATATTGGATATCAGAGGGGAACAATCTGGAATACAGGAACTCCATCAAGGACTCTGTGTACTGTTGTGTCTGAACTCTGAACCCTACAACTGTTGGTTCATCCTCTACTACACATCTTGTGTGTATCTGCCCATTACACATTTAAAGACTGGACTATTTTAATTTGTACATTTTTTTCTTTTTTATATTTATCATTATTTAATACCTCTTTTTAAATGTAAATGTGTATTTTGATGGGTTTTTTTCCCTAGCATATTATACTGTTGCAGCTTTCACTGCCAGTGGCACTTTTTCTACTGTTTTTTTGGAACTGCTGATCCAAAAACTATCTATTCATGATGTTGATTAAAGTTTTTTGTCAAATGACTGTATGACCCGGAAGTTATGCAGAGCGAAGCGCAGAAAATATGAGAGATATTAGAAATGAAAACAGTACATTTATAAACTCCTGTCATTTGTCATGATAGTCAGGGACGTGAAAAGTCCCTGACTGTCATGAAAAGTATTACACAAATAATGATAAAATAAATATTTATATTTTTCTACTGATTTGTCTTATTAATGTAATTTCTGTATGATTCCAATCACTTCATTCATTTTTTATAATAAAAATCACTGAATTTGCGTATTTCCTGTTCAAATAGAGAGGAGACGCGCGAGGCGGGGCAACTATGAGTTGAGCCTCATCTCACCAATGTAATGTTTGTAGATACATTTTTTATATGTCCTAACTTTCCATAGAATACGTAATGAATTTCATGACATTGTGTGATATATTTAATCTTGCTGTCCGACACAAAACCATAATGAAAAAGCAGGAAGTGAGGCAGCCAGTACCTCTGCCTCCATGAGGGGGATGAGCCCTCAGGGTTTATGTTTGTTCTGCTGTTGTTCTTCTTCTACTCAGAGATGAAATCTGAATGAAGTTTACTACAGTAGTGCATTTTTTATGTTTTGCTCGGACTTCAAAGATGGAAGATTCTATATCCAAACCACCCCAGGAAAAACTATTAATTACTACATTTTAAAAATGAACCTATAATCTTGTCTTTATTTTATTAAATCATTGTTTTTGTATATAATTGAAAATATTTTGAAAACAAAAAATTTAAAACGGGTAATAATAAACTTAATTTTTAACAGGGAAATACCAAATTTAAATTTTTTCCAGTTTTTAAAGTTTTTTTTTTTTTTTTTAAATGGGGTGAACCTTTGATTTTGTCTTGCACAGTATGAACTATTGTGTCCCAATAGCAATTAAGAACACACGAAGGTGCACACAAGTGCGCTCTTTTTCTGAGCCGATACAAACGTAACGTTCTTCTTTGGCCTAATATGTACCTAAACTATGTTTGTGGAGAGAACTCTGATATGAGGCACGAAACACAACCAGTAGCCAGTGTGCAAGCTGGCAATTAATGGTGAATTTTAGCTTCTCTATTGGATTAATATATTTATAAATCCGAATCAGTGCCTCATCTGCCACCGAACTTGAACACAAGTCACCTAGTTACATGCCCGAACCACCTCAACTGGCTCATTTTGAAGCGCTAGAGAAGGGACTGTACTCCAAGCTTCTTCCGGATGTGTGAGCTCCGTACACTATTTCTGAGGCTGAGCCTTAGTCACCCTACGAAGGGAGCTCAATTTAGCCGCCTGTATCATCGACTTCATTCTTTTTGTCACTACCCAGAGCTCATAACCATAAGTGAGTGTTGGAACGTAGCTGGAACTGTAAATTGAAAGCTTTTGTCCTATGACTCAGCTCTTTCTTCATCACAAAAGGCCAATACAACGCTTCCATTACTGCTGATGCCACACCAAACTGCCTGTCCATTGCCGCTTCATTTTCCCATCACTCAAGAACAAGAAACAAGAAACTTGTGGGTCTAACATTCCCCAAAAACATGGCTGACTTTCTCCTGAGCATACGAAGCACAACTCTCACTATGGATATATAGAGACCAGACGGCCCGTCGTAAGGACACTAGTACCTTGTGTTCTCCCCCACAGGACTCCCCGCAGGCCACGGTCATAAGCCTACTCCAAATCAACAAAACAAATGTACACTGGATGGGCAAATTCCCATGACCCCACAAACAAGCCTGCAAAAGTAAAAAGTTGGTCCACCATTCTAAAACCAGGACGGAAATCGCATTGTTCTCTTTTCCGAACCCAGGGGTAATTTTGCCGAGGACGGCTGAGAAATGTGATTCCCTATGATTGTGGCACACCCTCCTGTCCCCATTTTTTTTTTAAAGTAGTACCACCACCACAGTCTGCTGCTCCACAGGCACTGTCCCTGTCTGTCAAGCGATATTTAATGGGCGTGTCAACCATGCCAACCCCACAATGTCCAAAGCCTTCAGAAACTCAGGGCGAATTTCATCCACCCCTGGTGCCTTGCTATTTTTGAGCTTCTTAACTTCCTCAGTGAGCTCTGCTAGGGAAATGAATAGGCCTTCCCCATGGTCCTCTAACTCTTTCTCCACTACAGTGGGTGTGGCTTCCAGGTTCAGAAGTTCCTCAAAGTGTTCTTTCTATCGTCCAACGATATCCTCAGTACGTGTCAGCAGTTCTCCTGTCTCCTGCCGTACACAGTCTGAGCCAAGCCTTACTTTCCCTTCCTGAGTCGTCAGGCGGT
Organism: Lophius americanus; assembly: GCA_037951165.1. Classification (NCBI taxonomy): domain Eukaryota; kingdom Metazoa; phylum Chordata; class Actinopteri; order Lophiiformes; family Lophiidae; genus Lophius; species Lophius americanus. Next base: position 3,427,929 of record JBBDHG010000094.1, read on the forward strand.
TTGCTAGAATTTCTTTCTTTCGAGCGAAAATCATTCTCCATTGCTTCCCCAAACTCCTCCGATACCTGGGTCTTCCCTTTCACTGCTGAACTTCTGGTCTCTGTACCTGTTTGCTGCTTCAGTAGACCTCTGGGCTATCCAGGTCCGAAAGGTCTTCTTCAGCTTATCGGCGTCCTCCACTGGTGTCCACCAGTGGGTTCTCAAGTTGCTGCCATGACAGAAACAAATAACTTACTGGCCACAGCTGCTAGCAGCTGTCTCCATAATCGAGGTCTTCAACATGGCCGAATATGTCGGGGGTTCCTCTGTAGGTGTGAGTTCAAAATCGGACGGACAGAGGATTCCACTAGACTAGAGTTTCAGAGGACAGTTCAACTCAACAACTTTTTTTTACCACGTCTGTCCGGCAGCTTCCCTCCACATCTGATACAACTCATCATCAGGTGTTGATGAAGCTCTGCTCCTCTCTTCACCCTAGTATACAAGACATTCGGCCACAGATAGGGGCGGCTGTAGCTCAGTAGGTAGAGCGGCTGTCTCCCAGTTGGAAGATTGGATCGTAGCCGCTCAGTAGGTAGGTAGCGGCTGTGTCATAGGGTCCTTGAGCAAGACCCTGAAACCCTAGCTCCCCGGGTTGTTCAAAGGGGCTGCCCACTGCTCCCTTAGGGATGGGTCAATTGCGAGAAATAATTTCAATTTGCTCTACTGTTTATGGCTGTTTGTGATCAAAAAATTATGATTGATGATACAAACACAAAGTCGATCATAGATCTTTGGCATAAGGTGGCCTGGTAAATAAACTTATGAGTCATCTTATGCTTGAACATGGTGTTTGTTATGGACGGTCCATGACTAGCACAGAAGTCCTGACGCCTCTCAACATTGACAACTCCGGAGAAGAATAAGGTCTAGCCCTTATCCAGGATTGTGATTACGTAACCAATGCTGTGGGTAGATCAGAGCCCCACTAAATCTAGCTGGTACCGCTCCATCTCCGGCGCAAGCCTTGTTTTTTCCTAGCTAGAGAGATGACATTCAACGTACCTGAAACCAGTTGCCTGCTGTCTGTATAATTTTGCACCTGACCCCAAGGCCCATCCGTTCAGGTGGTGGGCCCACATGCTGGAGGCTCCATGAAATATGTTCAGGCTTGGCCCGGTCGAGCCTGGTAGAAAAGGGCCCGGCCACCAGCTCCCCTCCCAGGTCTGGCACCAGAAGGGTGCCCTGGTCCCCCTTTGTCCAGACTAAGTATAACAAAGTCTTTGATGCCTATTCATTGGGGTCCTTGAAACATTTCAAACATTGTAAAACATTTCCCTTAAAGTGCAAAACATTTCCATTTCAAACACAAACAAACCATTTCAAATATTAATACTGCAAAACACAAACTCTGTGAAACATTTCATGAACAAACACTGTATAACAATAACACATTAAAACATTTGAACACTAAAAATGGAACCTATTTCAAAAACAAACACTTTGGAACACTAACACTGTCAAATATTTCAAACACTAACACTATGTGAAAATACAAACTCTTACACTGCGACTTATTTTAAGCACAAACACTGTGCAACAGCACAGTGACATATTCTCTACTCCTGCCACTACAAAAGCTCTGCTATGCACCGTGTGCTCTTATAATAATAATAATACATTTCATCTTACACCTCATTCTTCACTTTCTGTACACATACAGAGTGATTAAAAAGTGAAAAATGCATTAAAAACAACAATCTCGCACCAAGATATCAGGAGCTGCAACAACAGGCTGCCACTCTGTCCAACTGCCAACTGTCCAGCTGTCTGCCTCGTTGTTTAACACTAAACTAATGGGATTTATGCTAGTTAGAGAGAGAGTAATTAATTTGGTGCTCTGAGCATAAGACTGTTTCGTTTTTTTTTCATGTTCCATGATACTTCTGATGAAAATAAATAATGACATCAATACAAAGCGAAGACTGTTTTATGACCAAAGTTGTCACAGTGGTAGAGGAGGAAAGGATGATGTGCATCGTAAAAAGCAGCAAACAAAGATATGGTTGGTTAACTTGGTGTAGAAATAAAAAAGCACATTAAACGTAATATGATAAAATGAATAAGAAATAAATGTAAACCAGTGCTTTAGAATAACAGCATGATGAGCGTAATCTTGGACATGATAAATGTAATGATAATGGCTCATAATGCCACACATAATGATGAAAAGTAACATTTGTAACTCTGTGCAGCCACAATCCGTTTGGATCAGTTCCTGAAAATGTTAGAGATGGCAAGATGGTAAATATCCAAATCATTAAGCAAAACTACGGTGGTTTTTAAAATGTGTTTTTCTTTTGGGAAATTTGTTTTGGATTTTTGAAACGTGTTTTTCTTTTGGGAAATTTGTTTTGGATTTTTGAAACGTGTTTTTCTTTTGGGAAATTTGTTTTGGGTTTTTGAAATGTGTTTTGCTTTTGTAAAGTTGTTTGCACTTCTGGGCCACCGTACAAAACAAATTGAAAGCACACCACCAAAAAAAAAATAGTCACAAGAATATAAAGTGCTAGCGGGTGGCATATACGCACGCACACACACATACACTCACACACACACACACACACATACACACATAGGTCAGAACAGCATTATTTTCAGAGTTTTTTTTGTTTGTGTTTTTACATCATTCAGTCACAAAATTACTCTGAGTTACTGGATCTTATGTTAAGCCATATCTGTGTACAAAACTTTTTTCTAAACAATACGGTGGTTTTCTGTCAAACTGAGAACATGCAAACATCCAAACAAAGACACATACAAATATTGACAATAGTGACATAAATGACTGTTGTCATGATCACCAATCAACCGCAACATTAGAACCATTTACCATTAGTATATTCAGATATAGTCACGCGGTGACAATAACCAACATTACTTTAATATAATGTAGAAACAGATTTGAATGGTCGTAGGCGCCCCCCCCCCCTTTCAAACCACGTGAACGAAAGAGAGTCTGCAACGCTTTGATGCAAGAGCGGCTTCTTACCACTAGATGGGGGTGTTGTTTTGTGGTGTAATAACCCTTCATTACCACTGTTTAACCACTGAGTGTCGCTGCACATGTGATCCATTCACTCTGTTGGGTCTCAGGGCTTTTAATTTCAGCCGCTTATTGAGAAATCCATTATGTGTGTATTTTTTCACATTCTTGTATTTTCATTTCCAGAATCTAACTTGTTCCTGGAAGGTGACGCTTCCAGGAACAAACTCAGCTTCCTCTCACTTCCCCTCACATGTCATTCACCTATTAAATTTTCACTTTTTTGTTATTATTCTCAGCTACTGGAACTTTTGGAAGATTTCGGATGAAACACTACAGACATGTTTTTATAGATTTGATGTTTCTGTCACCTTTTATATTTACTTGTAACAAATAAACGAAATTTACAGTTTGATTTGGTTTCAGTCCAGCTCTTGAAGAACTGCAGGACTCATAGTTTCACTATTCATGGTTTGTATGGAGAAATAATGTGGCAATGATGAAAAATACAATCACCTTAAATGCCTTTTTTAATGAAGTATTTCTTCCTGCTTCTTTAATAGCAGATCAATGACAGTTATTCAAGTAGTTTGGATTTGAAAGTTGTTCTTTCATGTCAGTCTGAATGAAGAGTGTGAATGAATGAATGAATGTTGGTACCCTAACACTGATAAAGTGTTATTATTGGCTGATTTTGGAGTTAAAAAGTAACACTCGTCTACACAAACCACTTTTACTTTTACTTTTATGTTCTAGTGTAGACTAGGATGAAGTTTCAGATAATAAGTCCCTCAGAGACGGGTTTGTTAAATATAGAAGTGTTACCCCCATATTCACACTATATAGTGTAAAAATTACTCTTTTCATTAACCTGAAATTACTTGATATTTATTCTTATTCTTATAATAAGACAGAATGTTTAGTTCAAACACTTTTATTATAAAACATTACACCACATGAATACATGAAGACACTTTTTTAAAAATGCAACAATGTGGAACAACATTTGCTCTCTCGTTCTCATTACAGTATTTTTTATCAAAGGATCAAAAGTAAAAGAGTTTGTCAATGAGAATCACAGCATGTTCATTATTATTTCTCTCCTCATACCTAATTGGCATGAATATGTTCATCTAAGTACATTTTGTCATTTATGCAACCTATTATAAAAGTGCATTGTTCATGTATTACAATACTGCAGATTTTGTTGAACACAGGTAGGTCATGTTCCAGTACATATAAAGAAACCAATGTGGTATTCAGTGCCATCATTTCTGACAATTTGTGGTAGAAATATCTGAAATATTATCTTAATCTAATACCTGACACAGCGTTTTCTCCACATTCCAAAGTGCCTATTTTTTTAATTTTTAATTTTAATTAATTTAATTTTTTTAATAAGGACCTATGTCAAACCTTTTAAAATAATAATTTTCATAGTTTAAAGCCAGTTGACGCTGGTGTTGCTATATGAGTGAATTTATAATGTTTTTTGACATTTATTACGGACTATTTGAAAAATGTATGTTTTGCCTCAAACCTCATCCACCAAATATGGATAAGAGGGCCATTTTTTTATCATACATCTGGATAATGGATCATTAAATGGTGCTTTGGGATTAATCTCCTATCAGGAAACAAAGTTTTGAACATGCTATGGTGGTTACAAATCAAATGTTTTAGGTAACATGTTAGGTCGTCAGTAAGAACACAATATTAACATTCTGTAACAAAAGGAGAACAAAGTTCCAGTGATTATTGTCTCTTTCAACCAAATCACCAAAGATAAGTTGGGTATTGCGGATAAGACACAATGACTGTATAGCATTTAGGCCCAATTGGTTACTGTTGTCATCAATTTTTAAGCCACCAGGTTTGTCTTTACGTTCTGTGTAGCCATAATTAAAACTATGTTTCATATCCATCAGCGTGTTCATAGAGATGTAGGTACTGATCATTAGGTACTGAAAAAAGGTTAAGCTCATTCTCTCCAATCCCCTCTAACAAATCATGCATGATATTAACAGCATAACTGTCAGTGCTATGAACATATTCTAATGAGTTGAGCACACATGATTTTTTAAGACCGTAGATGGCAGGGAGAGCAGGATCTTCACTCATTCCAATCTCACACAAAGTATAAAATATTTTGGCTCAACTATGTCTTATTTCTCAATATTTTTGCTTCTTTGCCCCTGTGTGAAACGCTGAAAAAGATTTACCTAATTGACTGAAATTTTTCTTCATTTTCTTATAAATGTCTGACGGCTTAGCTTCAGGAGAAAATTTCTGGAGAACTACTTCTTGAGCCTGACTTTTCACATCATTGACAACTTCCCCACTGGAAGAAACTATTATTTGGACAGTCCTTTGAGATATACCAAAAACTTGCAAATTTGCAACAATTGATCCACACATTCTAACAAGTGAGTTTTTGGAGGTAACTGGGGAAACCTGCAACATGGTGCAGAAGTTTGTTGGCCGATCACTTGAAAAATTCCATCTCACATTCTCTTTGTGTGGCAGCGTCCCGACCAGTATCAGCCTATTAATCAGGGCTTTTGCTATGAACAGTGTTACGGTGCTTTCTGAATCCATTGTAAGTACAGAAAGATGAACTGCATTCTTGCTCTCAACATTTCAAACATAAAGTTTTGGCCGGATCTAAACCATCCGAAAATCTATATGTTTGCAAAGAAACTGAACTACTTTTGTGGTACAATTTACAAAAAAAAACGGTGAACATACCCAGGAAGTTGTTTTAACCGGATGTGACTATTGTAAACAGGTGACTGGTTAACGCTCTCGCATTCATTTTGCTCTCAGTTCCTTGACTGGTGGGCTTTCCTTTGTATTTCCAGCATCAATGTGGTACAGCATGATTTGAATGTAAGTGTAGAAACTTGATAGAGCTTCATCATAGGAGAGGCCGAAGACATAGTGAGTTTTGAATAGCACATCAAAGGCAGCCACGTCAGTCTCTGTACTGCAAAGGGATCGCTTTCTGGTCCATTACAATGAAGACCCTTTGGGTTTTGTTCTTTCACTCACCTGAGGAGGAAGGGCTGCTTTGCATCAATTTTTCTCCAGGAATGTAGTGAGGCTGGCTCCTTCCTGTAGTTTGTCACAGATTAAGACAACCTCAAACACTCACCACAGATTAGGATCGAAACCAAGATATATTCTTACAATATTGTGTCGACCTGTACCATAGCACAAAAGGGTGATATTATTTACCTATATAAATCTTACAAGATAACTGGCCCGCCTGCACTGAACTGATCTTGGCTGTTTTCTTAAGGCCTTTTGATTTAGGGGGCAGAATTTCGCAAAAGCAACAGGAGAGCCGACATTTCAGCACCCCATCCTTGGGGACAGGGTACAAAGAGAACAAACAGAAAAAACAGCACTTCATTAAATTACGTATTCTTATTTATTTAGGTAATTTTGAAGCTGCAGTGAACTACAATTATTTTAGCACTCATTTAGTTTTAGGTTACAATTTCATAGTGGACAGTGCGTATTTCAGATACAGAAAATGTGTCCATATTTACCATTAGTCATTCTCATCCTTCGGTTCAAATGCTTCAAGGAGCTCCTCAACATAAAGATTGGAGGGAAGGCTCTGGCATTCTGCCGCGACTTTGCTCTTGAAATACAATATATATATTCCTCCTTACCAGTCCAGGTAAAGTATGTCGAGCAAACAAGGAAAGACATCCAACACTGAAGAAGTTGCATCCTGGTCCTGAACCACATTCTGTCCTCAGAGGGGGCTCTCCTCTTCGCCTTCACCACAGATCTATCTGTTGAATGTCTATATACAGAGAAGGGCCTCCCTGCAATCGTCACCAAAGAGATGTCCATCAATTATCAGAAATGTTCCCTGTGTCGTTGGGCTGTCCTGGAAGTTAAGCCTGGGACACCTAAGGAAGCCATAATGGGTCTTGCGTTGGACCCTCTTGAGTCTCCAAGCAAAATAGTCTGTTTTGGCGTCGGGATCATAAAAGTGTGCCTGCTCACACGTACAAGCACACACAAACACAAAAACCATTATAAACTAAGTCTCCAAGCAAAATAGTCTGTTTTGGCCTCGGGATCATAAAAGTGTGCCTGCTCACACGTACAAGCACACACAAACACAAAAACCATTATAAACTAATTACAACTATTAAGCAGTAACACGGTTTAATGATATTGATTGACAGTTCTGGTCCTCATAGAGATAAAAAAAATAATCCGATAGAAATTTAAAAACATTCGCATTCACTCATTGGTATATACGTTTTTTCAATATTTTATCTGTCATGTTAAGTATATTTTATAAATTCTCGGAGTCAATAACTTATTGTGAAACCATAATAAATTTTCATAGCTTCAATTACCAAGATAACATGTATTAACAGTTGTAATAACTTTTTAAAACTATTCCAGAAGAATAAAAAGGCTTGAGAAACTAATTGTTTATTTCAGATTCATCGATGCGGACACATCAACAGTCAAGTGTGCTAAATATCTACTTAATAATCTTAAATGTTACTGGGCTCTGGCGGTATCCAACCTTGAAGATCTGGACACCAGACATAAGCAGCACATCCAATATGTCTTTGTCAACCTCAGTACCTGACGCGTCAGTCAAGGTGAGCACCCCCTCAGGTAAAAGTTCCATCTGCAGACCAAATTTGTCTGTTACTGGGAGAAACATGGATTACATTAATGTACGATTTCAACCATGTAATTAGGACTTATATAACCGCTCCAAAAGGTTCTCTTATGTTAAAGATAAGCCACGCTCCAACTGATGTTAATCCAGTATTCATTATCTTCTTCAACCAGCAAACACCCTGAAAAACTAAAATGTAGTAAACAATACAGACATAAATATCTTATTGAAACAAAATAAATCCACCTAAACATAATGTGTGTTCAAATTAAATTAAATTGCAATAACATACTGTGCGCACCATCTAACCAGAAATGTAGGAGTAGTTAGAGTCCTTTAATGTCCCTTTATTATAGGTAACCAACGTGCATCTTCGATTTCCGTCTGGCCCCTGTAGTTAGTTCCATGCAGCACGTGTCCTGCTCTATTGATCCTGTGAAGGCTGCATGCTGTTTACTCAAAGCAGTTCCCAAAATAACAGTAGGTCTCACTAACATAGCCTAGTATGTGCAAATATTAAAACAAAATATTTTCTTTGTAATTAAATGAAATCTCTTTAAAGAAACACATTTTCTGCGACAGCTACAACTTATATATTTCTGTCTTAAAGGGATTCATTAATGTGTCTGCAGATTTCAAAGAAAACATTAGAATGAAAAAGTCTGGCATTATCAAATCATGCAGAACATCTTAAATATGTAATACTAAATAAAAATACTCAATCAATGATAAAACAAATGAACAACCAATATATAATTAGGTAAATAAAAAACATTATTCGTGCCTGAAAAGAACTTTGTGGTTTAAACATAGAGCGCATTTGGTTGGTTTAAGGGCACCGAACCCTCAACGAGAGGTGATTGTAATCTGATATGATTGAACAAACTTTCTAGCATTGCTATTGCACTGAGGCCACAGGGAGAAATGACACCTGAGGTTTCACCGTTGGGCTCAGAGTTAAGAGTGAACAAAGAGTTATTTGTCAACTGATAGTTAAATAAAAAGGGATTTGACTCTCTCCAGAGTATGATTAACTTTTGCTCTGAATTCATCAACACAAAGAATTAAATTGGCTGTTGGTGAACATCCAGGTGGTGTTCGGCAAACTGTAGGCGCTTTAGCTTGTGTGTGGATGCCAGAAGAGGCATTTTTCTTGCAACCCTCCCGAAAAGCTTGTGTTGGTGTAGTTGCCTTCTGATAGTGGTTATGGAGACGTTATCACCCCAACATTCAGCTGACATCTGCAATTCTCCAGCTATTATCATTGGAGTCTCTTTCCTTTCAACTATTCCTCCTCACAGTGTGTGGGGTCAGTTTGCCGACACGTTTCATCTTGGCTGAGTTTTTAAATCTTCAGTCTCTCTATATTTCGCCACAGTGTCCCTACAGCGGATTACCTGTTTCCATTTTACCCTCATATTCATCTTTCTACGTCACACCAACCAACTACATGTCCTCTTTCACCACATCCAGACACCTCCTCTTTAGTCTGCCCCTTTATCTCCTGCCTGGCAACTCCATCTCCAGCATCATTCTCACCCCCACACTCCCGACTTTTCTCTTTCTCTTTCAACTAACAGTAGCATAGTGTCTGCCGGTACCCTGCTGTTTAACAATGCCAGTGGCGGTCATAGTTAACACGGGCCTCGACCAATCCCGTTTGGAAATCACTTTCATATTCTGCATATTCATTTGGCATAGGATTTACAGCTGATGCCATTCCTGAAAAAACCCTCTGCATTTCTACGGCCTTGGGACCAGCAATAGAAATACACTGGCTTATGACCCCTTGTGACAGATTTCTGCCTATGTCACCTCATATTTATACCCGAGAAAAAAAATAAGTAATTGTTCATACTTAAACAGCTGAATACATTATTAATATAGTACTGGACTTATTATTTTTCTACCTTTAAATGACAGTATTTGCTAGGGCTGATAATACTTATAGTAAACATGTTTGAAAAAAAAAAAATATTTTTATTTTATTTTAATAATGTAATGATTCCTTTAATTATGTCACATGACCAAAAGGTGAAATTTTTTGCAAAATCTTAATCTTTCTTGGTCTTTGGGCGGTTGCCTTTCAGGGTCGCCACAGCGGATCGAGTCTTTCCATCTTTTCATAGTTACAGACGGTACCCCTACTGGCCAACAGTACCAGTGACGATACTTGTTGAGCTGGGCCCCAACCAACCTCGTTTGGAAATCAGTGTCCATATATTGATTTGGCATAGGTTCTACACCAGATGCCCTTCCTGATACTACCCTCCCCATTTATCCGAGCCCGGGACTGGCACTGCAAGTATCCTGGCTTGTGACCCTTTTGTGGTTAGGTTTAATTTAAATTCAAATGAAGGTGTGTAGTCAGTTCCTGGGTGATGAAGGTCTTGATGCCACTGACTGGTCCTCACGTTCCTTAGACCTGAATCCACCTGAAAACCTCTGGGGCATTATGTATAGGCAATTCAGACTTTACCCAATAGCAACACAGACTGTCCCGGAGAACACTGATGCCCTGATCCAGTTCTGGGAGGAGATCCTCCCAGACATCATTCTCCATTTCAGGCCTGCAGATTTTGAGGAGTATCTACTGGTGCATGGAGGCTCCAACACCCTACTAAAACACGTAATGAGTTGCCCTGGTGAAATTCACACTGTTTGATCAGAACCTATAATTGTATATCTTCACTCTGATTCTGGGTCTGATTTAGAATCCAGCCCTCAGTGGTTTCATGGTTCTGGTTTCCATCTGAGGATTTATTATTACAGATTTTCAATAGGGGATTCATGGTTCTGGTTTCTTTCATTGGGCTAGTAGTTGTATTTTTCATTACTGGGTCCATGGTTCTGGTTTCCATCATTGGGTTTGTAGTTCTGTTTCTATCATTGGGTTCATGGTTCTGGTTTTCATCAGTGGATTTCACTGACCGTTTTGACACTATTTTGTTGTACACTGTAATATTTAATTCATTAATATCCAATGTGTGATTTAAGTGTGCCTCCATTGGAACCAGAACCTTCTGTGAGAAACCAGTGCCTAAAGTTTCTCCAGTTATATTTCACACACCGGTTATATTTCAGTCATTTGAAAATAAGATGCCATCTGTCTGCATAAAAATGAAATAATGATATGTTTGTGTTTGAGTTAGATGTTTATATTAACGCTATGTACTTTTTAATTGATTTGTTCTATAGAGTTGTGGATAGATTCATGTTATCAAAGGAAATAAATAAAAACGGCTTTTAGTTTTTTTATTCTATTCGATACCAAAGGTCTTTCTGCAAGAACCTTTAAACTAATCAGTCCAGAACCACCAGAGTGTCCTCCTACCAATCACGCTAATTGAGACAAAGTGTTAATGTCGGGGACTCTCCTAACAATCAGAGAGGAGGGATAGTTGTCCTCAGGATCCAGCCAGGAATGAAGCAAGTGCTGATATTGGCTGCGGCTGGATTTCTTTGAGTGCTTCCTGAGCAGATGATGTTCTGGTTCCATATGGTAGACCTCTGGGAGTCTTTTGTCCTGTGACTGATGTGACTCATGTCAACTTTAAAGGCTTCACCCCTCCCTCCCCGCTGCTGATCTGCTTGATGAATGAAGAGTCAGCTTCATGCTGATCTGGCAAAGTGTGCCTTTCGTTTTGTACACATCCCACCCCACAACCCCCACCCAATCCTCTCCCCTGCACACTCACAACTCCAGACTTTGTTTTCGGTGAAAGGGACCGTCTCAAATGTCCTGTGCAGCCAACAGCAGCTGCTCCTGGACCTCGCCATTCTTCAGCACAAAGAGAGGAGGGGGGCAGTGGTCCCGGTCCACCTTTGTACCCCCCTCCCTCTGGTTCTCTACTCTTTGTGTCCATTGATCAGGGTGTAGGAGTGTGGGCTGTAGCTTTTGTCTGAGTGCTGTTTAGATGAGGGTGAATGGGGGCACAGAACACACACACACACACGCACACACACACACGCACACACAAACACACACACTGTTGCAGCATGAGTCTGAACAAGGCGCTTGAAGGCTCTGAATAGAGAAGCAGAGCAGTGTTTTGGCAACAGCTGGCTATGTGTGTGTGTGTGGGTGTGTGTGTGTGTGCGTGTGTGCGTGTGTGCGTGTGTGCGTGTGTGCGTGTGTGTGTGTGTGAGTGTGTGTGTGTGTGTGTGTGTGTGTGTGTGTGTGTGTGTGTGTGTCTATGTGTGTGTACATTAACCAATAAAAACACTTTATCCTGTATTAATTTAGACTCTGGCTGCTCGTAAAGATAAAATCTGATTCAAATTAATGTTTTTTCACTCCCTGCTCGCATCCGACTAGCTGGTAATATAGCTATTAAATCTTGACAGTACTTTGATATTTATTGAGAAGGATCAGCTAACAACAAAAATAATAATATGCGGATTATTATATGAACGTTTTCTTCTATATAAATTTCGTAGTAAAAAACATGTTGATGCTCGGAGAGTTTTAGACTCAGTGTGTGTGCATGAACACACACAGCATGAGCATTAGTTCAGTGTTAGAGGAGTGTGTGGTTTGACCCTCGGCCTGCTGTGACCCGCAGCAGCAGACGGATGTTGATGATGGAGGATGCTATTAGCATAGCTATAAAGAATATTAGCATAGCTATGAAGAATATTAGCATAGCTATCAGACAGAGAAAGTGAGCAGACCTCAGCCTCTTGAGTCATCTTTGATAACGAGTGTGGTTCGGGATGGGGGATGAATAAATGGTTTTAGATGATTTAGTGCATTTTGTTTGACCTACATTGCTGTGAAAAAGTGTTGAAGATGACTATGATGGGATGCTGATGCCTGGGGGATGCAGGAATACGCAATCTAACTAACTGACTGACACAGTGACTGCCTGCAGAGGTGTGTGTTTGTGTGTGTGTGTGTGTGTGTGTGTGTGTGCGAGAGAGACAGAGAGAGAGAGAGAGTGTGTGTGTGTGTCACAACCATCTGCTGCTGCACACAGAGGGTTTGGGGTGGAGCAACAAACTCTTATTTTGGAAAGACACTACAGAAGCAGCATGTGGAGCTGCAGCAGAACTTTCTATGGGTGGGAGCCTTGAGCTGGAGCGCAGCTGAGCAGCTGATGTTGTTCAGGGTGAGGGAGTTCAGGCACAAAGGAAGTTCTGATGATTTTACTGGTCTATCTTAATAACTTTCAGAGACATTCATAGATGTATTTTTAAATTTGACTGAAATCCAGTCGAGCTGTTTCCTCACGCAATCAAGCCTGAGTTCTGCTCTGAGCTCCGTACTGACAGGATGAGATGCTGGATCTGATCTGATCTGAGGAAGAGGGTGACCAACCATATCGCAACTGTCTGTATCAAATAAAAAGCTGAGCTAATTCATAGGACAGCACTGAGCTCCACACTAGGTGACGAGACGATCGGTTTGATCTGAGAGAGAAGGTGACCAACAAGAAGCAGACACTAGTCAAGAGAATCTGTTGAGTGTTGTTTGGGATTTTCTCCTGAATGGATTATGGCAGCAGGCTTGTGCCAGGCACCCTGTCTCCTCCTCGTCCCCCTCCTCCCCTCCTCCTGCTCCTCCTACTCCTCCTACTCCCTTTCTCTTTAAATTGGACAGCAGATGGAGTGAGTGCTTGGTTGGTTACCATAGAGATTTAAAGGGATGATTATGTTTCAGCTGGTCCTGTTTGGTCCAATGTGTGTGCCTGTGTGTGTCACAGTGGGCCGTGGGGGATTCTGCAGCAGCTGTTTCTTCACAGGAACATGTAACCTGCAGGTTGGAGAGTATTTTTGTCACTCTTCGAGTCCAGAGGAATAAAACACATAGTCTGTTGCATCAGTACATTCAAAAACATGGAATCTGATTTGTGAGGACGCGCAAAGGAAACGGTTCTCTGATAGGTCAGAATTTCCTTTCGGGAGAAATCCAGGAAGTAGACATGAAAAAGCTTTCGCAATTTATAATGGATGAGTCAGCCAGACCCTGACTACGCTGGTACATCTCAACCCTGGTCCTAATCATGGTTATAGTTATTATAAATAACCGCTTATCCAGTTCAGGAACGCAGGGGCTGGAGTCTATGGCAGCTGTGATTTCAGTCAAAATATATAGTTTGAAAATGAAGCCCTGCTGCAAACAAGGCGTTCATATTCTGTCTACAGGTAGACGCCCTCAACAGTTTAACATTGAAGACCCGTCTCCGAACCAAAAAGCAGTGGATCAGCGCCGCGCCAGTATGTAGTTTGTGGAATATCTTCCTCTGATCAGAGGGGGGAGGGGATTCTGGACATCACACTAGGTGGGTTTACATGGTCACTTTTCCCTTTTCGTAATTAAATTATTCCGTAAGAATATTGCTGTGGTGACTGTTTACATGAGCAGTGATCTAACTGGAAATGGTGTTTACATGTGGGGACACATCAATCGGAAGAGCTGTCAACAGCTGTGTGACGAGCGCATCAGCGACTAATTGATGACAAGTTTAATCAGAGGTTGGGCTTCTTTCGTGTGATCAGGAACGTTTATTTTCTCTTATTGTGATGCTTTTAACTCTTTAATGTCCCTCTCAACTGTTTGGTCGAGCTTATTCTGATTCTTAATTTCTAATTTGAAAAATGTGACTGAACCAGTTTTTAATATGACCCATAGGAAGCATGTATATACTGAAGAGTAGGGAGCCAATGGTGGAGCCATGGGGGATACCATGGGTCAAATGAGGAAAATAGGAGGAGTCATTAACGAAGGCTACTGCGAAAGTCTTATTTTATAAGTAGGATTTTTTTGCATATCAAAGTTTGTGAGGACCGAATTATTTAACTTGATACAACTTAAAATGTCTAATAAGGTTCAACATCATCCGACATAACTTTAAAAGCAGAAACTCCTCATCACACTTCCTGAAATCCATGCCACAGTCTGCGCCTTTCACAGAGGTCTACCTCCTCTTAAATAACTTAATTTATTCTTGCAGAAACTAAAATTACTGAATGCTTTCAATACTTCTGACTGTGACCCACACACAGAACACAACCTCCAATCATCACAGCCTCTTCAACTCACGTTTAACCCGGTGTCTGTTTCATTTCTGTTACTGCCTCCACTGCCTTTTCGTGTGCACAAAAACTCAGACAATCTTGTCACACCTCCACTATGTTAATGCCGAACAGAGTGGTGGCATAAAGGCCCACCATGTCAACGCTGCATACCTGCAGGGATCTACAGAGAGACGGGTTAACAGACTTATAGGAAGCAAAGTAACCATCCTCAGATCACATCTGCTGCCTCAACGTCCCTCAGCACAAACTACTGCAATGTAGCTCTCTGTCACAGCAGGAAAATGAAGAAATCTGACCATAAACGCCCATGTCCCATGCAGGAAGAGGTGAATGTTGGAGGTTGGAGATAAAATATACCATTTTTACACCGACAGGTAGAGAGAAGGGAAATCTCCACCCCCCTTTATCATCATGCAGTCAGATGACTTATAGTGTTATCTATAAGCACTTTTAGAGATTGATTGTCGCTGTTTTCTTAATTTACACAGCAAACCTTGTTCATGGCTGTTGTATTTCTACATAGACACACACACGACGGTGGCTCAGTCGGTAGAGTTGGTTGTCGACTTATCTGAAGATCAGTGGTTCCATCCCTGAACACTGGAGTCTACATGTCAAAGTGTCCTTGAGCAAGATACTCAAGCCCATGTTGCTCTCAATGGCCCCTCCATGGGTCAGTGAATGATGGCGTGAATGGCAACTGCTCCTGCTGTGTGAAGTACTCACTTGTGTTGTAAAAGTGCTTTGTGTGGTCCAGCAGAGTAGAAAAGGGCTATATACGATTTACCAGATTTACACTGGGTGTCACACACGTTACTATCTTTCATCTCCTGTCTGTAGATGACTGTACGTTCTATTATCTCATTAAAACTAACCACAGGTTCTTTTCTTGAACCGAGCCAGAAAGGGGTCACAAACCAGTGTCTTTCTAGCACCGGTCCCAAACCCTGATAAATGGGGAGGGTAGTGTTAGAAAGGGCATCCAATGTAAAACCTATGCAAAATGAATATGCGGCTCAAGGTGATCAGCTATGGTGACCACCAAAGTAAAGAACCGAATGGAAAAGAAGAAGGTGTCTTGCAGATTGTATGGTTCTATTGACATACTATACATTTAGAGGAAGCAAATACTTTGGAGTATTGCAAATTTCCAGAAGTCTCTACGGATCTGAAAACATGTGGGAAACCACTGAGGTGGAAGTTTAAACTAGAACAGTTTTGTTAAGAAAAGGTCAAAATAAGCCTGAAACTGAACTCCAGAGAACCGGGTATCAAAAAAAACTGAAATACAGTCAGAGACATATATTCAATTTCGAAACTTTATTTATATTTTTTTCATTCTAACAGAAAATCAGACATGAAGTGAACAAATTATTTCATCTCATATAAAGTAGTAAAAAAATATTATGTATCACATTTTCACTTTCACTTTTTTCTTTTCTTTCATTTTAGTACATCGTGGATTTATTCTCACAGTGTCAAAGATCCAAGAAATCAGTTTTTTGGCCCCAGCTGTTTTTTAACGTTATTTCTGTTACTGTTAAATTTCTAAAGTCAAACCTTTAGAAGCTACATTTAGGTGGGTATTTTTTCTTTCAGGTTATAGAATATATTTGCCTCCAGATATTACATTTCTAAAGTGAAACCCATTGTGTTTTATTTAATATTCTTCACATATAATTTCCAACAGTTTCTCACGTTTTTAATTATTTTCATTGTATTCTTTTCAACATGATATGTTTAATATTGTAATATGTGTTTTCATTACAAAAGATAATCTTAATTCTTATAAGTAATTAACGTTAAATTGAAGCAATATTTTTCTGAAGTCAAACCTACAGATTAAACATTTCAGTAGTTTTGTTTTCTTTCTGGTTTCAGGATATTTTTCTCCCTAGTTGTCAAATTTCTAAAGTGAAACCTTTAGAATAAACATTCCAGTGTTTTTTTTTTTTTCAGGTTCAAGAATATATTTTTTCTAATTGTTAAATTTCTAAAGTGAAACCTTTAGAGAATTAAGACAATTCTGGAAAGTGGGAAACATTTCTGCTGATTGCAACTGATGTTGTGTTGCTCAGCAAAGAGGACATCTTCAAAAAGTCTCTTTTAAAGAACACCTCTTCTTCAGCACCGCTTCTTCTCCTGCTGCGCGTGCTTCAAGCTGCGACCTCTGCTCTGCTGAACCACAGCACCAGAACCCGCATCTCCTTCCTCTCCAAACCTCATCCGCACAAAGAATGAGGGTCGATGAGTCGCTCTTGTGGCATACCTGACCTCATTCACACAAAGAATGAGAGTCATCTTGGCATGGACGGGACAAGAAGCGACCGTTCACGGGGGCCCCTCGGGCCGGCGCCGTGCTGCCTGGATGGGAATCCTCCTCAGGAGCATCCAGGGATGTAGAAACAGGGTCATCCTGGTCATCAGGATGAGTATTTCCAGGTAAGAAGCTTCACAGCATCTGTTTAAGAGAGGAGCCCAGCTCCAGATCAACGCTAGGGGAGGAAGATCTCAGGAACCCAGTCGTTGAGACGGCAGCTGTCCTCACAGAACAGGTGCAGCTTCTCCAGAGCTGTGTCCTCCCAAGACCCATCAGCAGGGTTCTGTCCACACAGGAATAGAGAAAAGGGTTTAGTCACGTGTGTGTACCATAGAGCATCAAACCATAGACTCCTGAGATGAACTAGAACCATGTGGGTCACAGAACTGGACTCACCGTGATGAGGACGCAGTGGGCATCTTCTAACTGCTCGGCCTTGTCTCCGACTATCTGAGCCAGGCGCTGTATATCGCTCACTCTGACAATGCTGATGTCGTTGTCGAAGCAGAAGGACTGGATGAGGGTGAAGTGGATCTGCAGAGCGATGTCACACTCGAACTCCTCATCCATGGCCAGAACGCAGAAAGACACGCTGTCCGGATCTCTGTGGAGAAAGAAGAGGAACCTGTGGTTAGCTGCTGCTTGAGGTTCATCATGTTGGTCCTTCAGAGAAGATACGACATTCACGTTTACTTACTCAGTCATAATTTTAGCGCTCTCATAGACTCCGATGGTGAGTCGATCTTCAGCCTGAGCAGAGAGCAGAGCATCTTTCAGAGACTTTCCAGGAGACTGCATGATGATCTTTGAGCTTAAAGTTCAGCTGCAGGGATAAGGGAGCTCCAGAGAAGAGTGTTTGTGTTGTGCCCCTCATAATCAGCCAGCCTTTATACCTCAGACCCGGCACACGCTTCCCTTGTGATTGGTTGTTGAGGAAACAATGGTTTCAACAGGCCGGGACCCTTCAGCCCACCCTCAGGGATGCGTGCCTTTAGAGGGGTCTTAGAAAGTTAGGGGCAGCTTTGGTTCAGAAGATCAAGAGTAGAAAACTCTCTGACCTTTAAATGATTCTTGAAAAAGAATATAAAGAACCACACAGGAGGAACAGACGGCTGTCTTCAAGGTCTTCAAAGCCCCGCAATAATCAGACTGACACAGTCAGTTAGCAAACATTTCACTGCTGGCGCATATTCTTCAAAGATAGTTTGACATTGTTGGCATTAATTTGATCACTGCATGAAAACATATCAATAGGCTCTTTGAACAGACTCAGTGTGCTGCTTTACTTTTAGTCATAACTATTATGAGTCAAAACTCCTGATCAACTCCTGAACCAATACATATACATAAACTTAAACAATAAAAAAATAACAAATACTTGAGTTTAAGAAATTATCAAACTTAACTGATATGATAATCTAACCCCAACTAACCAGCCAACCTTTTTTTTTTAACAGACATAATGTTCACGGTGGACGTTTATACACTTTACAAGAGTGTCATAGTACATTTTCATAAATTAAAGATTGACAAACAAATTAGAAAGCTTCCATTTAGATTTGGCTTTAATTTGATAAGCGTGATAAATATTGAATAGAGTCTAAAATCAATTTGATTCAATTCAATCAAACTTAAGTGTTGATTTTTAATGTTTGAAATGAGTGGAAGACCACAACCAACAGATTTCTAGTGTATGATACACACATCTTAAGTCGGAATTTCAATCTTAATTATAAAAATAATACAAAGTAACGAAGCAAAAATATGACTCTTCTCGAAGCTTCCGGTTCAGCTTTAGATTCATCAGCCACAACATTAAGACATGTGCCGGTTCAAATATTGTGGCTATTTAGTATATTCATTTAATTTTCTTTGCATTAGTTTTGATTCTTCTTTAAAACTCCCCATTTTTTTCATGAAATGCCTCATATAAATGTAAAGCGTCCAACTTTTTTTTTGATTTTGTTTGAAAGGAATATTTTCCTCCCAATGTTAAAGTTATGGAAATAAATAAATATTTAACATTTAGGCTTACGTAAGTTTTTGTATACATGTGAATCAAAAACCTATATGTACGGCAGGTCTATTAATGAATTACTAAGACTCATCATACAACAGGTATGACTCTTACATTATGAGTAACTCATCAGACTGATTAATTCATGACTACTAATGTAACTTACCTTTTTTTGTGGTCGGTGGCACGCGTCCCTGTTTTGCATGCGCAGAGAAGGGGTCTGACTTCATGCGCGTGGCATGCCTGCATGCTTTATCTGTGCTTGCATTAATCTCCTTGGTAACAGATAACAAGTGTGTGTGTCTATACGTGCGTGTGTGTATGTGTGTGTGTGTGTTTGTGCGTGTGTGTGTGCTTGTGTATGTGAGTGGGTGTGTGTGAGTGGGTGTGTGTTTGTGTGTGGGAGTGTGTGTGTGTGTGTGTGTGTGGGTGAGCATGTGTGTTTTCGGGGGGTTGGGGTGTCCTGCAGCACCTGCTGGTCGTCACTCTGCTACTTATATGATTTTAAATCATTTGGTTGAATGGAACCCGGATTTCGCTAATCCTGCTTGTTTCGTGAGTTTTATTGTTTCTGAAGTTAAACTATTATTTTCATGAATTATAGATAAGAATATTGATACTTCCTCTGTATCTGCTATATGAGTAGTTACACATTTTCTCTTCTTTGAAATCTATTTGCGCACCACACGTAAAACATCCCTCATCATGCACCATGAACCTCGTACAGCTTTAAGGTCTAGATTCACTGCATCCGGACAAAGAGTCTTACAGCTTTGAGTCTCTGCAGGTGACAAGAGAAGAGCTCCGACCAACAGCACCTGTCTCGCGCTGCCGGGGGAAAGGGAGGGGGGGTCAGATCCGTCTGGCAGATGTGCTTCAGCAACAATAGGCCGGTATCGATTTGCACGCGCCTGGCCTGAGGCCATGCAAGCCGATCCTTCCTAAAATAGCTCAGGATTTCCATCATCTGGATCAGGATCAGGCTCGGGACCCAGATCATGTCGGGCTCTGGTACAACTGGTGCTGGTGAGTCTGGAGCACGCGCCTTGAAACAGACATAAACAAACGGTGCACAGGTTCTAATAATAGTTTTGTTGCTGCACCAAACACACGTCCATCATTGTTGCACGTGTTTACAGTTCAAACTGAGGCTGATTCGGATCTGGTTCTGGTTTGCAGATAAGAGTTTTCATTGTTGAAGTTTAGATCATAAGATCCTCGCTGTGGAATTCAAATTTAATCAAAACTCAGACAACAGACCTGCAGACAAAAGAGCGGCACACCCTAGGGTGGGTCGGGGTTGACCTGGGTTTAGGAGAGAGGGGAGGGGGTCCTCATAGTGACAGTTCCCCATCTGCTGTTCTGCCCTCAGCAGAACAATGGTCCAGAATCAATCACCGCCACCCCGTGTCTCTCCAGTTCAGCCCCCTCTCTTTTCTACACAGCAGTGGCAGGAGGCCTGACCCGGTGCAACATGAGTTTAGAATCACTATTCGGATAAAAACTGAACAGAATAAGCACGACGTGCTCCTGTGGACCGGCCCAGTTCGTGGAGTAGATGCAGAAGAACCGCGTGTATAAGTTGAGTTGTGCGTTTAGACGATTGGAAATAAATTAAGGCTGTCAGAAATCAGTTTGATTCGTATCAGAGCATTTAATAGTAAAAAATCACCAAAAAATACTACCAAATACTAATGTAAAATAAATAAGATATAATACCAAATAATATGACCAAATACTGAACCGAGCCGAAGCAGAAGCTGCAGTGCAGAAACGGCTGAACAAACGAATGCTGCGGACTCCGTAAATGGTGAGTTGCGCATAAAAAAGATGGAAATTAAACGGGATCGTTAGAAATCAGTTCATTTGGAATCATATGAATTAAAATATGGCATCTATAGGCCTAGAACAAATACTAGCCAGAACTGAGGCAGAGCTTGCAGGGCAGAAACATCTCAAGGAAAAAACCCAAAACTGAGCAGGAGGTTTTAGAAAGAGGCATAACTCTAAAATCTGGAATGTTGAAATGTGGAACATGAACAAGTTTAAGACGCTTTCTTGCACAACAGGGTTTGTGTGACCCCTGAAGTCCCCAGAGTAAATAAATAAAACCCAGTAAGAATTTTCCAGACAGCTGATGGTCACGTGGCCAGCCAGGTCGTGCAGAGCAGATCGTGCAGCACGCTGCAGCGTTCTGGCACGCGCTCCTCATTTGCATGTGTATGGGGTCCTGATAATAGAGGGCCTCATGTGCGCACAATGAGTCCGTTTTATGGGTAGCCCCTAGTCCACAGATGGCATCGTCCACCTGCCCTTTCTCTCCGCTCTGAATGGGGAGGGGGCTTCACACTTTCCATGATGCTGCTGAAATACTGAAACAAATAAAAACTTGTAAAACAAGCTACATTTAGAGTTTGTCCGTTTTCTTTTTCCCGCTGGAGGTCCTGTGTGTAGATTGGCAGGTGGCTAATGGGTCAAATGGTGTTCCGTCAGCTGTTTTCTGTTCTCACAAAGTCCAACTGGATTCGTATAACTTCACTTCACATAGTAATGTAAATAATAATCCCTGCGCATCTTTCAGAGTTGGTGTAATTGTATATAAAAGTGTTAAAGTATAAACGTGATCATTATAGTAATCGGCGCATCCCCGCAGCTCCAATAAAAACTTTATCTTGCCTTCAATTTGAACTTAAATGGTTCAGCCGAAAAAAAACTTATTTCTTCAATGAAGTGATTTTTAGTTTGTAGGCAACAGGAACCGTAGTCTCTGCCTCAGAGGGGGGGCATTCGTGGTACGATTACCCCCATCAATCTGCCACGAGCCACAGAGAGAGACAATAACATTATCATACCAATACAACGTTCAGCTGCAGCCAATCAGAGCCCAGTGCTTTCACTGCCCGCACGAGCTGCAGACTATAAAGGCAGGAGGCGTATTCTCCGAGATCATTCTGCTCCTGAAGGATTTATTAACTCCACTCCCGAAAGCTCTCCTAAACTCTGTGGAATATCTCCATCTGCTTCATCATGACTCTTGAAGAGGTTCAGATCCAGACACTTGAGCGCGTGCAGTGCTCCGGTGAAGTCCTGGAGGAGGTCCTGCTGTCTGCTAAGGACAACCAGACCATCACCGTGGGGGTCTATGAGAGTGCTAAAGTAATGAACCTGTAAGTAATCAGTAATGCCCTCATCTGAACACTTTTAATTGAGATGTTTTTTTTGAATGAGATCTGACGGTCCGTGGTTTTCTTCACAGAGATCCGGACAGCGTGTCTTTCTGCGTTCTGGCCATGGATGAGGAGTTTGAGTGTGACATCGCTCTGCAGATCCACTTCACCCTCATCCAGTCCTTCTGCTTCGACAACGACATCAGCATTGTCAGAGTGAGCGATATACAGCGCCTGGCTCAGATAGTCGGAGACAAGGCCGAGCAGTTAGAAGATGCCCACTGCGTCCTCATCACGGTGAGTCCAGTTCTGTGACCCACATGGTTCTAGTTCATCTCAGGAGTCTATGGTTTGATGCTCTATGGTAGACACAAGTGACTAAACCCTTTTCTCTATTCCTGTGTGAACAGAACCCTGCTGATGGGTCTTGGGAGGACACAGCTCTGGAGAAGCTGCACCTGTTCTGTGAGGACAGCCGCCGTCTCAACGACTGGGTTCCTGAGATCTTCCTCCCCGAGCGTTGATCTGGAACTGGGCTCCTCTCTTGAACAGATGCTGTGAAGCTTCTTACCTGGAAATACTCATCCTGATGACCAGGATGACCCTGTTTCTACATCCCTGGATGCTCCTGAGGAGGACTCCCGTCCAGGCAGCACGGCGCCGGCCCGAGGGGCCCCCGTGAACGGTCGCTTCTTGTCCCGTCCATGCCAAGATGACTCTCATTCTTTATGTGAATGAGGTCAGGTATGCCACAAGAGCGACTCATCGACCCTCATTCTTTGTGCGGATGAGGTTTGGAGAGGAAGGAGATGCGGGTTCTGGTCCTGTGGTTCCACAGAGCAGAGGTCGCAGCTTGAAGCACGCGCAGCAGGAGAAGAAGCGGTGCTGAAGAAGAGGTGTTCTTTAAAAGAGACTTTTTGAAGATGTCCTCTTTGCTGAGCAACACAACATCAGTTGCAATCAGCAGAAATGTTTCCCACTTTCCAGAATTGTCTTAATTCTCTAAAGGTTTCACTTTAGAAATTTAACAATTAGAAAAAATATATTCTTGAACCTGAAAAAAAAAAAAAACACTGGAATGTTTATTCTAAAGGTTTCACTTTAGAAATTTGACAACTAGGGAGAAAAATATCCTGAAACCAGAAAGAAAACAAAACTACTGAAATGTTTAATCTGTAGGTCTGACTTCAGAAAAATACTACTTTCATTTAACGGTAATTACTTATAAGAATTAAGATTATCTTTTGTAATGAAAATACATATTACAATATTTAAATTAACATGTTGAAAAAAATACAATGAATATAATTTAAAACGTGAGAAACTGTTGGAAATTATATGTGAAGAATATTAAATAAAACACAAAATTAATAATATTTTCTGCTGTGACGTCTTTTGATAACTGTTTGTGTGTGTGTGTGTGTGTTATAGTGAAGGGGGGTGAGGGGGAGGGACTTGGGTGAGTCATGAAACTAACAAAAGTTTTAAACTCGACAGATTTGTATGGAAGGCGCTTATGCCCGTCATCTGCTCGGTGCTGCCCCGCAGTAACCCCACCCCCCCTCATCTGCATGTGTATAGCGCGGGGCACAATGGCGCAGCTCTGCGCCTGTCAGCTCCAGCGGTCCGCACACTGCGCCCATTGTTCGGCTGCAGATGTCTCAGCAGACACGCTGCGCCATCTGCCTCTTCCTGCAGGGAGGTGGGGGCCCGAGCTTGGTAGGGATGGGAGGTGGGTTAGTTTTCAGTGCCAGAAGGGGCGGTCCGGTCGGGTCCGGTCGGGTCTGGCCGGTTTGGGCCGGTTGTGGAGTTGAAGAGGAGAGGGGGTCCTCCTGAGGATCATCTGCTGTCCTGACAGCTGCTGTGGCCCCATTTACCCGCAGAAAACATCTGATGAACAAAGATCTAGCCTGAGGGTCCAGCAGTTCCACCTGCTCCAAAAACATGACTCGTCAGATCTACATCACTTACTGATGGTGGATGAAGATGGTGGATGAAGTATTCACATCCTTTACTTGAATGAAAGCATGGGCCTACTACCCTGAGAAAATACTCCACTGCAAGATAAAGTAGTGAAGTAAAAGTATGAAAGTATTATCAGTAAAATGTACTTGTACTTATATTGATTTATAGCGCCGTTGTCTTAACATCAGCATGCTGTCAGCATTGGACATTTTCCAGATAATCCACGATTATAAGTTTCAAGCTTGAGAAGGAGAATTTTCTCAACCGATAAAGCAACATGATATAACCAACATGAAGCGTCAGAAAATGATCACATGAAAAATCACTAGTTACTTCAGCTATAAGATACATTTGGAGAAGAAATTAGAATACTTCCGTCTGAGAAGTAGTGGAGACGAAGTATGAATTTGCATCAAATGGTAATAGTCAAACAAAGTACAAGTACCTGTATTGTATTCGTCAGTACAGTACTTGTGTAAATGTACTAGTTACTTTACGCCACTGTGAACAAACAGATGCAGGAGCGGTTGTAGAGTTTGGAGAACTGGCTCTTGAGTCTGAGATCAAATCTGTTCCTTAAACCTCCTCCGTGCCTCAAAAGGATTGAAAAGAGACATATAGTTGAATAATTTGAGGCAGAAATCTGCCTTTTTCATTATATCATCATTATGTCATGGTTTGGGCTGTTGTTTGAATACGAAGAAATGTAACTAACTTTATCTTCTGTCTTCCAAACACAGGATTCTCTCAGATCTCCTGTCTGCATTCTCTCACAGCTTCTACTCTCTAAAAATCCTCCAATCAAATCATTTCCGAAGGAAAAAGCTCCCATTTCAATGAATATACATTCTTTAATAACTGTAACCCTCTCGTCAGGCACTTTCACATTTAAACTTGTCCACAAAGCAGCACTGGGAGGAGTAAAACAAACATTCGGACTAACAGTGTGAAAAAGCGTTTATTGATAAGAAATCATTTTCTATAAACAGTGTAAAGAAAAAGGTTCCTGATGCTGCTGGTCTGAGATCTGTAGAAAAAAAACCTATATAAAAGTGTCTCTGCTGCTCCGTTAGGAAAGTACACATAGTTTGGAAGTATGTCTGAGGCCCCTGTAGGCTCGGAGCCCCTCCCTCTTTGGGTCCCTGACCATCCCTCGGACCACTGGGGGGCTGTCGCAACCCCGTCTCTTCTGAGCCCGGTGCTTCAGGATCCGGTAAACCCCGGTGACGGGACTGCGGCAGTCTTTGAGCTGGTTGTTCAGTAGGTGGTCTGTATCAAAGCCCAATTCCTCCAGCGAGCTATGGACCTCCTCGTCCTCCTCACTCAGGTCCCCCGGTTCGAAGTCCAGCAGGCTTTGCAGGGGGCTCACCGGGTCAGGGGGCAACAACGACCAGGGGAACTCCACAGGTAGTAGCCAATCACAACCCAGCATCTGGTCGACAGCGTAGCGATCAGCAGGGTTGGTCTTCAAGATGCCCTTTATGAGCCTCTGACAGGGTCCGGGTACCCAGGGAGGGACGTTGTAGGCACCGTCGATGATGCAGCGCCGCAGTTTTCCCATGGTCTCAGCACGGAACGGCATGGTACCCGTCTCCATAAAGAACAGCAAAACACCCATGGCCCACACGTCCACCGAGGGTCCCAGGTAGCACTCATCCCTGAAGAGCTCTGGGGCGGCGTAGGGCGGAGAACCACAGAAGGTGTCCAGGAAGTCACTGCAGTTTGAAACCTGTGTGCTGAATCCAAAGTCAGCCACCTTCACACAGCCGGTGCTGGTGAACAGAATGTTCTCCGCCTTCAGGTCCCGGTGGATGATGTTGATGTTGTGCTGCAGAGTTAACACACATACAAAGTACATATTGACAAATTAATATTTTTTAAAAAACTGTAGGTGAAATAATACATCTCTCTTAATATCTATAAAATAACTCTTTATCTCCTTATGTTTATTGGTTATGAAGAGTTAACAATCTTAATCCAATTTTTCTGGAGACTCTACTTCTAATCCACGATTTGAACCTATATAGATTTAGAATCAGACTATAAAAACACAGACAGTTTTTAAAACGCATCAAAATGGCCTAATATTCCAATAAATAATAATGTTCCAAAAATAATTGCAGAGAAAGACTTTGACTGAGTTAACCATTAAGACCCAGATTCCTCTTTTCTTTCAGACTGAGTGGATAAATGAACTGTGAGAGTGACCGGGAGGTCCACGATGGGCCTGACGGTCTAAATGGTGGTCTGACATTGATATAGAGATATAGAGCTAAAGACTGCCGGAACCATGTAGTAGCTCTGGTGAAGGTCTCCAGTGGTCCAGACAGTCTATCTGGTGGTGTGACCTGGGTTTAGCACTAAAGACTGCCGGAGCCATTTAGTAGGTCTGGTGAAGGTCTAGTGTGGTCTTGATGGTCTCACTGGTGATCTGACCTTGGTATAGAGCTAAAGACTCCCGGAACAATCTAGTAGCTATGGTGAAGGTGGAACAAGACAAATATGACATCAGAACATGATCCATGTCCGGATGTGTGCCTTAATGTGACATCATTGGACCAGA
This sequence comes from Lophius americanus, assembly GCA_037951165.1. NCBI lineage: Eukaryota > Metazoa > Chordata > Actinopteri > Lophiiformes > Lophiidae > Lophius > Lophius americanus. The sequence goes on from JBBDHG010000094.1 coordinate 3,454,690, forward strand.
TACTTTCTGCATCCTGGATCATTGGACCAGATATAATCGAATCTGATGCCAGATCAGAGAAATAAGTTTGTGTTCATCTTGACTAGCTCAACTGAAATGGTAATAAGAACCAGATGCCTAGAAAAAAAGACTGAAATAAAACACTTTCGACTAAAACTAGAATATATACTTTGGGTTTACTTTGACTGAAATAAAGAAACTGTTCAGATTATAAAGCCAATAAAAAGAAGTAGGATAATTTGGAATAAATATGATAAAACCTAAACAGGATGTTTGACACAGCTCTGACACCGAAATAAAACATGGCTGACAAAATAAACACAATTAAAAAGAAGAATTGTTTGGTATGTTCCTAATTGTTTAGATCAATTAAAAAAAAAGTATATAAAAACGAAACGCTTCGGTTCTCTGAAATTTTACAGGAAACCATTTCTCCCGAGAAAGAAAATGACAAAAAGAAAATCTTTGAATGAAGAAAAAAACAAATTTAGAGAAAAAAAAGCTTGATTTATAAGAGATGGTCATTGACAAATTTTATCTCAAATATTGAAGTGATTAAACTCAGGAGAATCATTTGAAGCTGATTATTACGTCTGTAATATTAAAAACTGCTGCTGTTGATCTAATTCTAGCCTGAATGAATCAGGTAAACTCCACAACACTCCTCACTGACCATGTATTTGATGGCAGACAGGATCTGGGCGAAGGTGATCTTGCTGGTGTTGTCAGACATCTTCCCCTCGTTCCAGATCTTGTTGTGCAGGTCTCCTCCTCCTGCGTACTCCAACACCAGGAAGAGGCGACTGGGCGTCTCCACCACCTCGTACAGCCGGACAACGTTTGGGTGTCGCAGGAACTCCATGCTGTTGATCTCCCTGGAGAGGAGACGCTGGGCCTGAGCATCCAGCCTGGTCTTATCCAGGATCTTCAGGGCCACTTTGTCTGTGAGGAGGACAGGTTAAGATGAGGGAGGCAACATAAAATCCTCTAAACTGGACTGTTGGACAGAATCAGACTGAAGGCTATTAAAGACGATGAATGAATATAATCTATAAATCTTTTCTGGTTCACAAAATAAATCATTTATCAAACCAAAACCTTTAACATTCTCTGTTTCCAGCTTCTCAAACCAGAGATATTCTTCCGTTACAAATCCTGTTCATCCGTTTTCCTACAATCAGTCATTTAAAAGATAAAAAAAACAACCCTCCGCTCATTAAATCTGTAGTATTAACTTTATCTATTTCAGAGTAGATCAGTGAATACTCTGGTTAGTTACAATGGGAAATATTTCCAGCATGTTTATCTTGCTTGCCTAAGAAAGAAGCTGCGGTCACACTGAAAAATATGAAAGGCGGCGAAGCACTCGGTGGTTCTGGACTAAAGATCTTCCATCTGATCTGACAAAGAATAAGGTTTGAAGTTGGATTAGGTATTTTTGGGGTTTGGATGATTTTTTATTATGTGTGAAGCCGACTCATTTAATTCCCTCGGTCCTTAATTAAGGAGCAACCTTCCCACTCCTGTCAGATCAGCCGAGTTTGGTGTCTCTTTATAAAAAGAACAGCCTCCTAAAAACCCATTTTTTAATCAACTAGCTTTTTTCTTTAAATCCTATATTTGCTTTGCGTGCTGACGGTTTTGTGTGTGTCTATGATGCACAGTGTTTGATACATGCGGTGAGCTTTGCTTGTTTAGTGATGCTTGTTTTCTTATTTTTATTACAGCACTTTGTCCTGTGTTTTTAACCTTTGTCTAGAAAGTTGTTTTATAAATAAAGTTTTATTACTTACTTACATCCATGAGTATCATGTTCACATGAAATGACCGCTTTCATCCTTGCATTCATTTCTTCTCTCACATTTGGCTGCAGCTAAGGTAAGGCATGATATCAAGGAAAGTTTTTGTTGGAATCTAGAAGTCATGTGACGTCCAAACAGGAGAACCTGACTTTTCCCCTGAAATGTAAGACTCAATCCATTCCACGATTCTAACGCATAAAAACGTATCATGAATTATATTAAACTAGCTCTGATAAAATAATTTTGAACTATTTCATATGAAACAACTTATTGATATGTTTGTGTAATAAAACTTAATCAGTAAATATATTATTTCAAATAAAAAAAAAAAACCTGTCAAATTGATTGAATATGAGATGAGGGAAAATAAATAACATAGAAGTCGATTATAATATCATACACGTCTGACATGGGGTAGTATCTTATAATAACCTCAGAAAACTCTTTTTGTTCTATTTTATATCCAACATTAGTTTAATTGAAAAAAAATCTTGTCTGTGTTCTTATGGGTTGACTTAGTATGACCTCACTCTTCTTCAGCCATTCACAAGGTGATTCCCTCATAGTGTAAAGACAGGAGTTTGTACGCTGACCACGGGCAGGGAATGACATCAGGCACCAAAGGGGTGAGGGTTAGCCATAGCGTGGATTAGCTACATGCAGACAGCCTGTACCTTTAGTCAGTGCATGGAAGGCCAGTTTGACCCTGGAGAAGGTCCCACTGCCAATCTCCCCGCGGACCTTGTAGAAGCCCACCCTGCGGCCGATGATCAGCTCCTTGATGATGTTCTCATCCTTGCACATGTCGCTGGTGAGTTTCTGCAGTGGGGTGAGACGCAGCGGGGCATCTGACTCCTCGTCCTCTGGGTCCCTGTCAGAGCTGTCCGTCAGGCTGTATTTACTGTGGCGGACCTTGGTGCTTGTCAACTGGTACTGTCCTCCAGGCATCTCTGCAGCAGGATGAAGCTGAGACTACCTTCAAAAACATGAGGACACTAGTTAGTTTTTACCCCTTCAATCGATAATAATACATTAAGGACACTGTAATGTGTACAAGCAGTGATGGGTGGAGTTTTCAGATCCTTAACTTGATTAAAGCACTAATGGCCAATTGAAAATACTCCACTACAAGTTAAACCCCTGCATTCACAAACTTTCTTGAATAATAGTATTGAAGTACTTTTTTTTTTTTTTTTTCAAAAGCAAAAGTACTCAGTGTGCAGTAGAAGGATTCCTCTCGGCGTTTTACTGTTATGTTAGGATTACTATTACTTCTGCATTAAGGAGTTGACTTATGGTTATACTGTAGATGTTAACGGTTGAGGTAATCGGATTACTTTATGTTGCTGAGTAGTTAAATCTATAAGATCATTATCGTTTCTTTGTTGCATCACGTGTCTGTGAGAACCAAGTATCTCTATAAAGTAAAGTTTTCCTTCCTTTTTAAATAATTTACTCATCTTAACGAGAAAGAGTATTTCCTAAACCCTTAAAGAGTTTTTTTTAATCCTTCAGTTTATCACAAACTCAACACATTTGGATACATCATTTTCAGTGGACTGGAAGGTTGTGTAAGTTTGACATCTGAAAAGTAACTAGTAACTAAAAGCTGTCAAACAAATGTGGTGGGGAATTAAGTAGAACATTTCCCTCTCTGACGGAGTAGAAGTATAAAGTAACACAAAATATTAATACTCAATGAAAGTACAAGTGCCTTACATTTTTACTTAAGTGCAGGACTTGATTAAATATACTTATTTACTGTCCACCACTTTATATGAGTGACTGGTAATGCCAGCAGTGCTTCATTATCTCATGGGAACATCAGTAACTTCATCAGGAAATACTGTTTCCGTATCTAGATGTGGTCCATCTCTGAGACCAGATGCAACAGCTGTGATGGAAATGATGGACACTGATTCTGACTCAGGATGTAGAAAGTAGTAAAGCCTCATATACTGGTGTAATCTAGTTTAACCATATTAAACTGATTCTTATTGAATCCAGTTCTTATATTTCTCAGTCCCCAGTCGTTATGGTGACCTCTTTTCCTTACGGGCTCTCACCTTTTATATCAGAGTCTGTTTCCATGACTCTAATGTTTTATCTGACCTTAATATTTTGGGACCTTATTTAATGCCTTTTCAAACAATTGCTTAGCTTTTGTTTTTATTTTATAAGCTCTCAAGCACCTTGATCAACTGTTATATTTTATATTTTAATTTTTGGTTTTAGTTGTTATATGTTGTGACGACTATTGTCAACTTAATGTTGTTGTTAGGTAGCACTGTAAAAAAAAGAAAGAAAAAAAAAGAAGAGTATAATTCACGGTAAAATATCGGCAGCTGTGATTACCAGAATTTCGTTGTAAAAATATGGACACCTTAAGTGGACATTACAGTAAATTGCAATTAAAAATAAGCAGATATAATGTCGACCTTAACGGACCACAGGGACACGAAATAAATAAAATTACAATAAATTCAGGTTTTGTTTAAGATTTAAGTTAACATAACCTCACAGAAATTTCCCAGAAATGCACCATATTTATAACATTTTGTTACTATATAAACCAGGGTATTATTTGGCTAAATGGTTTAAGATGGTTATTTTAAGATTTCATTCTTGTAAAATATGTTATTTAGACAGATTATTACTTTTACTTGTCATACTTGTATCATTAGGGTGTTTTCTGTTCTATTTATTTTCAAAGTAGAATTCTGTGTTTTCCACATTTTCTGATAAAAAAGTTAATTACAGTTAGTTTATCCAAGAAAATTATTTTGTATTCACTTTGGTGATATACTGTTTTTGAACTTTTCGGTCTTTTACTGTTGCCAAGTTTTCTTGTTTTTTACCATAATTATATCGATAGTTTTTACAATGTTTAATTTTAAATGTGCTATAAAAATAAATTCACTTGAGTTGACTTTAAAATTTTACGTCGACATCACATTTAAAAATATCTTCTATTCTCTATTCTACTCTGATTATTTTACACCTGGATCCTCCGATGCTTCACCCCTACACTATGAATCATAAGAGTTCTGCAATTTATTAAATAAGAATACTAAGATTTCAAATGCAACATTTAGAAAAACAAACGAGACAATAGGCTGCAGACTAGAATCACCCTGAACAGCTACAGCAAGAGATCATGAGATGGGAATATAGTAAACATGATTATTCTCATCTTACCAGGTTTCTGAATCGGAGCAATCACATCTGTAGAATCTATCCGAGCAGAAATCTGTAAAATGTCCCAGCAGGACCCAGAGAATGACTTTTCTTCTCTTACATGTTACTGTGTGTAGATAAATCAGTGCAGAGAGTGGTTTCCTAGTGAGCCTCCTTCTCTGTCCTCTCTGATAAGACAACTCATCACCGATAGTAACAAACACAGCACGGGAGGGGAGGCGTGAGCGTGAGCCATCAGTCCAGAAGACAGACAGTACAGGCTTCCCTGGGTCACGCATCCCCATCTTCCCCCTCTCCTAATCGCTGAGGGATTAAGGTGGTGTCATGAACTCTAATCCTGTTTTAATTCCGGTCCCTCCCAATCCTTTCAAACCACTAACATCAGACCCGGGCAGCAAAAATCATGCAACACACAAAAATGTGCACTGTGTAAATGTGTTGTACCTACATAGTTTAAGACCAGAATACTTTGCTGCGGAGGTTCAGGAAATCCTACCTGTGTGAGGGGGAATGGTTGCCGCCCATGTTGATGTCCTGACTTTAGTGAAGATGTTATGCAAGGGTATAAACCAATGTTCCAACAGGGAGATTAGCTGTCTGTCCCTTTTAGACGCTGGATGAGCAGCAACCCTAAAGAGATTACCTATATCAGGACGTCCTCACCTCAGGGGGCGGAGTATCTTCACTCAGGTGAGTTCTCCCTGTGAGGATCCAAGGAGGACATCAAATTCAACAGAGAACGGCACAACTAAATCTGCTTTCTTTTGTTTAGCTCAGGTATGACAACGTGATCACCTCTCAAAACCAGTTTAAAGCCACCTCCAGTGTCCGCTGGGACGTTAAACCGCTGCCCTCACCAGTTAGAGTTAGAGTTAGAGTTAGAGTTAGAGTTAAAGTCAGAATGTTATCAAGTCATTATTTAGGTGGACCTTGAACTTTTGGTTATTTCAGTGATAGTAGAACTTCCTGAATTCAAGCACAAAGGCCAAAACTGCTGTCCAAATATTCAAATAACCGGAAAACCCGGTCCTTTCTGTCAGCTAAAATCCACCTCCTCCACTCTGCGTTTCAGATCCAGCCCAGTAAAAAGCAAGAGACACGGGCGATCTTTCATCCACAAAGACGTTTCCGCTCTAAATTCAGGCCTGGCAGGTCGATAAAATTTGTGGTACTGGTTAACTGTTGATGGTGATGTTGATGTGTTGGGATGTCCGTGGAGACAGAATTGAATTGCAGTATTAAGATTATATTAACCTAAAACACGGTTTAAAGGTTACCTACTTTTAATTATATATATAGTATTATCTTTTCTTAATTGTTTTAATTAGATTCATTTAAAACTTTTCCGATGATTTGGCAATCAATGTTCTAAGTTAAGTTGTATGACTTAAAGGTCAGCTTTGCAGCTTTGGAGCGACAGTAGCTCAGGAGGTAGAGCGGTCGTCCACTTATCTGAAGGGACATTGGTTCGATGCAGTCCACATGTCCGAGTAACCTCGAGCAAGATACCAAACCCCTAGTTGCTTCCAATGGCTGTTCCATTGGTGTGTGCGTGACGCGTGAACGGTTGAGCGAGCTGCGCCTTGCATGCTAGCCTCTTTTACAACTGTATAAAAGTTTGTGTGAACGGGTGAATGATCTTTGAGCGGTCGAAACAGACTGGAAAACAATATATATGTACAGTTTGTTTACCGGTTAGCTTGGGACCCCTGCAGTTGTCCCAGATTCCATGACAGTCAGTAACGGCACACGCCCTACCCATTTATATGCCACTTTAGGTGTTATTTTGTTAGAATAATGATCAATTGCCCTTTGAGGACAAAAAAAAAGGCGAAGTGAAGTTTAACTTCAAGGAATCAGAAAACATAGAAAGAGAAATGATTTAGATTTATTTCATCTCTTCTTTTGAATTTGAATGAAATGAATGTCATCTGATTCAGTGAGAAGAAAAAGGCCCTCCCTACTTTTCTTGCTCCCTCTCATTTAGGCCTCTGATTGGATTCAGTCTTTAGAGAAGAATGGTGCTCTCTGCAAACGGCAGAGGGGAGGAACTACAGACGTAGTGAAACATGACAGTTCAAATAAAGATCTGGAAACTTAATTCAACACGAAACAGATTTCAGAACTGGTTCCATTGGGGCTCAGGTTAATGTTTACCATCACTGGTACTGTTAGACAGCAGGGAAGATGTAAACAGATAATCTTTTAATTTTTTAAGTTCCTTATTTGATCTCAAATAAGGAACAGCCAAAAAACGAAAAAAAGGAAGGTAAATCTGTTTGCTCTGAGGAAATGAACATGGTTTCTTTCTGAAACTGAAGCACCAAACTGGACATTTCTGTTTGTCTCTTCAACCATGTCGGATGTCGTTTGTGAGCTGACGGGTCAATAGCCAGTTAGTCTCTAAACAAGCTAGATCCTCCTCCTCTTCAGTAGGCTGTCATTAAGTCTGCTTGCATGTTGGTTCCCCTCCAGCTCTCTGATTCTATGACGCAGAGCCTCAATCTCCCTGTTCTTCTCCTCCTGGAAGAATTGCAGCTTCTGAGGATAGACACACACACGCACACACGCACACACGCACACACGCACACACGCATTGGAAAGAGGCAGCTCACTGTGAAGCATATTAAAGTTCCTTTGAATGGCTGCTCTCGATGATGACATCATCTGGTGTGTTTTCAAACTCGGGGTGGAAATAATGATGAGCATTCATTGGAGGACTCAGGCCGAAAGGCGGGGCAAAAAAACAACAATCTCCAACAAACCAACTATGATGCATTTGTGGTGAAATACATCACTTTGACAGATTCTAATCATTAAAGATGACTAACACCCAGCAAACAAACACTCCACTGAGGATGTTATGTGTTCACCAGTGTTTGTCTGTTTGTTAGCAGGACTGCACAAAACCTACTGAACAGATTTTCACTGACTCTTTGTAGGATGGTTGGTCGTGTGACAATGAATAACCCACTGAACCCATAGTTTCAATTTCTTTGACATTACGACAAAGGGCTTTCTCTCACTATTATTTAATCAATAAACGTTAGTTTCCTCTCTCTTTTACCAGAGAGAGGAAACAGCTGCTGCGGTGGAGGTAAGTGATCTGTGTTGACGTTGCAGCTTGTGTCTGATCAGTTGCTGTGCAGTATTGGTTGGGTTATAAGTATATATGGGAGACCAAAACACTGCAGCTGTCCACTTTGTCTGAGCAGCATAAGGTTCAAATGAAGTCTGCGTGCTAAATTTGAGCTAAGTGCAGTCTCAGAGTTTGCTTCTCAGATGAGAAACAAAGTTGATGGTGCAAGCTGAGAAGTAACTGGTATTCACTCAGTGCGAAAGAATGAACAGTGAGAAGAGACGTTCAGGTAAAATCTTGGTGCTCACCCTTTTAAAGACACTCTGTGGCAGAAGGTTTGATCCGTGTTGCTGCTGCTGCATGCTCCGTTCAGCTGTGTTCTGAACTCTGGCTAACTTTGCACCAAACTGTCAAAACACAGAGAAAAACACCCAAAAACTCATAAATAAGATCAAATACCACCGAAGAGGAACTGGGATTAATGTTTGGTTTAGTTTATAAGACTTTTCCCCAACTCACACAGCCTTCCCTAAAATACTGACCTCAGAATGGATCATCGTGGAAAGTTTACGTTATCTACCTGCTGGAGGGAAGCTGGCCGTGACCCCACAAACATCCCACAGTCAGAATTGTAGTGACAGTCGTATAAAAGAGCTTCACATCCAATGATTAATATGCACAGATCCAGAGTGGGTTTCTTTCCGACTGTAAGACCACACAATGCTCAACCGTTCGAGGTGTTTAGTCGGAAAATCTATACTCCACTGGATATAATGAATTTATTTTACCTCCATCTGCAGCTTAAGGAGCTCACTCTGCCTCTCCCTCTCCTGCTCCTTCAGCCTCTTTTTCATCTCCTCCAGGTCCTGATCTTTTCTTTCCAGCAGCGTCTGGACTTCAGCATCTTTAGCCTCCACTATTAGGAAATACATCCACACTCGTTAAAAACGCATGCATCCGGTGTTCTCGTTATTTACTTAGATGAGCGTTTGAGGCATTCTTGTCAGGAAAACTCTCACAATGAGTTTTTATTGATGGATGCATTTAAAGAAACATGCCCTTTATCCTACGTTTCTTAGAGGATGTAGACTTCATGTTATCCTCCGTGAATACTAACAGACTGTAAAGAGGTGATGTTGCGTGTGTAAAGTATCATTATTAGGTGACACAGCAACAGTACAGTAAGACTGTGTGGACCATAAATGTCTTACACTGGTTGAGGCTCTCCCTGTGGATGCCCTCCACCTTACTCCTGCACTGCTGCCATATAGTCTCTAGCTCCCTCTTGTGTTTCTCTTCCACTGCTCTCATTTGACTGACCAGTTGCCGAACCTCCGCCTCTCCAACCTGATGACAGACAGACGAGCCCAGACTGTCTGACTGACATATACGTGACAAACGTGTGGGTTTCATACCTGGTTTGCAGGTTTGTAGATACTTCAGCGAGTTTTTAAAACATTATGATGAACTTTAAGTTAGAAGATTATTTTTTTCCAACCAGACAAAACCAGGCTGTGACAAAACCAGGCACATTAATTTCATCAGAGCAAACTAACCATTATAATACACTCCATAGTCAGGATTGACAAGTACACATTTCTACTTCACTAAATTGGGATTATGCTTCCCATTTGTAACCAAGATTCACATTAATATTTAAATTAGATTAGAAGAGCACTCACTTCTTCACATCTTTAGCTTTAACAGCTCTGTAATTTGATTTTCTTGTACCTCGACAGGAAATGTAACTTAATTGACAGACCAGGATGGAAATGGATACTTTTTCATTTAAACCCTATCTCTTCCCTCAGGTCTTACCTCTGCTGTTCTCTCACTCTCTTGCTTCAGGTCGGCCATGTCTTTCTTCAGTTTCACATTCACCACTACAACATCAATAATGTCAGAGTAGTGAAACAATGGAAACCTTCAAACACAATCACATCTGTAATTCTAACATCCATGTCGGCCGTAAGGTTGCAGCCAACACAAGCTAGCCTTCACTCCCCACGACTATGAGCGGTACTGGTTGTCCTTCCTTATTCCCCTTTGGAAGTTTCTTACCTCCACGGATCAGGAACATCCAACAAGTTCTGCAGTTCTGGAGATGTTCTGACCCAGTTGTTATCACATTCCGGTCATTATCAAAGTTTCTCAGATCCTCATGCTTGTCCATTTTTCCTACTTCCAACACAAACTTCGGTACTAAATGTTCACCTGCTACCTGATATATCCCACCCACTGACAGGTAACCACAGTAACTAGATGATCTATCTTATTCTGACCCCACCTGTTTGCAGTTATAATGTTATGGATGATTGTATATGTATATACATTACAATGACAGTGGAGCATTCGATCATTTACTATTTTGGATTCCAAGTGAGTAACTAAGTTATTACACAGTTAGTACTTTCTAAATAACAGAAAATAAAACATCCTTATTATTATTAAAAATTATTATAATATAAAAAAAAAGTTTGCAGCAAAGCTATTAAATGTAGAAATGTGAGACTATTTCCTGTTATTATATGCATACTCTTATTAATGTGTTGTGGTGTTAGATGGAGGCTTAGGATTGCCCTAGTATTTTTAATTTCTTAATCAGTGGATCAAAATGAATGAATGCATGTTTTAAATATGAATTTTGTGATATCATTATAAGCGTGTGTCTAGTGTGTTCTTAGTTACCTCTGAGGTTACACTGCTCCTGCAGTGTCTGCTGGAGTCTGTTCACCGTGACTAGAAGACTGTCTTTCTCTGCAGCAGGGAGATCAATCATTCATTTTTATTTCTTAATGGCCATACATAAGTATAACTGAATGAGGGATATAAACAGACTGACTTCAGGGACACTGTCGTCCAGGACCTCCACTGGCACCCCGTCCCATAGCGTATCCAGCTCAAACTCTTCCTCACCCACAAAGCCCTCCATAACCAGCCCCCCTTCCACCTCAATGACCTCCTCCACCCTCACATCGCTCCCGCTGCACAAACCCACAAACCCCTCTCTACATCTCAGGACCAAGCAGCAGACCAGGAGTGGCAGAGCCTTCATGATTGCTCCCCCTCTCCCTCTGGATTATTATCATATGCTATCATACGTTTTTCTAACCAGAGACCTGGTGCAGGTGGGGTGAGTCAGACTGGGCAGAAGCTGAAAGCAAGTTATCCAGTATTTTTCCAAACAGAGTCTCATAAAATTAAATAATCTATAATCTAAAAAGGTTCAATCCTGCCTCACCAACATGCTGTCACCTTGAATCCGATTGGTCTATTCCCGCCGTCATGCATGTCAGCAGGTTTTATTCTAAAAGATTTGTATGCAGGGTTTGGAATTATCAAACAATAAATGATAAAACTGGAGGATATATAAATCAAATAATCCTGAAATTAATCAAATTCTTTCAATTTCATGTAAATTTTGATCATCTCCAGTTTCACCGTTTAACTTTTGTTACTTACGCCCTCACATATTTGGGTGTGAATGTTCTAGTTAGTGTACTAAGATGAAACCTGGAGGGATCAGGTCGTTATGGCTGTCGTTTATACAAATCACCAGCAGATGGCGACAAACACCGAAAAACACACACCAGCGACAATAACTTGTACAAAGACTTGTTAAATGAAATAGATAACTTCTGCGGTTCGCAAGTTAGGACCAAATGCTCACTTACCTTCAGTAAGACTCTTCATCTTGGTCAGATGGAACTTCACGAGTCTGGTTGAATCCTCCAGTTTCACCTCCAACATTTGGTTTCTGCTATTCACCTCGTTAATGTTCTATTAAATAACAGAGGAGACATAACAAATATACAGATCAGACATTATTTAATTTATCAGAATCGGAAAAGATGTATAAGTTACTAAAACATGAATAATTTTGAGAAAATGAGAGGATAACAGGGAAACATCTCATCTATATAGCTTCTTATTATATTTTTTTGATTCATGCTTTTATTTACTTTTATCTTGTAGCACTTTGAGATTTGATCCAAATGTAAAGTGTGTTATAAACAAAATGTATTATTATTATTATTATTATTATTACTGCATCCATACAGACGAACTAAAAGGGCTTGAAATGGCTAAATTCTGACCATTCATGGAGCCCTCATTAATTATACTTTCAAAAACAGATGGATAAATGAAATAGCAGCGGCAAAGTGTTATTAACTAATGATCAGTGAGTAACTTAGTTTTCCATTATTATTAAATATCATATCATCATAATATATCGTCCAATTGTCTTGAAATATCATCACCATTACCATCATCAACATTTTATCATTAAAGCTTGACTATCATTCCATCTGTGAACGATTAACTATTACTTTAGCTAGCACCAAGTTATCATTTTACAAATCCTATGTAGAATAAACCTGGAATAAAAAACGAGTGTTCTGAATGCTTCTTTGCTATCATAGAATTACATCAGTGACCGATCCACCATCACTGATTTAGCTAGTTTACCTGTTCTAGTTGGATAAACTTTTCTATGATCGAGTCCAAATTAACACAGTTTAACTTTATCATATTACAAGTTTCAGGTAAAATACATTTCTGGGAAAAATTCTGATTATTTTTACGGTATCATTAAAACTTCAATAACATTAAATTAACATTAGTTAATAAAATAATCTCCGGTTGATAGCGACGACAAAGCTATATCATTAGCATCAACATCATTCAACATTAACTCCGCCCACTATTAGCTCGTTCGCTGAGCGAGCTAATAGTGGGCGGAGTTTATTTCTTGCTCGCGACTGGAAAAGCTCATTAAATTTCGGTTTTATGATATGAAATGATTAAATATATCTCTTTAAGTGATTATAGACTTTATTTATAATTGAATAATGTTTAATAATATGAATATTGATATATTTAGTGAATTATTTAACGTTTTATTTATTAGCATGATTGTAGGTTTACTCATTTTTAAATATTTAACTACTAGTTTTTGTTAATTATTAAATAATTGTTAGTTTTTTTAACAAATCATTCTAGAGTACTGAATAGTTGTGTTTTATTAATTTATAGATAATTACAACTATTATTTATTATATTATAGGTTTATATATTTTATTGTTTATTATATTTTAAAGTTGGACTAATTGTTTTCTTAAATGTTTAGCTTATACTTTAATATTAATCAATTGTAGGTTTTATTAATTATTAGTTAGACTTATTTACTGAATATTTAGATCGTAAGTATTAATGGTACAGTATTGCATAATTAGACCATTGGTTTTAATATCAAATAATTATATAATAAGTTTTAATAATTATTTTTGGATAAATCTGAAATAATTACATCCAATGTTTTACTAAATATCAAATAATTTAATCATAAGGTATTATTAATTATTAAATAATAAGACCTTATTCAAACTCTTATTACTTACTAATCAACCTCTTATTTAGATGGTTATGTTGTGTTAGAGCATTTTTCTGTTATTTTAGTTATATCTCTTCTCATTCATAATCTCAAAGCTGCAAATGTACGTTTAGGAAAACCAATAGCTAGTCATAATTAATCAGCTATTAAAGTGATTATTTACTGGATGGTATAGTATTGACACAGTATTATTATATTCTGAAAGGGAGGTGTCCCATTAAAATTATTATAATTCAGTTTTGCTTTTCCATGCAATACTGCTACTCATGCTGTTCTTTAACCAGCTGTGTTCCTCAACCATCACCGAATGATTTCTATGCACTAAACAGAAATGAAGAGCAGTCATTGTGCTTTTTATTGCAGTTCTGTTGAAACCTAAAACTTTAAATGAAATAAAATTTTAATGAATTTAAATGAAATAAGACAAATGCAGACAAATAAGACAGACAAATGCAAAAGCATTGAAGTTTATTTGAAACAACAGCCAAAAATACAACATCTATCCAACACTAATGCACCACCATCCTTTTTTTATTATATTCAAAGCGCAGTTTTTTAATACTTATGTACTAATGACAGAAAAACTGACTGAGCATAACTTTGATAAATCAAACCACTCGCCTGTTGTCGAAAATATTTTCCAACATAAATGAAGAGAATTAAAGATAAGCCTCTAATACACTGTAAAAATGTGATGTATGAACCTCAATAAGGTAGTGTATTGGAAAATATAAATACTGGCTTACTTTTAATGAAACAAACAATATAAAACATATTTTTTCACACTGCATTTAAATCACATAAGACTCGGTTTTTCAGAAAAATAAAAATAAAAGCTTTTTATATGTACGTAATGTCAGGAAAACAAGATGTGACCGTACATTTTAATGCACTCCCATTTGCGGCTGCATCAACATATTTATATCAACACTGATATGACAACCAGTTCTCTGAAGGACAAAAACCACAACCTTTGAGCTAAACCAGAACCCAAAAACAAGATGAACACCCGTGTGGTGGAGAGGCTGAAGAGTCTGATCCTTGCTTTCCCTTGAGCTAAAGGAAGCTGACCCAAAAGCGTTCATTCACTTAACAGAAACATCAGTGGTAAAGGGTGGATGTGTAAACAGGTTTAGATTTTATTTACTGCACTGCAGACTCTTATTTTAAGGGGAAAAAAGGCCTTTATTCCAGGATATTTATCTTGGCAACATTAGAAAAATAAACTTATTTTGAGAAAAAATATCTCACTTTCTCTAAGTAAGATATTTAAGCGGATATCTAGCTAGTTTTCACTAGTGACAAAGTACAATGATAGTATTTGATATCCCAGCAGAGGAGCAAGACATTTTTTCCTAATTTTACATTAAAGGAATTTTCTTCTAAAGATAATTTGTCTTATTATTGTGAGCTTTTTTTTCTCCTAATGAATAATCTTAAAGTCAGAGGGACTTCAATATTCATTTTAAGTTACTCAATCTTAAATTAATTACTTTTCATTGTTTGTAAATAGCCGAACCTGCTTAAATGTAGGCATTACCGTTTAGTTCTAAGGTCCATTACAGTGTTTCAGTGGCTAGAGTTTAAAGGATTCTAGCCAAGCAAAGTTTTCTAGACCCAATCGGCATTTTCCTCGATATTTTCAAGACAATATGATTGATAATTGAAGGATATTTGGCTTCTTTCTAAAATGGCTGTTGACGCATTAAAGGGTTGAGTTCCTCTGTCCTCTCTACTCATACATTGATCCCAAATGACTAATCTTCTATTCTTGGGATTTCACCATTTCTTATTTCCTTTTAAATGGTTCCTTTTCCACACCACATTCTGATGTCCTCACCCCAAAACCTCCACCAACACCAACGCCACAGCCCTTGTCAGAGGGAGCAGCATAAGGCCAGATGAGGTGGAGGTGGAGGAGAGACAGGCACAGATATCTCCTAACAATGTTAGGAGTGGTCACATTCAACAATCAGCTTTCAATGATCCACCTCTAAGACACTTCCAAGTTGTATTTGTGCACTGATTGAAAGGTGCTCACTTTCTACAGTTCATCACTGATCTAGGGTGTGATGCTTCCCAGAAGGTCCGGGGTCAGGTAGCCACCTGGTGTTGGTATGTTCTTTTGGATTATCAGCTGGGGCACAGGTTTGGAGTTTGGTGTCAGTAAGAGGCTGTTCTGCCTGTCGACACCTTCTACCACAGTGTACACCGGCGGAGGGTAAGGAGCAGGGTGAGGAGAGGAAATTGGGGTGTCCGATTCCTGGTGAGGCAATAGAGAAGAACCCAGATCTCCTCCTGTTTGGCATTTTTCACTCATGTCTTCTGTGGACAACCGTAGGCTCCGTTTTCCTGCGCTGACCTCTGAGGTGTATCCCCCACGATCGGGATTCACCACCAGGAGTTGAACCCCTTTCCTTCTCTCCTTCTCTGCGTCTTTGCTGATCTCCACTTCAGTCTGCTCCTCAGGCGACAGCAGCACCTTTCCAGATGACCTGACCTCAGTCACCTGGGTGTACGGTGCCTCCCTGCTTGGTGCCACCAGAGGAGGCTCTCCAGAGGTGGGGCTCTGGACCAGGGAGATGGGCTCACATGCTGTCGGACATGTTGTTTCATTGTTGAGGGTTTTATTTGGGATGGGGTTATGGAAAGAGGATGCTTCGGGGTCACTGGGGATGTCAGGATCGCAGCAGCTCGCCCGGCCTGAGTCATCGTCTCTGAAGCTGATAAAGAGGGGGGTGCAGATGGATGGGTGGGAATTTTGCATGAGGCAGTCCGTGTCCAGGTCCGTCAGTTTGTCACTCTGCTCCTCGATGAATTCCACCCAGGGGTTGTTGTTGTATAGCTCTGGCCTCAGTGCAGGGGGGCTGCCCAGGATGGACGTCAGCTCCCTCAATTTTCCTTTCTGTGAGGGGGAGGAAAGAGAGTTGATTCATGCTGCATTCAGCAGGTTAGAAATTGCCTTATTGATTTAAACTTATTTTCCCGTCGACACTGCTTCACGCTTTGTGCCTTTTCATGCATTTGAATAGAGAAAATCCCACATTTTCATTGTTTTTCATTGATTCACTGATTGATGAAGAAAAAATTGTCTTGTGATCATATGAGGAAAAAGAATTTACTCGTTCAGTTTTCTTTCTTAGATCTTTGGGTTTATTACAGGCAAATCTGCTATAACAGAGAAGGTCCTGGTACACCCAGGTGCGATTGTCCTCCCAGAATCTTCCTTTCAGATCTAGCATGATTATAATATTCTTACAATATCATGGCCGGCCTAGGGAGTCAGGCTATCTTGGGTCCTTCAGACAGTACGCTGCACATATCGTACGCTAGACATTACATTAGGAAAGAATTCAGAAACAGGTGGGGCAAAGGTAATATTTTCATGTCCCCATCACTGATCCTTCATTCTTTCAACTAGGAACACAATCAAACCTTTTAAAATGATGCTGATCTCACGGCTATCTCCATGTAATGGGGATCGGATAGAATCTTTTGGAAATTTTCCAAACAACTAGCCATGGATCACAGAATGTTGACACCACATCTGTAATTATTGCATCAAAACGTTCAAAACCTTTTTATGCTGGTTCTTTGAATTTCAGAATGGAACCAAAGAAACTGCTTGTTTAGCCCTCAGAGGACCTAGAACACCAGTGGTTCCACCAAATGACCCCATTAACCTCCATTGTGGATCTGAGCTCCAGTAATAATGACAGTTTGCTACCACTGTGGTCCTCTGGAATATAAGTCCTATGTAAGTACTGATGGAATGACAAGACAAAAGAGGCGTTGTTTATTTGCATCTAAATGAAGGTCTATAATCCTATGTCCTTTTCGGAAATGGCAGCTCTAGACACACTCAGTCTGATACTTAGTGTCTCCATCCAGGATTTATCCAGAATATTTCAGCCTTTGTTGCGACTTTCAACAGAGTTTCATGAAACCCGATGAAAATGAAAGTTTGCATAATTTGCATGAAGCACCTTAGCCTCAAACCCAGGATTTTAAATTGTTTATTTGTTTCTGTATTTTCTTTTTTATTCTAATTCTTGTTATTATTTGGCAAAGTCAGAATGTCCTTGTATGATATACACCGCAGTGTTCTCTAGTGTGCGTATGACTGTAAACTTCTTGAATCTAGACCGGATTTAGCCTGGTTCAGGAATGAAACCAGGATATGTTGGTGTGGAAAAATAAAGAGGTGCATATATGTTTTCTAACTCGCCTTAGCGTTAAGACAGTGCTTTGTTATTATTTTCATTTTTTCATATTTTCCCTGATTGGGTGGCTGTGGCTGAGGATTTACCATGGTGGGTCTTTATCACAGGGTTGGTAGTTCAATCCCCAGAATGCCCCTGTGGTCAAACTGGAAAGTATGACCACAGTAGTGGTCTTATATAGAAGCTTTTCTAGTCTGCCTGACGACTCAAAGCTCCTGACAACATGACCCAGCAGTCACCCATTCACACACACTCGTGCCGTGGGGACCGAGGCTACCATACAAGGCTCCTCCTGCTCATCATGGGCGACCATTCACACCATCATTCACATGACAAGAGAATAGCCATCAGAAGCAGGTTGCAAATTGGTATCTAACTCAGGCACAATTCCACACGTGGACGGCAGAGGATGGGGTTTTGAGCCTTCTGAGCTACAGCCGCCCCGTGTCGTAGTGTCACTGAGTACCGAACTCCAGTTTTGTACTCAATGCCCACCGCTCCTCAGGAATAGGTACAATTCAGAGATCTAATTTGTCAATGTTTTGCAATGATTAAGTGTAAGTTATTTAGTAAATAGTCTAAATTTTTTATTTATTTAGTTTTATAATTGATTACACAGCAAGCACTAAACCTAAAGTAAGACGAGACAATCTAAACACACGTAGGTTATTCAGCTTTGGTGGCGATCTGGGCTCTGTTTCTTCTGGGTATAATGCATTAATAATGTTAAAAATCAGAAATTCAGTATTTTTAGTATTTAGTTAGAAGTAGATCCAGATGATAACTCTGTACATTTGTATACAGCTGCTGTACGTGTTGGATTGCAGGAGGCGTCTACTCTACTGGAGAGCTGGGAATATGGTGAAACTGCTAAAGATAAGTCATAAACTGTAGGTGTGGAAAAACCAACAGGCTGCTAATCAGACAGGTGTGAAACCTGCCTGCAGGTGAGCTTGACTTGTTTGAGAAAGAACATATCCTTCATGCTTGACATTTCACCTAATTCGCTGACCCTGTTCTCAATCTCAGTTTCATACCTTCAACAGCTCAGGCTCAATTCCTCTGATTTTGGGTCCAGGAACTAAAGGCAGGAGAATCACCATCAGCCTAAGAGAGAAAATAGAAGAACAATTAATCCGTTTCCAGAAATGTATCAATTTAATCATTCAGTATAAGGCATTGAACTACGAATGTTTCAGGAGACTTACTTTCCCTGCTGGCAGATGATGACTATCATCAGTATGGCCACTAAACACAGGGCACCAAAGATGAGTAGGGCCACAACTGGAATCCTTGAGACTGGGACAAGGTATGTGAACAAATTCATATGTTGATTTCATCAAACAAACAAATACAACAAAGAAATCCACAGTTGCAGACATGAAAATGAAAGACACTCTATTATACGGTCAAAAGTTGCTGCCATCTATTTCAGAATAAGAATATATTTACAAAACAATTAACAGCATAGTTTATTCTTACATTCATTCATTATCCGTAAACACTTATACTGTGTTTACGGATAATGAATGAAAGGGTCGCGGAGGGTGGAGCCTATCCCAGCTGACATTGAGCAAGAGGCAGGTTCATCACACAGACAACGATAGATCACCATTCACGCTCACACTCACTCCTACGGGCGATTTACAGTCACCAATACATCTATATTGCATGTTTTTAGACTGTGGGAGGAAGCTGGAAGACCCGGAGAGCACCCAAGCAGAAACGGGGAGAAAATGCAAGCTCTGCATAGAAAGTTTGATCCAAAAACTGTGATGATCACATTCATCAGATATGCATGAGGACTCGAAGTAACAAAAATGATAAATGATTAAACTGGTGGTAATAAAAAAGCACCATTCACACACACAAAACGTCTATTTATCATTTCAGGAAAATAGAAAGATGTGGCAAATTATGAAAATGCGGTTTATGTTTTCATTGTATCAAAACCTTTTTGTTTCAAATCAGCTTGAGATTAATCATATGACTTGATAACTAATCAATCTATTGTTTATTTCAGGTCCCTTCCAGTTTTATCATTTCATTTCTGAGATGTGACATGATCCTTACTTTTCATCAGATCATTGTAGAAAAAATTTAAAGTTTAATAAGGTGTGTTTTTTTGCATGTGTGTGTATGTGTGTGTATGTTGGTGTGTGTGTGTGTGCTGCTGTCATCTTTTTATTATTCTGACAGGATCAGCTCGGACCTGAGCCTTTAGAGGCGCTTTAATTGCATTTTACAATGTATGATGACAGTAAAGGCTTTCTATTCTATTGCCCTTTCCAGATGGGTTATAGTTATAGTAATTCAAACTGACTGCGGTAAGCCAGCCAGAGAGAGTTTAACAGTAAAGTGAGTTGTGTGTTGGAATTGACCCACACATGCAAAAACACACTAGAGGAAAACCTGCAAAACTATAGTTACAACTACCAATATTTATTTTAAGTCCTTTATCATCTGTGACTCATGAAAACCTTCATCAGCCCATTCTGTTGCTGAACCAGAATTGTTGCTCTGTTGGCTGTGATCCGTAACCAAATGTATTGTTGTACGAGACTAACGGATGTATGACTGTAAGTTAATGAAAATAATCCGTCGACTGACTGTCTATTAAGCCGGTGCGTAAACAGGCCAAGGACACAAAATTCATTTCAATGTAAACTGAAAAGAAACTTGGACCATATCCTATCGTATCTACTCTTTAAGTTTAAGTTTAAGTTTTGAGGTTCGTTGCTTATACACATATATATACAGACATACACACATATATATATATTAAACATAATGAATGGTTTTTGCCTGTGTTGCCATTCAGTGCCTGGTTGTATTATAAAATCTCAGGTGAACAGAAATGAGGTTCATGTTTGTGATCGGTTCCTGCAGAGGAAAAATGGATCAGTTCCCTGATCATTAGTTTGAACATGCCGCCCTGCCTCTGTGCTTGAATACATTTCATGAAATGAGCTTGCATTCATCTGATGTCTGATGAACCCAAATGTGACAGTGTCATTTTCTCTCTTTTTTCATGGTTTACAACACAATTAAACTCACATGCATCATTGTCTCCTATCGTACCTGCGAAAGTGATTGACAGTTCTGCTCCTGATGTTATGGGTTCCATTCGTGGACATATTTTTTCAGTTAGGTAGCATACCTCTGCTGCTAGTCGGTGCAAAATTCAGAGATATTAAACTATATTTAGATGATATTTGTGACTCTTGATACTTTCTGACTCTATTGCTTTCAGATCAGCCAGACAAACAATAAACTTACGGCTCAAAACATACTGATTTCCCTCGGCAATTCAAGTTCACTTATCTGGCAGAGCTTTCAGGCACAGCGGCGGAGCAGGAAATGACATCCAAAAATGCCTTAACGAGGCAAAAGGGGTTTTGAGAATGCTCAATAATGTGTAGTGTGACATCCCAGCAACTCAGCATCAAGACCAAGTTAAAGTTATCTCCATGCAGATTTTTGTTTTTACAATACTGTACGGCTCAGAATGCTGGGGAATGAGAACAACTCACCAAACTCACAGTCGACAAAGAACTTAAGAAGAATCGACAGAATATTCACACACAATGCTATCAAGAAAACATAGAAACTATGACCATGAGGAGGTCATGGAGATGGATTGGAGACGTAATAAGAAAGGAACCTGAAAACAACATAGAGAATAGCCCTACATTGGACGGCCAAAGGGAGGAGAAAGAGAGGACGACCAAAGAACACCTGGCATCCAAATGGAACCACATATAGGGTCCAAAGGAAAGAACAAAACGGACA
Organism: Lophius americanus; assembly: GCA_037951165.1. Classification (NCBI taxonomy): domain Eukaryota; kingdom Metazoa; phylum Chordata; class Actinopteri; order Lophiiformes; family Lophiidae; genus Lophius; species Lophius americanus. The sequence continues at coordinate 3,476,179 of JBBDHG010000094.1, forward strand.
GCAGTGGAGGACCTTTATAACTGCCGTACATGTCAGTCAGCATTACGGGCAATAAGTAAGTATGTAAGTAATTCTGTAAGCAATGCAGGGAGTGTTTACCTTTGGATTTGATGTGGACAAACACGGAGTCACTGAACTCTCCAAACTCTTTTCCACCAAACATTTTGCACCGGACCCTAACCTCGTGGTTGACGTCCGTTTGTAATCCATAAAGGGAGCGATGGGTGCTTTTCACCAGGTCAACCTATGGCGAAGAAAAGAAGATTCAAGCACCAGAGGACGAGCAAAAGTAGAAAACATTCACTTTTAATATCAACAAACCATCAAAGTGAATCAGAAGCTATTCTGTATAACGTGATACTGAAACCCAGCAGACACTCACCACTTCCCACAGGTCTGAACTGACAACCCGGTACTGGACCTCATACTGCAGTGTCATCCAGCCTGTCTCCACATCTGCAGACTGCGGTGGCTTCCAGCTCAGCATGATATCATTGTGCGTCCCAGTCAAACTCGCATTCAGCAGCGTCCAGTTCAGGGCGAACGGAGGATCCGGTTGGACTGCAGAACAGGAAATAAATGTAGCTTAGATTTTCAACAGCATCTAAGCAAGAATGTCCCTTCAATAAGATGTATAGGGGGGTTGGAGGCAGGAGCCCTTCACTGGAATAAAGACCTTTGACCTACATTGTTACAGGATGAATACTAATACACATTTTATACATCTAAATATACAATATGTATAATATACAGAATGTAAAATATAGATCAGTATACATTATTTACATCAATCTAAAGGAACCTCGATACTAGACAGCATACTGATGAAATCACCGTAGAATGTTGGAAAGGGGGAGGTCTGCTGATACTACTAAAACTTAACCCAGTGTCTTTAAGAATACAACCCTAATAGAAGCATGAAGGGTCGGCGATGAACTCACCGATGTCTTGGACGGTGAAGTGAATCTCGTCGTAGATGAAGCTCTGGAACCTGGAGCGGAGCTGGACTCTGTAGAAGGTCCAGACTGAGGTGTGGTTCTCATTGAAGAAGCACTCGTTTGGGTTGTCGGTGCTGTAGTGAGGACACTCAGTCCACTCCTGTTGAGGGGTAGGGGGGGGTCTGCAAGGGGGAAGGGATTACATTAGGTCTCAAAAAAAAGGAAGTATCGCTTCATTAAGTTTGACTCAATTCCAATTCAACAAAGAAAAAATCTCTTTAATTGTAGATCCTTTCAGATCAGGTACAAAACATCTTTTCTGTACAAAAGGTTTATTTAAACTGAACATGACAGATTCAGACGGAGCCCTCTTCAACTGTACTATGCACCAATTCCCCCTGTATCTGTGCACAATATCTGAAATAAAATACTCAATAAATGTGAAAATCTGTCACAGAATTTATCCAATAAATTTTATTCGTGGAATAACAGAGGAATTCAACAAAATGGCTTCATTGGATGGTGGTTTGAAGTGCTCTGGATAAGTTCTGGGATGCTGTTTAGTTCCAAATGGAATGTATTCTCAGAGAATTACCTTGTGCATCAGAAAGTGAATTATTGTCTGGGACTCGGATTACTGGTGCCATATTTTGTTTCCTCAAAATGCAGAACATGTGGGCCTACCTCATCTGACCCCTGTTCCTCCACAAAGTTATTTGGAAATCCAGTTCAGTATTTTTGTGTAATTAATATCTAAAAAAAACATCAACCTCAAAAAAAAAAAAACAGGATCTGATCAAATCAGCAAACTGTTTCCTGAGCCATGAGCCCTTCTAAAACCAAAATTGATTGAAATGTGTGAACTTGCTCTTTCATACAAAAAAAACACTCAACAAACAAACAAACCGAAAAAACAGGCATCAGTCAAACATGATTGTCGAAGGCAATAATATAGCAGGTATATCCTTTACACCTTTATCTTTTAATGTTCATTGAAAAATCACTGACATTAATTATCTTAGTAGTGAATTATTATTCATTATTATTGAAATACAGACACTACCATGTGTAAGCCTGACGTTTACTGAGTCAGCACAGGGTGGGCAGGTGGGTCACATGACGGATAAAGCGGATTGCGCTGTATGATCCTGTATGAGCTGTGTAAACCCCTGATTGTATTAGCAAGTGGAGAACCTTGTTCTCTGACACATTTTATCATGACACCTTTGACCAGACACCAACGTAAGAAACTGACTTTGGACTCGGATGAAAGGGATTAGACAATTGATTTTCTTCTATTCTAGCTTTCATTTTTTAATGTTTAAATGTTCTTCTGTACTTTTTCACAATTTTTACTTCATTGTTTGTGTAGAGCACTTTGATTACCCTGTGGCTATATAAATAGAGTTGCCTTTCCCTTGCTTTGCCTTATGATTTTATTATCTTTAGATTTATGAGTAGGCGGCTGGAAATTAAATCTTACTTGTTCAGATATGAAGGACTATTTATACTTCAGCATACAAACATATATACATTCAGCGGGCTCGCGGCTGGTTCTGTACACTCACTGGCTTTAGCCACTCCACTCACTTCAGCTTCTTGAAACTTTCATCCAGTTCATTTTGAGGGGTCTGATTAAGTTCGTTGTCCAAAACGTTTTCAAGGTTGTAACTCTGCAGCTTATTTTGGCCTTACTGGTGTGTTTTCCTTCATTCTCAGTGAATGATTTCCAAGCTGGTGAGATGCTTGCAGCCATGGATTCTCAATGTGTGCGTGTGTGGGACTAAGCCTCCCTGCCATCTGGTTGATCACTATACCTTTAGAAAACAACTGTATTCATTCCACCATTGGCAATTTATGGTAAGCAGCTAATAAACAAAATCACATCTGTTGCAAACAGATAGAGAGTATGTCCTGATGGTAGCAGAGATAATTCACAGGCCAGTCCAAAGGAAGCCAAAATACACATTGCTTTTCTTTAATGTATATAATCTAAAAAGCCTTTACTTTATTGTGCCCACTTTGTATCCATTCATTCATTCATCACAGGAAAACATGTCCCTGTCACTCGTGACACATTTTTCCCCCTTACTTTTTGTTGATGTAAAATAGGCGGAGATCTCCGGGCTTGGCGAATCTCTGGAAAGCGCCAGCCGTCCATCTGCAGTGGAAAGTCTCCATGTTGGTGGAGACACAGCCAGTGAAGTGAAACTGTGACTCAGAGATGCCTGTTTGGACACAGAGAGACAAGAGGAAAATAATTACAAATATTTTCATATTTAAAACCCTGAAGTTGTGCTTCAGTGACTCATTCCTGCCTGCTGAAAGCAGCTCTGCCTGTGAGCAACCACAGGACGAACATCAACCGTTTCCTAGAAGTCACTCCGGCTGCTCTTCCAATGAAAGCTGCAGTTGCAGAGTTCACTGTAGTGGCTGTCAGGGAAAAAGCTGTTTGTTCTCTTTCTACTCAGAAACGTCTGAGCAAGCATCAGCCTTTCCTAGCGATAAGAATGACCCTGGAGCTTTTTGAAGACAAACAAAAGAAAACTCTTCAAAAAGCTGCTGCCTTTAAACATGAAATTACAGAAAAGTGAGAGGATAAGGGAGGTAGAAAGGATGAAACGGTACGTCAGTCATAAACATATGGTCACATGTTGGGTAATGATGATTCAGTCTGTAGATCTGGAGTCCGCTCAGACTACAGATGGGTTCTCCTGGTCCAGAAACTTCAAAGATATCTTACAGGAGTACATTTTTGGTTCACACTGGCATCTCAGCAGACACCAACCAATGACTGGTTTCTGTTACGGATGAGGTCACCCCCTGACTGGACCACCTTTCAGAGATGTGCTGTGTTCTGGACTAATCTAACTACCAAAGACACTTTTCCTCATGGCTGCATGTCTGAACCCTGATGATTATGATTTACTATTTTTTAGGGTTGATTATTGTGACATCACATCTTGTCTTTGGTCTGTGTTGAACCACAAGAGGTCTAGGTCAGTTTGCTGCATCCTGAGGATCGGTTTGCGATCATACTTGTTCAATGACTCGTTCAGACTCTCGCCTGAGAGCCTCAGCGATGTCCAACAACCTAATGGACCTTTGGTCAGTCAGTCTGCCAAATTGGAGTTTTCTTTATCATCTGGCTTCAAACCAAAATGTGTCCCCTGTGCTAATATGCTGTTTTACTGTGGAAAATCCAACACTTTGAGTTGATACTTTCCTCTTTCTGTCAGTTTGTTACACTTGCTAACATCAAGCAGATGTTTTGAAGGTACAGTATTGTAGAAAATAATCCAACGTTAATATTTTGGATTATGTATGTATATATATATATATATATATATATATATATATATATATATATATATATATATATATATATACATATATATATATATATATAAAATAGAAAAACACACATAAACATTATATATATATATATATATATGTATATATATATATATATGTATATATATATATATATGTATATATATATGTATATATATATATATGTATATATATATATATATGTATATATATATGTATATATATATATATATGTATATATATGTATATATATATATATGTATATATATATGTATATATATATATATATATATATATATATATATATGTATATATATATGTATATATATATATATGTATATATATATGTATATATATATATATGTATATATATATGTATATATATATATATATATATATATATATGTATATATATATATATATATATATATATATATATATATATATATATATATATATATATATATATAATGTTTATGTGTGTTTTTCTATTTTAATAAACTGTTAAAAAGCAGCTCATTCAAGGCTGTATTCTTATTGGTTGAGCCGTCCCATGTAATGAGACGGCAATTGGCGCAGCATCAGACTCGGTCAGACTAGGTCAGCAGCTCCCCACATCTAACTTCTTTTGTCAGGTTCAACAGGCTTGTTGCATGTGGTTTGTTCATGAATGTCTCTATAACCAAAGCCAGTTGTAACTCCAGAATTACACTGTCACATCTACCTCAGCCTCATTCTTCTGGAGTATCAGGCCTTAAGCGGTGTTCTGGCTGACACACAGGTGTGAACTTCGTATTAAAACTGCAGGCAGTGTCCAAATTGAGCTCCTTTGCTGCATAACCTCCACTACAAGTGTGTTAAATATAGTTGCATCCAGTTGAAAGGGTCCAGATTAGTCAGTTCACCCCAAACAATTGAAAACAACAAAATAATACTAATGAAATATGATTTTTCTGTTTCATCTATGGGCAAACTGATGCGCAGTGAGTTACACTGTTGCCCTAAGGCTAAATGGTTCTAGGTTAAAATCCCAGTTTGCATGTTGTCCCTGAGTTTCCAGTCTCTCCAACTTCCTCCCGCAGTCCAAAGCCTGCAGTATAGGTGAATTGGTGGTGACTCTAAAATTCCCATAAGTGTGATTGTTAATGGTTGACTGTCTCTGAGCAGTGATTAACTGGCGTACCCAGTACGCCTCTCACCCAATGACAGCTGGGAAAGGGTCAACCCAACCACACTCTGAACAGGATAAGAAAAAGGATGAATGTTTTATCTGATGTAATAAGAACACAATTCAGAATAACTCAAATTCAACCCAGAATGATTACTTAATGACTGTAACAAGTCTAGTTGTAATTAAAGTTTTTATTATGGTTCTACTTCTCCAGGGGAATATTTCAAAATAAAGCAGAAAAAGAGAGAGGTGTGACGGGAAATTCAGTAAGGTGCAATTTTTACACTAAAAACTGTACATTATAATTATGACACTAAAATGATTATGGCATACACATTGTCTATCAGCAAACTCGTATTTTCTATAAAATGATGCACGTCACTTATCTGCTCCAGAATCATAGATTTGACACCAGTCGGTAAGATACAACTTTATTCATCCAAAAGGAAATGCTTTAGCCAGAGATTTCTCCAGAAAATGTAAGTGAGAATGTAAGTAAATAAATAATATAAGAAGAAAATGCCGTAATAACAAATGATGTATTGATTGGCCGACTAAAAAAATTATTCAGATGCCAGCTAAAATCAATGATCAGTTCAGCCAGATTTCTAGTGAAGATGTGTAACATTCGCTGCTTCCAGTCTCCCGAACTTAAGATTTTGCTGCTTTATTCTCATGTAAATAAAGAGTTAGTTGTAGGTTTTGGACGGTTGGACTAAGGAAGCCATTTGAAAATGGGATGTTGGGCTGTGCAAATCAGCGATACCATTTTATAGACTTGCCTTTAAAAACTATTTTACAGATAACTTGAGAAACAAAATCCTTAGTTGCAGCCCTACAACTGAGTCTAGATGTTTGCCTGGATGCTTTTATTATAGTTTTATTATTATGTGATATTCAATTAGCAAGAGAAATTACACAAGCTGTTTTTATCCAAAAAGGGGAGGGGTAGGAGAAAGTGCAGAATAGCGGGACGTGCTGCTGTAATCATGATGTGATCCTATTTCCTTTATGCACGAAGCACTCAGTATGCATGGGAGAAAAACACAAGAGCATTAATGATCTTAATTCAAGATAAAAATATGACCATTTTGGAGTGAATGGCGTTTCCGTTTCTAGGAAGTGAGAAGTGTTTACATGTTGATTTGACCCAATAAATGGAGCTTAAAGTAAACACTGCTGATTGCATTAAGAGGAGGAGATGTGATCAGTGATTCTGAGCACAGAAGCAGGCAACATGGGTGCATGCACGGACATAAACACAAGTGCAGACCGGCTGAGTGCTAGAAGGACAACCCAACACTCGGCCTGCTTCGGGGAAGGAGACCCACGGATTAAAAATAACTTGTTTACCACATCCCCTGTTCCTTGGATCAGTACTGAGGTCAGGATTAAGATAAAAATCTATTTGACACTCAGCTATTTCATGATGAAAACAAGGACATGTGAGTGATTGTGAGTGACAGTGACCATGTGTGACACCCTGATTTCTGACATCAATAAGTGTGGGTGGGGGTGGGAGTCATTATTTACTGGATGATTTTAGGTGGCAATATTTTTCTCTATTTAATTAAAGTCCCTTTTCATTTAATTCACAGTACAGTGTGCATCCAGAGCCCAGACGCATACAGGCAAAGAGTCCAGCATCTATAGAGCAATAGTCCAGGTTCACATGGTGAAATGGTCCAGGTTCAAACCATGAACAAGTCCAGGTTCACGTAGTGAAACAGTCCAGGCTCATACGGTGCAAAGGTCTACGTTCACATGGTGAAATAGTCCAGGTTCACACTGTGAATCCAGTCCAAGTTCGAACATTATTATGGTCTAGGTTCACAAAGTGAAAAATTCAAGATTCACGTAGTGAAATAGTCCAAGTTTATATGGTGAAACAGTCCAGGTTCACATGGTGAAACAGTCCAGGTTCAAATGGTGAGAAAGATCCGGTTCTTACTGTGAACCAGTCCAGGTTCACACGGTGAACCAGTCCAGGTTCACACGATGAAAAAGTCCAGGTTCACACAATGAAAAAGTCCAGGTTAATTCAGTAAAACAGTCCGGGTTCACACAGTGAAACAGTCCAGGTTCACATGGTGAAACAGTCCAGGTTCACACGGTGAAACAGTCCAGGTTCACACGGTGAAACAGTCCAGGTTCACACGATGAAAAGGTCCAGGTTCATTCAGTAAAACAATCCAGGTTCACACAGTGAAACAGTCCAGGTTCGCATGGTGAAACAGTCCAGGTTCACACGTTGAAACAGTCCAGGTTCACACGGTGAAACAGTCCAGGTTAATTCAGTAAAACGGTCCAGGTTCACACAGTGAAACAGTCCAGGTTCACATGGTGAAACAGTCCAGGTTCACACGGTGAAACAGTCCAGGTTCACACAATGAAAAAGTCCAGGTTAATTCAGTAAAACGGTCCAGGTTCACACAGTGAAACAGTCCAGGTTCACATGGTGAAACAGTCCAGGTTCACACGGTAAAACAGTCCAGGTTCACACGATGAAAAAGTCCAGGTTTATTCAGTAAAACAGTCCAGGTTCATTCAGTGAAACAGTCCAGGTTCATTCAGTGAAACAGTCCAGATTCTAGCTGTATCTTGATGTTTTCACTGGTAGGTGATGAAGGTTAACTAGGAGGAATAGATTATACACGCAGGTTCAGATCCATACTGAGTGTGAGTGGAATAACTAGATCAATTTGTAAACTGAGTGCTTGTAAGAGTGCCACTATGTTTGCTCAAGAGCAGCGAGGCAGAGTTCACTCCTGGTTTGTGTAAATATGTGAGCGGCAGATGGTGAGACCACTCTCAGCAGAGAAAAATGGTGAGGATAAAACAGATCCTCCCCTCTCCTGTCTGAGCTAAATATGTGTACAGCACAAGCCTATTTCAGGATTAAAATAAATATCCTCCATCAGTGTGTTTGAATAAAAATGGATGTCTTCCCTTTCAGCCTTCATGCCAAAAGGAACAGAAAATATTAGCTGACATTAATTTCCTTTATTGGACTTGCACCTAAAGCAAACCTCACACATTCTTCAAGAAGAACACAACTTTATAATTCTACTCCATCCATAATAGCTCCTGATGTTCATGGGATTCTGTCTTACAGATACAACATCTATTATCTGCTGAGTGGCTGGGCGGAGAGCCTTCATTAAGGTCCTCCATCTCCCATCAATCAGTGCTGCTCTCTCAGGGGAAATACATCTTCCTTCGCATTAGAGACACTATTTCCTTCCCTGGCTAAAGGCCACTACGCTTTCATCAATTCAGCTTCTGAAAAGGCAGCTGATTACTTCCACCTCCAATTCGTACATAAAAAAAAACCTGCAACTACTTACATAACAACTAACCCAACACCCTACACAATAACAGCCGACTCTTAAAATAGTAGAAATAAAATATGGCCCTGGCAAACTTGAAAGATATCAAATACCAGGACCAAACAAAAAGACCTTCAGTTTTCGTGATGTTTTGACCCAGTCCTCTCGCCATCACAATCTGGTTTTTGTCAGAGTTTCTCAGATCCTTACTTCTTTCCATTTTTTCTGCTTCCAACATCAACTTCATGAAAAAATGTTCACATCCTAAACTCTCTCATATTTGCTCATACCCACCGACAGGTAACCATGGTAACCGGAGAATCAATGTTATTCTAACCATACCCGTCATTATTATCTACCCCATAACACTGAAAAGGTGGGTTTGGACAAATCTACAGATGTGTGACATAACAGGTTCCTTATAAGGAAGATGGCTGATCTTCATTGAGGTCCTTCTACGTAAACACATAAGGTTTAGCCCTTCAGCTTTCACTAACAAAACAAACGAACAAATACACTGAGGCAGAAAGGGACTCCACCCTGTGGTCTGCAGGGTTGGTAATAATAATAATAATAAACATTATTATTATTATATTTATCGTGTTATTTTTGTGTTCATATATATCTAAGGGCTGGGACTGTGTAATGTCTTTACAAATGTTATTTTTCCCTCAGGCATTATCTCAGTATAGTATATATAACCTAATCTTAATATTCGATATTTGGTGATTTCTAGGGGAATCTATTCAAATAAAAATATAAGGAATATACTGATATGACTAAAATAGAAAAAAATTGAATGAAATATATAAAAATGCAAATGGTATATTTACAAAATGTAAAAAAAGATTATCCAAATATGTGTACATGGTATTACATTGACCTGTAAAATGCAGCAGGTATATAACATACTGTAATCTATGGACTATGGGTGAACTAGTGATCAATATTCTATTGGATGTAAGAATTTCAAAGAATGTAAAATATCCTGGACACAATATTCAAGATTCAAGAGGTTTATTGTCAAGTACACAGTAAGAAAAACAACAGCGGTATACACAATGCAATGCGATGCTTACTTTGCCCGTCTCCCCTTCAGACAAGACAATAATAAAGATTGTAATAAAAAAAAAAAAAAACAAGGCAAATAAATAAGTTAAAAACCTGAGTTTAAAACTCACCTGAGTTAGAAAAAAAACAGCAATGATAATATTCATGATAATATTGCATCAGTCCTGAATGAGCACTGTCTATTAAATATGTATTGCATTAATAAGAATTCATTTTAAAAATCACATAGACCTACGTCGGGTAGATGTTGGGCCCTGGTAGTCAACATAAACTCCAATAATTCCAGACATCCTGCAGAGACCAAAAGCATCAGAAACTAGCTGATGAAACTGAGATGAGAGCCGACACTCATCTCTGACAGACACCACTGACGGGAATCAAGCATGAAAACGAAGTAAAAGCAGCTCCTTATAAATCTGGAGGCTATCTGTAGTCCGAAGAAGTCAAACCTGTTACTAAATCCAGTAAATACACGCCACTCTGCTGAGAAACTATTGATTTTCTTTTCGATGCTGGAGGGGGAGAACATGACTGTTAGAAGACAAGGAAACATAAACATTAATGTAAAGAGTAAATTTAGAAGAAGGGGTGGAGATCAAGAGATGAACACACGTCTACTCCTATGATAGGGTCACGTGAGTGAGGAACAGGATGTAGGTGTGTGACTTTATATTAGTTCATAACGTGGAAAAGCATGAGCCAAGTTTGTAAAAACACAGCTAGTCTCATGTCAGTGAAGAGCCGTTTGTTTGCGGGAGGGGCTCAACACACCAAACAGCTTCCCATTGTTCAGCGGCGGAGTACGCGCTGCTCTGCAGAATTCCTGGGAAGCCACTTCCCTAGAAATCCAACCGTTGCATTTGGCTCTACGTGGAGCGCTCTGCTGTTGTGCAACACGACTCACATTCGTCTGAATGCCAAAACAGCACTGCAACGGTCCTCAGATATGCTGTTCCTTCCCGCCACCCCCTCCCTCATAGAGTATTTACTACTAAATTTAGTTCCATCAGGGGTTGAGCAAAATCAAAAAAAAAAAAAAAGCAGACTTCAATAACATCATTGCTAAAGCAAATTACGTCAAAACATGTGGTAATGCGGGTTTCATAGTAAACGTTTGTCTCAAACAAGGCTTTTTTAAACCTAATCATTTTTGTATCTCAGAGAGAAGTTACAATATGAATTGAACCTACCCCTGTTAGAGGCTGGTTCCAGCGCTGAGGCAGAAACGACTTGAATGAAGACCAAGAGGAGCATGGTGATAGCTGCAGCCATGCTGTAGAGCAAGAGAAAACATGTGGTGAATGTTAGTTTCACATTGAAGTCAACCCTAACTCAGACAACACAGCCAGGCCCAGCCCACTGAGCCCAAGCTGCCATAAAATCCTTCTGTCCTGTCAGCCACCACAAGAGATCCGACCGTCCTGTCTGCAAAGATCACAACAGAGTTCATTATTTCTTCTCCATTAGTAGTTTATTCTGTCTACAAACATCTATCAGGGTTTGGACTAGATTCATTTATACGTATGTTGAATTTGGGGGTTTTCATTTATGTATAGGCAATTTGGTTACTGTTGTTTAAAAAGATCTTATTTCCATCAAGTGACTGAATTCTTTACAGTTATAAACACCTCTAAAAGTCGCTCCTCTGACCACAGACGTTTATTACACTTTACTTCAGCTCACATTCTAACCGTTTTATGGCCCTAACTTCACGACGGTGATTACACTGCTTTTATCAGCAGCTTCAGATCATACGCTGTACTTTATCCTCACGCTGCGTTTACCATCAGACGTGTCAACAGAACTTGGCACAAACACTTAAAGGTTCATTTATTGTCTTTCTACATGTCCGAAAAACGCTGTATGCTTCCTTTCTGTTGACGTCCATATGTCCACGAGATGGCATTAAGTCAAAATTTTAAACAACAGAAATATGGAAGATACGGAAGAAACTGGACTTTTTTCAATTAAACTTAAAATAAGTCACATTGCTCGTGATTCAACTTTGGAGGATTAACCTTACCTGGACGAATGAAAATCTATCAATCTATCATCGATCGATATTTATTTATATAGCGGCAATTCACAACAACATTTGTCTCAAGATGATTTCCAGAAAGAGCAGGTCTAGAACAGACTCTTTATGTAATGGTCTTAAAGAACCCCAACAAGGACTTGGCGACAGTGGCAAGAAAAAACTGCCTTTTAAAGGGCAGAAACCTAGAGTAGATCCAACAGGGTGGACGGCCTACTGCCATGACATAATACTATCTACACCAAGAAGATGCCATGATGTACCTGGTAAAATTAAAACAACAGTGGATACATCTACGTTCCTCATTAAAGAAATCACATGTTGACAAGGAGGGTTTTTTTTCTTCATTTCTCCGATTTACTTTTTTCTTCTTTGTCCTGTTTGACTTCCATTATGGCGACACTATTCCCCCCAAAGATTTACAGTGGTAATGCTGTTTTTTTTCATCTGTCCCTATTCAACAGCTCTCTGACAACATGCCCATTTAATAGCGGTGTATGGAAGAGCCCATCTGTATCCAGACATCTGTACAGAGTCTTTAAACTGAATCCTTCTTAAGATGCAGTTTATACGATAACAGTATGTCATCAAACGGCGCGTGAAGTCGTCTTAAGAGGTGAAGCATTTGAGAACAGATTCCAGAGTGTCATCTTTTTGAAAGCCTCACTTCACACGTGGCTATGATGCTGTCAGGATAGAGCAATCTGTAGACGGAACAAGAAGAGCCATGGTAGACCACTGAGTTCTGTTTGTGCTGCAGTTTATTAACGCTCCTCCAACATCCCTCTGAGTAACAACACAACCTCTTCCTTTAACTCCCCACTAAACAAGAATACTTTCTTTCACAACACAGAAACCTTTTTGAAATGTCAAAGGGAATCATCAGTTTAGGGGGAACCTGTGTGTAGTTGTGTTAACTGGCTTGAAACCTTTCCTTTGAACTAAAACTTTTTCCTGAAGTGTTTACACTTATTTATTTTTGAATTTGGAAGCTTAACCTACACTTCATTCAACTTTCCCTATTTTTTTCAATCTAATATCTTTCGTTTCTTACGATCTGTCATCTCCATGATAACTTAACCTCCAGTATGTAAGATTCTTCATCACCACAGCCCTCGTTTGGGAGCTCTTCCTCTGACACACCTATTCCAGACACAACTTTCACTTAAACTGGTGCCGAGCTTAAACATCCATTCTGTTTGTACACGAGAACTTTATTCACTTAGGAAACTTCACGAATCCTGCTCAAACTGTCACACATTTTGAATACTTTGGTTCACACAACTTTATTCCCATTATACAGTTTTCATTTTGAAAGTCTTCAAAGCTTCAGAAGAGGATTACCCAGATCTTTAACTTATACTTCCCTGAATGTGAAGACGCACGAATGATAAACTACGCAGTACATCCTGACGACACTTTCTCTTATTTCAGTTCTGCTTACTCCATTTTCCTGTAGGGAGGTACAGGTGAACAGATTAATACAAGTTCCATGGCCCTTTGTTTTCTAGCACACTCTTTACATTTTTTCAAGACAATTACAAAATTTAAAAATCCATAGAAGGCTAATCATCTATTAAGAAGTTGTCACTTATTCAGACGAACTCTCTCCAAGTCAAAATTCAGCACACGTGAATCGATTCAAGGAGATCGATCTTGTAAATATCATATTTTACTCTAGCTGTAAATATTTAACGCACAAGGCGGAGCTTTTTTTTCTTTTACAAAAAAAAACTCTTTCTGGAAATGACTCAGAAAATATCGAATGGATCATTTTCATTTTATAGCTAAATAGACCTTAGTGCGGGGAAGAACTGGGTTGATTTTGGGAAAGGTTGGTCATATAGTTCTGACACTAGGTGGAGTTTTATCTTGGAATGTGGGCCATAACTTCTCAACCGTTAATCCCATCTACTGCAAATAGGAGAACTAGCTTGCATACATCGTGTTTTACTCAAATAGTTCATATTTTACACAATAGGTGGAGCTTTTTACTTAACAATGTTTTTTTGTCAGATTGTACAAACACTGCTCAACGGCGTGAACTCCACAATCAAGCTCAGGACATAAAGGTCCGGACACTGTAAAAGCACATTCTTCTAATTTGAAAAAGACAGTCCTGTCCATCCATATTCAGACAATACGCAACTTTGGACTTGTTAGAAGTTTGGTAGCATGAGAGCGTGGTTAGCGCTGTCACTTCACAGAGAGAAGGTTCTTAGTTCGAATCCCAACCCCAGGCCTTCTTGTGTGGCGTTTACATTTTCTCCCTGTGTTCGTGTTGGTTCTCCAGCTTTCTCCCATAGTCCAAAAACATTTAGTGGAGGTAGAATGGTGAATCTAATAGAAGGAAATGTAAAACTAAAAATAGAAATAGATTAATGAATATATATATATATATATATTCATTAATCTATATATATATATTTGTATAAAACCATATATATATATATATATATATATATATATATATATGGTTCTAGACAAATCTATTTGTGCAACCAATTGAAATAATAAAATTAAGTAAATAAATTTTATTTGTTTCTTTGACAGCGACATGGAAGAACTGTTAGCTTAGCCAGAGTTAGCCATAAGCTAATTTATGTTTGCAGTCGCTCAGCATAGAGAGAACATCACGGTCAAGATCAGTTAACACTACCGTACATAAAACAGTTAGAAGAGAATACACGGCTACACAAAACAACGTCTAGAGAAAACTAGGAGAACCAATAGGTTCAAACCAAAAATCATAACCTATCATATTCTTATTGCTTTTTAACTCGTTTTAGGAAATGTTTTTAATAAGTTTAAATGTCTGTTATTGTTTTAGCATACATATATTGATTAATTGTTAATGAATAAGTAAAGCCCAGCTAATGGATGCATAATTTAACAAGTTTCTTTAATTTATTTACCAATTATTTGAGACTAATGAGACCTGCGTTTCACTTATAATTATATCTTATCCTGTGTGTTGTAGAAAAAAATCATCCATTCATCTTGAACGTTACCATTTACAAAGCATTGAAAGTTTGTACGGCTGTGAAAGCCAGCTGACAGCTAAGGAGCAGCTTTTCCTCCACTCTGAGAAGATCCAGCAGCTGTAAGCTCAGCTCTCAGACATGTTGCCACCTGATAAAGATGTTTTTGCCAAAGGTTGAGCAACAGACTCTTCAACAGAGCTACATCGACATTTATTATCCACCACATTCCGGGTGTGTTCGAGCTCCAGATATTCGGATCTACGTCCAGAATATTCACTCGCTTCTAACTACTGCTTGGTCTCCATCATCTCCAGCAGAAAATATCAAGTCAGGACCTCAAAGAGATCATATATTCTGAACATCGGAGACGTTACAACCATATAAAAACAGGGGAAGACTTGGCCTGGAGAAGAGGTCCTCAGGAGGGACCCAATCATCACGGAGTGATTTCAACCCCATTAACCCCACATCCTGCATCGGTCAGATCACGGACCCTCTCCTCCATTTCCCACAACAAAGCAGCTTCCTTCCATACGTTATCTGCTTTCATTTTGTACATATGTATGCTCATGTTTTTTGAGAGTTTACTGATACTGAAAGGACAAATCAGAGCAATGCCAGCAGAAATCTGTGGGAGCCCGTGTAGCAACTGTTCAAGTAAGACCGGAAAAACGGATACAGCTGAGCAGAAAACTGACCTCACAGAAACACTGAGTACATCTTCAATTCCTCCTGTACTGCACACATTTCTGTGGTTTTACCTTTAACTTCAGCGCCCTCCATGGGGAGCTGAAGAGGCGCCGAAGTCGGGTTGACTGTTTACATGAGCAGTGATCTCATCTCTGAAACCGTGTTTACATACGCCGGCGCATCAATCGGAAAAGCTGTCAATCAGTCCAGATTCACCGATGAGATCAGAGAGGGCTTCCTCCTCTTTAATTACTTTATTCATTGCTCCATAAAAGTGACATCTGTGGGTCTGGTTCACTTTGTTGTTGTGGGATTTACGCATAAGAATAAATTGCTGATCGTAAAAATTGGTGTCCTCAAACATTTGCAGCGGTTTGTAATTTGTTTAGAGCGTCTCTATCACGGCTCCCGATGTTTTTTCTCGGACGTGTTTATAGAGTTAATAATTTCTTACTTTCCTCTTCCTTTTTTCAGAGTTTGTATTAAAAACAAACTGTGATCTGGATCTGGATCTGGGGTTTATGTCACAATCTTTGTGACATAAACCCCTTTAGTAAATATGATGTATTTTAGCAAAAAATGCGTAAAAATCAACATTCTAACATTCTTTATTAATTATTCTACTTACTTATTTAATAAAATAAGAGAAAATAGTTTTTTTTTAAATATCCTTTAACGTCTTTCACGTTGTTTTATATTTACAAAACAACTCTATCAACACATTAAAATGTTCAGTTAAGAATGACACAATTAATGGTTGATATTAATGATGACATCTAGATGGTCATTTATTTTGGCTTTGGGTGGAGACTTTAATAAACCTTCGGCACAACTGAAGAGGTAAAGAACAATTAAGGTTAAACATTTGAATACCTCATTTAGCATAACTGTTGAATAATTCCTATTGATGCAAAAATGATGGATCATTTAGACAACAAAATCACACACATTAGTTTCCGAGCCCAAATATCTTCGCAGTTGCCAATTTGCAGATTTTTTTAAATAAAATGGTTGTACTCAATTCTGAAAGCACAAATATCTACTATAATAATGATAATAATAATAATAATAATAATATTATTCGATGATGGTGGTACAAGATGGACTGAAGCAGTTTAATCGTTCATCGTGCAATCGTGCAATTATTTACGTAAAGAGTTTTTATCTTGACATACTATTCTATCAGACAACTGGCTCAGACAAGGTCTCAGGTCTGTCTGAATCAGGTCTTTTTTTCTTCATGAGATTCTGCTCTCATGTTGAAAAATAAATACATAAATAAATAAATAAAAACTCAAAATCCGACGGCAACGTAAAACGACAGGAAGTCTTTAAACTGTCTCTTCTGGATATACGGCAGGTGGATTTAAGTAGTCACGGTAGACAAGACAAAAACAGACACAAACAAACATGCAGGAGGACATGAAGAGCAGCTCACCTCCCAGGAGAAGAGGCTGGTCAGGTCTCCTCCTGCCGGGCTCCTCTACGAACTCTGCTCCGGCAACTTTCCTCCTCGTTAAACAGGAACACCAGAAAAGCTCTCAAACATGTAATAAACTAAAAAATCATTCCTAATGGACTGGAAACAACATTTGAATCCAAGTCGTAAGGCTCCACGTCTGCAGCCGACTATCGTGGGAGCCACGAGTTAGAACAGGACAGCCTCTGGGGGCGCCACCTGTCGGCGGAGTCTGGTACAGCAGCAGGGCGTCACTCAGCACGAGAGCACTTTTACCCAAACTTCTTACTTACTTTACTGCTTCTTCTTACCGCCAGTGGTGCATATTAACTGAGAACGTTTGACCCGTTCTAGAATTGCAGGTACATTTCAAACACAAGAACTAATAAAGAAAATTACTCGTTTTTTTTTAAATTTTTTTTATAATTTAACTTTTTAAGTATTTTCGTTTCTTGCATCAAAAATAGTGTGGTATAACAAATATATACGGCTTATGACCTATGCCAAATCCATTTGAGGAACACACAACTATTTTCGAAAACCGGATCGGGTGGGGCCCAGCGTTAACAAATACTGTCACTGCTACAGTCAGCCAGCAGGACAGATACAACTTGGCATATCTAAAAACAGAATTCCATGGATTTCATATTAAAGTTAAAAAAAAAAAAATATTAGTGATAAAATATTCAATGTAATATCTTCTGATAGATTTCTACGTGGTTCTGTAACAGAGATAACAGAAATGGCCCGAACACACGGACAGACACTAAATATATTTTTGTATTAATGAGATAACATATTTTACAGAAAAAACTTTTTCTATGGAGTTGATTTTATAGCTGTTAATAAAATTAGCATAAAAAACAGAAAAAAATTGTAATTTAATTGTTTCATGTTAATTCAAGTTGAATGTATGAATCAGGGGCTGAAAACACTCACTTATAAACATAAGTGAGTGTTTTCAGCTGTTTTCAGTTTTCAGGGTAGGAGTCTTTTAATTAATAGGCTATTTTATGAATGAAATGTGCTTAAAATATAAATCAAGTATTATAATTATTAGTAAAACTTTAATATAATTTTTATATTATTCAAATATGATTAAATTATCATTTTTTTTAATAAGAAGATATTATCCGAGACATGTGAAATGAACCCCCAATCCTAGAATTAGACCTTTATTTAAGTATTGTACTTAAGTACAAATTTGAGGTCTTTAGACTTCACGGGATTATTTCCCTTTAATGCTACTCTATATTTCTACTCCACTACATCTCAGTAGAAACGGTATGCTTTCTGCTCCCCAACATATACCTTTACCTGAATTTACTAGTTGCTTTTTAAGATTAGGATTTTAAATGTTTGTGTGTCCCATAGAAAATGAAACTACGCCCACTTTGTACTTAAGTACAATATGAATCATTACGTATCCTGTAAAATGGTAAAAGACAAGAAAGACCATTTTACAGCACAATTTCTCCTTTAACTTTGATACTTTAAGTATATTTGGCTGCTATAATACTTTAATACTTTCACTTAAGTAAGGTATTTAATGCAGGTCTTTCATTTGTAGTGAATCATTACTTTAGTAGAGGGTCTTAATAATTCATCCACTAATGACAACTATTATTTTATATGTCTACTTACTGCATGCCATAGGAAGACTATAAGACTTTTTACTTGCATGCATCTGTTTGATGTACTGTATCAAACCAAGAGCCATAACAATAGAACCAACGCACCAACAGGTTTATGTCCCCTTATTTTGAATATTTTCCGGTGAATGTTCTGAAATCCATGAACACAGGTAAAAATCTAACATCAAACCGATAAAGGAATCGCATTCCATTAAATCTGGATAGCTCTCCCCGGTACAGCACCTAAACAAATTTGTCTTTCTGTAATAGCAGTGCACGCCTTATGTATAGTAGTTCTGAGTGAAGTCATGTTTCAGGTCGGGTTCAGCCTGGGGGACATGTGCAGCTTGTTTTTGAGTGTATGTTATCAGACAACCCTCTCACTCTCGACATTCTTTACATAGCATACATGTACGGTATGTGACACAGATACATGTATGTGTGTCACGGGCACACAAACACACCCACATACGCCCACCCACCTTCACACAAAGACACATACACACGTACACACACAATCACACGCACGCACACACACTTTCACGTGCACACACAATCACACGCACGCACACACACTTTCACGTGCACACACAGCCACGTACACACACAATCACACGCAACCAAAAAACACACATATGGACACTCCCACACACACGCAAACACACACATGGACACTCCCATACACACACATACAATCGGTGTGGATATACCGTAATTCGTCCGTGCGTGAGACAACAACCCTGTTCATTTGCTTCAACTAGGAGTAAGATTTATTTGCCAACTTGGGGAAAAGTGTAAACATAAAACATGTACTTCCAGTATGAAGAGAAGTGTGAATGTAGTAAAGATAGTTGTTTTATCAGGAAGCCTTCGACTATGTGAGGATGATGATGATTTGGACCCAGTGCGGACTCCTGAAGACCAAAGGAGGGCAAAGTACTCCAATAAAGGTGTTTTAATATATCCAAAAGGGTAAACAGGCTGGGGTCAAGGAGCAACTTTAAAATTGTCATTGATTTGGTTTTATCCAATTCCTGAGGCAGATCCAGAACTTTTGTTCGCTTTTGTTGTTTTTTTTTTCATCCGTTAACCACCGATTGCGGCTTTGCTGTCCGTATGACAAGTGACGTCTGTGGCCCTATTTAGACTTGGTTTTAGAATGCATATTGGGCGATGGGATCAAAAGTACACCACGAGACACTTTGATGTTTACACCTGTGGCTATGAGTCTCCAAAAATGTCCAGCTGACAACTTGTGTTCAGGTTTCATAGCTCCTTATGTTACTCTTGCTTCAAGGTCAAAGGGCATCGTGCGTAGTTATCATTCACGTCAGTCAAGCGGCAGATTTGTTCAGCTAGTTAGCATGGGCTACCTAAAGACGTCAAGATATTTCAAGAGCTAATATAAATTTACAGACTAGACCAGCTGTTGCGACTGACAGGACAAAGTTATTAGCAACTTGTTAAAGAGCGCAGGACAAGGCTATAATGAAGGACTTTAGAAAACGCAAGGTGGTATCATCCAGCGCGGTAGACGTATGTTGCGTCTTGTCGGAGAGGCATCAGGACAAATTAAGATTTAGACTAAAATGACTCTGATGAGTGAAGTCATAATCCTTATATGTGAACTCATACTTGCCCATTGAAGCTGATTCTGAATTTTGAAATTAGATTTTTATTCAAAACTGCTAGATAGTTTTTCACTTTTTTGGTGTTTATAATTACATATTTGAATAAAAAAATAATTTATTGATCACATACAGCGATACACAGTACAACATAGTTAAATTATTATCCTGCATTAACTGGATGCCCTGGATGGCCCTCTGAATAACAAAGGGTTAAAAATAGGCCTATCGCTGAGTTCTTTGTAAGTGCTACGCCAAAAAGAAAAGGCAGTTTTTTTTCCCCCATTTTTGGAAAACAACATTTAATAGGACAGGGGACATAACCAAGGAGTAAATTAAATGAAATAAATAACTCAGGCAATATAGAAAAGAAAAATACAATAATCAAAATGAATAGTTATGAAAATAAACAGGAATATTCAGAAACACCAGGTGACAGGGGACAATCTGCACAAAAATAAAACACTTTGTAACACACAATATAACACTTTAAGTGTTAAAGTGTTAAACACTTTAACACAATACATTTAGGGTTTACTTTAGTAAATTTACATTTTTGTAGGTTAAATTTGGCAAGGTGAATGATGAAATTGATAAAAAAATAAAAAAAATAAAAAAAATATCTGTCAAGGATACTTTTGGACCATTCACAACTTACCCTCTCCAATCTTATGCCTGAGAAAACACAAATTTTGTAAAGGAGGCATTTGAACCCGACACTCCTGAAAAACCTGATATCTGTAAATTCATTAGGGAATTTTTTATGAAACAAACAGTGTTTTTTTTTGGGATACACTGAAAGCATTCTTAAGAGGACAAATAACCTCCTACACAAATGGAATTAATAATAAATATAAAGCAGAGAAAAAAGGGTTAGAAAAATAAATTCTTTAATTTGAAAAGGAGTTTCAACAATCCAGGAATAAAAATATATACAGTTCTTTAGTCAATAGAAAACTCAAATATAACACTTTGTCTGTATTTTTATCTACCTTTAGGGGTTCAAAAAAATATCCTGAGAACAAAACAATAGTATTATGAATTAGGTCGAAAGTGCATAAAGTTTTATCCTGGCAATTAAAGACAGGGGAGAGCTCAAGAACAATCAACCATTCTTAAATAGAATCACCGCAACAGTAAGGATGGCATCAAGTACTATGACTATGGCTTTATTTTAAGATCTGCAACTTCCCCCTGGTCTCCTCTTTTTGCTCTCCTTTGTTTTCTATCTCTCCACGTTCCTTCGGTGACCTCGTGGATTGGCTGGGCGCGGTTACCTGCTTTCGGCCTCGCGCTCACACTCCTGCGCACATGGTCTCCATCAAGGCCCGCCACCCACCATCAGCTGCAGTGTAAAACAAGCAAGACTTCATCAGATTGTACCGTCACATTCAGTGGTAACTATATACTTCCGCAGAATAATTGCTGAGGGATTATTTCAATCGGTATTTCCAGTCCAGTTCTTCTTCCTTGATTCAGAATAACTCTCACCTGTTCTGTTGGTACACTGGGACCAGCCTGGGACCAGCCAGCTCACTCTCCTCCCTGCTCACTCTCCTCCCTGATCTCTGGAACTGGACCTTCTCCTCCTCACACACTCCTCCTTTGATTATCGTCGGCCAGTGGAAAAGAGAAATTATGTTCTTTTATATTAAAACTTGTTAAACCTTTTCCTCATCTCCAGTCTGTGTCTGCATGTTTTGGGCTAAGCAGCCTTGTTCATTACACTTCCAGGTGCTTTACATTTTTGAAGAGATCCCTGGTGGCTAAATAAGGTACCATTAGAGTTGAATAATTAATTTACCCAGACAATATTATCAAATCAACCCTTGAAAGAAGTTGATTTGTTTCTGTAAAGTACACCTCTATAATTCCATAGTTTTGAGGTGAAAAATTGTGTTTGTTAAGGTTTCTGAGACAAATAGGAATCTTATCATTTAATTTTAATAGAAATTTCAGTCCAAAAGTTTCTAGCTGATATCCTGCTGCTTTGCATATTTGTGCCCCCCCGCCCCTCACCTTTACGCTCCCTCTCTCTCACACTCCCCTGCTTTGTCCTTCACAATCTCTCCCCCGCTCTCTTTGTCTCACGGTACTGACTCCCTCCCCCTGTCCCTCTCTTTTGCACTCCTTCACTCTCTCTCACACCCCCTCACCCTTGGCCCCCCTCACTCCTTCCCTCTCTCCCAACCCAACCGGTCATGGCAGTAGGTCGTTCACCCTGAGTCGGGATCTGCTTGAGGATTCTGCCTTCTCAGCCACTATCACCAAGTGTTTGCTCATGGAGGAATTTGTTGTGTCTCTGTTGAATAATGAAAATAAAGTTTGGTCTAGACCTGCTAATTCTGGAAAGTACCTTGAAATAAATTTGTTGTGAATTGGCACTATATAAATTAAATTTTGTTTGAACTGATTTAAAATATATATTTAGGGATCCAATTCCAAATTGAACAAATTTAAATTTTTTTAGATACAGTTTAATCCAATACATCTGAAAGGTATTGTTTTGAGGACTGGGATCTATTAAATGTTCCCCCCTATTCTCATGTGTTCATGACTACTTTTTGTATGTAATGCGTTTGATTTTGCAATAAAAAGTTAAAAAGAAGCCGGTGTAAAGAAAGAGCAGCATAGAGAGGCTTAAACAGGCCTTCTGCTTTGGTTATCAGGATTCCACCTTTTCAAGACCAATTCCTAAGAAGCCAGTCTAGCCAGCTAAATATATTTTGCAGTTTTGAGTCCTCCTAGTATATTGATTGGTGTTGATGGAGATTCCCAGTTATGTGACTGTGCATTTAACAGGAAGGTTTGATATTGATCGAGAATCAACCTCAACTTCAGCCTCAACTTCAACTTTTTCCCCAAAGGGCAATTGTATAATAAATAATAATAATAATACATTTAATTTATAATGCACTTTACATTTGGATCAAATCTCAAAGTGCCGATCCAAAACGCTGCTTCACGTGTGCTGACCAGAACCAGGTTAAGAGAAAATATCTCTCCTGTATTAGCTTCCCTGCATTTGCTCCCGGTAAAATCTAGAATGGAATTCAAAATCCTTCTGCTCACTTACAAAGCCCTTAACGGTCAGGCACCAACGTATCTGAAGGAGCTCATAGTTCCGTATTGTCCAACCAGAACACTGAGCTCCCAGCATGCAGGGTTACTTGTAGTACCTAGAGTCTCAAGAAGTAGAATGGAACCAGAGCATTAAGCTATCAGGCTCCTCTCCTGCAAAATCTCCCAATCTCACTTCGGGGGACAGAAACCTTCTCTACATTTAAAAGTAGGCTTAAAACCTTCCTTTGTGATACAGCTTATAATTAACGCCAGCATAAGCTAGCTCTTAGCTATGCTGCTACAGGTTTAGACTACTAGGGGATCTCCCATGCAAGGTCACATGGTTGGTGATTGCATCTGCTGCTGTGGACCTGCTTGATGTCCGCTGATTTCAAGATGATCATGATGATGATTATAATTATTATTATCATTGTATAGTATTTCCCGACAATCTATTGCTAAATGTTACTATTTTTTACTATTAACTATAGTTACTATTATTGTTATTATCAACCTGGGATACCTGCTACCGCCGACTTCAAAACAATACCGGTCTGCATTGGAAAGGGATTTATTCATTGCAACTTTGAAAGAGTTTAACATATTTGGGCGGTAAGATGGGTAAAAGTCACTTTCGCGCTGCCCTCTGTGTCCTATTCTTGTTCTGGGCGGATGTTGGCGGATGGCACCCAATTCAGCGAAACATTATCGCCACCCTATGAACGGGAGTGTGGATCGTCTGCGCATGAATGAAAAGCGTTTCTGATTAGGTGAGTCGAAGCTCGTAAAGACCGGGTCGGAAAAGATCACAAGTCAAGTAAACAGGCTACCGACATTGCAATTCGGAATGGTTTAAATCGGAAATGAGAAAAGTGTTACATGTAAACCCGCCTAGGAATTTGGTAAGAGCAGTTTTGGCCTTCAGATTAGAGTTACCAGCAGAATCATTAACTGTTACATAATTCGCATTCGGTTTCATTCAAGTATAGTCCGGGGGCTTTGGAAAATACATTAATTATTCCGCTGGCATCTACTGCCAGGGCCCTGCTTGACGCCATCTTCTACTACTGAGATTAATTATCATATATCCAATACTACTACTACTACTATTGTATATGTATATTTTAGTACCACTGCTACTGTATGTACTGTAATACATCACGACATACCATTATCATTCCTAGAACTGTATACAATGTGTTTATTTTTGTTGATCTGCTCTGTACTCCAACATCTATTGAACATCTGTCCGTCATGGAAGAGGGATCCATCCACAGTGTCTCTTCCTGAGGTTTCTTCCTTTTTTTTTCCAGGAAGAAGGGTTTTTCGGGGAATTGTTCCTTACCCAGACCGAGGGTCTAAGGACAGAAGATGTTGCATCACATACAGATTGTAAAGCCCATCCGGGCAAATTGTGAGAACTCTGAGAAGTCTTTGTAAAATTATCTGTGAGTTCAGCCACCATCCATCCCAGGAGATCTGTTACGCTTCAGGGTTTTGATGGAATCAACAATTTATCATAAAGTCAACGTTGCATCACGGAATTCTTTGTTTGCACTATCAAATGATTAACCTCAACTGAGTCAAGGAAATCTCCGTCACTTTTATCATAATACTGTGAAAAATCTAATTTACTGTTTAACCTCAAACAATGTGTTTTTTCAGGGTAATCACTTACATCACTGCCAATTCAAAATTGTTGAATAGATTTTGTTTTTGAGTTGAATTTCTAATCTGAAGAAATTCAGTTTGCTCCACCTTTTACATCTTTTCCATTTTACTCCAAAGTAGTAAGCAATATCAATCACTTCCTGAGGGCCTTTCTTTCGCTATCCTTATGCTGTTACTTTGCTCTTTAATTGAATCCAACCTTGGGACAGTGCACAAGCAAACAGAGGAAGGAAGAGTTACACGAGAAGCAACCAAACAACAATATCTATCCTCGGGAATCAAGCTCAAATCCTCGAAAACGGCAAAGCCGGTCTTCTAGATGATCCAGGAGGTAACGCGTAAGCTTGACAATGTTGTGCAGTCAAACCAGACGATCATGACCGGTGAGCAATATTTTCATCTCCTAAAAAACTGAAGGGATCAGACATGAAGATTGGGGAGGACTTTTTCAAGACTGTAAGAGAGAAGAGGAGGAAGCTGAAACCTATGATGGTGGAAGCCAGTAAACGAGAAGAACGAGCCTTTATCATTTTGACAAACTTTTTATTGACAATCAAGTTTATATCTATGATTTCATCAATGATAATGTTATTTAAACATAAATGATCCGATGACACCAAACGGTGTAACCATGTCAAGAGATGTAAGATAGGAAGCCCGGCTGCCCCCTGTTGACTCTGAAACGGATGAAAGGTCTGGTCCTCTCTTGTTATCATTCCTCATCTGGAACATAGACGGTCTGAAACACAGACTGTTGTTAGATTTTGTATTAAGGTTGACATTTATGCTTTGGTTGTCGTTTGGGGTAACTGTCCTGCAGATAAGATAAAATAAGTTTTTCCAGATTTAAGAAGTTTATACTAGCTACCTTGGTTTCAATAACAGAAGAGGTGTGGCTGTGTGCGTCCATTCATCATATACTCAGGGTACCAAATTCATCTGCATATCAAAATACACAGACAATGTTTTCTAGGTCTTTGATAAATATACATCTGGGATGACATGTGATGTTCTGTTTGGTTTTGCATACTCCTCCTTATTATCTGACACGTGTTCACAAAGGTATTGATTAGTTGAAGAATTCTCCTTTAGAGGTGTTATATTATTATATTATCTGGAGATTTTAATGCTCAAACATGTAAAATGGATGAAATTTATCTCAGATGACTGTAATAGGTTTATACCCAGCCTGGACGATATGGATTATACACCTGATATGTTCAATAAGAAGCGTAGTTCTCGAGATGAGGTAGTGAATAAATATGGCAAAGAGTTGATTGATCTATGTTGTTTCTTCGGCATACTGGCACATTGCACATTGGCACAATGGGATTCCCAGGTGACAAAGATGGATCCTTTACATGTTTTAAGCAAAATGGGCCCAGTTCGCTCAATTATGTTTTGTGTTCTTCAAGTATTATTGATCGAATCGTAATCTTTAGAATCTGTTCGCGTTGTGGGTTAGATTATTTTCAAATTAGATTTTTTTTTTACTTGGCTGGAACGGAAATCTCACAAATGCTCAGAAATCCACAAAGGTATCCCACTTTTCTGTATACACATGGAAGGATAACTATTGGGATGCTTTTAGATAACAAACAATGGTAGGTCTATCAAATCTGAAATTGCATGAATTTCTCTACATTTTTTTTAAAACATTGATAATGTGTTGGAGGTTATTAGCAAATGCGTAGAGACTTGTGCTAGTTTATGTGGATTGGGGTATAACCAACAGAAGAAATAGAAGGTGAATATGTGGTTTGATAATGAAAGTGAGGAACTGAAAGTGAATACGTTTAATGTACTGAATAGACTTAGAATACATGGTGATAAAGACACATTAACTTAGAATTGCATGTTAAGATGATAATCAATACCAAAACATGTGCAAGAAAAACAAAATGCCCTTGATTCACAGATAAAAAAAAAAACCCTGGTTGACAAGAGTTTAGGAACAAGAGAATGTGGGAAAAATTTTAAAAGAATGAATGAATAATGATACTAAAAATCGCCTTTTATTCAGTTAACAGGAAGCTGTTATGGCATGTTGTGAGGAAAAATAATATTCATGCAGGATTATTTACTGTACTGATGAATATGTATTCAAAGATTGTATTAATTATATTTACAAAAACCTCGATTGCTGAGTATTTTGAGTGACTGAGCAGAATCAGGCAACGATGTGTTTTGATTCCTTTTCTCTATGTTTGTATCAGAGATAAAGACACTCTTTCAGAATGCTGAATATTGAGGAATCATTGTTGGACCTGAATTTGCAGAGATAATGCTTTTACTCAATGGTGATGATTTATGCGTCTTTGATGACTCTGTAATCAGCCTTCTAAAGAAAATAGATATTCTCCATAAATTCTGTTCTTCCTGGGGCCTAAAAGTCAATTTTCATAAAAACTGAAACTAGGGTCTTTAGGAATGGCGGTAAACTTCGATGGTGTGCTGCTTAAAACAGCAAAATATTATAATTTTAATGGTGTGCCATTTTCCACACGATTGTCATGGACACAATGTACAGAGACGCTGGCTATTAAAGTCACTAAGGCTCTGCTCTGTATCAAAAGGTTGGTGTTTAAGTTTCCTAGTATTCCCTTGTCTATATTATTTAAGCTGCACGACAGTTAAGTTAAATCATTATTATTGTACAGTGCTGAGATTTGGGGGTTCCCATGATAGATCTGTTACCAACAAATCTCATACAAAGCTTTTCAAATTCATTCTTAATATTGGTAAACATGTGTCCAGTTAAGCAGTTTTGGAGTTTGGTAAAGAGTGAGTTGCATTAGATTTGTTAGGTTATATTGACATTGCACAAACTACTATTATTATTTAACTATTATAATTTAATACTAGACATAAAAATGCAAACATCACCAACGTTTGTAGTAGCAGTGAACAAGATGAGCTGCACTTTCCCCTGTTCTGCATACAATTAAACAAGAGGAAAATATTTACCTGCCTATAACAATAACATATCAGCCTCTACAAACTACCAGAAACTGTTAAACAGTAAATACCTCTACACTCCTTCATTAAGCAAAATATGTAAAAGAGGCTTTTTTTGCTAGAAATGTTTACTTTGTCCTAGTCCATGCATCAACTTTTGTGTTTTGTGCATATGTATTTACTCCCAAAGTTGAATTATGTTTTGTGCTTGGATTCCCGTGTAGCTCAAACATAACAGTAATTTTAACCAATGATAAATTAAATTGTATTGCATGAAAAGGTTATAATATTTCATTGAACTCTGTAACTCTTGCGATTAATCTTAATCAGCATAACTTCCTTTTCCCCAGTCATCCAACTGAATTTGATGGACCTATTTGAAATCCGAAAGCAAATCAAATAATTTTTTATTGAGGCTAAAAATATCTTTGAGAAGCGTCCTGGCCGAGAGGCAGTACCTTAAAAAAACAGCATCACATACATTAAGGCGCACAAATAACAACTCACAGATTTGAAATGATAAATATTAAATGTCTGATACTGACTGAACATTTATGTAGCTGAGATTTCAACTTCTTTACTCCGTTGGTGAGTCCAGGACTGTCTTTTAGACAGTCGGAGCACTGACTGGTCTCTCCTCCTCCTGTTTGGTTTTCATCTGACCCTTCAGGTCACAGATCATTTGTTTCAGCTCAGTGTTCAGCCTGTAGAGCCCATCTGTCAGCTCATTGTTATAACTATTTTTTCCCTCTTTCAGTTTTACTATTTGGTCCTTGCTCCAGGTTTCTTGCACCAGTCTGGACTGCAGATGTTTCAAACGTACCTTCAGACTGTTGTTCTCACTCTTTTGGTTGTCTATCTGCAACTGAAGCCGAGTTAGCTCATCACACATGCTCTTATTCTGCTTCTTCAGAGAGGCCTGCTCTTTCTCTAGGTCATGCCTAGACTTTTTGTCATCTGCTGATTTTTCCTCCAGAGATGTTATCAGTTCCTCCAAATCCTGAATGTATTCCTTTAGATGTTCAACCTTTGCCTGGGATTGGACAGTTTGAGCATCATGCAGGGTTCGTTCTGCACTCTGCTGTTTTTGAGTGTTCAGAAGTTGATCCTCAAAGTTCCATACTCTCTCCCTCAACTCTTTGTTCTCTTCTTCTTTCGTCTTGTACAGAAACTGAAGTTGGGTCATGTCATTGGTAAGATCCTGCACTACCATCCTCAGATCTTCAACCTCTTTTAAATCTATCTCTGTGAGAGGGATGTGGCAAAACACTTCCTCTGACAACAAAGAATCCAACTGGGTGACCTCGGCTTTACAGTCAGCCATAGTTTATGATGAAAATGTTTACAGCCTGTGCAATGAAAGGATGAATCAGCAAATACTTTAGATGGGAGGAAGTTATCAGAAGTTGCAACGTCAGGATGAGAGTTTGATGTTAATACCTGAAATAAAAAGACAGAAGTCATGCTTTGTTCCTGACAGCTGTGTGACATAATTACTCACACCCATACCTTTGATCTTAGAGAGAAAACATATGTCCAGACTTCTGGCGTGAGTGTATATGATGTGTTTATGTTATGATTCACAATAATTCTCCACCAAAAAACTAGAGATGCTATCAATAACAATAACAAAGTTATTGCTTATCTTAGTAGAAAGCAAGCCGCGGCTAAGGCAGTTCGGTTTCCAATTATAACATTCCATAGTAACATGTAGGGCATTATTCTTAGATGTTGCAGATGAAAGTCACCATTGTCACTTCCTTCAAAGACTTCAAAACCACCAAGATACATTTTAATTTCACATCCATCCCACTTCTGTCAGAAGGACATGAAAGCCATTGAACTAATACTACATGCAACCTTAATGTCGTTAATGTCCTTGTGACCTAGGTAGCTTTGATGTCATGTGAAAAGGACATAATATTAAGGTAACTTGTTAGAAAGTCATCACTATCGTTCCTCATATTTCCTAATTTTCTTTGTCTAGCAACTCTGTTGTCAAAAACCTCCACCCAGCAGGCGTCCTGCTTATGTCAAAGTCAACCCCCCTCACCTTCTCATCAATCAGCCCCAAAAACACAGTCCCTCTGACAACCTCATTCTTCATGATAATAATAATATTAATAACAATAGATATTATAAAATATACATTATTAATCACAGTCATATAAGGTAAGCACAGACATCATTGAGAAATTAATTCTATGCATATGACCCAACCCTGAGTCAGCATTGGGCAGCCATTTTAAAGCGCCCAGAGAGGAGGTGGGTTTCAGGGTGTTTCCCAAGGACCCCACGGCATGAAGCATCTAGGGCTGGGATTGAACCTCAATCTCCTAATTGCGGAACAACTACTCTAGCTACTGAGTAAAAGCAGCGCCGTCAAACTTTGGTGTTTGATAAATGACAATCTTTGTCGACCAAACGTCGCTAGTCCATACCCCAACCTTACACATCACCACCATGGCTGTACGTAGACGTTATAAATACCAAAGTCCAAAGCTTCCTCGAGGGGCATGTAGAGCATGCCAACCCAAATACTTTTTGATTTTCTGATACCAAATACATACCTACATACATACATACATACATACATACATACATACAAATATTGTTTTAAGGCAGGGACTGGATAACATTAGCTCCAAACCAACTTACATACATTTTGAGGAAGCATTAATTCTCTAATCACAAAAGATCTGAAAATTTGTGTTGATAAAAGTCCACCAAAGGCCAAAACCTACCTCTGAACTTACTCTTAAGCAAACATTGTTTCGTCATTTCCAGGTCCTCTATAGTATAAACCATCAAAAGAACAAGATACAACAGCACCCTAGGTTTAAGGGAAAATTCATGCAGATTTCTAGATTTAATAATGAATTATTGCCAGCCTCTAAATCTACGGAGAACTCCAACAAACTCTTTTTGTATCGATCCATATATAATCAAAAAGAGGTTAACTCTTTATGACACATGTTGTGTCATTTCCTGTTTCTCCCAGAACCCAGCTCCACCAAAAAGGAATATCAAAGGAATTACGGAAACAGAGGCATATGACGTAACCCCCCCCCCCCCAAAAAAAACAAAAAAAAACAAAACAACAACAAACAAACAAAGGGAATCAGGGAATCAAAGCAACAAATGCTTTGATTTCCTGGATGACGTCATTACTCATAACGTCACCAACATTTAGTTACCTCTATGATATGCCAAAACCTACCTCTGGGTAACATTTCATGCAAATTCATCCAGTAGTTTTTTCCTGAATCCTGCTTACAAACAAACTCATAGGAGGGAACATAAGGTATGGGTAAAAATGGACACTACTCCAAACAAATTACAGCACTAATGTTAATGTTGTTGTTTTTGAATGCTGCTAAACATGTAACGTCCCTTAACTGTTTTCAAATTTACCTCTGGGTCAAAATTCATCCAAATCCCTCGTTTAGTTTTTACGTAATCTTGTTCACAAACGAACAAACAGACAAGCAAACATGGGTGAAAACAAACTTCTTTCTTGGCGGAGGTAACTTTGATGTTCATTCACTGCAATAAAATTAATTATCATGAATGAATAAGCATGCGGAATGTTGAAGCAAAAACTGTTTCAAAGATTATTAAGCAGAAATGTTTCATTTTTATTAAACGCGAGTTACATATGTCGAGAGGCATCCAAACTACTCAGAACCTTTGCTGGATCCACTGTTCTGTTTCTATGAACAAGGGTTCTTGGGTCCATAGGCCTTTACTGATAAGTCCGCTGAAGTGAGACAAGAAACACCATGTCCACCTACTGAATTTTCAAAATCTTAAAGAACAAACTAATGCAAGAAAATGAAAACCAAAGAGCCAATTCAAGCAGTAGGTTTCAAGGGTCCAAATTTATATATAGGCTTACAGAAAAGTATAATTTACAAAGCAGAAACACAATCTCCTTTTCCTTTTATTCTGCCACCAATGATTCCCTCTACGCGCTTTTGGAATGAAGCATATTCGACCAAGGAGAACGACATCTGCAATCACAAATTCCAATATCAGTCTGCTGACAGCTCTCTGGGCTTGGCTGAGTCCAAGTTCAGGTTCTGCTTCTTTGAAAGAAAGAGTTAAGGCCTCTTGTCCTTGTCCATGTTGAGATGTACTCGGCTGCTCATTCGACTCAGGGTTTTCTTTGGATAACTTGGATACTACCTCTGAAGGACGCTTAGCAAAACCTAAAAATTAAGCAATTAGGGTAAATAAGATTTATTCAGCTTCAGTATATTATGCATTAACTCATTGACTTTTAACTATTCAGCTGTATTCAAGAGGAGATGATAATAAAAAAAACAAAAATACTAACAGTTGTTATCAGTGCTTTTATCATTGTCACTAATAGAAGTTGTAGAAAATCCCCACCTGTGATTGGTGTGTCAGGTAGGTGCCCCATAGTTACCTACAAGTCACTTCCTGCCCTGATGTTGGAGACATAAGTGGTATATGTGCTGACTTTGATGAGTGCTCGTCCTCAAAACAACTGACTGCCATCCACCTATTTTTAAACTGTTAAAAATTACTATATTTTGGGCGACGGTGGTTCAGTTGGTAGAGCGGTAATCCACTTATCTGAAGGTTGTTGGTTGATCCCCAGCCACTGCAGTCCACATGTCGAAGTGTCCTTGAGCAAGCTACTGAACCCCAAGTTGCTCCCATTAGATGTTTTAATGGTGTGTGAATGATGGCGTGAATGGTTACTGCTCCTGATTAGCTGGCAGCCTCTGTCATCACTGTATGAACGTTAGTGTGAATGGGTAAATGCTGACTCGTGTTGTTAAAGCGCTCTGAGTGGTCGAGCAGACTAGAAAAGTGCTAGATAAGTATAGTCAATTTGCCTATTGCCATAATCTAGAGCACAGATTAGGTAAAGTATTGGAGTCATTAGACTCAAAATTCAAGAGGTTTGTTGTCATGTACACGGTAAAAAGGAAAAGACAGCAGTTTACACCATGCAGTAACAAAGTAAAGTGCTTATTCCTAAGAGCATTGCAGTCCTAAGTTAACTTAAAGTGCACTGTCAAATTAATAATTATTGCACACATTAGGTAACAGATAATGTGGGTAATGGAATTGATGGGGGGTGAGGCGTGCAATATATGTAAGCGTTGGATATTATGGGCCCTCCTGATGACCCTTGCTGGTGTAGATGTCCTGTAGTGATGGGAAGGCAGCGCCAGAGATTAACTGTGCAGTTTTAATACAAGCTGGAGAGCCTCGAGGAGTGACCGGAGAGCTGGGGTTCTTGTACTGCAGGTGTTGACTTGATTCATTTGCAGGTGTTGAGTCGCTGTAACTCGAGTGAGTGTTCGAGTGATGTCCTTAGCCACATATGTAGCTATGGGCCACTGTGACAAAACTGGATGTCAGGCCTTTGGATAATGACAGAACTTATACAGCTGGAATGCATAATTTGCACCACACTGTGATGTTATTCCCCATTTCTGCTTGAAACACAAAGTGTTAGTGAATTTTCCACCAAGTGAAGGCCCTTTTTCACCAGAGGCCATGAACTGGCGAGTCGACTAGTCAGAACATTAGCTAACATAAATGGTGAGAGTAGTAATGTGCGCGCTAGTTCATATGAATGATGCATTGTAGTATATCATTCTCTATTGTAAAAATTGTAATCCTGCTGTAATCTGATTAAATATTTTTCTGTAAATAAGGGAAAAGAGATACCTTTTTCTATATCCTAATTAAAATGGATTATCTCGTAACCATGGTAACCTGTTAGTGGATGGGACACATCTGGCAGCAGATTAACTTTTTGTCCCGAAAGGGTTCCATCTATCCATTTATCTATCCATCCATTATATTAGTGATGAAACTCTAGAAAACTATGTGTAGAATCTTCAGCCCCGCTTGTTTACACAGAACTTAAGGTTCTCTCTCAGTATCCCTTTCAGAGAACAAGGTCTGATAAGCCACTGTGCTTCACCTGCACAACAGCAAACAGCAGACAGACATGGACAGGCTAGTGAACATAGTGCACTATTAAACGGACAGAAACTCAGATATTTCTCTCAAGGGGTGGTGGAGACTAAAAATAAAGCTATGTTAATAGACTTGAGGTATGGAAATTGTTTTTTTTAAGGTTTTTTTGGGTCCTTAGGTATTTACTTATATCGGAAGTGATACACTTCTGATATCAGGAAACAGTAAGATACAGGAAGGGAGAGGTGGCAGATGACACATAAAGTGCCACAGGTGGAATTGAAAATGATCATAATGGGACCTTACAATTTCAAAGAAACAGAAATCAGAGTTTTAGGGATGATTGAAAACAACAGACGTATGAAAAGTGAAAAATGGATTGTGAACAACTTAAAAAATAGACTAATTATATTGGCGTGCTCTTTTCCACATTGCTGTAATGAATAAATTAAGTCTGCTGAAGAAAATATCTGTCGTCACTTTTGTATGTGGTTGCTTGTTCTAAAGACCAGATCCAGACAGTTGTTCATCATTGAGTGTCTTCTGATGACTGATGGACTAGACTGGAAGTAATGCTTGTGGCGAGACATCTCCACCTCTGGTTTTTCTCACAGCAAGAGAATGACAGGCTTATCTCACCATTTGCTTTCCCGGGTCAGGCAAACAGAGTTGATTTTCTCTTCATATAACAATCAATCAACAAGGGGAGACTCGCGTGGTGACAAGAGGTTTTTAGAATCTGAGGTGTAATAAAACCTTGATGACCGAAACCTCAACCCATCCTGCTGTTTTATGACCTACCAGAGCTCATTGGAATGTTAAAGTTTTAAAACTCAAGAAGGACTGTGTTGATTGGATCCTCATCAACAAAAAGACTGTTTCTATGTTAAGTTTTTCTTATTTAATTTCACAATTTATACAGTTAGAAACTCAGAAAAATATTCGTTGCAGTGATATAAAAAATGTTATTGTAATCTGTTCAAATAAGTAACGGGAGTTTCTAGATTGTCCATCTTGGACGGTTCGGCAGTAACACATTGCCATCTAGCGGACATTAATAGAAACATCATTTTATACTGTCAAATATTTGAACATGTATGTCTTACCTCATCCAGTTCAATAAGATGGATTTTTTCACATGTACTGATGCTGTCTCTTACGAATCTAATGGACATGCCTTATTAATGCAGATGTCCTTGTAGTTAAGCTAGACTTGTTTATATTTTGATTATTGTTTAAATTAACACATCATATAGAATACATGGTATTTACATACGTATATATATCCCTCATGAGTTTGATCAGTCTTTGGGCATGGTGAGTGAGAGGGGTTTTACTATCATAACGTGTTACTATCACGCCTGTATTTTTATCTCTACCTCTCTCCACCCTATGTGCTGTATACCAAGAGAAACCTGACTCTGTGCTCATCCCTTCATGCAAATAAGTTACTGGGACACCTGGACGGGTATAAAAGGGGGATGAAGACCTGTTGCTTGACTTTTGCTTTTCACTTTTGCTTTTTACTCTTTTGCTTTTTACTCTTTTGCTTTTTACTCTTCTGCTTTGCTTCCTCTCTGCTTTCTCTTCTTTCTTCACTTCCTGCCTTCTCCTTCTACCTATATTGTTACTTCTTTATTGTTTTTTTTAGTTGTTTGCTTTTCGACTTTCGTTGATTTTCGCCGTTCAGTTATACTTCGCATTCTGAACTGATGGTTTATTTAGCCTCGGAACCCTGAGCTCAGTTACGGCACACAAACCTTTTTTACTTCTGTTTGAACCTGCTCCTAAAAGTGAATTTGTAATCCCTTTACTTTCAAGACTGTTAGCTGCAACAGTCAATTTCCTTCAGGAGTTTCGCGAGGCTGACGACTGTCCCTGGAAATCAGTGTGCACGCTGGATCAAAGTTTCTGCTCCCATTTTTGCATCCTGCAACAAGGACGATCAGTGGCAGGTCTATCTCTTGTCCAGCAGGACATGTGTGCACAGCAACCACCAGTCTCCATAGGGCAGCGACGACAGGGTTCCGTAAAGAGGGGTCTTCACGTGAACTTGAGAAGTTGCCCTTCGTCCAGCAACTGCCTCATCGACGGCAGCACATGACCCACGGACGTGATTGTTGACCAGCACCAGTAAGATCATTCTATCATGCTCATTCATGATCTGGGGTTGTTGCATAAAATCTAAGCTGCATTCAATTATATTGTGCCTTTATCAATGATTAAGTTCCAGAGAATTCAAAACAGTCAATAATCCCTCTCTATCACCATTACCAATTTCTCCATCTCTTAGCTTTTGAACCATCAGTCCCTACACACACACACACACACACACACACACACACACACACACACACACACACACACACACACACACACACACACACACACACACACACACACACACACACACACACACACACACACACACACACACACACACACACACACACCTGTATGTACATCAACCTGTTTAACCCCTTCATTATCAGTTTTCCATATTTATCCGGTTTTGTTTAGTGTGTAGTTGAATAAACATATTCATATTTAAGCATAACAGGTGTACTGTCTTTCCTTCTTGAACAGAAATGACTACTTTGTACTTTGTAAAAGAGTTCATGACTTTTAGATGTGAGAATTGTAAGTTTAATCAAATAAAGAATTGATCAATTCTAGATTTCATAATTTCCCAAATTTACTTTGGGTGGTTCCCCTATTCAATTATTTTCGAGGTAAAACGTAGATAAACCGCTACATGCTGATCCAGCTGAAGCCTTCCTGATAGCTACAAGCCTCCACTCTGCCTGTGAGCTCGTTGATTCTCTTCAGATACAACACAATGAAACAACTAGACTAGACTGTTCTATAACGGAGTAGAGAGAGACGTTTTACATTGCATTGCTTTTATTTGAAAGAGTCACAATATCTATTGTTCTAACGATAGGGGAAGAAAAAGTACAAGAACATTCCTCCATCAGGTCTTAGTTCTTGTGTGTAGATTTGCTCTTCATTTAAAGACCAAAGGAACCATTTGACCTCAGACGTATTTTATCTGAAAGGACACTTGTCCATTTGTACTCAGTCCATCTTCAAGGTTTAGTTGTGGTGGTTTCTTCTTTGTGTATCAATGTAATTGTCTGTGTAGATTCTCATTTATCCAGGTTATAGTTATCCATATGGGTTGAAACCAAAGCAACTGGAGTTCTGTTTCGGCATTTGGACGTTTCACCTCTTATCCAAAAGGCTTCTTCAGTTCTAACGGACTTCCCACCAGTCAGTTAGAACTGAAGAAGACCCTTGGATGAGAGTTGAAATATCTACAAGCCAAAACAGTTGCTTTGGATTCAACCCACATGGATTATTATTAAAGAGATTAATAAAACTCTTAAATTGATTATTGATCCTTAAAGATCTGGGACCTTGTGGTTTCACATGGTGTGATTGACGGAAATCTGGCCTTCCCCTAAAGCAATGCAGGGATTTTTCTTCCTGTCCCTCTTCCTCTTCTTTCCCTACAGAAACAGACACATGTCCCTTCATCAGATGTGAACTCATTCAAATGACGACAAGGAAAATTATATGTGTGTGTGTGTGTGTGTTTTTGTGTACGTAGCAGCAGGCTCTTACATAGTTGTCTCTGAATGACCAGTCGGGGTGCTGCTGGTAGTGGATCTCTTCTTCTTCTTCGGCCTGTCGGTAATATTTGGCTTGCTCCTGCGCCGACAGAGATTTCCACTTTGGATCAGACAATACAGCTGTTATTGACAAGCCAAACACTGACAAGATGGCAGCTGGTTTTAGTCTGAGTGCACAGTTTTTGAAACTTTGCAGCAGATTAACTTCCTTGGACAGGCCTAGATTATCTTTCACTGTATACGGCAGGTGAAAATGAACCTAAGAATCTCACCATGAAACAGATTATATTGTTTAAACAATTTTAAACTGATCATTCGTTATTTTATGTTAAGCCTCAGCTGAATTCCTCCATCAAAATCAACTAAAAATAACTCCACAACTATCAGGTTTATTTGTGTATCCTTGGTGTCTATGGACAAGTAAGGCCAAAAATAATTTATTTTCAGACTCGATAACATTGTACCTGCCAATTGTCTTTAGATAAAAAATGCTATTACATCATTATATTACAGTTACACAGTGAAATAAAACAATCAATGAATATGCAAGAATCCCAATTATGGGCCTGTCAGAATGTGGTATGTAATCAAGGATCTAAACACGGACTATTGAGCAACAACAGGACGCAAGATCTACATGAAATAATAAGGCAATACAACAGCTTATGTTCCACAAAGGTTATATTTGAGAGTAATTATACTGTTTTTGATGAACAAACATGTTGTTTACTGGCAGTATCTTGATATTCAAATCCTTTATCTGGGGAGCTGCTGGAATCCTGAAGTGTTCTCAGATTAAATATAAAATTCCGCCAGTGAGCCCTGTGTCCACCAAGGATTAACTGTGTATTTGACTTTCATTTTTAAATGCTTTTGTGTGCGCATTCCACCCCCTTGTCACACACAATATTCAGAGAAAATACTTTAAAACTATTGATATATTCACTTGGGAGGGCAGCAATTCCATCTCACGGCAGTTTTCTCTCCTCTGATGAAGTTATGTTGCTTTTTTTCTTTTTTTTAAAAACACTTTTGTGAGCTCATTAAAACTTCCTGCTTAATCAGCGTGAAGTATTGCAACCTGACATTTCACTGGTTGCCATGGGGAATCATATTGTCTGATCTCCATTGATAATGGCTTTTTATAGTCCGTGTGGACACGATGGATGGATGGATGGATGGATGGATGGATACTTACATACATACATACATACATACATACATTCATACATACATACATACATACATACATACATACATACATACATACATACATACATACTATATTTATCCCCAGGGAAATTCATGAGATGAAATCAGAGCTACATATATATCACTTTAATTATGACTATGAACGTTTGAGATAAGCAAATCTGAACTAAGAGACAAATCAGACAATGAGCCTTATCATGTGGGTCAAATGATAAGAGCCAGAAAAGGCTCAAGAGACAATAAATGGACATCACTGTGAAGATGTGTGGAATCAAAACTCACCCTCTCTCCCAGCAACGCATTCACCATAGCAG
Source organism: Lophius americanus (assembly GCA_037951165.1). Classification (NCBI taxonomy): domain Eukaryota; kingdom Metazoa; phylum Chordata; class Actinopteri; order Lophiiformes; family Lophiidae; genus Lophius; species Lophius americanus. The sequence continues at coordinate 3,515,271 of JBBDHG010000094.1, forward strand.
TACCCCTATGAATCATATCAGGGTGAACATTTGACCTTTGCTCCCTCATGAATATCATGAAGGCATTTGGAGGCCTCTTGATATATGTACTGTCTCGTTGCAACTTTCTCTTCCTCCGGTAGGAAGGAGAGCTCCTGTTAACATAGAAACATGGAGAGAAGCAATAAAATACACACATTGTTTATTTTGCTCTGGATGTTAACTGTGCAGAGATCACAAAGATTATACCAAACAGAAAATGGTGGAGAACGGTGATTAGATCATGAGTCTGGATTGTTTATGCGATTGTTATGACACAAATAGATGAGTGGATTGAGGACCAGAGAAAAAATTGTCTCACTTGAAACTGTTTGCTGGAGGAGCAGCAATAGGTGCTACAGAATCAACTTCTGAAAGCTTGTACACAATCTCTCCATTCCTACAGAGACAATGCTTATATCAGAGAGCAGACTGGCGAGTGTGCGACCATCAAATCTGTCTTCATTCATGACTGTTTTACTTACAGAACTCCAACAAAATGCAGGATCCTCTTGGTGCAGTCTGGGAGAATCAGGACTATGATGTCGTCCACCTGGACACACAAACACACATACAACAGCTGAATAAACAATGAGCATTTTTGTCATCTGCCCACTAGGTGTCAGGAGTAATTCTCCTTGGAACTTAGAACAACTCTTAACTACACCATAAACAGGAAAGCTTACTGTGGTGCGAGGAACAGTAGCAGGATGACTTATGGGTGATGCTGTCAGGACGTTTGCAGTAAGATGTTCCACTGGCAGGTACTGTGGAGAGACAGTAGTAAGATGACTGATGGGTGACGTTGTCAGGACGTTTGTTGTAGGATGTCCCTCCGGCAGGTACCGTGGATAGATAGCAGCAGGATGACTGACAGGTGACACTGTCATGGCATTTGCTATAGGACGTTCATTTGACTGATACAGTGGAGACACAACAGCGGGATTACTGACTGTTGAAACTGTCAGTAAGTTTGCTGTAGGATTTTCTTCCAGGAGGTACTGTGGACATGCAGTAGGAGGACGACTTATGGGTGGCAGAGTCAGGATGTTTTCAGTAGAATGTCCCTTGGGCAGGTACAGTGGAGAGACAGCAGCAGGATGACTGACGAGTGACACTGTCAAGACATTTGATGTAGGACATTCATCCGGCAAGTACTGCTGAGAAGCAGCAGCAGGACAACTGATGGGTGACACTGTCAGGACATTTGGTGTAGGATATTCATTCGGCAGGTACTGCAGAGAAGCAGCAGCAGGACGACTGTCAGATGACATTGTCAGGACATTTGTTATAGTACGCTCATTTAGCTGATACAATGGAGAGGCAGCAGGATGACTGATGGGTGATGCTTTCTTGACGACAGCAATAGGACAACTGGTGGGGGACGGTTTTTGGACATTTGCCTTTGGACGTTCATTCGGCATGTTCGGTGGAGAGACAGCAGTAGGACAACTGATGAGAGATGCTGTACGGATGCTCCTCACATTTGAAGGATCCCTTAGATACCATGGAGAAACAGCAGGACAACTGATGGGTGAAACTGTTCTGATGTTCCTAACACATGATTGATTCCTCCTTAGATACCATGAAGAAGAAGCATTAGGGTGACTGACATGTGGTGCACTTGAGGCATTCCTCACATATGATTGATCCATTAGATACCATGGAGAAGCACCTGTAGGATGACTGATTGGAGGTGATGTTGAGGCATTCCTCACATATATTTGATCTCTTAGATACAATGGAGAAGCAACAGAATGGTGACTGATGGGCAGTGCTGTTGGGGCATTCCTCGCATATGAGTGATCTAGTAGATGCAGTGGAAGAGCAGCAGTTGGATCACTGAATGGTAGTGCTGTTGGGGCATTCCTCACGTGTGAATGATTTCTTAGATACCATGGAGAAGCATCAGGTGGGTGACTCATAGGTGGTAGCGTTGCGGTGTCACCTCCTGGCCACTCATTGAACAGGTATGGTGTAGAATACACCTCGTTATTAGAGACATCAAGTTCTCCCGATTCCATCGCTTCAATCAAATTTGCACTCAGGTCTTCCATTGTGGCAGAAATGTCTGGTGTTTACTCTGATTCTGTGGAGTTCAATCACTAACTTATCTAATGTTACCAACAAGAAGCAGGTTATGTTCTTGCTTTAGTTGTTTTGGTCAGGTTGTCTATTAGCAGGATTATACAAAAAAGATACCAGAAGGATGGTGGTATATATCACCTTGATGGTTTTGTGACATATTGTGTCTATGATGTCTTTGTGAAAGGGCATGCCTTAGTTTTTGTTAATATAAGTTGTCTTTGATGTCTCAGTAAATTGCCATGGATGTGATGTTTCTGTGACATATGAGGTCTTTGATGTCTTTTTGATGGATTTTTGCATTGGCTGATTGTCCTTGCCCCATAGTTGTGTTGTGGATCGTACCTGTGACTCACATCAAGAAGGTTCTGGGTTCTGTAGAATCCTGGTAACTCCGGTCCAGGAGTACTTGACCAGATGACTGTGTAAAGGGTCTGCTCCTTAGTTCTAATGTGGCTTGAATTGCAAACAACCACTGTTTAACTGTTTTAATAATCATATACCTGACCAGTAGCCATTGTTAGCCAATTACAACTAACTCGGGTACGTTAATGGGAGTTCTCCTCCAAATGATCTGTGCACTTGGTATGGTGCTAGGTTTGTCATTTAGAGGCCAGGAAAATAACAGGCCCCCAGGGATCTGTTTAAGAATGTAATAAAACATTTTTTTTAAAGAACTATTAAAAAGAGTTATGTACACAAAATCCTCTAGTTTGCCAATTACATTTAAAAGCCTGAGGGCTGGTTGAGTTGTAGTGTTGAAGGTTCATCCCATCTTCAACTACAAATCAGGCCTCAAACCTCCTCATGCCATAGAGAGCGCCAACCAGGCAGCTGGTAAGCCACAGAGACCACCAGCAGCTGGTCAGTGTAATAGCTGGTCTGATGATGGCCATCAGTGCCCTCGCAAGAGGGATCAAAGCTGGGGTACAGGCAGTGTTGAGGTCTTTCAGGCCAATCAGTCCCACAATGGAGCAGCTAGGGAATGGGAGGAACGAGAGCGCAGAGCGTGTACAGCCACAAGTGGCCATTGGCTGTCTTGGCCATTCTCCTCCTCTATCATGCTCCAACCCGTGATATGTGGCAATGTTGTACAAGATAAAGTAGACTAATCCAGTATGGTCCAAACAACAGACGCCGAAAAGAAAGGTGTCTAAATGCCTCTATCGGCGAGTACAATCACCAGACGCATTGAAGAACTCGGGGGTAATGTATATGCCCCGCTGCAGCAGAAGACAAAAGAATTTGACTTTTTTTCATTAGCACTAGATGAGAGCACGGACGTGCAGGACACAGCACAGCTGCTCATTTTTATTCGTGGAGTTAACGCAAACTTTGAGATGTGCGAGGAGCTGGCAGCCCTCAAAAGGCTAAAAGGGACTACGACGGGGGAGGATATTTTCTGCCACGTGTGCCAAACCATGGAAGAGTTGGACCTAGACTGGTCAAAGCTGGCCAGCATCACGACTGACGGGGCTCCTAGTATGGTGGGCGTGTCGCGGGGTCTAATAGGACGCATGAACCGGGATATGGAAGAACGGGGTCTCACCGCCCCGCTGCAAGTCCACTGCCTAATTCAACCAGCAAGCACTGTGCTGCAAAGTATTGACGTGGGATTCTGTCATGAAGGTTGCGGTGTCATGCATAAACTTCATTAGAGCAAAGGGACTTAAATACAGGCATTTCCAAGAATTCCTGTCTGAACTGGGGTCTGCGCACGGAGATGTGCTGTACTACACAGAGGTCCGATGGTTGAGCCGGGCCAGAGTTTTGAGGCGTTTTTACGAGCTGCTACCCAAAATTAACGCATTTCTTCATTCAAAAGATAAAACGGTCCCAGCATGGAAATGGCACCTCGCATTTTTAACAGACATGACAGAAATGCTGAATAGCTTATTATTATTATTAACTTGCAGCTTCAAGGCCAGGGGAAACTCATTTGCGACATGTATTCCCACATAAAAGCATTGGAGGTGAAACTAGCGCTGCTTTTGGAACAAGTGAAAAAGCACAACTTCATCCATCTCCCGGCTACCCAAGGCCTCTCTGCAGAGAACCCAGCGGTCCCGTTTCCAGCTGAAAAGTGTGTGGAAGCACTGGAAATGCTGAAGACGGAGTTCGGTGTGCAGTTCCATGAACTAAATGTTAATGCAAAATAAATCCGTCTTTTCCAGAACCCCTTTGCTGCCGACATTGATGAAGCCCAGCCTTCTTATCAGTTTGAGTTGGCCGAGTTACAGAACTGTGCTGTTCTGAAAGACGCATTTAAGCCCAACAGTCTCATTGACTTCTATGCCGCCCTCCCAAACGACACGTACCCTAAGATCAAAAAACATGCAATGAAGATGTCCACACTTTTTGGCAGCACGTATATCTGCGAGCAAACCTTTTCACGCATGAAGCTGCTGAAAACTGCGATGAGATCAAGATTGACAGATGAACATCTGCATCAGTGTTTGAGACTGGCTGTGACTAGAATGGAACCTGACATTCAATGTTAATGTTCCATGGACTTTTTTTCTGTGAAGAACCCAGAGAAGGTTATTTGATTATTATTGATTTCATAAATAGTGTTATTTTTATCCAGGCTGTTTTTCTGTGAAGAACCCAGAGAGGGTTATTTGGTGATTATTTATTTCATTAATAGTGTTATTATTTATTTCCTGACTTTCTTTTTTTTTCTGTGAAGGACCCGGAAAGGGTTATTTTGTTATGTGTGGCTTTCTGGAAAACAATACATTTTTACGTTTAGGCACCCCTGCGATCGTCACACTTTTTCTGTTACAAACTGAACCCGGCCCCCCATCAGAGAAGGGAAAAGTTATGTGGCCCTCAAAGGAAAAAGTTTGGGGACCCCTGATGTAAGGACATACCTTGATGTAAAACAATCATTCAGAATCAATAAACTAAAACAGAAAAAGTAATTCTGTTTTATGTGAAGACGACTGGAAGACACTGGTTGAAGTTGTTAAACATGGAATGTAAGGGGAAACTTCATATCCTCCGGCAGTGGCTATGGTTACTTTGAACGTATTTGAACCTCTAACCTGGAGGATTATAATGATTGGACTGAGCTGTGGAAGCCATAAGAAAAGGCAGGATGATTAACATTACAACGGGTCAGTTGTTCAATTTGATTTATAATGGCTTGATTACCGTCAATGAGAGTCCTAAGAAGCTGATCATGTTGTCCCAGTAAAATTCCTTGTGCAGACATCATCCTGACTGAACCTACGGATTCTTCCTGATCAGTGTCTGCTGGGTACATTGTTGGCAGATTTTTCTGTTCCTCTGGACCCAAATGCAGAACAGGACTAGGTAGCAACAAGTTATAAACAGTTTATTGATAGTTTCTGAGATGAGCACCAGTCTTCATTGAGGCGTGGCTATTGTCAGACATGGCGTGGGTGGTTAGTTGAATGTAGGAGATGGCTGTGTAGAGCTTGGCTATTACTGTCCGAGAAAGATGGTAGACTGACAAAGTAAAACCTGCTGTTGTAACAGGTGAACTACACTGGATCTGTGTGGGCACAAATCAGATGACGCCTGTGAAGATGCTTGCGTGCCGGTGGTGGCGGACAGACTGTGCCAAAATTCACGTGAGATTTTTAGTTTTGTGTAGGTGTAGGATAGATTGTTTTGTACTTGTATACACCATCACACAAATGCACACAAATCGTGTTTCATGCACGTAAATCGTGTTTAATTTGTATGCAAAGTTTTGGCAGGAATCTAACTCCATATATCCTGTCTTCTTGGAGTCTCTGGGTGGTGTTCTGGACAAACTTGGTAAACCCAAGTGAGTAGCGAGGGTAAACATGGAGCATCTGGTGGAAGCCGCTGTCCGCCGGATCTTCAACTCATACCTCTGGAAGAACTTTCAACATACCCAGGGGCAGGTCGGAGATATGGGAATCAGATGGGCAATATTCAGCTCCTCAATTGTAGAGGCGGCTGCTAATAGCTGTGGCTAGATGGTTATTGGTGCCTATTGTAGCGGCAACCTAAGAACCTGCTGGTGGCTACCAGCGTTGAGGACGCTGTTGAGCTGTAGAAGGAAACCTTTTGGACTTGGTTATCCAAGAGGTCACCTGAAGCAGCAGACAGATACAGAGAAACCAGAAGTGCTGAACTGCAGCTCTGGAAGTTGCTGAGGCAAAATGCGGATGTGGCAGGAGTTAGGGGATGTCTTGGGTAAGCACTTTTGGATGGCCTCAAGAAAGTTCTGGAGAAACTGTCCAACGACTCAGGAAGAGAGAGAAGGGCTTGCCTCAGACTGTGTACAGGGGGAGATGGGGGGAACTGATGACATACATCATCGGATGGTGGGTTCTTTGAGCAGCCCTGAACCCAGATACCACATCACCCAATAGTGCAGGCAAAGTGTGAAGACTTGAGAGTAAGCTCCTCCTAATCTGAGGCTATGGTCTTTCCAGTTTGGGGTGGGTTGCTAGGGAGTTTACGTATTTGGAGTGCCTTAAATGATTTTCCTTCATAGGGTTAGGGTGAGAGTGTGTGTGTGGGTGAGCAGAAAGTCATGCATGCAGGGGAGAGTTTTCAGTTCAAATTGATGTGTAAAATATACAAGAAACCAGCCAGGGTCCAGTTCTGGAAGTCAGCAGCAGCAGCTTCAAACAAAGAATGGGTTTGAATAATCTTATTTTCCTTTATCGTTCCTTGGACATCAAGTATCATCTCTGGCCAATAACACTTTTCAAGGTAAAGATACCTGCTCCAACCTGCATCTCTGCTACAACAACCCTTTCATGAACTTTCTTTCATCTCAATTCTATTCCAACCTGGATATTGAATCATCCCCCCCTCCATGAAAAATTCTTAATATAAAGACTGAATGCAAGAGACTTTCCTTTAAACAGAATACTGGATACAACAAACATTGAAATTTTGGGACCTTACTATTTTGTGTTTGTTTTATTTCTTAAAGAACTATTGATTTGGTATTGTGCAAATATGTTGAATTGATGAATTGAAATTAGAATTTTTTATTAATAATAATGAATGAAAATCTAATTTGTTGTGAATGATATTTTTTTCTGGTCATTACAGTTTACCTCTGAGATAAATTTTATTATACATCATTGTATGTCTGGCGTCCATTGGTTCAATATTGTTCATGTTTAGCTTTAAGTCAGGTTGTCAGGTTTAGCATAAAGTCAGGTTTTCAGGTTTAGCTTTAAGTCAGGTTGCGTTATAGTGTGTTCCCTTCAGAGGTCGCCACAGCGGATCAGCTGATTACATCTTGTTCTGTCCTTTGAATCTTTCTCTGTTACACCAACCAACTGCATGTCCTCCTTCTCTACGTCATGAACCCTCCTCTTTGGACTTATGCTTTTTCTCCTGCCTGGCAGTTTCATCTCCAGCATCTTTCTATCAATATATCCACAATGTCCAGCCCTAAGCCAGCTGCACGGTGATGGTCTTCAAGCACAGGTGCTACTACAGGTCAACCTGACAGGTTGGTTTGAAACATGCATACCAGTAGCCTGCTGGAGGTCATTTTGCAGGGCTCGGGTGGTGCTACTCCTGTTCCCCCTCACAAAGGCACTGGTCCGTCTACTGTGCTGACCAGCTCTCCTAATGTAATGGCCTGTCTTCTAGTATCTCCTCCCTACTCCTGGGACTGTGCTGGGAGACACAATAAACGTTCTTGTGATGGGACACACGAAAGTTCCATTCTGGAGGAGTTGGAATACCTGATCAACCTGAAACGACTGAAGGTACCGCATCATGTTACCAGTAGAAATAAGGGCACTAGCGAAAGTTTGAGGTAAGAGAAATGGTCTGTGACTATCACCTACAGCTCTTTGGGTGTTGTCTTGCTGTTTCCTTTCCTACCTGGTTGCAATTTAGTTTGAACCAAAGTAGTTTTAACTGAATAACAATTGCTTAAAGATTCCTGACTGGACAGATCCAGTAAATTTATGAGCAGTGTAATATACATATATGGGCTACTGTCAAATCTGTGTGACTAGATACAAGCAATCAGAGACACAGATAAAGAGGTGGGATAGGACAAACAAGAGTGAATGAATATGACTTTAGAATAAAGTTAATATCTTTCTACAAATTGAATTGCCTAAACAGACATACTGGTATAAACATAGATTTTGCTCTTCTCATGAAAATGGATGTTATTTGCTTTTTGTGTTTACAGAACAAGTCCAGTCTTTTAAATGAGGTCAAACAGGGAATTTTATAACCTTTGCACATAGTCTGTCAGCATGATACGTGACGTAAGCCTCTCCTGTCACAATCCGACCGCAGAAAAACACAGATTCATCTCTATCTCTGGTGCCCTTCTGCTCTCTTAGTAAATAAGATTGTCAGATTTCTAGCAGGGATTAAAGTCAGGGTGGTTTGAGAAATTTTGAAGTTCAAATAAAAATGTGAAATAAAGGCTTGATTGTTTTGCACTGAAGCTGCAGGGAAGAAAAAAGAGTCTCTGTCTGTGAGTCATTTTGTCCACAGTGCCAGCCTGTTCAGATTTAATCCAGGAGAGTTTCATCACTTTGGGAATTCTTGAAACCTCCTCTTGCTGATTACTTGACTCCGACTGTTAGAGGGCTGGACCCAAACGAAAGCCTGAACTCTGAGGAGAACATCATGAAGGTACTGTAAATTTGAAATATAATCTGTCATTAGACAGTTTTCATGCAAATGTCAGGATTATTACAATTATTACAATCTGATGATGGAACAAAAACTGCTCTTTCAATGTAATAAATTCTTATTTCAAGCATTTTATCATTTTCACATCTTCTCATCTTAAGAACAGAGCTGTGTTTGCTAAATTTTAATACATAGACGGAATGTTAGTTATTTAGAGGAAACTTAAGAGATATATTTTTATCACATATGATTCGCATATGTAATAGATTTTCATTATTTCCTGTGATTAAATTCTTTATTAATAACACATCATTATCATTTTTGCAGAAGCACGAGAACCTGCAGTAAAGATTACTCGTTTCAAGTACCCTTTGTTTACAACAGATATATTCTAGTACAAATAGACTTAATCTAAGATGATCATAGCACGATCGTAAGATGAACACAGTATTATACAACACGGTTTTATAAACACGGTTTTATATGGTAGTTGTGCTTTCAAACAAAGCAGTTGGTGAAGACTTTTCTGTGTGGAATTTGTTATACCTGTTTCTGAGAGTGTATTTTGATTTAAGACAGAAAGGTGTCGATGACACGTCTTGAATAGAGCGATAATTGGCCGGATTTAAGTTATTTCAATGAAACCAACAGCGTAAGAAAATCTTATAATCCTATTTTCTTCATGTTTGACATGAGAGGTCTGACTGCATAATAATCATTCATTTTTATTATTTCAAGATATTCCCAATATAGGCTATACATGTACTTTCCCTCTGATGTAACAGATAAATGTATTAATGTGTTTGTTTCTTCTCCAAACCATTGTATATTCCTCAATCATTATTTAAAGTTTTCTTTCTCTTTTCTTTCTCTCTACAGCTGGATTGGGATGCATCTGTGTCTCTTTGGGCGTTGTTGCTCACCTTTCTGTCTCCGGTCTTGTATGTGCACACAAGTTCTACACAAACTAGACACACTGATTCAATCAAACTGCAGTTTGATCACTGCAATAATAAATACCGATCTTGTAAAATTCCTCTCTATTAATTTTTCTAAAGTCTGATAATGTCATCTTAAACCATCTATCCTGATGTAAGATGGACGATAATTAATTATTTCTCATGTGAGGAATATAATAAAACCGTTTTCAATTATGTCCATGTCAATTCCTCTCAGCGCCGTTGCCCCCGTGAACTGTAGATGGGGGTCTTATGGACCATGGTCCGACTGTGATGGCTGCTCCTCTACTATGGTATTTCACAGAACACAAATACCCACACACCTATACACCTGAGAGAACTTAACATAAACTTTAACAGTAAGTGTAAAAAATCCTATTGATGGCGAATATTGAGGAGACCAACGTCCAGTCTTTATACGAGATGTTTTATTGTCTCTGTGTAGTGGAGACACGTTCAGGACTTTCAAAGATATACGTTGAAAATCTGCCAGTTTAAACTGATGACATGAGGCGTTGCATCAAAGTGGTTGAGGTTGAGCAGAATTTTCAAAGTCTCCTATATAACACATTCAACACAGACTGTATGATCCATAAACTAAGGGAAGATCAAACATTATGATCAACTACAATCAAATCCACGAATTTACAACTATTAAAAATCAAAACCAGCGGGATGTTAGGGGTCCATATATTGGTGCATCTAACCAACAGTTTCCATAAGTGTATGTTCTGGATCAGGGTCAAATACATTAAGCACAACTAACAGGGAAAAAAAGTAAGAACTTGTCTTTTAGCCCAAGCTGGCAAAAGCTAGCTTACTTGAAGAGGAACAGGTAAGATAGTTAGTAATAATATGTCCTTTATTTATCATATATTACAATGTTGTGAAATTTATCTCTGCATTTAACCCATCCCTGAGGGAGCAGTGGGCAGTCCCTTGGAGGAGAGCTGAGGTTTCAGGATCTTGCTCAAGGACCCACGGCTTGTTATGTCAGCCCAGCTGGCTCACCATTGGCCATGTGCAGAGAAAGGCCGTGCATCACAGTTCTCAGAAGAATTGGGTTTGGTTTAGTTTACTTTGAGATGGAAAACTGTGGTGTTTCAAAAGATACTTGAACATGTATTGATGAGTTTCTATTTTCAGGCTCTGAAAATGGCGTTGCCATGTGAATAAAACCTACAAAACCGTACCATTTTATGCGGAAAGGGAGTCTAGCAAATAGCCTTTAGTGTCAAACTCATATTAGTTCAGGGTTGGCCCTGAAATTGCGCTGTATGTGGCATACTGCGCAATTTGATCTCAAGTGGGCTGGACCGGTAAAATAATAGCATAATAACCTATAAATAACGAGAACTCCAAATGTTTCCATTTGTTTTAGTGCAAAGAAGTACAAGTACATTATTAGGATGTTAAGATGACATTTAATGAACTATCTTTTTACCAACATATTATGAACAACCTTAATTTTTTGAGGAAAATAGGTGCAATTTCAACATTATTATGCCTCAGTTTATCATTAACACATGTTCATTACAACTTACATATCACAGTGGATCTACAAATGCACAAAACATTTAGTGACAGGTATCTGAATCTAAAATATATAGTATTTGACATTATGATTGAAAATTGCTGCATTCACACCAAGCACACAGGTTTCCCATCACAGGAAAAAATAGAAAAAGGTCTATTTTTCTTTGAAAATAGTAGACTGTCCACTTTTTTTCTTTTTGAAAAGACATTTTGGGTAATGAGGGTGCCAGAGAGGTTAAATTTGACCAGAAAACAGCACGTAGAATACATACATACATAATAGCGATAAGGCTAAAACTGCCTTCTATGGATCCAGATGGTGTACTGCTGCCATCTGTTGTTAAGTTATGGGTGTCAGTGTTGTGTTACGTCCGCTGCTCTTACTGAAACAGTGCGACACCCCAGTGGCTAAATTAGAGTAGCAGTTACTTTTAGTGAAAAATTGGCTTAGGCTCTTCAGGGCGACCGTGACTGATGACTATTTCACTGAGAAGAAGAAAGATAAATGGCCCAGTGGGGTCCAGACAGAGGTGGTAGTGGCTGATGACTCTACTGTCATCAGCCATCAGAGATACTCAAGGTAAAGAGAGAACAACATTTAAAAGACAACAGGAAAAGGCCGGGTGGACGAGGAAGGTGTGTCTCTGTGATGTTGGATTGATGTGACCAGTGGAAAATAACCTACAGAACCAACAATCATCGCACAGTATTATTTTAATTTATTCAAACTCATTATGAGATTGTTTTTCTTGAGTTGATTTCTATTTTTATGGCCGGTTTCAGGTGCGGACTCGCCATGCAGAGGTTTTTGCTCAGTTTGGAGGTGTACCATGTTCAGGAGAAGCCACAGAAACACAAAAATGTGTCCCACAGAAGAGATGTCCCCTGGAATTAGGCTGTGGAGAAAGGTTCCGCTGCACCAGTGGTATATGACAGTATACATCACGTTTTAGAAAATGTGCTAGATTTTTTTAAACCTTTCTATTTTATCCAATAACATTAATTTTTTTCTATTTATAGTTCTATTCGTGCATAGTCTTGGGCTTATATGTTTAGGGTCATCTGTACAGACTGTACAGATACACTAAGGAATTGTGTAATCGTATTTGAGAGTGATATCGCTTGTAATGTGGACTAACCCGGCTGTGTAACGGTGCTGTAGGTCAGTGCATCAGTCAGTCTTTGGTGTGTAACGGGGACCAGGACTGTGTGGATGGTCTCGACGAGAGAGGTTGTGATCCAGACAGCAGCCACTATTCGTGTGACCTGGAAAAAACTCCTCCTAACTCTGATTTTACTGGCAGAGGGTGAGTAGCTTCAACCAAACAGTGAGTGTTTGGTTGTTTGGATGACATACTCATACTTGAAAGAAGAACAATGAACAATGGACTGACTGTGTCATGTTTACAGGGTCAATGTTCTGACTGGAGAGCTCAGGGCAGGTGTGATCAACACATTGAGCTTTGGAGGCCAGTGCAGGAAGGTGTTCAGCGGTGACCATAAGATCTATTATAGACTGCCACAGAACATCCTCAGGTACAACTTTGAGGTGAGATGAAAAACAAATCTGTATCAGTGGGTCACATACTGTCTGTTCACAGGTGAAAGGTAAGGGACCGGGCTTTTCTTTACATTATGGCCACACCAAACGGGACATATAGCATATTTCCATTGATCCGTATGTCCTTACATAACAGGGAATAATTTAAATATTTTGAAAAAATTGAATAAATATATATAATTTATATATATATATATATTTATATAATATTGAAGAATTTGCTGCCATGGATTGAAAAATACAAACAATAAAAGAATATAAAAAGAAGACAGAACTTACGATCTTGTTTGTTGTGTGTAGAAAGTTTTCTTGTCAAATATTACAATTGTAAGTGTGATCTGCCATGTAAACAAAACCAACCATGGAAAAGAACCTAAGATGAAATGGTAAAACAGACTTTTATTTGTATTTATATAGCGCTTTTCTGGTCTGCTCGAACACTCAAAGTGCTTTTACAACACGAGTAGCATTAACCCATTCTCACAAAAATTGATGATAAAGGCTGCCATGCAAAGGCGCCACATGCTCATCATGAGCGGTAACCAATCAGCCATCATTCACACACACCAAAGGAACAGCCATTGGGAGCAACTTGGGGTTCATTATCTTGCCCAAGGACACTTTGACATGTGGAGTGGCTGGAGATCGAACCATTGACCTCAAATAAGTGGATAGCTGATTCACTAACTGAGCCACCTTCGCCCCCAATTAAAGCAACCATAATTACCAAGGAAAATCTCTGATTTAGTTGTTCGATGTTGACAGTTTTACAAATACTTGCAGAAATGCTCCAGAAAACAAAACATCAGACAGAAGGGACATTAGGACAAATAAACTAAACCCATGATGGTGAATAACAGATGGTATTAAATGTCCAATAATTTAATAAGCTTAATATTTTTTCACTGCAGTAAACACTCTTTCATCACCTCGTGTGTATTGTTTACATTAGCTCACAGGACAGACCCACAGAGAGATGTTTGCATCATTCTAACTCTACGGATAGGTTTTCTGTTTGATAATCTAAAGCCACAAAATATCATCTTTGTCCTGCAGGTGACTGTAGATAATGAAGAAAGCGATGAATCCTTTGAGAGCACCTGGTCCTATATGCAGCACATCAAAAGCTACAAGGGACGAAATCAACAAACGTTCCGCAAAGATCTCACCGACAACAAGGTGATTTTAGAACCTGCACACTGTTTCTCGGATTTTCCTCCTTAGACCTATTTTGGAAATACTGTTTCTTTAGGTCAGTTTAAAGTCTCTATTCAACAGTTAAGAGGGAATTACCCCAAACTTTCACTCAAAAATAAATCTCTGATTAACTGTGGAAAATAATTATGAACCGTTCGCACATGATTAAATGGGTTTTTCTCTGTTTTGTTTCTTGACCACTGTATAGTTGCCACAATCAGAAAGACAGAGATTCCTAAATCACACACATAATTATAAAACGTGACATGAAGCACTTTCCGATCATGGATTTGGCAATGATTTGTATCATTTTAACTGGAGGAGAATATGTGCGTTGACAAGAAGCTCCCATCAAAAAATTTAAAGTAAAATGGCGTACCAATGCAGTGTGTGCACCCAAATGGTCAGAACTACCTCATGAATGTAGTGTAACATTGGTCATAACCAGTAACCACATTGATTCTCATTGACTACTTCTCAGACAAAAGTGTAAAGACTCCACAGTTACAATTAGATAAGCAGAAACTCAGAACTTTCACCAGATCTTGTAAAGGATACACAAATAATTTCTGGTGCCTCACAGCTTCAATGAACATTCTGTTGCTTCGGGTTCCATGTCAAGTCCCGGTAACTCAACCCTTTCATTTTAATTCTGTAACAATTTAAAGGTGGATATGTTCATTAATCGTTGAGGCTCCCAAAAATGAGCAGGTCTCTATCTTTTGGAGCCTTATTTTTTTAAACTCAGCAGTTAATTAAATCCTACTACTCTTATCGTTTTAACCTCTCTCTCTGGACACCAAAGTCTCACAATATGGAAATTTGCCCTTGTTCTTCCGTTTTTCAAAAGGGGGGTACCAGACAGTTATGAACAACTATAAGCCCATTTCCAAATTTTCTGTCTTTGCCAAAGTTCTACACTCCGTGGTGAGAGATCAACCAAAAACTAATTCTATTTATGTTTTTTTACACAACAGAATCTTTGTTGTCTAAAAAAGATATTTGACTATACATATTGACTTTTGACACCATCAATAATATGAGCCAAAATAATGAGCGAAAGGCTTATCAGTAGGGACTGACAGAACAATGGTTTGAAAATTACCTGTCATGCAGAACTCAGTGTGGGCATGCATAGGGTCTTACTTCTTGCTCACTCAAGTGTGGTTGTGCCTCCACACCAAGCAGTGCCCCAAGCCAGTCACAATCAGCTTTTAAGAGTAAATCAGATTATCACACATAACTTGTGTGATTTAAAAACGTTTTTAGCGCATGCTGTTTTCTACCATAAAATCTAAGTCCGTGGACCTTCCAGCCATCACCACTCATTATTGAATCCGTATCGCAATACAGACATTTGTTATTGAAGATCATCTCTCTTTTGCACCAAAACTGAAACTAAAATTGGTCTTTTACTTTTGAATTTGGTCTTGCATTTTCTTTCAGGATAAAGGATGACTAGTTGTTACCGCCTTTTGTCTGTTATGTCTTGCACATGCATGCATCTCTGCAATGATGGCTCACATTGGATTCTCTCTGCAATGGAGCTCAAGGTTTTACCCTAATTTTTAAAGCCCTTACCCATCACTGCTTGTTGTACACCTGGGTTGGATGGTCTTCCATGTCAACTCCCAGACTTAACCACTGGCACACTCTTATTTATGAGGCTATTCTGGGTCTGCCTCCTCCTTATCTTATTACTTATCTCTCCAAATCCATGAAAAGTTATCGTCTTCGCTCTCTTATTCCTTCTGTCTGTCCCTGAAGTCCTTACTTAACATGGAAGAATACCAGTTCAGTTTTATTGCTCTTTCTGCGTGGAATCTGCTGCAAAATTACCTGAATCTCAATGCATTCAAAACCATCTTAAAAGACTTGGTTGACGATGTGGCTGCAGATGTTTGGACTTATTAAATAACTGTGACAAATACTGGAACTCCATTCAACATGTTTTCTTTGTGAATTGTTATTAGAATGTCCATATGCTGTATATGCTATATGCTCTTTGCAACTCTGTGTGTTGCTAAATGTTTTGGGCCGGAGGCTTTTGATAACGAGATTCTCATTCTTCGTGGGACTTACTAGAATAATAAAGTTTAAATAAATACAATAAATGCTGCCATAAATTAATATATATGGGTTGGGTTGGGTTGGGTTCAGTGGGGATGGATTTGTCATAATTACTTGGATTAAATTTGTTGGGTTTGCTGCCACGATGTATTCTGTGTGGTGAAGGATCACACAGAATACATTGTCTATCACAACATTTTGAGATTGCATACTGCTGCAACAATCATCAGCTACCATGTCTCTTCTATAATTCCCTCTCTGGAACTATATCCTATAGCTATCTATATGGAACTGTAACTATTACAGGGTACACTCGAAGTTGAAGTTTGCCGTACATAACATTTTGTCATGACTGTGTTCAGTTATATATTTCTTGGACTCATGTCCTGGTACGTTTGGAATTAATTTACTCATTTTTCTTTGAAGGATTACCATAATTGTGTCGTTTGCTGTGTTATTTGGAAAGTGTATTTCTCCATATCGTTCATTTAGCTTCACCCTTCCTGTAATTGTTTCTTTGTGATCTCTTTTGGCTTATCAGTTGTTCAGTGTTGTCATCTGTTTCTGTACTTAGCCTCTCTCAGTGTACTCATCATTTCTCTGTTCCATATTTGTTCAACTTTGTGTGTTTCTTGTGCCTGTCCTTTTTATTTATCCTCTTTAGTGATTGTCTATAATGTTTTCCTGTGCTCTCTGTCCAGCCTCGATAATCGTCTCATTACTCCAGTCTATAGTGTATGTTTGTGATCGCCTTTCCTCAGGTGCCAGTTCGTTGTTGATCGCAAACATGGAATTTAAAAAGTTGCAGCAGTTACCGTTCTAAGACTGAAAATGTGTTTTTCCTGTTGACTCCGGTCTGTTCACTAGGGTCTTAGCAAGTGCATTGGCCTCCTGATTTTTCTCCATGAATCTTTGTACAACTTTACACATTAACACATGCCAAATAATCAATGGGTTAACAATATCCTGGTAAAGGCTGGGACATTATGTAATCGACATTGACGCCACAGATCCTTGGTGTTGATTAGACATCTCAAAATCTATTTCTTGGATAGTTTTTCAAATTTTAGACTAACATGGTTGTTAGTGCGAGGAAGAAGTGGATTGATTTTGGAAAAGGTCGGTTGTATATTTTCAAAACTTGAGGAGTGTTATCTTCAAACCTTTTCAAACCATAGTTTTCACAATTGTTTGTTCGATTTAGTCCAAATTTGGTGCTTATGACTTCACTCTTCAATCACTCTTGTGTGCGTCATGTTTTTTTCTCTAATAGTTCCTATTTTACACATTAACGAGAGGCTTTTTTTTGTTAACCAAAAGCTCTGTCTTTCGGGCAATACTTTCTCAAGTGTTGGTCCTATTTAGTTTCAATGAGGTGCATGCAAATCTCGTAGTTCCTATTCTATCTAATAGGGGGAGTTTTTTTTATAAATATATATATATATATATATATATATATATATATATTTATTTATTTTATTTTTTTTTACAAAAAACCCTGTGCTTCGGTTATGAATTCACAATTTAAGTTTTAAACAGTTCAGTCAAATTGTTCTCACATCTGATAGTCTGGGGACTACCTTAGATAGGGGGGTGAAATTGACACATTGATGCACTTTCATCTGGTTTGGTTCGCTTTCACAAAGTCGTATTGCTCTAGTTTGTACCAGTTTTTCCCAGAGTGTCCGAAAACATGCAACGTAGATGCACACAGTAAAATGTCCGCAGGAGCGAAAGTGAGCGTGAATGGTTGTCAAATATCTATGTGTTGGCCCTGTGATGAGCTGGCGTCCCAACGGGGTGGACCCTGCTTCTCACCCAATGTCAGCTGGGATAGGCTCCAGGCACTGAGACCGTGAACCGTGAATAGGCGGTTACGGAGAATTAATGAATCAATGTTTTAGAGCAACTTGAAAATATCATGTACATTTCATGTACATTTCATGAAATGTACATGTAATGTAAATGGTCATGTAAATTTTCTGTCTTAAAATCCATCTGATGTGCACAGATGTTGTTGTTTGACAACTACCAGTCCAGGCTTTGTTCTGATGTGATGTTCGCTGCTGGGGCAAACAATTCATTGTAGTTTATGTCATCTGTTTGATTGTATCTCTATCTTTGAGGATTTCTTTTCCATTTTTATCATTTTCTTTCAGGGCATATACACACTTTCCTCCAACCATATTTCTACATTCAGCTAATGAGGTTCATTCATATGAAATTTTCTTTGAGTGACTCAACCTATTCTCTCATAGCCTGTATCCGTCCGGACACCTCAGGTAACCCCATAGCCGCAATATAGGTTTGTGGAACTCGCCAGTGACTTTCACGGGAATATTATATGTTAACAGTGGAACTACGTCACCTGCTGGACGAGCAAATACAGATTTAAGAAAGAAGAAAGAAAGATTCCTTTATTAGTCACATAGAGTCATACACAGTACAACATAGTGAAATTACTTCTCTGCATTTGACCCATCCCTGAGGGAGCAGTGGGCAGCCCCTCGTGGAGCACCCGGGGAGCTAAGGATTCAGGGTCTTGCTCAAGGACCCTACGACAAGTAGACCCTGGTGGGATTTGAACCGGCTACCTTCCGATCGGGAGACGGTCGCTCTACCGACTGAGCCACAGCCGCCCGATTTGTATAGAAATACAGTGATCAACTATTATAAGGGTTGAATCATTGTGTTTACAGTCCAGTATGTCATCATCTAGATATTTTGCAGGCTCCTTTCCTTTTCTGGATAGTGATGGATTTGGCAATGCTTTTTCTTCTTGTCTAGTTGTTCTGTGATTTTTTCTCAGATTGAGAAACATCGTGGTTGTCTGCGTTTACTATTTCTTCTTCTGTTTCACATAAGATTTCTTTCTCTTTGCTTCTCCTCTTCTCCTGTTTTCACTGGCAGTTTCTTCTTATGCTCATCAGTATGTTTGTTGTTCATGACTGCTCTTCCTGATAAATTTCACAAACCCATGTTAAGACACTTTCTCTGTTTGTGGGTTATAGATCAGGAATGCTGCACTGCCATTACTGTAACCCATAATTATGCCTTTCTCACATTTGGAATCCAGGCTCTTACGATGACATATTACTTATCAAACACTCACGTTTTTCAGAGAGACACTCACGTTTTTATTTCACTGTTATCTTTTTCATTCCATCAAATGATGCTGTCATTTTAGCATCTGTTATGAATATTTAAGAAGAAAGAATCCTTTATTAGTCACATAGTCATACATGTGACTAATGTTAAACCATCATATGAGCAGCACTTTTGGATAGCAGAAGGGTAGATTACTTTTGGTAATCCCCTGATAAGTCACACCTTGCCAATTTAAAAGAGGATCTGAAACATCTGATCTGAAACACGTGACACTACCGTCTGCGGCACTATCTGCAAGAAACTTCTTTGTTGCTAATGTTGCTTTTCAATCAATCAATCTTGGTTTTGGGGAAGTAAAAGGACAAATCCCCAGAAAAGCCTCCTGTGAGTTAGATGGTATAATTGTTTCCATTTTGACTTGTCAGTTCATTGGGACCTACTAAGTCAGAATATATCAACTGGAGGGGCTACTATCTTTGTTTCATATTTCTGTTGTTTGTGACTTCTTCTCTCTACAGACACAATAGTCTGTTTCTGTGTCACCTCATATTCATACCCGTTACCACACCAGGTAATTTTTGCACATCATTAATTTTACGGCGTCCCAAGATCTCATGCGATGGTTTAACATTACAAGTTAGATATTCTTTGAGCTTGGACATCATATCACTAATTGAATCATCAAAACATCATTCATCGCTATTTACAATTTTCTCTCATGATAGGAGGAGCTTTATCTCCAAAGTTAAATGCCATCATTTCTCAACCATTGTTCCAATTTAGGGAAATTTATACAAAAAAACATATTTGGACATAATTTCTTCACCATTGGTCAAAATTAGTTTAAATATGGTGAATGTGATTTGACTGGAGGAGATCTTTAAGATTAATATCTCCATCATTAATTAGCTAATATCTTATATTTATTTAGTTCAATTGTTCATATTTTTCACATTAGGGGTGCTTTTTATGAAAAAAAAAGTTTTTTGTTAGACATAACTCAAAAACTTTTTCAGGAATCATTTTTCAAATTTAATATCCCTCTAGAACGTGTGTGAGGAAGAACTCTATCATTTTTGAGAAAGAGCAGATGTATATTGCTGATACTAGGGGGAGCTTTATCTCCAAATGTATTCTAGCCATAAATTCTCAAGCTTTGGTCTGATTTAGTCCAAATTTGGTGCTTATGAATCAACTCAATTAGATCTATATTGTATATGTTGTGTTTAACTCTAATAGCGCATATTTTACTCAGTAGGATGAGGTTTTTATCCTTTTTGTTCATGATTGTTTTTTTTATAATGATTATGTTCATGATTTTTATGAAAAACAGTGTTTTCATAAAAATGCTGAATGTTTCTCAAAAATTACTCAAAAACTTTTTCATTGATCATTTTCCTAAATTTTAAGATCCCATTGACCTTAGTGCGAGGGAAGAAACTGGATTGATTTGGTAAAAGTTGACTGTATATTCCTGAAAGTAGGGGAAACTTTTCGGTCTCGTTTTTGTGCCATAATTTCTCAAAAGTTGGTCCGATTTAGTCCAAATTTGGTGCATATGGATCGACTTGAGGAGATCGCTCTATTATACATCATATTTAACTTTAATAGTTCATATTCTACTCAATATGGGGAACATTTTATGAAAAGTATTGTTTTGGGAACATAACTTCTTTACCTTGGTCTTATATATATATCATGTAATTGTTCACATTTTTACCTGTTTCCCGGCTGTTTCTTTAATTCAGGCCAAAAGACTCATAATCCTGAAGAACAAAGTGGTGCTGGCCCAGTTCCAAAATTCCGCCCCTCGGTATTTGACACTGTCCGAGGAGTTCTGGAAGGCCTTGTCCTCACTGCCGGTCACATATGACTACTCTGCCTACCTGGCGCTGTTCCAGCGATATGGAACACACTACCTTTCTGAGGGATCACTGGGAGGAGAGTACCAGGGCCTGTTGGAGTTGGACCGCCAGGCACTCAAATCAACTGGTAAAAGCATTTGATCTCACCCTTGTTACTATAGAAACCTTCAGCATCCCATATATGACCAGCTTTATTAATGAGCCATGTCCTCTAATGGAGGTACGGGGTATTTTGAGGTGCTGGAGGGAGTACATGACTTTTTCTTTAAAACAATATCAGTCCTCCATTAGCAGGATCATATTTCCGTAATCGGCAGAATAAAACTACCAATTTAAGTCAAATAAACCCAGTTTATATTCAGTATTCCCATTTTAAGTGTAATAGTTAACTGAAAACAATCAAAACAATCACCGTGTGAGTTACAGAAAATCAACAGATATTCCCGATTGAAATGTTGCAGTGAATTGTCTGAAAACATGGAGAGAGAAGAAAAAAAAATACAACAGAGCCAACAGAATTCTTTCAGTTACTCGGTTTGAAGCAACAATTACGTTCGTTAACCCATAGGTTATTTTAACTTGGCCCGAATAACATACCAGAATTAAACTTAAAACAGCTTACTATCAGGTGTACTTGTATAATCTTTTTGTCTATGGACATGTAGGACATAAACTAATTTATTTTCATCCAAAAATGATCAAATTTAACTCACATGCAGAGCTTTTTTCCCAGAAAAACTGCGTTCGGAAATAACAGAAAAAACATTTCATGGATCATTTTCAATTACTTGACCCATATAGACCTTAGTGGGAGGAAGAACTGGATCGCTTTTAGGAAAAATCATTTTTACATTTCTTACACTTAGAGGGAGCTTTATCTCCCTCTAGTATAAGAAAGAGGGACCATCGATGGGGGACAATCGAGCCATCATTTCTCAACTATTAAGAAACAGTGATCGGTTCAGAAAATTGCATACGAATCAGCTCCAGTGGATGTCTTGTTTATGTCATATTTGACTCCCTCATTTATTCATGTTCCATAACTGCACATCCTGTTCAGGGTCGTGGGGCCTGGGATTTTGGCTACCGCCAATTCCACTTGAGGGAGTTACATGGACATACTAAAATCTTTGGCAGTGACATGACCCTAAGGTATTATTCAAATCTAGAATCATGCATGAAAATAAAAATGATCTCAAAACTAAGTAGAACCCCAGTTACGGGCCTGTTCGGAAGAAGTAGATGTTTTCAATCATGGGAGATTGGTCATGCTTCACAGTTATCATCTGGCCACCCTTCACCCTGTGTCACGCGAGTGACGTGTAAGATTTTAGGAATTTCTATCATATTGGTAAATCCTTAAACTTTAGCTCCTCCCCTGCTTTTCAATGTTATATCACTCTGTTTACATGAGCAAAGGTGTAGAAGGGTCTCAGAAGTAGTATCAAAAATAACGCTTACATCCTGCCCATCCAAAAACAAACGTTTGGATTCCGTCAAGATCTAGCATTGTGCGCTGTCAAAACAACTACTAAACACTCGGTACAAGCCTTTAGGTGAGAACATAACCAAATTTAATGATGATTGTAAACATGTGAAAGATGTGAATTAATGAATCGAAACCTTTGTTTGATTATTGTAAAGCACCAAGCCACTGATACTCATTCATATTAATGCGCACAATTCTAAATCTAGGACATTTTTTTTTCAAGATTAATCTAATTATTCAATTGTCAGTCGAATTTTTGAAATTCTTAAATTCTCTTTCATATTCACCTCCATATTCCCTTGGAATAAGGAATAGTGGTGACAGATAGGAAATTTCAAATATTTTAGGATTATCCGGGTTTTAATTCTCTATGTTTGATGAAGTGGTTAGATCTATTAAATAAATGTATTATTTCTACAAATTTTAGTTTCACAATGAAGGTGGTGAGATGATGGTGCACCAAAAGAACATTTGTCCATTAGTGGACAAATCCCCTTCAGTGGATGCGTTTGGGACAAAGCTCGACGACCCGCAGGCTCAACAGTGTGGACGCCTCTTCTGCTTCTTCACCATGATTTGATTTTGGGTTGATGTAAAGGAAACTAATGTAACTGATTAAAATAACAAACATGTCTGAGCTTGTAAAAATGAAGAACATTTTGAAAATTGAATACTTTAAGAGAATTACTTGGAATAAGAATATAAATATGACAGTAGAAAATTTTAAAGAGTTGGTTAAGACAAAAGAACACAGGAATGGTCTGTGTTTTATGGCCACGGAGTGGGATGTAAGGGGCGCTAGTTTCAGCCTCAAATCTTCGATCTCTTTTTTACTTTGGTCTTCCACTGGATGAAGTTGATGTGAGAGGAATCACTTTGATTTGATGCCAATCTAACACACATCTAAACCTTGATTACTGTCTTTCACTATGGGCCGTAAGCAACATTAATAGAAAATGAACTAGGCCTAAGCTGTCATCCCAACAGCATGGGTGTGCCCTGAAAAGACCTCAATCACTTGCGTTGCACTAGCAATCCCCCTGATCGAACTCCTCAAATAAATAAGTGTATGAAAGACAGTATGAAAACAGTAAAAACAAAATATTAAAACAAAATATCATACAAATAAGGCAGACATCCTTGACTCAATTCATATTCACCAAATTTGGACTAAACTGTTTGTTTAGTTATTTATTTCTGAAAAAACATATTTTTTGCAGAAAAACTAGCGAATGAAATATAAACTTTTATAGTAAAACATGATACCTAAAAAGATAGATCTCTTTGAGCTATTGTTGAGATATTATGGCCCAAAACCTTCAAAGGTAAAGCTCCCCTTAGTATCAGAAATATACAACCAATAATTCCCAAAATCCTTCCAGTTCTTTCTCCCTTACGGTCTATATGAGTACGAAATTTGAAGATGATCCATGAAAGAGTTGTTGAGTTATTGCTCTGACAGAAAGAATCTACAACAGATGATGATTCCATTATATCCCCAAATTTTTGAGGATAAAATAACAGTTGAGTTTTATCATAGCATATGATTGATTGTGCAGGGATTCAGGTCCATAGATGCATTGGGGGTTAGGCAGACTAAAATGATGACATCAATGTCAGGAACCAGATATGGTGTTTAGAACCACAGTCGTTCTGATGGAAGTTGGATTTCCTCATGAGTGATATTTTCCAAAAGGTAAATGTCTTCTGATGACATTACAGGCTATTGGAGAATTTATTACTTGTGTCTCCTCATAATTGTCTTTAGGGGTTAAAAATTAAAGCTGACAAAGAACTGCAGGACTCTTGAGATATCTGATCTTTGCTCCAGAAGTCAGGATAGTTTAGTGCATGGGGACTGCCTCAGCACCAGTAAGGATCATCCACTTCGCTGATAATTCTCTTGAAGATTCCGCACTGATCATAATAATAATAATATACATTTTATGTATTACATTTGGATCAAATCTCAAAGTGCTAAAGGGTAAAAGCATATAAAAGAATAATATAATAATATAAAATAAAAATATGAGCAAAGAGCGGCAATGTTAATTAGAAGTCATAGGTTGAAGAGCCGGATGGTCTGGGAGGTCATTCCACAGACGAGGGGCAGCACAACGGAAGGCCTGATCACCAATGTTGCTGAGCTTAGTCCGGGGGAGGAGGAGGCGGTTTGAGTTTGTATCGTGTTGAGATTAATGGGGGTGAGTAGTTCTTTCTGGTAAATTAAACAGATAAACAGATCAAAACCACTCTCTACATTATCATAAAGAACACATTTTTCCAAGGAAGTTTTGTGCTAATTTAGCGGAGCTATAGTCTGAAAAGAAGGCTTACGTTTTTAAAAAGTTTTGGGAACCACCTCTGTTTCAGAGGATAAACAAGAAATTTTTAAAATGCTGGCTAGAAATCGACTGCTACAGTGAGAAGAAGCTTGGTCCTGGTTTACAATCAGTGATCATGAATGAAGAATAACAAACAATGGAGCTGTTTGAAAAAAACACTGTACATGTGAACCCCTCTATAAAAACCACACTACCATAAAGGAGAAAGTAACTTTGAAAAAAACAACATTTTCCTTAAGAGGATTTGTTCTTTGCTTAGCTGGAACCGTTGAGTCAAAAGTAACCAAAAATAAATACAAATGTTTGCTTCTCTCGTAGAAAACTGTTCAAGGACTGTTCTTCATCTTTCCAGCCTCCAGAATCTTCATATTTAATAATAATTAGAATAGTAATAACTATTAACTTTAAAATGACCTATGCTGTTTTTGCATGAAGAAACCACTGATTCAGAGTACCAGAGATGTTGGAGGAAGGTCAAACGCAGGTTATTCAGGAGGAAAACCAAGACCGTCTGTGAAAAACTGACTAAATCTGTGTCCTCCAGCAGTGGTGAGTGGAAACACCTCTCAGCGTAGAGCACAATCTGAACTTATACAAACAAATCTGGAGTATTACAGAGTGTGGTATGAGCTCTGTCTCTGGTCTGCAGGACACAATGTGAACAATATGCCCATTAAGGTCAACATCTTTGGAGGCGATCCCGCCTTTAAAGCACGTCTGTCAAGTTTAAATCTGGAAAACCCAGAAGACAACGGAGAGATCTACGACAACTGGGCCTCGTCTGTCAAAGACTTTCCTCGGATAATTGACCAGAAGGTACGAGATTCTCTCAGAAGATTTTTTTTTTCTCTGACTGACTGAAATAATCTACAATGTAAAAAAAATAAAAATAAATTCACAGTTCACGGTAAAATACTGGCAGCTGTGGTCGCCAGAAATTCCGCGTAAAAAAAATTGGTTATAGTTATTGTATTATGTATGATGACTGAATATATTTAACATAGAAGTTTGAGAGAAGGCATTGATGGAAGAGACAAGCTAAACACATAAGATTGTGGGGTGATTTGGTAAAGTTTTGCAAGCAGTGAATTTCACCTGATGGATTTAATGCCATGACCAATTGGGTTTGAATGGTGGATGGTGTGGGGAGCTAAGGGGGAAACTTCTTTTTTTTTATCATGTAAAGCTCTTTCTGCTACTTTTTTATGTTTGAAAAGTGATGTAAAAACTAAGTTTTGATTGATTGATTCATAAACACGTGACTGTCTCCAGGTGCGTCCTCTCTATGAGCTTGTGAAGGAGGTGAAATGCGCGGGTTTGAAGAAGCTCCACCTGAAGAGAGCCACGGAGGAGTACCTGGCAGAGCAGGACACCTGTCGCTGCCGGCCCTGCCAGAATAGCGGTCAGCCGTTGCTGATTGGCTCAGAGTGTCACTGCGTTTGTCGGCCGGGAACGTCGGGACAAGCCTGTGAGACGGGAGCTGTGATCGGAGAACAGCCAGGTAAGCAAATACAAGAACATACGGAGGAGTCAGGAGGTTAACTGTGGATGTAAAATGAATTTTATAAAATGTGATTAAATGGATTGAATAAGTTAGTTAGTTAGTGTTATTTAAACACGAAAGACATGCAGGTGTTGATGATTTAAAAAAAAAACAGTGGTCTTTGCTTTGAGTGGTTCCATCAAATATCTAGATATCACTAGAATAATGAAAACTCAGATTAAATGATTCAGGTCATAGTCTACTCCTCCTTTTTGTATCACAAGTACTACTACTGAAGCAGCTCTTTGATGTTACTGTTTGTTCTGATATCTTGCTATCAGAACCAGCATGAACTTTTTCAGCAGACCATGTCCTTCCTAAAGCTGGGCATACACTTTGTGGTTTGAGCATTTCTTGACCCAATTTTAGCAGGTTGATGATCCAGCTGATTCGGGGTTTGTCGGGTGTCATTTGCCTTTAAGCGCACAGAGGGGTATGAGGACGAATCAACAGCTCCCAAGTAGGATGTTGGATGAATTTCTATCATGCCAAGTGTTTTGATCCTCTATCATCAGGAAGTTGAATCAGATCCATGACTCGATTTCCTGTGTCAGTACATTTTTCTTTCTTTCTTTCTGGGCATAGTGTCTATTGAGTGTCCGGACCTTACAGCATGAAGACTCAAGTTTGATCTTTGGCTTTTTAGCTCATACGATTTATTTGTACAGTATGAGTTGGAGTCAAAAAACAATGCCTTTAAAGTATAGTGTATGCCCAGTGTAGACCACTTCGGGAGGTGCTAAGCACTGCAGACTAGGAACATCCAACAGGATGTTCACTTCTGGAGCTGTTCCGACCTAATTGTGTAAACATCAAAATATGATTTCTCGGATCCCTACGTTTGTCCATTCTTCCTTTTACCATCGTCAGGAACAGCACAATATTGCCAATTGTTGCCTTACATATCCCACTAACAGGTAACCATTGTAACCACACATATTAATAAAATACAAATACAATTTATAGTAGGAATAAAAATTATTCTGAATTCACTTCTCAGTGGTTATAAGGTTATGGCTGATCAGTGTATGTTCAGGGCTTCTAATAAAAAAAAATTAGAAAAAGAGTTCTGATAAACACACAGCTCTATCTTCTCTTCTCCAGGAGCAGTCCATGGCGGCTGGAGCTGCTGGTCCTCCTGGTACTCCTGCTCTGAAGGTCAAAGATCAAGGGGCCGAAGGTGCGACAACCCGGTTCCCAGCAGCGGGGTCCAACACTGCACTGGACAAGATCTAGAGCGGAAGCCTTGCGAGGACGAGGAGATACAGTACTTACAGTAAGAACACATGAACACAAGAACTTGTTGGTCATGTCCGAACCTGGATTTAAAGCATTTCATTGCAAGCCATTGTTGTGGCTTACAATGGTCTATTGCCATTAAGCCACAACTCAAAATCATTAGTCAATAAATCTAGAAATTAACCTATCAAATGATACACAGTCACTAAATCCTCATGTCGACTCCAAGCAGTTTACAGAGCAATGGATGGATATTCTTGAAGAAAACATCAATGATTATCTTTAAGTTCTTACCACCACTTCCAAATTTACGTTTCCAGTTTCCTTTTCGTTTCAGCTCAAAACACTCTAGACTATGCCACATAATATAGCATAATATGTACATAGTATATACAGTGTATTATATTACACAGTCTAGCTGTGAAGACATGCTGTGACTGTTGGTTCTGTTTGTGCTCAGGACGATGGAGCCTCAGTGCTTCAGTCTTTCTTTGCCTGCACCAAAAACCTGCAGACCACCTCCAAACCTCAGGAATGGATTTGTTCAGGTCAGTGGGTTTGAGTGATGTAACCAGTTCTTTAAATAATAAATAATAATAATAATAATACATTTAATTTATAATAATGACAGAAAATCAGACCAGTTATAACCACACAGGTCATCACAACACTGAGAAAGAATATTTAGGTATCTTGGCGGGTTTTTTGGCCCAAAACTCCCTCTGTTGGAGGATTGATGTGTGTCTATTGTCATTGTAAGCCACAATCCTTTCCAGGCGAAATTATCATCAATAGATCTGTGTGACTCCCTGATTAAGGCTTAAAGCTGCAACACGTTGGAGTGTTAGGTCAAAATGAATATGCCATGACAACAAAGAATTGCAGTTATTGTTATTATATGAGAGTGCCTTGAGATTTTTTTTGTGATTTTCATGTCTACATATATCCCTATTCAAGGGGTACCCTTACCAAAAGGGAATACATTTTTGAAACCAGGAACTGATCCCATTTTTGAATTTTATCGGTATTATAATCTTTCTGTAAAACATTATAAAGATAAAAGATAAAAAAGATAAAGATAAAGATAACCTTAATTAGTCCCACAATGGGGAAATTGCAGTGTTACAGCAGCAGAGCATGTTACAGAATACGGAATAACAGAGCATTATGTGCAATTAAATTATATTAAATGTACAGTTGACATGTTGGGAAGTGTATTGTCCCATAGTGCAAAGTGCAAGTGAGGTAGGTGTGTGTGTGTGTGTGTGTAGTTATGTAGGTGTGTGTGTGTTGCTAACAGTGCTGGTTGTGGAGTCTGACTGCTGCAGGAAGGAAAGATCGGCGATATCGCTCCTTCACACACTTGGGGTGAAGGAGCCTATCGCTGAAGGAGCTCTCCAGTGCAGAGATGGTTTCCTGCATGGGGTGGGAGACGTTGTCCCGGAGAGATGACAGCTTGGCCATCATTCTCCTGTCTCTCACCTCCTGCACTCAGTCCAGAGGACATCCCAGGACCGAACTGGCCTTCCTGATCAATTTGTCCAGTTTCCTCCTGTCAGCAGCTGAGATGCTGCTGCCCCAGCAGACCACTCCATAAAAATAAAAATATAATATATATAATATATAATATATATATATAATATATATTTAAGACATAACTCACTTTTTTTTCGTCATTTCTTCACTAGAGAGCATCATAATGCAATTCTGTACACACTCCGTGAGTTAAAACAGTATTTAATGATTAAAAAAAGACTATTTAAATATAAAACATTTAAGGAAATAAAAAACTTTAATAGTTAGCAATTAAGAAAACAATTGAATATGCAAGACATGTATAGTCACAGCATATTCAAAGTGCATTCCAGTGAGCAAATAATGAAAATGCTCCTCATCTACAGCTTGCAGCTGCAACTCAGGAAAGCCCTGCAGAAAGTCAGCCCAACAAGTAACTTGCAAACAGTCCCCATTACTTTAATGTTTTTGGGCCACAAGCATCAATCCACATAATCATCACCTTCCCACCCTGTTGCCCTCAGGTAGGTACTACAGGTTACTGACTGTGTTTACATGCACATCAGTATTCCACTTCTTGAAGGGTTTTTGGAGTCCTCGTGCTTGCTTTTAACTCAGAGTTACCAAACTCAGAGTTGATTGAATCAACTCAGAAGGACCTGTTCTTGAAACAAAAACTGAGTCTTTCTTCTCAGGGATGATCAACCCTGAGCTCAGGAATAAACTGAGAGTTTGTTAAATCCGCTTCTTGAATCGTACCCCTGATATCGGACAGGACAAATGTAAAACACACACGCCACTTAGTTTTTCTCTGCTTTTACTGTATTTTCATCTTTAGATTTCATGTTGTTTCTTGTCTCCTTCAAAAATATTTAGCCTATTTATTTTATTTATTTATCATATTGCTATTTATCTTATTTAAAAACAATGTTATATTGTATGTACTTTTTAAGCCTTTAATCTATGGAAAAAATTAATTGTTGGCATATTTTGTGAGATTTCTTGAATTAATATTAGGCAGTCTAAATTTTACCATAAAATGACATTGTTTGGTAAGAGCATACATTAAAACAGACAAAAAAACAGACCTTCTTCGAAAATAATAAATTGAAATTAGATTAGCTCATCATTCCTACCTCCATTTTGAAGTGAAATCTCATGACCCTCTCCGTGACTAATGTTTTGAATGAGACTATTTGACCCTTTTTGGGTTGAATCAATGTACATAATTCTGTACGTAAGTCCTGACAATGCAACATATACCCTTCTAATTGAATTGAAATCTCAATAGTGATGGAAAATGTGTCAACCCCAGTGGCCCTTTGACCTGTGATGTCGACTAGGGCTCCATCCTTAGCCCCTTTTCCTTAAGACTGCCACTGGGTCATATAATAAATATGTTCTTTGAAGTGGAATTCAATTACTACTGAGAAATTGGGACTCAAAAACAGTTAAGCAGTGCAACAAACGGTTAATAACTATATCCACAAAAAGTCTGCAACGTCCGCCGCAGTTCCATTGTGCTAATGCAATTACTCAAAAACTTCATCATGGATACTTTTCAAATTTTAGACTCACAGAGACCTTAGTACGAGGAAGAACTGGAGTGTTTTTGAGTAATTTCAGTAGTATATTTCTGAAACTATGGCTAGCTTTATCTGCAAAATAATTTATCAACCTTCGTTCCAATTTAATTCAAACTTGGTTCATATGGTTTGAGAAGAACTGTCTTTTATACATTGTGATCTACTCTGATAGTTCATGTTTTACTCACTAGGGGGAGCTGTATTTACGAAAAACACTGTTTTCCGGACATAACTCAAAAAACGTTTCATGAAACATTTTCAAATTTTATCCTTAAATAAATCGCAGTGCAAGTAAGAACTGGATAGAGTTTGGGAAATGTTGGATCCATAGTTTTGACACTAGGGGCAGCTGTATCTCCAAAGTGTTTGGGCCTTAAAATATCAAGCATTGGTCAGATTTTGTCTAAACTGGTTGAAAATGAATTGACTCAAGAGCTCTATCTTGTTGATGTCATATTTTACACCAAAATGTCACATTTTTTTCACTAGGGTAAGCTTTTTAACGAGAAACACTGTTTTCCAGACGTACCTCAAAATTTTAATCGATCATTTTCAAACTTTATACCCCATTTGACCATAGTGAGAATAAGAACTGCATTGCTTTTTGGATATATATCTGACACTAGGCAGAGGTTTATCTCCAAAACGGGATAATTTCTCAACCGTTGAGAATCCAATCAATCCAATTTAGCCCAAATATATTTCCCTCATATTTGAATCTTATAGTTTTAAATTAACTCAGTTAAGAGAGCTTTGCTTCTCTTCTACTACTGCGGAAACAACTTCACATTTAATTTCAGGAGTTCAATCAGGGGGAATGCTTCCACGATGAAGGGGATTGGTGACTTTTCAGGGTTATAACCTTGCTGTTGGGGACAACATCATACGTCTAATTTGCTTTTGAAGTTCTGTTGTATTTGCTCATGTTTGCACCGTATCAGGTTTTAGCGTGAAGCTGTATTATATGACTGAAAGAGGCTATGAGGTCCTTTAAAGATCTATTTTTTACGGTCAGACTTTAAGTACATTTCCGAGCCTATACTTATTGACTCAATCAACACTTTTACTTTGAACAGATTGTATTTTTACTTCTCAGGTAATGAGAAAATGTTATTAGATTTCAGTAAATTCTCACATTTCTGCAATTGTAGTTGATTTTATTGCATCTCTCTCTCTCAGGATCCCAGAGATGTTTACCTAGTAGGAAATCGTATTCAGTACACTTGCATAGATGGATTTTTCCTCAGCGGGGATGCTGTGGCTGAATGCTCTCAAAACCAGATGTGGAGGACAGGAAACATGGTTTGTAAAAGTACGTCATCACGTAGAGAGACGTTTCTCCCATAGCAAGGTATCCCTGGTACAACCCCTTCCAATAGATTTTTGGAATTACTTTATGACTCAAGATGCAGGTTATATCTTTGTGATGGCCTGATGCTGAAATATCATCATCAGTGACTAACAATCTTGTTCTGTTTTCCTCAAAACCCCCCTCTTCCCTGTCCCAGGTTCCACATGTGGGATTCCTCCGCTTAATGGGGAAGTTGTAGCCACACCCACCAAAGCAGCCTATCACATTGGAGAAAGAGCGACGCTGTCCTGTCCTGCCGGGTCGGTTCTGGATGGCGACATGACAGAGATCATGTGCAATCCCAGTTTGCAGTGGTCTCCTTCTCCATCCGCTGTTCACTGCAGACAAGGTGCAATAATTAAACGTTCTACAGCTTCTTAGCTTCAACTGAGTAACATCAACATTAGAGATATAATTATTTAGTGTCAGTTGTCAGTAGAACACATTAACAGTCTTCTTCATCTTCGTGGATTTTCCACTCAGTTCCCACCTCTCCTCCTCCTCCACCCGGCCTGAAGTGTAAGCCGTGGGAGACTATAGGACAAACTGATTGTGTGTGCTTGAGGCCGCCTCAGTGCACGTGAGTATAATTCCGTATCAATCATTCTGGAATACACACAGGAAAAGATACCTTGTCCACTTTGCTGGATTCTCCTTCTTTCTCCCTCAGTCAAAGGCTGCACTCCAGGGTTCCATTATAGGGCCACTTCTGTTCTCCATTTATGTCAACAAACTCTGTGATACATTTAACAAATACTTATTTTTAATTATTTTCATATTTTAAACCCATGCAGACCTTCTGAGAGGATGAAAAGGATTGATTTGGGGAAAAGTTGCTTGTACATTAGCAACAATAGGGGGAGCATTATCTTCAAAAGTCTTAAGATCTATCTTGTATACGTTGTGTTTTCCTTAAATAACTCATATTTTAGTCAATATGGGGAGCTTTTTCATAAAAACAGTTTTCTAGACAAAACTTCCTAATGACAGGTTTGACTTTAGTAGCATAGTATAGTATAGTATAGTATAGTAACACTGTTTTGTAGACATAACTCTATTAAAATTATTTCGTGGACCATTTTCAAACTTATACCCTCATAGCAACATTTAGCAAATGGTGGGTTGGATTTTCTTGTTTATAAATTGCCTCTTGCATTGCTTCCTGTTTATCTGTGTCCATACATGTGTAAAAGCAAAAGCAATATGGTTTTACAAAACGAGATTTTAATCTCATTGAGGATTTTCTTTTACCAGATAAAATAAAGGAAACAATGAAGGTGATCAATTAAATGTAAATTAGGTATGCTCCTCTCCTTTAGGACGTCTCTGCAGCTGTGTGCCACATTACGCAGCAATCAGAACCGTTTGCTAGGTCTGTGTCAGCTTGGAGCTCTGCGCTGTTTGGGTCAGAGCTTCACCTTAACCAGTGATGATGACTGTCAGTGGCCAGAGGAGTCCAACTCCTGCCAGGACTGCAAAATTGGGACAATCTGTCAGGGTGAGTCGACCGGAGCTCTTTGAAAGAACATTTTTTTTTATAGAAAGAAAGAATCCTTTATTAGTCACATAGAGTCATACACAGTGCAACATAGTGAAATTATTTCTCTGCATTTGACCCATCCCTGAGGGAGCAGTGGGCAGCCCCTGATGGAGCGCCCAGGGAGCTAAGGTTTCAGGGTCTTACTCAAGGACCCTTTGACAAGTAGATCCTGGTGGCATTTGAACCTGCTATCTTCCAATTGGGAGGCAGCTGCTCTACCGACTGAGCCACAGCCACCTCCCCTCTATTAAAACTGATAACCATCACAATATTTGATGTTAGGAAGTATCTCAAATTTATGGTGAATGCAAAGTGAATTTTTACATTGCTTTACCCGCGTGAGTGTCTATAACACATTTAAAGATTTTGTTGTCATTGGCATTATGCTGTCCTCAAAGTCAACATATTTTTAACTATACTTCTAGCGTTACAACATACTTCCCAACTTTGCTACCTCCAGTGCACACGCCGGTATCGTATTTGGCAGGATTTAATAGCGGAAAATATAAAATCTGTAAAACTGTGAGAGAAAAACTTGTTAATACATGATAATAATTTGTCTAACATAGTAAATGAGAACAATGAACAACCATGCAAACATGTCAATGTGATAAATTCTAAAATTGCAATGGTAACAACCGAGTGAAATGCATCCACCTGTAATTCACAATAAACTAGACCTATCAACCTTACTGTACTCCAGTTCCAGAAATGGTAGCATACACATTTTCATGTAATTTACGGATGAAGTCACTTTTGTGGATTATTATGTGACGATTATGAGGATTAAAGCACCTTGGTGATCGCTCTGGGTTCATGGAGGAATAGAAAACTACTTGAACATCACTTCCTGCAATCATGAAATAATATTTAGCGCTCCACCTCTCATCACATCACCACTACATGGTACTAAAGAATATATGACACAAACATAATACACTGATTCCAATTCAGGCATTGTTTGATAGTAGCATTAAGTGCAACTAATAACTAGAATTAAGCCAAAGACATAATTTCAGAAATTGACAGATTGTCCAGCCTTCTGATTCTCAAACTGTCTTTTTTCACTTTGTATATGTGAATATCTCACCCAAGATTACATTTTTCTGCTTTGTGAATCATGGAGTGAATTCATTATTACAGTGGCTATTAGGAATCATGAGAATGGATGACTGAAAGAAAATACAATTATTCCCTCCTTTAATTTATCTTGCAACATATTTATTATTGTTGTTATTTCCCTTTTTAACTCTAGAATCAACAAGTAAATGTGTTTGTCAGAGGGTGACAGATTGCCCTACTGACTCCGCCCCCCTGTGTGTTCGCTCTGGTGATGGTTCCATTACGATGACTGAATGTGAGGTTGGTTCCCGGAGGTGCGCAAGGGAGCGAGTGGATGTGATCGGCATCGAGGCTTGTCCAGAGTAAACATGGCATGTTTGATTTTGCTGAGGCCTCTAACAAAGTTATGAAGGAGGAACTTCTCTCGTTTACTGAAGTCTCAATAGAAAACAAATATTTCTCTAATGTTTGAGTTATATAAGTTCATCGGTTGTCCTGCGATTACATGGAGGACTAATGATAAAGATGTTTCCATCATGTTTTCACAAAATATTACATAAATACATTGTGATTAATTAATAAACTACGTTTCAGAATTCCGTGTTTTGTTTTCTTATGCCACATTGTTGCTCTGGGGAATGAAGAACAGGATCTTGCATGATGTGATCTTACTAAGAACAATAAGAAATACCAATTGTCCTTTAATAAGAAAATATCAATAAAATGATTTCTTATGCTATATAATTCTACCTGATCTTTTAGGATCTAAAAACTTTAAAACATTACGTAAGAACACCCAATAGACCACATGTATTCACTTTAACTGCAGTGTATTTATTCAAGACTCTCACAAACAAACACTCAACATTTATCATTTATCATTGATAATAAA
Organism: Lophius americanus; assembly: GCA_037951165.1. Taxonomy (NCBI): domain Eukaryota; kingdom Metazoa; phylum Chordata; class Actinopteri; order Lophiiformes; family Lophiidae; genus Lophius; species Lophius americanus. The sequence continues at coordinate 3,550,862 of JBBDHG010000094.1, forward strand.
ACCAATTGTTAAAAAAGCAGTTGATATAATTAATGAAAGCATTATTGGCGCACATACAAATCTACAAAGACAGATTTCATTACAGCTCCCTCTGTAGTAATAATACCATTGTTCCAGATGTTTTCCTCTCCACAGCGGTCGTGTGACCAGCCGACCTGCCTGCCGCTAGCATCAGTAATCCAATTTCCACTCACAGAGGAGAAAATGCCAACTACAGTATATCAGCACCCTTCAGTGTCCACATCTGGGTTCTAACTCATGTTCTGGTTACTCATAAGTCTGATTGTTATTTACAGAGTAAAAGTAGTGGAAAGGCGACAGTGGAAGAGCGGTTGTCCACTTATCTGAAGGTTTGTGGTTCGATCCCCAGTGACTGCAGTCTACATGTCGAAGTGTCCTGAGGCAAGATACTGAACCCCAAGTTGCTCCCAAAGGCGGTTCCATTTGTGTGTGAATGATGGAGTGAATGGTTACTGCTCCTGATGAGCATGTGGCTCCTTGCAAGCGAAGCCTTTATCAGCACTGTATGAATGTTTGTGTGAATGGGTGAATGATTTAAAGCGTCTTGAGAGGTCGAGCAGACTATAAAAGGGCTATACAAGTACAATCCATTTTTAGAAAGAAGTTGATAAACATCAACTTCCTGCCCGTGTACTGCGGGATTTCAGTTTTTTTTTTCACTCCCTGATGGCCCGTTCAGAATGTATGTGGGAGAGGTCAAAGTAAAGTAGCCTCAGTGGTGATTTTATCCATCAACATTACTGAGGTCATGTGTGTTTATCTGCTTGGGTTTTTGTTTGTTTGCCAAGAGGATGACCGAAAAGCAACTGATCTGTTTCTCATGAATAATTGTGGAGGGTCAAATTAGCAGCCATTAATAGCTGGTACACATCCAGATAAAGAGGCAGATCCTTTTTGTTTTATTTCTATCCTTATTATGAGTCCATAAATAGATAATTGATGTTGATCCCCAAAATACAGATCTGTTGGATTACATTTTTTTCTGCTTTTATGAACTATTATTGTTATGGCTCAGGCTAGTGTAAAAATTGTATGTCTATTTTACTTGACATGCATCAAACGTTTCAATAAAAGAGTTTGCTTTGGAATTGTACGTATTTGAATAAGAAAAAGTTTGAGAGAAAAACCTTTCATATTCGCCTTTGAGTCAACCGGTTGAAACTAATGCTATTTTTTCTTTATTTAATTAAATTAAATGTTTTACTTTCATGTGTATTGTGTGACCAATCTATTTAACCTTTGTCTTGTGTTGGTTTCCTGTTACTATCCCTTAGGTTAATGGGTCGTTTTTGACCCGTGTTTTAATTTAGTTGTAAAATACACTAAAAACGATTATATATCATCCAATTTGTTTCTCATCTCTTGGTTACCTTGTTAGGCTTCCTTGTCCATGAACATATTGGTTTTAATATCTTTGGTGTGTGCCTCTGGGCCTTTTTTTTTGTCAGTATGCCTCTCGATTTCAATTTTAGAAAACATTTAAAATTAACCTCAAGAGAATCATATAAATAAATAAAAGGTTGTTATGTCACCTGACTATTACTAAGGGGATTTAGAACAGTTTTTTAAAACTATAGTAACATCTATGGTGTTACAGGTCGGTTTCGACCCATATATGTTTACTTCAAGAAAAAGGCAAAATCAGAGTAAAAGCCTCTGTGTGGAAGAACATGCATGTGTATGTGTGTGTGTTTAGATGCATGTGTGGCAAAAAGTGACACTTTCAGTGTGTTCTTTGCAGAGATATCTTTTGCAGTTGAAGCACAGTACATTTGTCTTTCTGTCCTTACTGCTTGGGCAGACTTGACACCTCTTTCTTTTAGAGTCAGGTGGCCTGAGTGGGGTTGTGGTTGTGGCTGTTGTGGATGATGTTGAGGCAGTGCTGGCTGAGGAGGTTGCTGGTGTGGACGGAGTTCTAGGTGAGCTCTGCAGCTGTCTGACCAAGGTTGCAGCATCTGGGTCTCGGGGCACCCGTTCCCTTCGCTCAATGTGTGGCTTGACAAGGGAATTTCCCAGCTCCTCAAGAAACATTCTTCGCTTGTTCTTTTTGGTTGAGTTCCATCCTTGGTGGATGTGGGTCCACAACACAAATGCATTACATGCAGACACATCAAGAATGTTGTAAAACACAACCACTGGCCATCTCCTGGTCATTCGCTGGCAAGTGTAGGTGGCAGTCAGCTTGTCCAGGTATGTCCACTCCTCCTTTGTTTTTGTTATAGTCAAGGATAATTGTGGGCTTTTTGTCACTTCCTGATGACACAGCTGCATCTTTGTGAAGAGTAGACATAAGTATCACATTCCGTTTTTTTTTTGGACAATATGAGACAAAAAGTCTGTAAAAGCAAACTTTGTGGAAAGTGCAGCCCTGTCCTTCACATGCACGATTTCAGCAGGCAGCTCAGGTTTATTTTTCTTCACTGTGCCCACCTTGGTAAGTTTTCTCTTGAGAAGTTCTTGTCCAAGGTCATAGCTGGTAAAGAAATTGTCACAAGTGATATTGTGACCCCGCAGTCCAGTAGTCATATCGAGGACCACACGTTTTCCTTGGTTTTTTCCTTGGTCACTCGCAGCTTTGCCTGTGTAAGTCTGTAAATTCCAGGCATAGCTGGTTTTTGCATCACAGGCTGCCCAGATTTTTATGCCGTACTTCCCTGGCTTACTCGGTATGTATTGCCGGAAGGGGCATTTTCCTCGGAAAGGGACAAGACGTTCATCCACTGTCACCTCTGGCCCTAGGTTGAACATCAGTGGAAGGAGCTGCACCCATCTCTCCCAGACATCCCTGATGGGGGCAAGCTTGTCAGATCTTGCTCTGGTATCTTTGTTGTCAAATCTGAGGACTCTTGATATAATTTGAAAGGTCTGAAGTGACATTGTCGCCCGGAAAATACTTACTGGAAAACAAGGAAAAATGAGAATCCCCTAAAGCTCACAGGATTGGGAGAGGAGCTGGCTGTCAGTGTGTTGGCTGACAGTGAACTTGTGATTTCAGTTTTTGGCTAATTATTGCTTTATAATCTTATTTTTATTACCGGGTTGAAACCGACCCTAATACCACAAAGGTCATAATTTCAACTAGAGCATTTTATAATTTAGTGAAAACTATTTTTTTTTTAAATTTTGCTGAACTAAAGGTTCCTGACAAAGTCATGAAGCCTCGATGCAATAAACAAATTTATATCATTATTTTATGCATTTCAAACATAAAAACGGGTCGGTGCCGACCCTAACACAAGACAAGGGTATTAGTCAATCCGCAGATATATGGAACTAATTAAGTCCGGTTATCTTCCTGTTCTAAGACTTATAGAAACGTGTGTAGGATCGATCAGACCTGGAGGAGAAACACCCTCTCCTCTTAACCACACCCACTATAAAACGGAATAAGTTGGCTTTTACTGAAAAAAAAAAAGTCAGGAAACCGATTTCCTCAAAATTACTAAGTAAATTGATTCATTTGATTTAAGCGGTTAAAACTCCAAATAAACATCAATTTAAAAAAAAATTTAGCAGCAATTTTGAGGCCTTTGGTTTCCCTACATTTTTTAAGAAAAGGCAACTTATCACACTTTATAGTGAACTTCCACAGTTCAACAGTATCCCAAATTTACATAACTGTGGAATATATTTTTATTGTTTATTTAGCTACTCTGTAATACAATATGTGCAATTCTACTCATTACACGACTGAAATATTTCTGATTTTTATCTTATGCATGCTGATAATGTTTTTGTCCAGTGTATGAGAGTTAGACTGTTGGACTGGATATATATGTACATTGAGAATTATTTTTAAACATCTGCAGAGCTCTGTTATAGGAATTTCACCACAGTTTTCGCTGTACATTGTATTATAGACATACAGTGAAAAGGGATGTTGCATCATGAATCTTAATTACATTATCAGACCGCTTTACTATCTGTTATGGTTTAGAGGAGACAGCACTATCCCACACACCTCTGTTTAGATCTTATGTCGTTAATTGCAGCATCTCCAGCAGAGTTGGATCATCAGACAATCTACAGTTGGCTTTAACCCAAACATAGGAGGATCATTAGTATTGACAGACGCCGTCATTGACTATCTCAAACTGATAGCTGGCACATTTGAGGGCTGCCATAGAGCAAAGGCCCATGCTGCGAGTCCTCGGGGTCCGGCTCAGATTCACACAGAACGTGGTCTCTTCTTCTCTGGGACAGTCCCGGGCAGCTCTGCACACACAACTCTGGGACTCTGTGGACGGTCCAGAGTTCACGTTAACAAAACAACTAAACATTGTCTATTGTATTTATTTTTGAACAGACTTGTTTGAAAAGTGCTGTCAAAATACAATGTGTTGTAATTTTTTTTAAATTATTTTTATTACTAACAAAAAAATAAATATGTGTATTTAATATCATATCAAAAATGATCCATTCTACCACATTCTCTCTATATTTCACATGATTTAATGTTTAACTCTGTTCTTGATCGAAAAATGCGACCATATAATCATGGTGTTATTCCGTATAAATCTGTGACTGAACATAAAGTTAGCGTCACACAGAACTCACCAGAACACTTCTCCCAATCGTAACACGTGTCCAGACCACAGGGTTCCTGGACTGAGCTCTTGGAGGACATTTGACCTCTGAACTTTAGCCACTCCAGCTTTGCTGAATCAACGGCATTACACGTGCCCTTGCTGACAAAGAGGAGCGGGTCACCGTGGCAACGCCCGGCGTAGAAGGAGCAGAGGGACATTGGCACAGTCACCCCAACATCCATGTTCAAGACACAGAGGACATCCGGCTGTAATCTGTACACAAACACAAACAGAAACATCCACACACATGGATTTGAGTAAGACTCACAAGAAATTGTAAAAAAGAAAGAAAGAATTTTTTTAATTTTTTCAAAACATCATTGAAAGTGAATTTGACTGGACTGAGCTGGACTTCTGTTTAGACGTTGAGGTGTTTCTCATCTAGTCCTCTTACCTGATCAGACAGCAGGTATTTATTCTCCTGTGGGTGTTAGGTTGAGTCACTAGGTCACAAGGAAACAGTTGACCACACATCCCTAATGTGGGTAGGTAGGGGTCTTTAGGGCCACATTGACTATCTGCTGGGGAATCATGTGTGTCCTCAGCGTAACCTGATTACAGGTGTGAACAATGGTCGAACTGTCTTGGGAGGTTGGGTTCACACTGCTGTACGTAAAATTTACAGTAGAATACTAGCAGCTGTGGTTTCCACTATCCAAAATTCAGGGATCATGTACAAGACATTTCATTAAATTACAGGAAAAAGAACAGATCTACTGTTGCCTTGTTTAACAAAAAAAGGTCATTACGTAAAATGCCTAATGCAAAATGATTGAGACTAAATTCCTATTTTTTATAAAACATTGAAATCATTGTTTCACAATTATACAGTTTAATATTTTGTTTTGTAGAAAGGTTGATAAATGTGTAAAAGCTATAGTATCCTTAAATGGTTAAATATTTCTTACCGTAAATGTAAATGTATATGAAGTAAAATCTGTAATTTAAATAGAATAACACTGTAACTTTTAAGGTATGTATGGTATTTTTCTATTCATTTTATCAAATGTGTACAATTTCACTGCGTTTTCCACATATGTTGAACATGAAGATAAAGTTATTTACTCCTTCTTTATTTAGGGTAATGCACTGTATCTACTATTTAATATTTAACGGTGTGTTACTGTTGTACTTTCTTTTTTTACTGCTAATTTCGACAGTTTCCTTAACTCCTCTCTTAAACCATCTATCCCCTCTGTCCAGAATGTGAAAGTTGTTGACCAAGGACAAAGGTGTCCTTTAGCTCCACCACCACCACCACCACCTGTCAGTTAGGACTGAGGAAGTTCCGTGGATGAGAGATGAACTTCTTTGCGTCTGAATTCCTGTTGCTTCGTATATAACTTTCAAGGATTGCCATAAACTATGCATGAATGAGAATCTACTCTGAATGAGAATCTACTCTGAAATATTTAAAAACATGTTGTATAAAGAGAAATAATAACTCACAGACAGCTGTCCCGTTGAATACAGACACATTTAGAGCCCTGCTGATTCTCCCCTGGACGGCACCTACCATCCGGAACAAATGGGTTTTCTACACACAGAGACACAGTTACACTCAGTTACGCTCTTCATACCAAACGTTTCCTGCAGCAAAAATTGTGTTGATCATTTTAAAAGGTGCAGTCTGTAAAATTGAAGGTTTTTTTTATTAGTGTATAATCTGATTTTTTTTATTATTGACTTACAATGATTCCTGATGAAAGAGGCTGCAATGTTGTACTACAATATTTGTACAGTAGCCTAGAACACACAAACTGGGCTCTGGCTCTAGAGAGGTTTTTTCAAGTTTCTATGCGGAAGTGGCAGAACCCACTCACAGCCCATCGACGCCCCGCCACAAAACGGTCACTATTCAGTGTCCATCTAGCGCCGGTTCCAAGCCCGGATAAATGTGGTGGGTTGCATCAGGGAGGGCATCCATCATAAATCCTATGCCAAATCAAAATGTGGAACCGGAAACCAATTCCAAACCGGATTGGTCAGGGCTTGGGTTAATAGCATCACTGGTACTGTTAGCAAGCAGGGAACAGTCCAATGCTGAAAGTCGAAGATGATGTGGAAATGACAAAAGATAATGACGAAAGCGCTTTGCCTTACCACGCCCCTAAAAACCAAAGAATAGGAAGATGAATTGTTTTTCATATCTGTTTAGGTTTGTGGTCACTCTGAGTTTGACAAATGGAGGATAATATTTATTAATCAGCAGAAGAGAAAGCAATGGAGTGTGAAACCTTGCTGTCAGAGAAGGGAAACAGATGGCTGTTACATGCCACTCAACTGCATCCTCTAAGATTACTCTCAGAGGGTAATCATACTAAATTCAGATTTAAATGGAAGTCAGTGACAGAGTTGATCTCAGTATCGTTAATCCACCTCTGTATTTAAGCTACGCCCACAGAGATAATGAGGGTTGGGGGAAATTAAGGCATCAGCCTTAGACTCAGGGAGTTGACAGTCAATTACTACTCTAGGTTTTGTTCTCTGAGTGACGAGATGATCTCTCTATCCAGCTACATACTCTATATTCACAGGCTTTTAACTGGCTTTTATAAGCCATAACATTAAAACTACTGTCATGTGACGACAGAATAAAATTGATTACCTGGTATTAGGAAAGAAGCGACCATTTTATCTTTGAGGTTTATGTGTTGGAAGCAGGAAAATGTGTGGCAATAAGGATCTCAGTGTATTTGACTGGGGTCAGGCTGTGATTGTTAAATGACTGGGTTAGAACATTTCCAGACATGCTGTACTTATTCGGTGTTCTTGTTGGGTCTTCCTGGTTAGAAACTACAAAAGTGGTCTGTAAAACTGGATAGGAAGATATCAGAATACACAATGACTTCACACGACCACACGGAGCTGTTATGGAGACAAAAGGCTGGCCTGTACATAATTAGGTAGGTGGTTATAATGTTATTCCAGATCAATGTATAGATTGTGTGTATTCCATTAATTCTCCCTTCCATATTTCTCTTATTTTGAGCTCCTCTAAATTCCCTGTGGAGGTCAGAGGTCATGGGTAAAGCTCCAGGGTACCATCAGTGCAGCGGAGGTCTGCAGGTAACGGCGGTTCCCAACTCAGGCTGTCGCTGCACGTATAGGTGCCTGATGGCTGTGGGAACAAACCCATCTCATTACAGTTCAGAACCATGGACTCCCCCACTTTATACTCGTCTGTGTTGGGGAACAGCATCATGCCGTCAGGGATCTCAGGAGGGAGGCACAACTTCCCTAGAAGAGAGGAGGAAGAGGATGAGGATAAGAGATGTTTAAATCCCAGGTTCATGAATATTCTGGTCGTGTCTGATGAGGATGATGTGAACCGACGAGTTGTTCATCTGTGTGTTCATGTGTGTTTTTTGAGAATCCAGACTCACTGGTGCATGTACCGCTGGACTGACTCCACGTGCCATCAGGATGACAGGTGATGAACTGAAAACCCTCCAGCTCAAATCCAGTGAAGCACTGGAACTCCTCATCCTCACCAAAGTTGTAATACTGCTTGGCTTTCTGCAAGAAGAGGACATTCATTCATTAAAATCATTCACAGTACGCTCAAACACTTAAGCACTGCTTTGCAGTATTTCACTGATAAACCTTAATTTAAAATAATTAATTCATGTTGTATATATGTTTTACCTCAATAAGAAATTATTACATTTACATTAAAATCATTTAAATTCGAAATTCAAATATTTAACAATGACGAGTTGTATTTCAAAAGTTTTAGCAGAAATGCATTTAAAGAAATGGACTTTTTATTTTATGTATTTTAAACCTGCTTAAAACATACAATTATTTTAGATTAAAGTGTAGTTTTTAAGATCACTTTGATGTTCACTTTAACACTGCAACATAGAGAAATTGGAAATTTCTCAAGAGCCATTTATGTGTGTAATTTATAATATAATACAAATACATTCAAGTTAATTCAAAGATTTGTCCTGATTAATGAACTTATTAAGAAACCTTAAGTACTATTAACAAAGCACTTTTAAGGGAATATACGTTAAATTAAAAAAACTGTAAAATATTTCCTTTGCATCATTTTAGTTCCATTTTTTCCTTTACAATGACTCAAAGTAGACAGAATCGGTAACATTGTAGTATTTTACTGGTAAAAAGTTATATTTTCATAGGTGAAATGTAAAAATAATTTCACTTTTAATTTTCATTCTTTAGGAATTATAATACTAATTTATTCTCAAGTTCTCTTTCACGCTTCTGAACAAACAATTTATTGAAAATAAATGTTGACTATCCATAAGTGCTCCTGATAGTAGAGTATTGAGTAATGGACTGAAACAGTTTTTGGTTAGACTTATTTATATAAATAAATTAAATATAATATTTAAGAAAGTGATTAGTGTGCTTATTGCTGACTTATGTACTGTTGGAGGACATCGTTCTTATTATTACGTCCTTATTCACATTCATACATTAATTCAAACATATATAATATATTTTTGTTGCACTGACTTTAGTATACAAAACGATACTAATGTACTTGAAATATTCTTGCTGACATTTTCATATATTTTATACTGCCCTAAGTTTACAACAATCATCCATAACATTAAAACCACCTGCCTAATATTGTATAGGTCACATTTTTACCATCAAAACTGCTCTGTGAAGTCACTGCATGTTCTGACTTGTTCCTTTCAGATTCAGCGTGGACTTTTCAGAAGTTTGTGCTACAGTAGCTCATCTGTGGTATCAGCCAATGTGGGGTAGTTTTCATTCCACACAACCATCAATGAGCCTTGGGTACCCATGAGTCTGTCGCCAGTTTCCCAGTTATTTTTCTTTAGACAATGTGCTGCTTTTCCTAGTGTACAGTTGCTCCAACACACCACAAAACATTTTGCGGTGTGGTGGAGCACAACCACAAAATTATAACTCAAATTATAATTTTCAGTATTTGAGTCAGTCATTATAACCCAAATATTGAAACTCATTTTAAAACGACACTGGCATTATGTAGTCCAGTGCCTGTCCAGGAGAGGCAGCACACATCATTATAGGTTCTAACTGTACCAAACAATACCTGCAGCTCTGGGGATACTGGGACCCAACTGTCTAGCCATCACAAACTGGTCCACGTCAAAGTCTCTCAGAGCCTTAGGCTGGTCCAATTTGCCTGCTTCCAACATCAACTTTAGGAAAAAATGTTCACTTCCTACCTTAGATATCCATTCCATTGAAAGGTAACCATGGTAACCTTATAATCAATGTTATTCTGGCTTCACCTCTCATTGATTAAAATGTTGTGGTGGATTGGTGTCTTCTACTACTAAATATGTAGGGAGGTGATGGTAACCAGATAATGGTTGGACTGGTTTTGGGCTCTAATGACTGATGCTGCACCTTATAATCACATTGGACACTTTCTCAAATGCACATATTTGTGTTATTTGTAATAGTATAATAATGTTAGTCTTGCATTCTTATATCATTAGAATGCATCCTCACATTCCTTTATTTTCATACATATATTGTTGTATATATTTTTTGTTGTTTCTTTTTCATATATATCTTATATCTTATATATATCAGGAAAACTGTTACTTTTAAAGCATCTTGGTTGAGTCCTGAATTTGCTGCAAATGTGACATGTTTGTGAATCCAAATGTAGACAAGGTCTTTCGGGAGGGTGTGGGAACAAGTTAAAAACATTGCAATTTTCAAACATATTCTAAAGTTGAAAGTCTTCAGGTACTGGTCAATTTAATTGCCTTAAGCAATTTGTCAGTTGGCTTCCTAATAGAGTAAATCTACAGTACCATTTCAAAGACTAAACACTTCAGACAGGATACAAATCAAACTCTCTGACTCTATTTAGAACATATGAGGTTATGTGTAAATACTTGTAACATAGTGGTTCAACAACATTTTAGTTTTATATGATTTTTTTTTTTAAAGTAAATTTTCATTAAACTGAGAATATTTTTGACAAGTCAAGCATCAAGCATGTGAAGAATTTTCAAGCTATTAAATGTATGATACATTTCCTCCACTATCTATATACAACTTCAAACAGAAGGTTTGTAAAATGTTGCAATACTTATCTCAGAGCACCATAAAATATCTTTTTTATCACATACAGATACATTCTTACAGAACATTAGTAAATTTGGTGGATTTTTGCATTGTCAAGCCCCAATTAGATAGCCAGCTGTGCTAAATGGAAAGGCCTCCTTGTCATATCCCACAAAAACGATGTAGAATAGCATTTAGTTTGTGGTATTGCTATGAAATTGATGCATTAGTTATCTGACTTTCGTAGCAAACTCACTGATTGTATTTTTTTCATGGTGTACTGTAATATAAGGATGTTATCGCCTTTTTTATCTAAAAGAAATCAGGCATCGATCGAAATATTGTTGTTTTTTTGTAGTAGTACTCACTGTGTACATTCTAATCGCAAATGAACATTTTGAGCTTTGTATTAAAAATGTTTGGATAAATAAGAGATTAAATGAGATCATTACATATCTATATGGCTTCTGGAGATCATTGAGGTCATGCTGATTGTTTTTGCTGGCTGATGTATTTATTCTTCACATGGGAAGTGAAAGCTATGATGTTGTCTTGTTGTGCAACTCTAGAAATATTTCATGAACTAAAAAGTCCTGACCAGCATCTGCCTACAGTATTTACCCTGAGGAAGCTATTTACAGGCCTCTGTGGTCTCAGACAACCACGAACACCAGGAGGAAGCTCGTCCCTCCAGCCCACGGAGAAGTCATCATCGTTGTCACAGGTCTCCTGTCTGAAACCAGAAAATGTAAATATTATTAAAAAAAAACTACAATTTTTATATTTTACTTTAGATGCCTATGGGAATACATGTGAAAAAAATCAAATTATAGCACTGATTAATTTTAAAATTTGTGATATTTTAGTGATCAGGTAACAAGTCAAAATATTTAAAGTAAGCCTACTTTTCAAAGATGGAGATATAACAGGGATCCTCCTGTCTGTCAGCACCCTCACAGTTTCGGCCTCCTCTGAGGG